>CARXXK010000002.1:42933829-43654277 GCA_949089665.1 Macrosiphum euphorbiae | reverse complement strand
AAAATGTAAGTATTAGTATTAAATCTAAGTACATATTATGTATTTTTGATATTTAAATGTTTTTATAAGACGTACTTATAAGTAACCATGTTTAAAATTTTTAATCTGTAGCTATGAAAACCGAATATTTTATACATATTTTTTATCTACAAATTTGCAAGCTTTGGAGATTTTGTCAAAATTTTAACTTTAAATGCTTATAAAAAAACGTGCATATTATGTAACTTAAATATTTTTTAACTGCTGTATATCAACTTAATATGTCCACTTAATATGAGGAACCTTGAATTAAATTTTTAACTTTTTGATCCAACGAATGAAATTGTATTTACATTTATAAAAAAAACTTGAAAATATTATAAATTTCAAATGACTTAAAATATAATTCAAAAAGAGTCAAAATATTTAGACAATTTTATAATGTGTAGGTATTGATAAAATAAACATCTGGTGAACATTTTAAGTATCTATACGGTTATTTTATTTTGAAATACAAAAAAAAAAATTGTTAGATGATAAATTGTTAATTTATGGGTGAATATCGAATGTTGAAACTTCAAATGCGCTTAAAAAGTGTATTTTATTTTAAAATAATTTTTTTTTTTCTGTAGATAGGAAAACTTATTAGGAATCTTGTATTATATTTTAAAATCTTAAGTATAAATAGACAATTTTTTATGTATTTTTAACTCAAAATAATTTGCTAATTGTGACTTCGACGATTTTCATCTAAATTACTTCAGACGCTCATAAAAAATACTGTGGATTTATGCTCAACTTTTCCACTAACTATATCTCATGAGAAATCTTGGATTAAATTTTCAAGTTTTTTGACAGAAAAAAATTTTTTTATCGACCATAATTAAAAAAAACTAATACAAATTTAAATTTTCTTTCGCCTATAAGTAGCTCAAAAAGAGGTATAAACTAAAAATGTCTAATACCTATAAACATTTGGTGAAAATTTAATGTATCTACGGTATTTATTTAGAGCTACACAGAGCTGTCGACAATTCTTCCTTAAGGTTAATTAATCTCGATAATAATGTATAAATGTATTGTATTTTACTATTGATATATCATATATATACGATAGAATAAATGGGAAAATATTCTTGGCCAAAATATGAAAATTATAGGTATACGCATTATTATTTGAGTGGCAATTTCTTATTTTGATAATGGCACAAAATGGTCTATAGGTACATTTTTCTTTTTAGGTATGTAGGTAATACAATATAGCAATAATAGTGTACCTGTTATAGTAATTAGTATCAATGTATTATATATTATTATTTATTGAAAACTTTTGGTTCAGCATAATACAACATACATTTAATTTGACAATTTGAGTAATATCGATTTACCCATATTTAAATACCCTCTAGGTAACTATTTTTATTAGAATATTTATTAATATTTCTTTTGTTTTATAATTAATAAAAATACCTGCGGCGATGTAGGTCATTAGGATATAGCTATTAGAATATTGTTTTATAGATATAAGTCATTAAATAATTAGATTATTCTATACTGCAATAATATTGTTACTATAGTGGATGCTCCGACGAAGGTAAACCGTTGCTTGTCGTATGATAAATAGTTAACACAAAATTGTTTTTCATATTATTTAGAGATTATAAAACGTAAAAAATACTTGATTATAATTTTATTATGTGCGTTATTGTTATGAAACTTCTCGTTATAATCATAATACCCAATTAAAAATATTATTTATTATATTACATTTATTGCACATAACTCGTGAATTGAACTGGACTGTGAATTAAAAGTAGATCCTGAATTATTTAATTTTACATATTACATAATTTATTAAAATAATTAATAGCCATGTATACTGTTATCGACACTAAATAATTCTGCTCTAATCAAGCATTTTCCTTGCAAGGAACTATTATATTACAGTCAAACAAAATTTTTATTTTAGAACACATACCTACTATAATAATTTTAGTGGTAAAATAAATTATAAGCAATAATTAAATTATTTTAGCCATATTATCACTTATATACCAGCCTGAGAGTCTGAGTAATGAGGATATATTTTCAATACTAAAGTATACTTGTAGGTACCTATAATTTTATATTATGGCATTAAACGGTTTGGAGTCGATAGAGTATCATTATTGCTTATACTGATAGTTTTATATATTTTATTTATTTTTAAAAATGCAATTATATCCGTGGGTCTAAGACCGTTTCAAGTTTTAACTCGAGAGCCTAAATGCATATATATATTAAGGCTCTCAAAGTTTAACTGTACATCATAGCCCTACGGTTTTAACGCTTTCACATAAAAGTTGGTACTAGATGATTTAAAATCCAAAGGCCAAACTAAAAATGTATAAAAGTCCATAAAATTTATTTTTTTTGATTTGTACTTACATATTATATTATTCATTGTTATTAAAATGTACATAAATATATTCAATTTTGGGGCGGAGGTCTAAATTTGGGGATTAGCTCACGTCCCCCCACTGGTTGTGCCGATATGAAAAGTTATGATACTAATATTATACGACTTTCGCATTAATTACGGAAATACATTTAGATATATATTGTTGATACCGAGTTAGGAACGGCATAACCAACATTATGCCTAAACAGTAAACATCTTTAAACATACAATTCTTCTGTACGTCTGATGGAAATGTTTGTTTATAAATTTGCTATTATGGTTACAGCCTACAGATTATAATAGTAATATAGGAGAAATTGGTTAATTTTTTTGTATATAAATAGTTTCCATTGTTTACTCGGGCAGATGAGAAGCATGCATATAAAATCGTCGCTTTTATAATGGTTCCGAATATAATATATTATCATATTATAAATTATTTATTACCATTTTCCAGTAGGTAAGTATACATAAATCATGTAGGTAGGTAAGTGAATTGTGATTACCCACATAGGTATTTAAAATGTGTTAATTAGATATAGGTAGGTAACTGGTTCGTATATTATGTCTTATAATAATTTATAAAACTGGTAAAACGGTAGTTTATTCATTATTGATAGAGAGTAGAGACCAAAACAACACGGAGAAGTGCAAATTAAAAATGTTTATACGAGTAATATGTAGGTATATATATAGCCGTATGCGTATGTAGCGTTACTGTTGCAGTTTATGGCCATATAATAATATAAATGATTATATTAAGTACCTATAAAAGTAATAATTTACGAATTAGTTATCTCATAATAAGAGGTGGAAAGTTAAGAAGGGAAATTAATGAAAACAATAAGTTGTGACGACTTGAACATGCAGTTATTTGAGAAGTGAAGAAAATGGGAAAACCTATGGATGTTGTGGCCTCCGAATACCGCAATGTGTTTGATAAATGCAGAGAGAAAGAAAAATAATAATTAATTAACGCATTTATTCGGTGTGTGTACCTACATAATTATACAGAGAGGTTCGCCTAACAAAACCTATATAGGTGATGTATTTATATAGTGCTATACTGCTATGTGTAAAATGAAATACAATATTTCAACAGAAGTCAGTCAGCTTACATATAATTATATTAGTACTGCAGTTTAATATTAAATATGCTATAGAAATAATAATATTTTATAATATAGTGAAAATCAACGTAGTGTGTTCTAAATAATTTGGAAATTAAGACCATTATTAAAACCCAACAAAATAGTTATTATTACCAAGGCTGGCCAGAGTTAAAAATTAAATTTAAGTTAAAAATTTAATTTACTTTTGACCCCAAGTTAGATTTATTTCCATGTTATGAAGAAACTTACGTGAATTTCACACTAGGCGATTCGAACCCGCGTCTTTAAAGGTTTTTAAATTTTACACTTAAGCCCATAATATTATAAACTATCTCTATTCTCTAAACATAATTTACCTATTATATATCTTACATTCGTAGCTACGCTATCTACGTTTTAATGTTAAGTATGATATTTTAATATATCTACCTAAATGAAATACTTATGAACATCTGTTTATATTTTATTTTCTAAGTAATTATTTTTCTTTCAAACACGTTCAATACCACAGTATTAGTGTCATACCTACTGATTTACTGACCACGTGGTTCGCATTGAATATAGTATCCAAATATATTTACTAAAAAATTAATAATACTATCTTATTCAAGAACCTGATTGTTTATGTATCATTTATTTTAATTATTTTAAAATTGGTTATATTATAATTTTATATTTTAAATAATTTAAAAATTAATACAACAACATGTCAAGCAACACAAAAAAACATAAATGATTTCTTATTGTCATGTTAAAAATTATGTAATTTAAATATTGTGATGTATCGTCTATTTTATTGGGTCATAGTTTTACTTAGAATAATTATAAAATGCATAGTCTTATTATTTTTTTTTTTTATTGAACTTAAGCCCGGCGACTAAGACCATTAGCTGTTGAAGGGGTTATGAACTGTGGCAGGGGTAAGGTTGGTACGGTAGGTGGTTTTTACGATTGTTACGGTAGGTAGCAAACACATGTATGTGTGGCAAGGTTTTTTAACTACTATGAACGGGTGGTCACCCATCCGGGAGCTAGCAGCTGTAACCGTTACTTACTCCCAGTCGCACTCCGCGACTGATAGCAGCCAACGAGCCATGCCAAGCCACAGACATATTATTATAACTACGTTTAAGTGATAAGTCACAATATTATATTACGTGAAAAATTATCTGTAGGGGAAAGGGTAGTTTGACAAAAATACTCATAGGTACATCATATTTCTTTAGTTGTAACTTGTAATACAAAAAATATTATTCATATGGACTTCAATATTTTCACCACTACTTGCGTTATTTTTATTTATTTACCTATACAGTATACAACGACATTTTCAAAAGATTTTGATTAATTTTAAGCTGATTAGAACCTATATTCACATACGGTAGTCAGTATATTGACTTAACTCGTTCCGTTCAGACTCTAAAATATTAAGAAACAAAAAGTTATGTATTTTTTGTATTTTTCTAAACTATATGGTTTTTTTTTTTAATACTTGTGTCCCTACCTTATATTCTAAAAACAGTTAGGTATTATTACATCTAAAATTGATTTAAACGCTAAACATAATTTATTTTTAAAAATCTCGTGTACCTCATGGTCGAATTAACATTATTACTGTTTATATTACAAATAAAAATACACAGAAAAATATAGTCGTATTCATAATACTATTATGGTGTAATGTATTCGATGATATTTATAATATCTAATCTGGCGTGAACTCAAAACGAGAGTCACAATCGTGAAAGTCTGATACGCGATTTATACCATATATTTGTAAACAGTGTAACATATATAACACGTGAAACTGAGGAAGGAAACCGATCTAATCTTGCGTTTCATTAAAATTTAAAATATTCGCATATACTGACAAATATATAATTATACTGTGATTGTGTAATATGTGACTTGTGACTATACTGTATTCCTAGGTAATACATCAAATACGTTCATTGTTTATTTGTATTGTGTATTTTGTACGTTTATCTGTACATAATCGCATTCACATATTATAGGTAGTTAATACATATATTATAGACATTAACCTTATTGCAGTACCTAGTAAATTTAAATCATATTCGTTGTACACTTACACACTTATAATATATACAATTTATTAAAACGCTAGTCTCAAACGACCGAGACAACGGTCAAATATACTGTACATTATTGTAATAGTGTATACCTACATAATATCTATACTGCATAAAAAAATAATAATATTACTATAGGTACATCGAACCACTGGAGAATATAATATAGTAGATACATAATATAGTCTGACCAGTCCAATTGAGTCGACTGTCGAGCGTAGAGTTGATTAAAGCAGTGCTCTGCTTAATATAACGTATCGTATAAATAAGTATAAATTACTGTAAAAATTAAATATTTTCGTCTATACGGGCATGATTATAAAATATAATTTATACATTGTATGAAAATATAAACGAGTGTGTTGCAACAATATTACAATACGGCAACACATCACTATAATAATATCTATTATCTATAGCTTGATAAAGTATAAACGTGAGAATACGCTGTTTTAATATTTGATCCTACCTATCCAATTGAAGGGCAATTATTAGAATATTATAGACGCCTATCAATTTGATGCACTTAATCTAATACTTTTTACAACTCAAGGTAGTCGATTTAGCACAACAGACTTAGCATTGCGAATCCGCACCACACGGAATTTTAATATTTACTATTATTATTACTGATACTTAATGATTAACGAGAGATAATATTATGTTTACGTTGTCTATATTTTATTTTATTTTATAGTCTTTCTCGTCTATGGTTTACCGAAAAAAGTTGAACATTTTTGAAAAAATATGTCTTATCTGTGTTTGATATACTTACCTGAATTAAATATAAGTACCTACTTCTTATATACTGTAACTTGTAAAAGTCTATACCTATAGTATAATAGACATTATTACACCTAATGAGTTAGATAGTATTTTTTTAGTGATTCAATGTTTAGAATTTTGTGCTAATATGATTATTTTTTGGTCCAAACTTCTAAAGGCTTAGGTATACGTTTTCTATTCATGATTTTGTTATAACTTATAAGTAGGGGAAGGCGGGGCAGTACCGTATAGTTAAGCTTCCATGATTACATGATTATAAATCATGTAGTTTTTAACATAATGCAACTTTTTAAACTGATATACCATATACATAGAAAAACTTACGGTCTATAACTTTTATTTGAAGCTTTTTTACGTTTTTTATTTAAAAATTTGTGTAATTTGTGTTTTACCTTTTTTTGGAAAAATACGAATTTACCAAAAACCTGGGTTAATACCGTTTGGACTCTGGGGCATAATATGACATCACTTATATATCATATAATTTTTGACGAAATTAAATATTTTAAACCGGTATACATTGAAAAAATTAAGGTCTATAACTTTTATTTGAAACATTTTTACGTTTTGTTTTTTTTTAAACGTGTTTAAATTGCGTTTTACTTTTTTTCGAAAAAATGTGAATTTACCCACACCCGAGGTAAAACCTATGTATTCCGTGTGTATTCCTGTGGTATAATTATAAGATTTTGCTCCAACACGATTATTAAAATAAATCGAGCTTTATAAAAAATTTAATTAGATAAATTTATGTATCTAAACTAGAAATGCAAATTACACTTAATGAGGTATTGAATAATAATAAAAACATATCTGTACAATTTTTTTTAATACTATTTTTTATTTGTCAAATATTTGAAAATATTTTAATAATTGATTAAAAACACATATAATATTTTTTTTCCAATATATTGTGATATCAAAACACGCCCATTATCATATTCAATAAATAAACAAACAAAACGCTTCAAATCAGTGTGTTCAGTGTTTCCCCATGATATCAATTATTGATAAAATCCTGATTATACGGTTTTGCCCTACATACGGTAATACCCCGCTTTCCCCTATAAGGGCCCAAATTGAGAGTAACAATAACGACACACTTTTTGCAGTACGAAAAAAAAATATCTAGTTAGTGGTATTATTCTCTATTTCTCTGTATAATTTATTAATTATCATTACTCATTAATAATATTTTATCCTAGTACTGGGCTGCCTGTAATAAATAAGTCCTATAATAAATTAAGTTTTGAAATAACCTATAAGTATTGTGTAGGTATATTAGGTAGGTACATTATAACTATGATACCACTCCCCTTGAGAATTTAGACTTATAGTAAAATTGGTCCACACTGTTAATTAATTCATGTATACGCTAATGAATTTTATGGTCAGTAGGTACATATACAGACTAATTGTTGACAGTTGTATTCAACTTCTACAAGTAACCTGATTATAAATTTATAATTATATAGTGTTGGTAATTAATAAGATTGGAAGTCGTCCAGTATTCCCATTTCCCCAGTTATTAGTTATTACAACTCGCTAGCAGGTGCAAATTAATGTATAAAAAAGTCCAAAATAAAGGTACACAGTATAGGTATTTTAAATAATTCGAAAGTAGCCCTTATTGAAAATACTGTGCTAATATATTACTGCAGTTTATCCGGAATAGTAAAATCAACTTTATTATTTATTAAATTTGAAAAATAAAACTAAACTAAAATTAAAAATGTTGTCAAATTAAATACAATTCAAATACATACCAATAGAGTTTTAAAATTTTAACAGGCAAGCAGTATCGACACTTATCAGTAACTTCACTAGAATAGGTACTAATATAATACATTGTATTACCTACCTAGTATTATTATTTGGATGCTTATAAACATATTTAGGCTGATTATAATTTAAACATGACATATTTAAACTTTCCTTGGATAAGAGTCGGATAAAACATCTTTTGATTTAGACAGCAATAAATGCAATTATAAAATCAAACGTAAAATTCGAACGGTATCTCCGCCGTGGACAATCTTTGTATTTTGCGTATACACGTTACCGGAAAATAAGAATTAGTTATTGACTATTGTCCATAGTGATACCCATGATTATGTACATAAATGGGCGAACACATGGGGACCCATCGCAAGTCATACATACCTAATGTAGTTATTAAAAAAATCATTTTAAAATGAATATATTTTGTTTGTGAAATTAATCGTTATTCATTTTGGTCGCAGGAGAAGACCGTGGCCGGTTGAGGTCATGACGACGCAATGCGGTCCACCGACGGTCTGCTGGCACTGCTATGGGTCTTCATCGCCATAGCTGTGACTGCGAGGACGCCGCGTGCCGCGGCGGCTACGTGCCCACAGCCCAGTGATGCCGTCCGGCGGTGCAAATGTTCTAGCCGAGACAACGAAATACAGATATGGTGAGTGTTCGCAACTCTGAGTAAATTCTCATCCGTGGTCCAAACCGTGTACATGGTTCAAGGTATGTGTACAGGGCCGGCATCCGCAGGAATTGGTCGAGAGGAGGGATAGAAATATTTTAATCGTGAAATTTTTAGTTTCACTATCCGATTACCTTTACCGATAGACTGTAGTTTGTGACATGTTTTCTTCCATATAGGTAGAGAATGTAAAAAGTATTTATGAACTATAATTAATGTCGATAGTTAGTTTTAAAAAGTAATCTTATACAGATGGCAGAATTAACTTTAATTAATTGAAATGTAGTTTTAAATTAACAAACACATTTTTGTTTGTATTTTATACATAATATAACGTATGTAGTGTTAGGTACCTAAAATAAATAAATAACAACCAAACCATTTGGAAATTAACTTATTAATTATTTTACGAATTAAAAAATCAAAAAAAAAAACATAACTCTATTAATTATGAATCAAACTAAGTCACTGATAACACTAGCGACGCATTCTATGAACATTTAAATAGTTTATCAAGCAACCCCTACTTAACCCCCCCCCGGCCACAACCCGCGTACGCCCTTGGTACCGTATACGTATCTACATGTAAATTATGAACGTATAATATACCATACCGTCCAATGCCCATTTTCTGGCACTTGACACAAAGTGAAGGCAACAAAAAATCAGTTTTTTTAAGGAGTTTAGTATAGGCAACATGTAAAGTAATTAGTAATTTTATTATGATCATAATATTGTGCAGCCATCATAGCGATTATAACTTTAACGCCTCAAGACTTGTGAAAAGTAAAAACGGATTATAATTTATGATTAACTAATAATTTAGTTTTATGACGACAATTTATTTTTTTCATTTGTTTATTATTAATTATTATATAGTTAACCCGTAACTATATTCAATAGCGTGTACTTTCGGAAAGCAGTGTTGTATAGAATAATTTAAATTACTTATCGAGCACTATTTCGGGAAATGTATTTGCGGTACTCAAATACTATTTACAAAAATTCAAAATAGGTCTCGAAGTCTCCCTGGAGTTAGAAAATGAATATCCCCCTCATCAAGAAAACCCTATATATATTAGGTATGCTTCTGTCCCTACGACCCTACTAGGTTAGGTATAAATAATGATATGCATAACATATTATTATAATATTTACTGCCCTAAGAAATAAAATAAATACTCAACCACTGTTCTCTTTCATTCAGAATCTTTTTTATATTAAAATTGTACACAATTATTATAGGTATAGACTCAACTGGCTATAGTTATCTACCAACAATACAACAGAAAGAGATCCTTGGTTTTTTTTTTATTGATATTGATTTTGTATAATAAATTTCTTATATAGTTAATCACAGCTCAAAAATATAAAAAAATATATTGTAGGCACGAATGCACGATTATCATTTAATATTAGACTTTAATATCGTCTATAATATAAACATGTAAAATTAATGTACGTAGCTATTTTTTCTTTAAAATGTAATTGAAATAAAATTACAATTTTACCTTAGTTACTTTCAACATCTACCAAACGACTATAATTATTGTCCAAATGTAAAGTTAAAAATAGTGATTGTTTATCGATTTTTGAATTTTTACCTTTATAAAAGAAAATGTTCTTTACATGGTTCACAAAACTACATTGCACCTACCTAGTACCTATAGATACAATTACAATTAAAAAATGTATTTCAGTATTTCGTAATCAAGTAGCTACCTACTATTCAAAACAAATCTTATACATTTTAATTAAACCTTCGGTATAGGTATTAAATATAAATGAATCAAGATCTAATGTTCCTACAGTGCTTTCCAAATCTTCATACGTGCCGCACACGTCGTCCGCGACTGAAATAGCTCACATCCCGCCGTTACCACATAATATACTATTTCAGTTAGAAATTCATAAAAGTTTTTTCTTTCATAGCTAACATTAGAAATTTTAATAGAAGATTTATAACAAGTTTTGCTACCGCTATCAAAAAGAAAAGGTTTAATGGAATATCACGCTATTTATAGCCATGAGATATTTTCGATTTTATTAATTTTTTTTTTTTATTATTAAATTTGTTATTTGTAAAAGTATGCTCGACTGACACAACGTCATCGCTCGTTTTTCGTATACAATAATTTATCATTGAATTCAAATATAACACATCCATTACAATGACATGATGCTTAATAACTACTGTACAGCAGAGCAGTACCCACTTGTCCACTTTTTTGTTATAATTATTATTACTACGCAAAACCATCTGATTGCGTGTTTCCATTGATAAATAGTATATTTTGGTTTTAAAACTGTGTTTTTGATTTCTTGAATTGTATTAGTCAGTGATTTAACAAATACAGTATAAATTTTTACTTAGGTTTAATCATATTGACCAACGCTATTTGATACTAATAGTCAAATATCTAATACCAGCTATCGTTGACAAATAAAATCATAATTATATATACCATAATTATTATATACCATTGAAATGTTACACATAATAAATACTATTTAAGGCTTAAGCACATACCTATATTTATATAAGCACTACCTGACTACCTATTAGCAGTAGGTACATTTAGCAAATTATTATTAATATTATTATGGGTAGGTACTATATATATAGTTACTTGTTACCAGTGTTGGTGGCAGTCGGCAGACAGTGCTGCAGGCAAATTGAACAAGCAAATTCTTTATAAAACCTGTATAGTTATTAGGATTATATACAATTTAGTCTTCCACACAAGCTATATTCATAGGAATCCTATTTAAAGGAATCAAATTAAATAATATATTTTATTAACTATTCTCGTGATTTACGGTGCAATTAGACATTTCAAATGTCAAAACCATTGAAAACCATAAATTGTGCCGAGTTAAACTTATATATATATACATAATATTAGATTGGTTAACATAATAATACCTACCAGCATTATACATATATTTTTTTTAAATTTGCAATAGGTAGGTAACCTAACCTATAGGTAGGTACTTCATAATTCGAAACTGTAAAGCTTTTCAAAAGTAATTTCCATTACATTTTCGTTACTTGGAAATTATTTTAATGAAACTACGTAACGCGTTACAAGCAAAGTAACTCGTTACTTTCGTTACGTTACTTCCCAACACTGCTTGTTACTACCTATATAGTTATCTGAGGAGATAACTGATTCAGATAGGTAGGTAACTATGAACTCACGATGATAATTTGAAAATGCAAATGCACGTTTTATATTTAGTTTAGCTTAGACGAAAATCGCAGGGCAGCTAAGGCTAATTGATAAGGGTGCTAAGCGCCTAAGCATCCTGAATTCTATATAAGTATAGGTGTATAACGATTTATGACAGCAATAATAAAACTATAATAGTAGGTACGTCGTAATTTTATTATACCTATTATATTATCATATTGAATAATGCATTATTTCAGCTTACGAGAGAAAATGTTTATAATTTAAGTACCTATGGCTATATCATAACACAGGATATTTACCTATTCATTTAACACTTTAAAAAATTGAATATTTTTAAATAAAATAATAATTACAAATATTGTTTTGAATAAAATTTACTTTGTTATTGAAAAGAATAACCGTAAATAATGTACTAATTATACTTGATATTTTTACCAAATATGTATTTAAGCATTTAACTAATTTTTAAGTCTAGGTAGACATGGTTATTTTTTAAAACTATTTATACCATATTATATGGACCTCCACGTGAGTTTTTAACTCAGTGAGGTACAGTAATCTTTTTTGACATAAAAAATAATAATTTATCACCATATTCACACCAATCACACCGTTCTACTATGGGAACGTCAATATAATTAATATTGTCTTATATAACTATATTATATGATAAAGTATAATAATTATTATTATTTAATATTTGTGATGTTTTTGTCTAAAATTAGTTCAACCTGCTACCGTAGAACTAATAGAAAATAAATTACTGCTAGTATAGGTACACAATATAAATAAATTATAAAATATTCTTAGAGATAGAGGCTGGGTGGTCGGATTTGTCAGTATCAATATTATTATTTTATACTTTATACTAGGTAATCTATAGGTTACGGTGTTACATGTGCCTATATTAAACAATAAAGTCCATATTTTTTAAAATCTTTATTGAGCAAAGACAAAAATATATTCTCATTGCATGCAATACTGCAAACTTTTCGGTGGTCCGTCAACAACTAGATCAAATATTAATGGTTCGGAATAATTTGACCGTAACGATACCATGATAGCAATAAATTATACCTATATGAAGATATTTTTTTACGGATCTTCAGTTCATCCCAAGTGAGATTGATTGGTCAGAATCGTTTAAACAATGATTATTGGTTACCTATCTCATTTACCACTTGAACCATTACTATACAATTGTTCACGATTGATGCTAATAAAACGTTTACGTTATTTGTGGTCTTTATGTAAAATTTGAAACCAGGCTCGGTTAATCCAATCCATTTTTTTAAAAATTTATTTTGCGTGTCCATATTATGTGGTTGTATCAAAACTAATCTTCACTATAGAGTAGGTATAGGTACTACTATTTGCACGTGCCGCCGTCGTGGTTTTTAGAAACGTTTTTATTATGTATTACTGTATTGGTAGGTACCTACCTATAATTAGGTATTTTATTTTCCTTGTGATTGTTTTGACACGCCATTATTTTATTATCTACACAATAGGTAGACGTAATAAGATAGATTTCATCGTTTACCAGTAAGAATATATGTTTATCACGATTATGTTGTTATAAATAATACGTGTACCATATCCACAAGTAAATCGAGAAACTTTCAATTTATTTATGCCTATAATTTATAAATTATATTACAATTTATACTTTTATCAAGAGTTTGTCTTTCTAGTTTATATTTATATGGGTTGGGAATTTAATAAATAGGTACCTACCTACTAATTTTAGTTCATACGATTATAATTAATAAATAGGTATACTAACAATAATGATTAAAATATTTTTATCATTTACTAATATTAATGGAATTATATAAATATAAATAATATAAATGGGATTCAATTATATTCAGTTGAACAACTTGAATTAGGTACCTATCTATTTACGCACCAATTTAAATGATTATTTCATATTCATATATATCTTCAAGTATAAATTACTATTATCTGTAAATAATTTCAGATTCATTATACCTACTTGTCAAATTGTACAATATTAATATTATTACCTCCAGCTCCCTTTTAAATTAAAAAAAAATATTATTACAATCAATTACTATACCAAATGTTTAGATTTTTAGCTATAGGTATGTATTTTTGAGTAGTTTAACCACTTTTAAAATGTTTGTATTATACAAGATTTTATAAATTATATACATTTTATAAAAATTCCATAACATACATTTTTATCAATTTTTATCATTTTAAAATCATTTTTCATAAAAAAGAAAATGGTCTTGTGTTTTTTTTATATCCTTAGTCCAAACACTTATTAAAAATATTAATTCTATTTAATCAGTGTTATTTACTATAGAGTTTTAAGATAGAAAGATTAAAATTAGTTTGTGAGATTAAAAATATTTGCAATATAATGGACCATTGTTTTTTTTTGCACTTAGAAATATATTATACAATATAAAATCAAATATTTTCTTATGTTGTTGTGTAATTTTATATTCAAATTAAATGCTAATAAGTATAGTGAAAGGAAACTTAATTTCTTCAAAGAGATTCATTCAGTGTAAACAATCCTTTTATAAAATCCTCTCTCTTTTGTCTTAATACAAATGTAGGTTTAGAAATAAATAAATAAATAGTCAGTATTCATTAGAGAAAAAGTATTAATTTAAAACTTAAATTAGTTTATTTACATACTTGTAGTTTATTTGTTTTATATTTATATTTATGTTTATGTTTTAAAGCATTTCTTATTTTTTTACTGGTCATTAATAATTTACATGATACTTCAAATTTCAGGTGTAGTCATGGAGATTCGAAGACCATATTGGATGAGTTGAAGCAGTTAGCCTCATCCATAACTGATCCAATTGACGAACTAATATTGGAAAACAATGCCATTTCGTCAATGCCTGCCAATGCTTTTTCAACTTTAAAAATTATACGATTAATGTTACGAGAAAATGGAATTCAAAAAGTTGCCTCCAACTGGTTGTCTGATCAAGAAACAAGCATATTAGAATTGTTCATAGTAGAAGCAGAACTTAGAAGTTTTCCGGAGGAAAGTTTAATGGTATTACCTAGACTAGAAGCGCTATCGCTAATTGCAGGTTCATTGACACGACTACCAATAATATCTGGCTTAGCTAGATTGAGGTATGTTCAAATCGAAGCATCTTCACTGATAAACATGGGGACAGGAAATTTCTTGGGGTTGCCATTTCTAGAACAGTTGCATATCACTGGTTCTCCAAAAATGCAAAAATTGGACGTAGGCACTATACAAGATTTGCCTCGACTATTTTTACTAAATTTCACGGATTGCGGAATCACGTGGATGCACCCTAGAGCTTTCGCTCGCTTGCCATCACTTATTGAACTATCATTAGTCGGCAACAAGTTAGCTGATGCGTCCAATATTGGAGGAGCAATTAGAGATTTGACCTCATTGACAACAATCAGACTAGATAGAAATGAATTAGAATTCATTAATGAAGCCACATTCGTAGATATACCATCATTACGTCACGTTTATCTCTCCGCGAATAAGATAAGTGATATACGCAGGGGAGCGTTCCATCGAATGCCTAATCTGAAGTCAATCGATATAAGTAAAAATCAAGTACGTCACATTCACCCAGAGTCATTTACACCCGTCCGAGATAACAATCTAGAAGAATTATGGTTATCCGAAAATTCCATAGACAACGCGATGACAATAAGACTAATTTTAGACATGTTTCCTAAACTTCGTTTTCTGGATGTCAGCAGGAATCAGTTACAGGACATAATTTACGGATCAGTACAGGGACATTCAAGACTAGAAATGTTGTATTTAGAACATAATAAACTGCAAAGAGTTGGCAGGGAAACATTTACCGCAATGCCAATGTTGAGAGAATTGAGATTGTCCAATAATTCACTGTCCAATTACTTAGCAATTCCTTTATGGAATTTACCCATGTTAAAAGGGCTTGACATATCTTTTAATAAATTTGACAAACTAGAGCGTCGTATGCTAGCTACATTACCATCATTAAGGCGATTTGATATCAGTCACAATATTGTTTCGTCGTTGGATCCAACCACTTTTATCGATACTCCAAATTTAGAACATATCAATATATCTCATAACAACATAGATTCTATAAACTCTCTAACACTATCCCATTTATATCATTTGTACGAATTTGATGCAAGTCACAATAAACTTAACCAAGTATGTATTTTATTTTCGATATATTAAACATTAGTTTAGAATATATAAATGTAATAATTATATGAATTTAGTTTCTTTTGCTGATCAAATTAAAATGATTCAGTTAATATCCTACTATTATGATTAAACTTATCTCGTTACGTTAAGTTAAGTTAAAGTTTAAACTATTATTTCTCTCAATATGTTTTGATTCTTAATCACAAACGTAGTCGTATGTAGCAGGTACCTACATATTGTTTTATTACACAATTATAATCTGAGAACCACAGTGTAAGGAGGAAATAATCATATGGACAATTTTCGTGTATTACATCTGTGTTTTAACTTATAAGTGGTTATTCAATAAAAGAAATTATCAAATATGTTATTTTCATATAAAATCACAATATTGTATTATTAAATATTATTTTTATTTTTATTGCCATGCATATACCTACTAAAAATAAAACATAAATATGATTTTCAGTTCGTAGGTGGTATGCCAAGAGCAATCGAATACTTATACTTATCTCACAACAAAATAATGAGCTTGCCAAGTGATAGTTCAACGGATTTACATCTACCAGCCTTGAAGCTTCTTGATGTTTCAGGTAACCTAATAAATAATTTCATTATAATCGGTATGTGTTTTATTTTATCATAGGCTTTGATACTAAAATAATATAATAATATGTTATATTTTAAATGTTTGATTATGAATGGAATTTATTTGTTTAGATAATGGTATTCATAGAGTACCATCGAATTCATTGACTGCTTTAAATTTATTGCGTTGGCTCTATTTGGGTGGCAATTCAATGCAACAACTGGATAATGGAGCTTTTAGTGGATTAAACCAATTAGAAATTCTGACATTAAATGACAATAAATTATTAACTATACATCCAAATACTTTTAAGGAGTTGCCTCTTCTTGTGAGTTTGAATTAGTAAAATTAAACACATGAAATATCTAATTTTTATTATTTTTTAGAACGAATTAAATTTGAAAGGTAACAGATTAGAGATATTAGAACCTTCTTTGTTGGCTAATAATGAAAAATTGAAAAAGCTCGATGTAAGTCATAATAGACTAACTGAAATTCATGAATCATATTTTTCTGTTAATAAGTAAGTAAAAATAAAACTATTTAGTTATTTTCATTAATGCATATTAATTTATGTATTTATTTAGGGAACTCGAAGAACTATCTATTTCTCATAATTCTTTATCAGAGTTTCCGTCATCATTAGCAGCGAATCCAAACTTAAAAATTCTAGATTTAAGAAATAACGAAATTAAACAAATGAAAAGTGGAATGGTCTCATCAATGCCATATCTAAAAGAGTTGTATTTGTCAGAAAACAACTTGAACATTTTAAATGAAGGGGCCTTCCAACAGCTACCAAATCTGACTATTTTAGAAATGGAAGGAAATAATCTTAATACATTACCTTCGTATGGCATACAAAGCTTGCCAAATCTTATGGTTGTAAAAATGGCTAGAAACAAATTAGTTTCCTTGCCAAGTGCAGCTATGGTGAATCTACCAATGCTACAAATTGTTGAACTGCAACAAAACCAGCTTAATGAGATAGCTAGTGACGCATTTGTTGGTATACCAAATTTAATTATGATGAACTTGAGCCACAATTATTTGAATGGGATGGAGAAATCCGGTTTAAATAATCTAAGAAACTTGGAAGTCCTTGATTTAAGCCATAACAAGTTAAAACAAATAACTACTAGAAGCATACAAAATATGCACTCATTAATCATGTTAAAAGTAAGCTATGTAACATATTCTTACAACAGTTATTGTCAAACAATATGTTTATAAAAATATTATAGAGACATTTTTATTGTTCTAGCTTGATAACAACAGATTGTGTAATATTGTTGGAAGCCCATTTGAAGGAATGAGCCGTTTAAGAGTATTAAGCTTACGAGACAATAAGATGACTTCACTCTCAGAATCCACGTTTAACAGTATCAAACCTACAATATCCCGTTTGGATGTTGATGGTAAATTTTATTTTTTGTACACATTATACAATTGATTTTACTACAGTTGTATTATTCATATAATTATTCTATATATTGTTCAATGTCTAGTGTTTATTATAATCATATACAACAACAATACGACTATAGTATTTAAAAAAAATAATATGAATATTTTAATATTAATATTATAAGCTGAACGAATAAAATGTGTATTTCATTTAATAATAATTCAATATTATGTTTACATAGGTAATCCAGTACACTGTGCTTGCAACATGAAATGGTTGCAATCATGGTTAAGAACAACAGCTGACAGTTTTGGCCCTAGATGTACCGACGGTACTTTGCTTAGAGAAATGCCTTTTACATCGAAGCACTGCGACGAAAAAGAATCAAGCAATATAGAGGAAAACATTCCAGGCTGTGAAATCGAATCGGTTCCTGTTGGTAATGGTAAGAGTAGCTTATAAACCCCACTATATATTACAAACTTAAAAAACATGGGTTATAACTGATATTTAAATATTATTTCAGCAAATACAGTGACATCAAATAAGGTAACAACGTGGACAAACAGCGAAGAATCAGATAAAAATAAGCCACTGCCAGAAGAAACTGATTATTTTTACGATGACGTTGTCGATCTAAATGACAAAACTGAACTCCAAAGAGGTTATTCAACTGAGAAAACACTGTCGACAATATCTCCTGCCATTTTATCACACTACGTACCCGGTGATACACCAACATTGTATGCCAGTTCTCGGCCTAATAGCTCTTCTTCTTATACTGATGACCACTCGGTGCAGAGCAATGCCGGTGGTACTGCGTATACATTTTTCGGCGTACCAATACCACCACTGAGTCTGAACAATATATGGGGCCAAGCAAAAGGCACCGGTAAAAGACTCAAGGACGGCAGACGAAATTCATTGCCAAAAAGGACGTCAACAGTAGACCAAGATAGTCTTACACCAATATTACCGGGCACTAGTGGTTTCCGACCAATGATGACTACTCCTGATAATAATTTCTTCGGAGAAGACGTGGAGAACGAAGATGACGTAGAAAATATTTACAGAAATACTAGTGCGTCCAATAAAATTATAGGTTCTGGCAGTCCTCCACGGTATCAACTTAGCAGCACCACAGAATCACCATACCGTTATGATCGATTTTCCAGCAGCGACTTAAGTTTTTCTAAGTTTGTAAACATCACGACTCGTGATTCCTTATTCGAGTCAGCCACTATAAATTCGATCATTAGACCAACCTTTAAGCCAAGTATAACCAACAACCAGCAACAAACGTTGGCGTCAGCGACCACCTTACAAAGCGATGATTCGGCTAACCAATCCGAAATTTCACTTGTTCAACTGTCAACAGGTAACAACATGTCGTCCAAGTTCTAATATAGTTTTAATGGCATATTAATTGTGATATAATGTCTGTGGTATGCTCATGATGGGGGAGGAGGTTAGTCATCTCATATCAAACCAAGGAATTTTATATAAATTCCAAATAAAAATAGGTATCTTATTATACTCGTATGTACCTACCTATAACAATTGTATACAGGTTATATAATCTGTATATAATTATTTATATAATATGTAGGTATAATATTATGTTACTAGCTAAACGAAAAATTGATCATTGTAAGAAACTGAACTATTGAGAAATTCCTGGTCAGTTATATCAGGTAAAAAATATCAGTAATTTTCAAATATGTCTATAGTAATTGTTTGACAAAAGTATAAATTCAAATTTACAAATACAAATCTAAATACATAAATTAATTATATTTTTATTCACTGTATAGGATATACTTAACTAAACAATACGATATAAAATTAAAATATCTTATAGTAAATGTTTAAACTTTTTCAGTTCTCTTATATATATACCGAAAGTTAATAAATTCATTCAAAAATTATAATGAGAGTTATAATTTATAAGTATTTAAAGATAGGATTAATGAGAAATGTATTCTCTTAATGAATAATTACGATATTTATTTAATTAAAAATATAAACAACATTTCAGACTTATTTCTCAATTTAAAATACTTATATATTTATATTATTATGTAATACCAGATTTTAGAACGACATATAGACATATAGACGTATGGTATGTCGAGTTATATTACAATTATATACGGTATAAAATAGTTTCATTATCCAGCGCTCACCATTAATCTAGTATATATTATTTATTTACGATCTTATCAAAATTATTTTCGTTTATGATATAAATTAATATGTACCATTACCTAATTAAATTTAGCAACCATCGTGTCGAAACTAAACTACCCTCCCAAATAACTCACCCAAGTATATCTAAGTGAAGTTAAATACAATATTTGCTTTATTGAGTTGTTTTCAACTACACCTATCGTTTGACAGGAGACCTTAACACATCAATATATATTTAAAATGTGTGACTTGCCCATAGGTAGTGAATATAGCATGTATATATTTTTTAAAGTAATACACTAGAGACGATTTTTTAATTTCATCACAATCGTTTTATTATCCGTTCATTACACCCACCTCCCCCCTGCACTCAGCAGGTTAAGTTAGGCGTTCCCTCGTGAGAATTGGTTTTTAATGTACCTACACCCGTAAAGTTGTGTGTTCGCAGTGGGACCCGCGACGACGAGCTCGGCGACCCAACAACAGCGCCAATTTGCCACCGTCACGCATCCGGCCACCACAGCAGCGTCGACGACGGCGCCCGGTAAGACCGCAGCGGTCTCCGAAGCGGTCAACGTGTCCACGCCATCGTCGCTGACCGGTTTCTTGGCACCCGGTGGTCAGCTGCCGGTGCACAAAGACGGAACCGATGGCCCGGTGTCGGTGCACAAAGATGGAGCCAGTGGACAGATTCCGGTGCAGAAAGATGGAACCAGTGGACAGATCCCGATGCAAAAAGATGGAACCGGTGGCCAGGTGCCGCCGTCACACAAAGACGGTGGTGGCGTAGTGGTCACCGGTAAGCCGTCCATCGTGAAGGTGACGTTGAGCCCACCCGGCCAACAGGGCCAGCCGCAGCAACAGCAACAGCTATTACAGCAACCACAACAACAGCCCCAGCACCAGAGACCCCAGGCGGCTTTAGAAGACGCTAAGTACTCGAAGAGTGGCGCCAACAACCATCAGCAAGCTTACCAACTTCCGCCGCCCACTAGGTCAACGGACTCGTTCCAGTCGACGCCGTTCAAGACGAGTTCGGCGAGCGACTGGTACTATGCCAACTACAACAAGACAAACGTGGAACCGTTCGTCAGCAAGACGTCGTCCACGGCGTCCCGCGCCGGACGTCCGCCTGCTGTTTCAGCCACGGCAGCGATTGCTGCTATTGCCTTGACGGCCGTTTTCGGTTTCGGACGATCACCCGCTACCCTTGTAATACCATACTGTACACTGACCTATATTTTATATTATCATTACTATCATAATTATTATTATTAATTTCATTCGTGAATTACCGTATATAACCTATACCTATATAATTTTACTTATAGGCTAATATAATAATATTGTGTAGATTTAGATTACGTAGGTATTGTAATATATGGGTGAACCTCTTTACATATATAATTTGTATTATGCTTACATTTAGCCTGTAGTACATACATTAAACAATAATTGTATTACTTTATTTGTATTCATATTTCGTATTCTTATATAGTCAGTGCCGAAGCCAGGGGGTGGCTGAAGGGGCAGTGGCCCTCCCAGAGTTTTTCGAAAAATTTAAAAATATACCTTCAGCGTTGTTTGAACGTATTACGTTAGACATAACCATCATGGCATTGTGTATTAAAATGTAATTTTTACGAGAGTCGCTTCAAAAGTCTAAAATGTCATATTATTATACTCATCATCAACATAGGTACCAATAACTCATGCAAGGAACCCTATAGTTGGTATAGTTTAGTCTCCTCTATATAACACGTTATCAGCCCCTAAAGCAAAATCCTGTCTACGCCACTGATTGTAGTATATCATAATTTAACTGTTAAGTACAATATCGGGATGTACCAATTAAGAGAACGCCTCACCCGTATGTGTTGTCCTTGTCACCGTCTTACTCTTACAAACGTACAACACAGCAAATTGTACTTTCACAATAATACATTTTACTCTGTCATTTTAAAATTAGAGTGAATGAGTAAATAGCAAGAGTGCTCATGGTACATTTTAAAGTTAAGATTACTACTTTTAAGTAAGTTATGATAGTTTTAAAATATACAGATTGTTACATAGTACATCATAACTTACTTCTTAATAAAAATATCTATACTAAAGCCTCCGAGATAGGTACCTTAGATTTTAGTTTTAAAATGTTTCATGGGTCAATTAACTTTTAATTTTAAAAATAAGAGAGTAAAATGTGTTATTGTTAACAATTAACATACAATTTGTCATATTGTACTTTTGTAATATGGAGACAATACATGCGTGTGTGGGGTATGTACCTAGTAGCATTGATTGTGACCAATGGTAGTTGTAGATATTATATTATATACCCATATCCATATATCGGTAAATGTTAATATGTTATATAATAACCGTTCATATTTTATTACACGTGACCACGTCCAAGTGGGAATAACTATTTTACGCCTTATCGTAGTTATTGTGTTATGTTATATTATATAACTTTAAATTGTAATATATAGAAAATGGATTGATTTTCATTATTTTTTTGGTAATAAATCGAATGAATATCAGAGTGCCCAACATTTATAATACGCAGGTAATAATCGTGATCCTAATCAAGATTTTATTATAACCTAATATACTCTATAAATATTATTGTGTGATCCATGTATAAAAATGTTTTAAAATTAACGATTTTAGGAGCATATACTATAACATTATACTATAAACTTATTTTTGTACACAACCAAATAAATGGTTGGTACCTAACTACTTTTAAAATAATATATACTTTATTCTATAATTATTAGTCTTTTATTTAAAATGCCTATACCAGATATTACCTCTAGTGTAAGTTGTAAGTTGTAATAATATAATGTATACAGATTTTAGTGTAGATATATGTGTAATGTAGTATATAAATATATAATTCACTATTGCATCATAACAATATTATATTTCATGGTTTACAATATAATATATTTTATTTGCAGTTATATTTTCCAAATTATATAAAGTAGGGTATATTATAAGTATCTACATATATCTATAATTAAATTACCAATTTTAATTTCATATTTTCATCTATTTAAATTTTTTTTTGGATGATTTGTTAAACACTTGCTTATACTACTGTCTCTAATCATATTGATTGGTTTATTTTGTATGAGAAGCAATAAAAATACAATATTTACATTTAAAAAACTTTTACATGGCTATAAATAGCTAAACAAAAGAGCCAAAACATTTTTAAAGTTTCATCATGTATGGAAAATAGATATACAAATATTTGATGAAAATTTAAAGTATTTAGGGTTATTAATTCATAATATATAATGTTTTGTGTTGCAAAATTTAGAAGGAATAATATATACAAAAAAACTTGAAATATATAGGGACTAAGGATACTAAGGACTGTGATACAAATGAAAACTAAAAATAAAGATAACAAATATTTAATTCTAATGTAGGTAATTCTTTAAACAGCCAGTTACAAATGCTAGATTTAATACATACAGTGCAACTAAAGATTTTCTTTCTTGTCTCTAGAGCAGCATTTC
This sequence comes from Macrosiphum euphorbiae, assembly GCA_949089665.1. Lineage (NCBI taxonomy): Eukaryota > Metazoa > Arthropoda > Insecta > Hemiptera > Aphididae > Macrosiphum > Macrosiphum euphorbiae. The sequence goes on along the minus strand of CARXXK010000002.1, from coordinate 43,630,300 downwards.
CCAATTTCTTTTACTCGTAGAACCTTTGTAGGAATTTGAACGTTTTGTGGAATCCCCATATTTTTTCTATAATAGTAATGCATACAAATGTTTTTTACACTTAAATGTGAGGGTTGTCATTAATATAAAAAGGAAAACTAAGTAAAGACGATTTTAACATTTTATTTTGTCTATAACTATTACAATATTTTAAAATATGTACATACGAAAGCTTAAAATGCATTATTTGCCTAACATTAGATTAACATAGATTCAATGAGAAGATTGGAATCTTTGCATAGTTTTCTTCATAACTTTTTAGATTCTGAGTGGAACGATGTATTGATTTTACCATGATGTGTGTTTTTATATTTTTTTTTTATTTTTTTTTTTTGTGTCTGTGTACACGATAAGTAGTCGAAATAATGCTTCGATTTTCGACTTCAGTATCTTGTTCGATTGGAAAGTGAATATCGTTGGTGCATTGAGGAGGTCAAAATTTAAATTTCCCAGTAGTTTTCAAAAGCGCCGGGAAAAACAAAAGAAAAATTAAGGAAAAACGGGAATTTTTACGCAAAATCGATTTTTCAGAAAATTGGATATGGTTTTTGGTGTAACTTTAAAACGAATGATCGTAGATACATGAAATTTTCACTGGTTGTTTATATTTGCATTTTCTATACACGATAACATTTTCAAAATATTTTGATTTATTTTGAACTGTTTAGGGACATTTTCATTTTTCATTTTTTTTTTAGTTTTTTTTCTAGAAATATCAATAAAATTATATTTGTTGGTTAAAAAAACTTGAAAATTTAATAGAAGGCTCCTAGTATATTGTTTCAAAGGCATTTGAAAAATATTAAAAATCCTTAGTCAAAGTTTTTTTTATAAGCATTTAAATTTCAAATCATGACAGAATATGGAAAAATCACGAAAATTAGCAAATTATTTTGAGTTAAGAATTCGTAAAAATTTTTCTTTTTAAATCTAAGATTTTAAAATGTAATACAAGATTCCTTATATGGTTATCTACCTTTATCAAACGAAAAATATCCATTTATACCTAGACTGACATACCGTCTCCGCTCAGAATCGTTTTTCTTATACAATGTTATTATATCGTTGAATTCAAATTTAATATCATCCATTATACAGTGACCCACTTGTAACCTACTGTACAGCAGAGCGACACCCACTTGCCCACCTTTTTTTTAATTGTTCTATATTTCCCAAATTTCTCATGGAACCCTTGGCGCCGGCTCGTGGAACACCAGTTTGGAAACACTGGTCTAGAGGGCTTAGATAATAAATATAATAAATTAATAATGTATTAAGGCTTTCCAACTGCGTTTATCGTCAACGACGACGATCGTGTACCAATAGCTCTAGTGGTCCTACTATTGTCCCATGACTGTACAGTATTCCTGATGGTATTTTTAATTTTATATCGTATAATATAAGGAATACAAAATTTAAATAACATTGTAGATAATGTTAAAATAATTTTTACATTAAACAAATTTATATTGATATATTCTATATCAGGGGAGAGGGCTACAGAAATGTTTCATGTGAGGGGGGGGGGGCACAAAATTGTTTTATACTTACGACTAAGCTGCCTACATTTTAACATAATACAATTGATTATGAATACTAATTTTAATCAATGATAATACGTAAAACTGTAAAATCAACCACAAGTATGTCGGGCCCTTTGCCTCCAGGTACCTATATATAAAAATTGTATCCAATATATTTTATTCATATTACACATAATAAAAACTTATTTTTATTGATCCACGCCTGTTCCATATTATAATATATTTCGTTGAAAAATTTCAATAATTTCGTGGATTCCTATGTATTATAAATTATAATATTCTATTCCAGGAGAATCGGGTTTTAAAAAGTAAATTGAAAAATTGTATTCCGTAATAGAAAAAAAAAAATTAAAATATATAATCCATGAAGATTAGAGATAAGGAGACCAAACTCCTATAGCCGCTCGTTTATAAAGTGGCCTGACAAAAGTCGCACGGTTATTCTGCCACCAGGAGCGCGGCGTTCGATAGCAGTGCTACGTTTTACAATTATAGCATGTAGGTAGTATAATAGGGATTATGTACGTTTTTCGAATTAAACTTGATTTATTATTCCTTACAAATACTTTATGATCTGGATCAGATCCAAAACATATATACAAGAGTAGGGGGATCTCGGTTAAAATTGGTTTCAATAATAAAAATAAAATATATATTATAATAATTAGCTATTAAACACATGGGCATGCCCGGATTAAGACATTTTGAGGCCCAGGGGCCAAAATTTTAAATAAGGCCTCTGTACGAAAAAAAAAATAATTATATTATTTAATATTAGGTGCATATTATAATAAATATATATATGGGTATTAGCCATTAGGTACATAGCAATAAATAATGAATAATGTATCACTTTATTTATAAATTATAATTTACAAGCTTTTTTCTTCGCTAAATAATCATCGATTTTTTTTAGGTGATTAATGCAGTGTTATAGCCTATAATGGAAAAAGTAATGGACAAATCTGAGGCCCCTTAATAAATTCTAACTATCGAAGCCCGGGGGCCATGGCCCCCTTGGACCCCCCCCCCCCATTAATCCGGGCTTGCACATAGGCAGGGATGATTCATACATGATATTTATTATTCATCAAAATATTAAATTTATAAATAGACAATGCATACAATGATAAGGTTTTAAATACTTTTTATTATTATTTTGCTTTGATTATTAGTACCTACATTAGTAAAGTCTCCAAAGGGTTCCAATGTTTCTGGTGGAGATATGATAAATACTCTTTTGAATATTAAAGATATAACCAACACTAATGAACGAGCCCAAAGAATAAATCAAGAACTAGATGACATTTTAGACAAAGGACATTCCGAAAAAATTGAAATTGCACCATATATTCATGATCATGAATATAGTTTGACTGATACATCGAGTTTAGTTTTATCTTACTTAGCTGGATACGTTGCTCGAAAATCAACCAGATTCACAAAATGTCAAAGGTGTCTTTTAAGTTTAAAAAATCAAGTTATTTCATCTAGAGACAAACTCATTGATATGCGCTCCAAAGGTTTTTTGATTCGGCCATCAGATAGTCGTTTTGCTCTTATTTCAACTTTAGAAAAAATAACGTTACAGACTTTAGTATCTGAAGAATTAAATGTAAATACAATTTTTTCTATAACTTCAAACTTATGGACGGACACAGCATCTTTCCCATTTGTTGGTTGTGAAGAACACAATATGGGTTCGACAAAAAGTTTTGTTCGCTTTTTTATTACAATGCGTATGCATTTTATTGTAAGACGTTCAAACTACAATGAAACTACAAAAAAAAGGAAAAAACCAAGTGTAGTAGAAAGTTGTCAAAACTTTAATTAATGTATTATTTTTATATTTACCATATCTGTATTTTATGTTTCATTTATCATTATTAATTAGACTCATAGACCGTAGTCATTATATAATTATGTGAATTTTAAACTTTTTTTTATAGCAAACACCTTTTGAACTTTGATTATATATTTAGGTATACTTTAACCTGACCAGCTAATAAATAATAAATCATAATTTATATTTCATTCGAATTCAAAAAAATGAAAAAGAACGTACATTTATAGAAAAGTACGTATAATAAGTGGTAAAACGTAGCACTGCTATCGAACGTAGTGCTCCTGGTGGCAGAATAACCGTGCGACTTTTGTCGGGCCATATTTTGTATACGGAGTTTGGTCTCCTTATCTCTAATCTTCATGATATAATCAATGGTAATACATATAGTAGTTACAAATATTTTTGGGTTATGATTTATGAAGATACTAGTAGTTCACCGATCATAGATTTTAAGACATCATGGGTATATTGTATAGATTAAAAAAAAAAAAGAACATAACGTTTTAATTACGAACTAAGACATAATTTACTGGCATTTTCTTGGTGAGGGGGGTAGAGAGTAAGACCATGAACTAAGATAATATGGACTGGTGGAGACATGATGAGCGGGCAGTAGTGGTGCGGTCAGGTTTTAAAACGTAGTTTTCGTAGAGAGGGAAATCTTCCAACCCAAGCGATCGTAGTGATATTTTCATGAACTACCAAGTATCAACTATTCAACACTGTGTTCCGTTGGTTCGCTGGTCGGCCGTCGGCGAATTATCTTAGTTCATAGTGTCAATGCTTTCAAATAGATAGATTTCTCCCACAACAGAAATACCGTTTAATAACTTGACCGCAAATATAAACACCGTAGAAAGTCCATACTATCTTAGTTCATGGTAAGACTCACTAATGTCTGGTAAATTCAATGTGTTAACATAGTGTTATTGGACCTTAGCTGTTCCATTTGCTGTTACCACGGACTAACTACTAAGATATACAGGACTGGTATCGAAAACATTATCAGTGATCCCCAAATGTTTCCAAAGTCTATTACCTAGCGCTATCTATGTTAGAAATTACACATTAATCATAATATTCATTGTACACTGGTAAACTTTTTGTCAAATTATTATAGGATTAGGTTTCAAAAATATAAATTATTACAGATTGTATATATTCTTGTTTTCTAATAAAAAAAAAATATATATATATTATTATTTAAAAAATAATTATCTTAGTACGTTAAAAATAAACACTACCAGAATGCACTAGTTACCACACCTGTAAAATTAGAAACATCTGAGGACCGGCCTTCTACTACCCCCCGGCCCGGACCATTCCAGTCCTTTATATCTTAGCATAGATTAAACAAACGTTTAACCCGTCATCACGGACTAAGATAAACAGGACTGGAAACGAGATAGTCATCTATGGAACTACAGTGTAACGCTTCTGGTACAAGTGCGATTTTAACGCCATCTATGATCCGTTCTACGAAATATTAATACATCAGTGTCCAGCACGAATTAAGATATTGGCATTTGAAATTGCTTCATTTCAAGCAGGTAAATTAACCACATCTTTTGAACTTTTAAATAAAGTGTATTTTTTTCTCTCTGAACATCCCGTACAGCCATCCACAGAGCATTTTCTCGGCATTTTAGCGAATAATAAATGGATAATATAGTTGGTAAAATGTAATGTACATTAAATACTAAATGCTAATACCTAAGAGCCAGTGGCGTATTTACGGGGGGGTCCCCGGGTCTCGACCCCCCCCAGAAAAAAATATAATATAATATAATTATTACATCATAACTCGTATGTGTTTTTTTTATATTATAAACTTGTAGGCACCTAATATTTCGCGGAAGTAATGCGAAAGCTGTTCCCGCGACGCCGTCGGTTCAAACCACGGACATATATACAGGACTGGTCACGAACGCTCTTTACTGTATAAGCCTTCAGAAAATTAGTGTCACGCTTATGGGCCCACTTGACTATGCTGACATCTAGCGGACAATAAAGCAACTAGTCGTTTATTTCGAAATAAATTGTATTTCCATTAACATTTATGATGTTATAATATTCTAATAATATTGTGTATATCGTATATTGTAGTATACGTCCATTTCAGTGTTAAAAATGAAAATGGAAATAAAAATAATTAAATAGTTTTGCAATTAAATATAATACAAATAGATGGCGCAATGGTATTCCTGTGGTCCCGAGTATTGTCCCGAGCGTGACACTAATTTTCCACTGATAACGGCTCGTGCCCAGTCCTGTATGTACGTCCGTGGTTCAAACTGAAAAAAAAAAAAAAAAAAGGTACCTAATATTAGGTATTAGGGGGGCCCCCACAAAAAATTTGAAAATACGCCACTGCTAAGAGCTAATAGGTGCGTATAAATCACGGACTAAGATAGAGTCACAATAGAGTTATCTTAGTTTATCTTAGTCCGTGGTATAAATGTATTAAACTATTGTACCTAATTTTATTATAAACAGAAATAATATGCAAATAAATATATGTGTAACAAATGCTAAATATTATCAATAGATAGAGCCACATTTGTCCATGTACTACAAGCGTTACACTATGTTTCCGGCTACCCGCACTCCTCCCGTCTATCGTTTCCAGTCCTGTTTATCTTAGTCCATGCCCGTCATCTTAGTCCGTGGCTGATACCGGGCTAATGGTGGAATCACGGACGTATATACAGTGGCGGCTATCCTTAAAAATATAGGTGTAGCGAAACCTTAAAAACAACCACCCACCCACCCACCCATCATGTTACTTCATGACTATTTTTGCCATAAGAGCCTTGGAATTTTCAAATATTGTATACCTACAAAAAACTATATGGCAATACCTTACATAGTCTTAACATTTTTTATGTGATGATGATCTTCACCCAATATATAAAATTACATTCAATTAAACTTTAATATAATGATATCATATGTAATTTAGGTATGATTGTATATTATTCTTTGTCAAATTACAAACAGGTATAACATTGTAAATTGTAATATTAAAAATTAATTATTAAATTAAATATTTTGTTAATGTAATGCTATTGGCTGCAAACTTGTGGAGAATTTCTTCATGATCCATTTCATCAACAATATCTTGTTCACAACTTATGACCATAAGGTCTTCCAATCTAGCTTGAGACATAGTCGTGCGAAGTCTAGATTTTATGATTTTCAATTTGGAAAATGACCTTTCTGTAGAAGCACTAGATAATGGAATTGTCAGAGATATCCTCAGGGCAGCATCTAGTGATGGAAATGTATTTCCCAAACCACCATTTTGGAACACTTTAAAAATAGTTTTCAAGCTACCGATATTTATTGGATTTATTTGCTTGCGCTTAGGTAACTCAAATTCCTGTTCTTGATCGTCGCCTCTTCAAATGAACTAATGCTTTCTGTATCACTTTTGTCAGAAACGTGAAAATGTTCAGGTAGAATAGTTGTTTTCTCAAATAATTCATACACATTACAAAATTTAAGGAACTCTGCTTTTAATGTTTCTTGATCAACAAACGTTCCGTAAACTTTGCAAAACACTACAAATGAATCATCGGGTAAAGACTTATGGTTTTTTTTAATTTCAATAATTCGCTTCTTACTGAAAAGTGCCAAATCTTTCATAACTCCAATTGTGGTATCATTAAAATACTGATTAAGATTACTAAGTATTATATCTAAGGAACCTAAGACAGTTTCTACTTTAAATTTCTCAATGGGGTCTTTGATACATTCATCAACATTTTCTTCATTCGACATTTTTTTCTTTCTTCTTATGCGGATGGTTTTAAATTCAGAAAATTCAAAACCATAATTTTCTTTTATGAAAATATTGACTTCCTTGATTAAGTATTCCATAATAGAATCATTTTTTCTGAGTTCTTGTATTAAATTTTTAGCATCATTTATAGAATTAACTCCTGCTAAAATATCTAAATCTCTAGTTTGTAATAAGGTACTTAGAGGTGACAATACATTGAATATCTTTTGGAACCACATTGCAGTCATTATAAATCGTTTAGACAAAAGATAATTTAATAGGCATCCAGCCATATGACCAACACATTGATCCTCGCGGCCTTCAGTATTTCTTGAATATTCCAGTGTATCAATCACAGAGCCAAACGTTTCTAAAATAGCTTGAAGAGCTTGATCTTGAGAAGTCCATCTAGTTGTGGAAACTCTTTTCAATCGACGTCCTCTTTGTCCTGTCGAATATTCATTTTGTACTTTTTCATAGTATGCAACTCGTTTCTTACTACCACAAATAAAATTATACAATGTCTCCATATTTCCGAATAAATCTACAGCGTCCAAACTACTACTTACTGCTTTAACTACTACTAAATTTAGTCTATGAGCAGTGCACCAAATATAAGTGGCTGATGGACATTTTTCTTTAATTAGAGCTTGAAGTCCACTGTTCTGTCCTCTCATATTCTGAGCGCCATCGTATGATTGGCCAACCATAAAATTTACCCAATCGAGGGACAATTCATTACAAATATTTTGGAATACGTCAAAAATCTGAACACTAGTAGTAATTGCTGATTCTTTAAGTGCCAAAAGCCGTTCACATATATTTCCATTATTGTTAATATACCTTACGATAAATGATATTTGTTCCTTTCTTGACAAGTCAAAAGTTGAATCCATGGAAATGCTGAAAAATCTGGACTCTTTAATTTCTAATTTAATGATTTCTTTAACTTGAGATGCACAGCATGAAATTAATTGATTTTGTCTCAGTTTTGACAAAAAATTCACCTCAGGTTTTTTAGAAGTTTCAAGTTTAGAAATATAAGATGCCAAACAAGGTGAGTATTTACTTAACACTTTAGCAAAATTGACAAAATTTCCATGATTTTTTTCTATTTTTTTTAAATTTTCCCGGTGGCCTCGAAAAGCTAGGCAATTTTTTGCAAGAACAAGTGTTATGTTTACTAAACATCTTAATACTTCCCGGTTTTCTGATTTTTCTTGGTTGACTTTTTCTTGAAGTAATGGCAGTACTGGTAGAGAAGTCTTTCTGAGTTTATATTTTAATGTTGCATTAATGTGAGCTTCTGAAGATTCGTGAAGTTGAATACTCAATACTGCTCTCGACCATGTCGAAAAACCATATTTTGTCCATGCTTTCTGTGAGTTTTTGCCAAAAAGTATACAATGCAAACAAAATAATTTATCATTTAAAATTGAATAACTTAACCAATCCCTTTTAATATTTTTTTTTCCTGGAATTTCTTTCCAATACCACGCAGTGTGGAAGCTACGGCCATTTTTATCTTTTTTAAAATTATCATGTGGTAAATCTTCCTCATTAGGTTGCAACACTCCTTTTTTCAAGAGAAAATCAACAAATTCAGATGGAAGATTTTCCAACATACAGAAAGTTGCAGGGTCATTTGATAAATGTTCATCTTCATTAAATGTACCATCTAAACATGAATATAAAATGTATTGTGATAGACTTAACCTGTGTAATGTTATCTTTAAAGTAAAATTAGAATTTTCTTGTACAATACTTTAGTACAAACACTACATACTTTAATAAATATGTATCTTTTCAGATTGGTTAGAAATACAAACAGGCAACAGCCAATAGGTACCATAAAATATTTTTAATTCCTACATGAAGATAACAACATTCAAAGTAAAATAGTTACCTATATCTATCCTATTTTCTCTGACATGATCTTCATCATTTTGACCAGTAATTTCAGTTTCAGAATCTAACTTGTCTACAATAAAATAAACAACTAAGATTATACCACTGGTACAAAGATTAAAAACTTCATAAAAAAATGAAAAGCAAGTACCATTTATTAATAGTGGTAGTTCATGTTTGTAAGATGTACTTGGTCTACTTATATCACTTTCAATATTATAATTGTGCGCTGAAATATTATAAATTAATTATTTTTGTACAAAGCAATCCTACAAATCAATGTTATTCTTGTATTATAGTAGGTAGGTATAATTAATTATGCTATAAATAAGTATTTACATTTGTCAACTATTTCAACAGAATCTGATTTCTCAGGCAAACTACTCATCTGATCAATGGTATTTATTTTAACTGAAAATAAATAAATACTATGTATTTTTAATGTAACAAACATAACATAATAATTTTTAAGGACATTTTGTCGGTTGAATCTTATTGTAAGCAAGAAAGTATAAAATATGATTCATAGGTATAATTGATAAAATCTACATTTAAAAATATATTATTGATCATTTTACAAAAATAATGATAAATTAAATCATTAACTATTATTATGAAATATATAATATTTAATATTTAAAGTAAGCACTCACATATTATATATTGTTTAATAAATAATATCTATATAAACTTATCAATTGAATAAATTATAGAACAAAGCTTAATTAACTTTACAATTGTCAATTATGTTTATGTAAGTTATAAAATTACCTATTATAATATATCTACTAAATAAATTGTGATAAATTACAGTTAATAAAATCAGTATCTATAATTTCCAGATTCATATAATTATGAAGATTATAATGATGTATAATATTAATTAACTTTTCTTATAATATCTTATGTCAGTACTTCTATTAAATTATTTAATGTCATTAAAGTTTTTTGTATAAGATTTTTTTAAACATGTGTTTTTTCTTAATTGATTAGAAATGCAAACAGCCAACATCTACCACAACATATTAATACCTACATAAAGATAGAAGAACAATATGCAAAGTAAAATAGTTACCTATATCCATACTATTTTTGCAGACATAATCTTCATCATTTTGACCAGTAATTTCAGTTTCAGAATCTAATTTGTCTTAAATAAAATAAACATCTAAGATTATACCACTGATAAAAATTAAAAAACTTCACAAAAAATTGAAAAATTTGAAGTATGTGCCATTTATTAAACATTAATAAGATATAGTACCTACTAAATTTTATTTTATTTCTTTATTTAAATTAATATCAAAAGATTACTGGGCCTTACTGAGAAAAACTCGTGTGGTGGACAGGGAAATAAATTGTAATAAACTACAGTTAATAAAATCAATATCTAAAATTTCCTGATTCATATAATTATGAAGATTATAATGATGTATAATCACAGAATAGTTTAAATCTAATTTAATCTATTCTGTGGTATAATATTAATTAACTTTTGTTTTATCATCTTATGCTAGTACTTCTAATAAATTATTTAATATTATTAAAATTTTCTTGTATAAGATTTAAATAAATATGTACCTATGTTTTTCCATTTACTAGAAATACAAATACCAATAGGCAATAATACCATATTATGGAATATTAGTACCATGAAATGATTTTAATTAAATATTTATGAAGATAGTAATATGTTGAGTAAAATAGTTACCTACCTATTTCAAAGATATTTTCGCTGATATGATCTTCTTCATATTTTTTTCTTATGATTTCACTCCCAGAATCCATATTCTCTATAGTAAAATAAAAAACTAAGATGTGATAACCAATAACATAATTAAAAACTTGAAAAATTAAAATATTAAAACAAGTAGGTACCTACCCTTTAGTAATAATGATAGTTCTTGTTTGTGAGATGTACTTGATCTACTTATGCCACGTATAATATTGGTATCAAGTGCTGAAATATAATTAATTAATTCTGTATTTTAAAAATCATACATAACTATCAATTTTATTTTAGTGTAGGTTTAAGTTGTTTATCAGTACTATCACTATGTTATAAATATTTACATTCTTCAACTATTTCAACAGAATCTGATTCCTCAGGCAAATTACTCATCTGGCCAATGATATCTGCTTTGACTGGAAATAAATAAGGATATATAAAATGTATCACACACAAAAAATAAAATAATACATTTTTTTATGGTACTTGAACCCTGTGACGCAATTCCATGTTTTGGCTGAAAAAAACTTGTCAAATCGGAACAAATTTTATTATTTTTTAATTTAGCCACTTTACAAAAAGACAAATGACGATTCCAATTTGTCAAGTTTAATCCTATTCTTTTCTTGCCACACACACAATTAGATTCGGTAGTTGACATAATGAATAATGATTGTCGAATTTAAATTATTCACAATTTACATTTCACAGAACACAGATAAATCATAAATAATTTCAAAAAAATTAATAACTTCACTGTTATAAGGTATCACGTATTACGTATATACTAAATTACTAAGACAAAATACTATATTATATAAAAAACATTTGAAGATTATTGACTTATCAAAACTAAATACGCTATACGCATCACATATTCACATACGTTACTATTTTTAGAATCATGGAAAAATCATTAACCTTATCAGTTATCACTATAAACTTAGATAGGCAGATAGCTAAAAACGCTGGTATCTATAGTCATGCAAATACCATAAACACAACGGTTGTTTTTACTTTTTAATCGCATTAATAATACATTAATAACATCTGTCATCTACAATCTAGAATTCTATATTAACATGGTTACTATTATCCTATTAAAATATTCCAAATTATTCTGTATTATTCGCATACGAAAAATTACGTAGACAACCCACCCCACCCACCTCTAATTAAAGGTGTAGCAACCGCTACACCTCAACTATAGGATAGCCGCCACTGCGTATATACAGGACTGGGCACGAGTCGTTATCAGTGGAAAATTAGTGTCACGACCGGGACCACAGGAATACACATTGCGCCATCTATTTGTGTTATATTTAATTGCGAAATTATTTAATTATTTTTATTTTCATTTTTAATACTGAAATGGATGTATACCACAGACGTCCGTTACGTATATTTAAAAAATTTATGAAAATTTTCGTTTTAAAGTATTAAATTTACTACCAAATACTAACGTCGTTTATAGTATTTACTCCTACGCACACACATATACATTACATATGTACTTTGTACGTCCCTGTTATTACTATATTAAGGTTATCACCTTTTCATTTAAATCATTTTTAAGTATTTTGTTCTTATGTGCCAAATATGTTATGGGAGTAGTACTTCGCTTAAGTGTTAAACGCCATGGTTCAGAATTATTTATATCAACTGGTGGTAACATATTGTCCTCGATATCAATCTTAAATAAAATGTTTAATTTAATTTTTATCTACTCAGTATATTTAATTTAAGTTATTTTTCTGAAATTGGGTACCTGTGGTATAGCATCTGGTTTTAAATTTTTACGTTCCATTTGTAGCTAATAATAAGAAGAGTGAAATAAAATAAGTTGTGACTTATAGTTATCCAATAAATTAAAAAAAATATAAATATACACCTACAATATTGTAGCTTTGAAATGTTTTTCACATAGCCTATGTGAAATTTTATTTACATACTTTGTATTTATGGTCTGCAATAATGAAACCCATTTATCAAAAAAGATTTTTTGTTTTGGAAATCCAAATCTACAATTAATTAAACAAATTGCAATTTAATCATTCTAATTGCTTAGGTATAGTAATTAGAAATATTTCCCACAACTGTTCTATTAACGATTAAATGTATAATTTTAATACTACTTACGAAGATATGTTTTGTCCCTTTTTTGACCCACAATGGGGAAAAGAACAAAACTGTACCATATTTATTTAATTAAGGATAATAAAATAATAACAAAATAGCAATACTGAATAATTAATTTACATTTTATACATCATATATTATGCAAATTAATACATTAAGATACAATTTTTGGAGGGAAATCTCTTTATGTAAATAAAAAGGTTTAATATATTTATAACATGGGTGTAAAAGATACACACAATATTATTAGAATATTATAATATAATAAATGTTGATAGAAATAAAATGTATTTTGAAATAAACGACTAGTTGCTTTATTGTCCGCTAGATGTCAGCATAGACCATAGTGGGCCCACAGGCGTGACACTAATTTTCCAAAGGCTTATACAGTAAAGAGCGTTCGTGACCAGTCCTGTATATACGTCCGTGGGTGGAATTTTGAATTATTGATTAGATATACCCAGGTAGTGTATGTTAAGTTTAATGACCAAGTGACTATGCAATGTACTCATATGAATTTACTGACAGTTAGTGCCATCTAGTGTCGACTTCTAGTTGTTATACTAAACTGCGCTAAAAATACAATGTATTTTAATATTATGTTTATTTACTATATTATCTAATCTCTCATAGGTATCTCAATTTTCCATGACCACTAGATCGCATTAAGAGCTAGTAAATTGACATAAGCACTTCCTCCTGACACTATTTATCTTAAACCGTAGATATACCATATTAGATAATCTGTAGCTTAAAATAAAAACCACCATGCGCGCTAGAAACAGCTAACGTCCCATAACACATGATAACACCAGACATTTGTGAACCACCGAAAATGTTTTGATGCCAGTCCATTATATCTATAGTTCTTGGTTTTAATTGAATTTTGAAAATTTACAATGATAAACGATATAAAATGTCAGTCTTTAACTTTCCGACAAATAAATTGTACAGACATAGAACGATTGCCAGGCTACGAGAGGGCGCTGTTATACACAAAAGTATCTGCCGCCGTATCTTACGGCACAACGTTGCATTACGCGCAATGAAAATATTCGGATTGTACTTTTATTTTTTATTGGTGTTAGATGGCGCTATTGAGTTTTACCATTTGTTTGATCGGAATTTTGACAATTAGTCTATTAAATCATATATTTAAATGAAATTATTGATAACAAATGAGGTTTAAGACATAAAATTATTGACGAATACGCACGTTTTTAAAAATGCGATTTTTTGAAAATCGAAATTTTATCTTTTCCGAACACGCTCAAATTTGAAACTGCAATCGTCTAAGAATTGCATTTATCTTTAAGATACCTCAGTGATGTTGTGTATCGTATCTTAGATTAAATATAGTATATTTAATATACTATATTTAATCTATGATCCAGTCATTATGAGGCCAGTCATATACGAGATCAATAATTTTTTAAATTGGTGGAGATTTTGGGGCTAGCTCCTGCTCCACCAAGGGTCGACCCGGTATTGCAATTAGCAGTACCACCGGGAATGGCCCAAATAACAAAAAATATCATAGTGTTTTAAGATAATTCAAATTTCAAAATGTCAAAATTGGTCAAATCGTTACCAATTGTGTGCTGATTTTACTTTTGATTCATTAACAAGTTTTATTCTAAGTTGTTTATAATATTTGTTTTCTTCCAACTGAAATATTTAACAATGTAAACAGCATTTTGTTTATATTATTTTGATACTTAATGTTATTTGAAAATATATTAAATTAATGATTGTAAAATTACTTTTGCCGTAAATAAATGGTATTAATAAATTAATGAAGAGTGAGACATAGGTACTGTGTGACTCAATGTTGAACAATATTGTTTTTATTACATCTACACATATAAAGTATTCACTGATATTTTGTCTCTGATTTAAATTATTTTCATAAAACATTATTTAAATTGTAATACCTTAGTCAGCAGGTAAACCGTATTAAAATAAATTATTTGGTAATTAATACAATTTAATATGACGTATAAGCAGTTATGGTAATCGAGTATTGGTATTCAAATACTTTTTACAGTATCAAATACTATAGGTATCAATCGGTCCAGTATCAACCAGAAAACTTTTTCTTTTTGATGGCACTGATGGAAGTAGGTACAAAAACTTGTTGGGAACCTTCTATTTATGCTAGCTATGAAAAGAAAAACTTTTATGAATTTCTAACTGAAAAATAATTTACAAAATTTGAATAAATGATCAAGGCTATAAAAAGTTTAAAAAGAGTCAAAATAGTTTGAAAATTTTACCATATAGAAAATGATAATATAAATATTTTGTGAACTTTTCAAAAGTCTACTGCTATTTCTTTTGGAAATACAACAAAATATCAAAAATTGATTAATGGGAATTCGATAATTTACTGCTGCATATCTACTAATTTACTGCTAAAATTATGAGTTCAAACACTAAAAAAATTAATGTTCCATTTAAGCAAACTTTTTTTTTGTTAAAGGTAGATGTTATATAAATTCTTCTGTTAAAAATTTTAATCTTAGCTATGAAAAGAAAAACTTTTCTAACTTACAAATTATTTAAGTAGAATATTTTAAAAATGTCTCGTAATATATAAGTATATAAATATCTCAAAAAGAGTCAAAATTATTTGAAAAATTACTATTTATTGAAAATGGTGAAAATGTGAAGTGTCATTAAACAAAATATCTAAAATTGATACATAAAAATTTGTTTTTATTTATCATTTATCGTAATTAATGTTAAATTTAAACGCTCATAAAAATTAATGTTATATTCCTTAAATCGTTTTTCTTTTTTTGTAAAAAAGGTACTTTCACTTTATGTCCATTAACACATAAAACTTAAAATCGTATTTAAAGAGGTTTCACAAACATCACATATTACCTTTGAAAAAATACAGTTAATTGAATACGCTATTTTTTTTTTTTAGAAGGCCAAAAGTAACTAAAAAAATTGTGGGGAAATAAATAGAACGATTATAATCTCAAATTATTGTCATAAATAACATAATAATTAATGAAGTTTTAAAATTTGCTTCTTTTTGAAGTGAATTATTGAAATATTATCGACATCTCCAATACCAAATATTTATATTAGATAGTTTGTTATAAAAAATAAAAATTTAATAATTATATACTAATACTTTTACATAACTATAAAATATAAATATAATATTTATGAATAAAATACATTTAATGTATCTGCAAATTTTGGTTTTTATTGCTTATTATTTCAACTATTTCTTCCAAACCATAAAATATAAGTTCGTCTATTATTCCACCAAAAACGTCTTCATATTTAATTCTTATAAGATCATTTAGAAATTCAAATATCAATATTTTTGAAGTCGACTAGAATACTAGATGGCACTAACTGTCAGTAAATTCATATGAGTACATCGCTTGGTCATTAATAAGCTTAACATACGTCAACGCGTAACCATTCTATCTTAAACCGTGTTGTGAACCGACAATGTTCAACCAGAAAAAAAATACGTAAGCTGGTCACCAGAATCATATACATGTACAACTTTATTTATTACAACAGGAGATCCTGGTGGTGAAGTTCTTAAACAACACGTACTCTAGATGGCTAGAATAATGGCTAAATATAATAATTATACGTATGATTGCATTGAGACGCATTTTCGTAATGGGCTACGCACGTACAATTATTGAATGTTTTAGCTTGGAAAGGAATCTCAACTGACGGTGATTTTTAGATTTATTTAGCCATAAAAATAAATAATTTGTATTGATCTGTTACACATAAATCGAAGTGATAATATGCACTGCCGGTGGCGGCCGTGACACTGCGTATCACCAATTGCAATTATACCTATATTTAGCCATGATTATATCTAAGTCCGTGGTTTTAATTGAATTTTGAAAATGTACAATGATATGCGATATAAAATGTCCTTCTTCAACGTTCCCACAAATAAATTGTACAGCCATAGAACGATTTCCTATCTACGAGAGGGCGCTATCGATACACAAAAGTCGAAGTGCCACAACGTTGCATTACGCGTAATGAAAAATATTCGGCTTGTACGTCCGTTGTTTCAATGGTGTTAGATGGCGCTATTTAGTTGTACTAATTGTTTGATCGGATTGGTGACATTTAATCTGTTGAATCATATATTTAAATGAAATTATTGATGACAGATGATGTCTAAAACATCAAATTATTCACGTATACGCCCGTTTTTCAAAATTCGATTTTTTGAAAATCGAAATTTTTGCTTTTCCGAACACTCTCAAATTTGAAACTGCAATCGTCTTAGAATTGCGTTTAGCTTTAAGATACCTCAGTGATGTCGTGTATCGTATCATAGATTGATTATATAATTCATATTGTAGGAATTATTATCATATGAATTACATAAACAATTTATGATCCCTTGACATCACCGCTATCACAGCCGTTAATTTTTTGAAAATTGGTGGAGATTTTGGGGCTAGCTCCTGCTCCACCAAGGGTCGACCCGGTATTGCAATTAGCAGTACCACCGGGAACGGCCCGAATAATAATAAAAAAATCATAGTGTTTTAAGATAATTTAGAAATTCAAAATTCAAAATGTGTCAAAATTGGTTGATTCTACACATAGACAAAGAAAATAAATTAATTAATTCTACAGAACAAGATCACTATTTCCCGTAGAGCTTATTTTTGTTTAAAAATTACATTGGCCTACGCCTACGGTATTACATTTCTAAATTTCAAATTTTTGCCATTCATCCTTTCCTTTTTTGTGCATTTTCTCAATAACGACTATCAGTTATTAATTATTATACCATGTAATTATTTAAAAGCCTTCATGCGCCGCCAAAGTAAATGCGGTTCAATTAGGTATTGGAGTTTACTCGTATTCATTGGTATTTTCCGTGTCTTATTTAACGCCGTTCTTATTCTAGATCCTAATATGATATTTAATTATTTACCTTATTTATTATAGAAATGATTAGTAATACTAATTATTATTATTTATTTATAAATTCAGCAGGTGGATGTGTAGGAAGCCTGACCCGTCATGCAATTGTAAGAATTAAATTTTTCGGCTCCTTTGAATGCTCCCCTCCACGGAAATCTTTAGTAAAAGGCGAAAGATTTTATCGATTTGAAAGGGAACCGAAATTGTCGTTTAACTGGTGTTTAGCTCCATATATACAATATTACCCGCTCGGGTAAGCGCAGTCGGGAACCTGTCCCTAACGAGCTCCGCACCCAGTACCGATCAATCCACGCCTCGAGCGAATTATAATTATTATTCACTTATTTACTTATTATTATAATAATTACAAAATCACAACATAATAATAATAAGTTGTAAATTTAAATTATTTTTTAACAATAATATAATTTATTATTATTATTATTCATCGTTTATAATGGGTGATTTTACTCTAAAATTACTCAAAACCATAAAAAAAAATGATTGTGCGTAAATACGTTTTGTTTATGTAACAAATGCGTTACCAGAGAGTGAAAGCAAACAGTGAGCTAACATCCCTTTAAGAGCAAGACTACTTAACATGGGAAAGACTGGTTTTAGATGGCAAACTTTTCATTCTCTAAACATGCGCAAAGTATTGATAGATTATTATAGTTATGAACTTTTAAGAGGACATTATGTTCGACAAATATTTGTTCATCGTTGTCTCTGCCTTATAATTGCATAACATAGCAAATTTTATGCTCAGCAGACCATTTAGGTTTGTTAATTTAAAAATTAAGAGTGAATTGACCTCTTATAAAATTTAAAGGTAAAATAATTACTTAGGGCATCTCAATATCTCATAGGTTTTTTGTTATATTTTAATTTTAAAGCGAGTTATGAGTATTTTAAGATGTACAAACAATTTACAATTACTCGTAACTCGTTTACCCAAAACCCACCGGGCTACGCCACTGAGTAGAGTAATGTTACACCTTACTTCCTTACACCTACACCAATTCAGATAACGTTTAAACGTAAGCTATATAATATTGTTCATAACATTTTAATTGTTAATAACGCTAAACCCATAGATTGAATAACATTTAAATTTTTTATAACGTTAAAGAGTCAATCGATCATAACGTTTAATATTCATACAACGGTAAGTGGTAATTTTTTTTTTTTAATTTAAGTCTGGAGTTGTACCTACTTATTACTTGGCTAGACTAAGTAGCATGCTACATTTTGTTAGGAATTTAAAGAATTCAGAGTTCTACCTAGATTCATTTTTAATATAGGTTTAATTTTTTTTTATTGATTTGCATTTCTATGGTATATTCCGTATACTTAAATTTAATATTATGTTATATAGAGCTGGGGTGGCCAAACTTTTTTTGATTAAGATCTACTGAGGGTTTATTATTGTTTTTAGGATCGACTAATGTAAAAAAGTATTTTATATTAATAATAGAAATACTTATTTAATTAATAAAATAAAAGTGTAAATAGTTATCTAAAATGCTTGTTTCACATTAAATTTCTATATAATTTAAATATTTATTGACATGTTGATGTAGAAGAGTGTCGTTTCATATTAAGGGCTGTTAATTATAATCTCAGCAATAGTTACCAATTGCTAAACGAAGACGCTGCTCTAAATGATCATCAAAAAGTATAGCACGGTACCTATTCAGGTTTTGTAACTTTCATGTGAGAAAATACCATTTAACACTAAGAGGTTAATCCGAAATCTGTATTTAATAACTTATATACTAAATGACAAATGTAGGTATAAGAATAATAAAAAAAATTCTAACAAGGGGGATCGACTTAGAAATCGTCGAAGGTCAGCCAGTCGAAAGCGACTGTTTAGCCACCCCTGATATAGAAGTTGGTGTACCTTTCCTTGTTTCACCGTCAGCTTATACCTGTTTATAACCTTGTACATATATGCATAGATACATTGCACCCATTGAATGTTACAACATTTTTAAGGTAATAAATTACACGAAACGATGACAATAATAGGTCCGGTGTAGCGTTGTCACGATAAGAACATAAATCGACCACCCGAAGAAGACGTGGACCTTTAACTACAGGTATCCCGGTGAGACACACCTATAAAAAAAAATGTGACCTTAATAAATGAATTTAATGCATATACGTATTATCCCCATACTTTTTTCAATATTTGTACACTATATGGACATAATAATGCGACCAACAATGGAGATAACTCAACTCCGATCGCCAGTCTGGTTCTATCATTCTCGCTAGAATATTATACTATACTCCTCTACACCAGTGTCCTACCTCGAATATTTTGTAATAAATAATTATACATATTTGGTGTACCAATATCGTCGCATTCACGGTTACTACGGGTTCGTCTAATTTTTTTCTTCAAAACATTGAGTACTTTAAGTTTTAGTTTCTTTGAAAGTCCTTATATAGACCTATAATAGCTAAACCTATTATTACAACTACGTCCGTAGAGATATTGATTCGAATCAAAATGGATGCAAATTGCAGTTCGGCTGGTAGAACGGTAAAATAGTAATCTTATAGCAGTAAGCCGCATATTACCTAATTCAGTAATTATTATTAAACCACTTTCGTCAAAAAGATAATTGTATTTATGTATTCTAGTTGCTAATTTTACTTACCTATATGTTACAATGCTTAATGCTTAAATTATTGCTTAAATAATAATTATCTAATTTACTATCTAATTACATTCGTCCTAACCAACATAGATTTCGGCCTAAAAAATCTGTGTCTACGAATTGTTGACTTACCATACTGATTTAATTAACTCCGTTGAAAATGGCGTACAAATTGATTCAGTTTACACAGATTTTAGTAAAGCCTTCGATAAAGTAAACCATTATTTACTAATAATTAAGCTTCAAAGATTTGGACTTCATGGTAATTTTCTTAATTGGTTAACTTCTTACCAAACGGATAGATGTCAGTTAGTTAAGTTGTCTAATTCTTTATCTAAGGTTATTTTTGTAAGTTCTGGAGTACCCCAGGGCTCGCACTTAGGGCCATTACTATTTAATTTGTTCATAAACGTTTTACCATTTGTTCTTGATCCTTCAGTCAATGTGTTAATGTTTCCCGATGACACTAAATTGTATTCTACTATTAAAAACCAAGATGATGCACTAAATCTTCAAGCAAACTTAAATAAGTTTAATTTTTGGTGTGAACAAAATAAATTACCATTTAATATTAATAAATGCAATGCTATTTCTTTCACTAAAAAAAAATATCCTATAATTTTTAACTATCAAATTAATAATATCAATATTAACAGAGTTGAATCGGTTAGAGATTTGGGTGTTCTCTTTAATAATAATTTATCTTTCTTTATTAATACAAATATGGTTATAAATAAATGTTTTAAAATGTTGGGTTTTATTTTACGAAATACTAGGAATTTAAAAATGTATTTACATTAAAGATGCTCTATTGTTCTCTTGTTAGCTCATATACAGAATTCTCTTCAATAATCTGGGCTCAAAATGGTACTGATAAATTGGTTGAGAATGTTCAGTATGAATTCCTCAAGTCTATAGCGTTTCGTTTAAACTTATCCATTTCTAGGGATTCATTTTCATTAGTAGCTAATTCTATTTTTATTCAGCCTTGTGAGGTCAGGCATAAGTTATCTGACGTCCTATTTATTTATGATCTTCTAAATAATTATATTGATTGTCCTGATTTATTAAGTAAAATTGGTATTTGTACTCATAGTTATTCGATTAGAAATTCTTGTTTATTTTTTGTACCTTTTTATAAAAAAAAAATGTGTACAGATTCATTTTTTCCTAGAGCACTATTATTATGTAATTCAATTTGTAATGAAGTCAATTTCTTTATTATATCTCGTGAATCTTTTAGAACAAAAGCTTTATACCTACTATCTATTTTAACTTTTATATAATGTACATTTTTTTTTGTGATTATTCACCTATCAAACTTTATTAATTATTTTGTATATTGTATGGTTGTTTCTGGATTATTATGTATTATATCTATGTAAAGGGCTTGTCCCGTAAAATGAATGAATAAATAATTAAAAAATAAGAAAAACAAGGGGTTCTACTTCTCCTTATTTGTGTACCTACTAACACGAGTAATACTATTTTGGGGTCAATAGTCATTGAGTAAATAAAAAATATCCACTTATATTCTACATTTTTTTTTATAACAATGTAAACTATTAATAGTGTCATCCTCTTTAATCACCAATTTAGAAATTATTTAGAAATACTGCTGACTTCCGAGGACCCGTTCTCGTTTTTATTATAAACATTATTGCCTAATAAAGTCTAGGAAAAGCGTTTTAAGAAGTGGTATAATCTCCAACAACTCTGCTATTAAGAAAATGCTGACTGATAATTTATCACAAGCAATTGAGCTGTGGTGGTGGGGTGACACCGGCCCTGATTAGTTACATAATTATACAAAACATTGACTTAATTAATAATTATACAATCTTAAATAGTATGCTATATTTGATTATATTACAATGTAACCAAATCTATTGGCTTGTACTTCACAAATAAATATATTTATTCAGTAAGCTACTGCTTGATTTTATTCTGTATGAAAGAATACCTAAGCATTTATATTTCAAATCTGATAAATAATCAATTAGGCAGTTAATTTTTTAATATCTGTAACCTGTATTTACAAAATAATCAACAACGACATCTGCCAAAGAACTGGTGAAAATAGGAGTAATATTTTCATATTGATTAACATCAAGAAGAATTTTTACATTAGTATACTGCATAATATTTAACAGAAAAATAGGTAACATTTTTGTGAGCCAAAAAAAAATTTACGCAGTTTAGTAGAACTAACTTTAAATTTTTTAAGTATAACATATTCATTTAATGTTATAGTAGGTAATATATTTATGTTTATAAAAATAGAAGGCATTAATTTCTTAAGTATGGGATATTTAATATTATGTAGACCTGAATAAAACGTTTATTTAATGACTCTATTCTGTACATCTTGTAGTGGACTTTTTCACTGTGAATGGTTTTCTTGATTATTTACAAACAGTTTCCAAACTTAAACGCACTATAGTTTGTCAAGTGAACCATGTATTTTTACAAAAATGGAGTCCTTGAAAGTTCTATGCTACATATAAATTAGGGTAATCTTTCCAAATTATTTTAATAAATTGCCAGCCAGTTCATTTAAAGATAAACAAATTTCATTTGAGATTAATATTTCAATTGCATTATATAGAAGTAAAATATGTTGATAGAGTGAAGGTTGTATTCATCCTTTTAACAGAATAAGAAATGTATATGATAAAAATACAGCCTTCCAATATTAACGTTCTTCTAGTGATTGTGTCTAATGATTAAAGATTAAATCTG
Organism: Macrosiphum euphorbiae; assembly: GCA_949089665.1. Lineage (NCBI taxonomy): Eukaryota > Metazoa > Arthropoda > Insecta > Hemiptera > Aphididae > Macrosiphum > Macrosiphum euphorbiae. Next base: position 43,606,956 of record CARXXK010000002.1, on the reverse strand, counting down.
ATGGTAAATGTGGGTGTAAGTAGTTCATTTGAAATTGGTTGTTCACAATCTTTATTTAGAAACCGAACAGGGTTTTGACCATTTTTCCAGAATTGTAAAAGCATTTTAGGAGGACGTTACACCCGAATGTGTTGTTTCCGTCTTACACAAGTACGATACCTATATAGAAAACGCATTTACACAGTCTGATTCAAACTTTAAATTTTAAAAAAAACTTCAACTTCTTGCCCTCCAAAATATTGTCATCTTTTAATTTTGTAATAGGTGTTTTCAATCTAACGCCAAAATTGAACCAGTTTTACTTAGATTGAATGCTGTTATCTTTATGATAATGTTCATCAATCTTAAGTTGAAAAGACTCATTGGTTCTTAATGGGGCATGGAAACCCAAAAAACATACTCTCCTAATGATATAAGTTCACTCTTCAATGCAAGAATTATAACTAAGATAAGCCTTGAATGCTAGACATCAGTGGCGGCGGGATATAGGATTATTTGAAGCAATTGCTTCATGTCTGAAATGGGTGGGTGGGTGTATATAAATATATATTTATATAATCGTAAGACCTCAACAAAAATATCATGGCAAATATTATAATTAATAATTATTAATGGCCCATGTTGCTAATTTTGGTTCAATGAAGGGTACGGTGGTAAAAATATTTAAAATATATACAATATAATGCTTTAAAGCCTACACAATTTCGCGCCGCCACTGCTAGACATTTAATAAAAATGCTTTGTTAGGTTATCAATAGAAAATAAAAAATTTTTCCCATTTGAAAATAGTGACGTTACTTTATTAACCATTTAAATACTAATCAAATAATAATTAAAAGTATTTTTATACAACACAGTTAATAAACAAACAAATTGTATTAGTGCTCACTATAATTGATTACAAGAAGCTGAAGAAACGGTTTCAGAAGAATCATAAAAGTAATTAAATCCATGATTTATCCTACTAACCTTGTACGCTTTGCATCACATTTTTCATAAGCTAAGTTCAAATTTTGAGATACTTTCTTTATTTCTAGTCACATTGTTCTACACTTCTAAAGTAAGGTGGTATTGACTCAAAAGTCATAAGTTATTAATATAATATGATCAGGGGCGCATCAAGGGGGGGGGGAGACAAAAGGAGCAGTTGCTCCAGGTAGCAGGGACGGCCAAATATTTAAGGTGTCGTTTGTAATATAAAAAAAATAAAATATCTAGTAGAATAAATATGAATTATTACTTTTATTTATTTACGATGTCAATTGTCGGAATATCTAAAATCGTAATGAAATCTAATATTATAACTATAAGGTAAGGTACTTATTGGGAGAGAACGATGTTTATGGACCTTGTTTTCGTAATACCTAGTAACTACGTACTAATCGAACTATTTTTAATATTATCACTATAATTAACTACATAATATATTGACATAGCCGCCGGGGTACCGAGCTGCCCGCATACAATATTGCCATGTACCATTATATTTCAGTACTGACTACTGAGACTCTGTAGCTTGTTATTCGATTATAATATCTAATATATTCCTATCTATTTGTATCTACACTATTTATTTATACAAGAAATAACAAAAGTTTTGAACTTAGCCAGCCCCCCAAAGGTGGATTTCAAAATGAAGGGTTGAAAGCTGTCATTAAATTCATATAAATGGCGTACAAACGAATGAAAAATTCCAAATTCTGTTAAGGGGTGGGCTAAGGTGACGTCACACCAGCCCACCCCCTTTATTTTATTTATAACTTAAAAACCAAGGTCATATAAATGGGGACAATGGTCATACAAATGGCGTACTAAAGGTTGCATATGAAAAACCATCAATTTTACATATGGAGTGGGCTGGTGAGACATATGTCAATAATTCATAAAATAATATATATTATATTAATTTATATTATACAAAACATATAAAATTTTTTTTCGTTATTTACTTGTAAAAAAAGGCGTGTACTGAATTAGGGGCGTCATATTTATGTTTGCTCCCCCATACATTGTCCCTTAATACGGCCCTGAATATATATACACACTAGGAACCTATTATAATAATATTAATATAATAAATGCAATTTTTTTAAAAAATTAACTGAACCTACCATGATGATACTAATAGTAAAATAAATTACTTTATTTGCAATATCAAAAAACATATCATGGTAAAATGGTAAATATACTTGATATAGGCTGACATATCATCTCTGTACAACATCGTTATTCGTTAAATTCAAATTTAACACATCCATTACAGTCACCTACTCAATGATGAGGTAAACCAACTCCTACAGTATACAGCAGAGCGGTTAAATACTCTCCCCCTTATTATTATTGACTACAATATTAGGGACAATCTAAAAAACATAAGGGACTTTTTTTATAATTTATCATATCAAATAAAATTTTGTGGTCATTTTTTTATATAAATATATTATATATTTTTACGTATTACGTGTATTATTTATATTATTGTCAACGAATATAGGGACATAAGGGATGTTGTCTATAATAATCTATGGTAGATCTATTCAATTACGCCTAATAAAGTTTAAATTTTAAATTTTGGTTTCTCCTGTTCCTCTTGTAGACAATTTTGATGTATTTCATTGTACCCATCTCAAGTTGTTTTATATTTATTTTATTCCATGCAGGTATTTTACTAGAGTTTTTTTCTACTATTATCATATTTTATTTTATAATAGTGGTATTGTGAAATTAATGTTTTATGTTTAGTGATTCACATAAATTTGACTGATGGTATTCATTCAAACAGATTTAATGCAATAATTTTTCAAATCTTGACATTTTATGTTTCCACCGTAGCTAAGCCCCTGGAAATATCGGAACATTTTTTACTTAGTCATGGAAGTCATGTTAAGTCAAGGATTTTTGGAATTAAAAAAAAAATCATTATTTATATATAAATCTTTTTCAGAATCAGTGAAATTCAGAAATTAAATAGGAGTTAAAATAAAAAAAAAAGAATAATACTTTTTACTATTTTTAAATTGAATTCTTATAATTTGTATAATATAATGGTTATTAAAAACAGTTTTTAATACAATTAATCTGATACTAAAAGTAAGGTAAGAGAAATAACTATCACTAGAAATAAAAAAGTTTTTGTTCATAATTTATTAAATATATTAAGGAGTAATACTGTAGTATTCATAGTCAAAAATAGTTATTTTTAAAATCTAAATAATGTTGAGAATTCAAGACTGAATCAATATGAAAAAAAGAGGGTATGTGGATGTCGCTCTGCTGTACAGTAGGTTAAAGTTGGGTCATTGTATAATGGATTGTATTGAACTTGAATTCAATGATATAATATCATTGCATAAGAAAAACGATTCTGAGTGGAGACGGTTTGTCAGTCTGGATATTTTATATTGTTATTAATTATTATATCATGTAAGTTGAATTAATATTATAATATTATAAATTTTTTATTCGTTTCTATAGAAATAAATAAAGCGTTAAAAATTAAAATCCAATTTTTGGCGGTTTTTCGTAATTTTTTGGTGGTTTTTACCGTAGCATTAAATAACTAATGATAAAATCGAAAAATGACCTCTCTAAAGTACCATCTTGATCCAATTTACTAAAAGATAAGGTACTATATGTTGAAATCGAAGATTTTCTTCTGGTAGAAATGTTGTATACAGGATATAAAAAAAATAAATAAAATAATAAACACCATTGTAAAACCATTAGCTTCCTCGCTACGCTCAGAATCTAAAATAAATTTTAAGTTTTATTTTGTACTTTATTATTTATTTTGTTTGTTAATGCATATTAATTATTAACATCCCAAGTAAGAGTGTTATAAGTTATTGAGGTTAAGTTAACAACATGGAAATAAAAAAAAATAATTCTCTAAAATTTTGTTTGAACATTAAGGCATCAAATATGTTCATTATCATATATTTTTGTTTGTCGTATGAAATATTTGTTACTTATCTATTTACTAATATTTAGTAGGTATATCTAGTATAAAAATACAAGCTCTCAAAAAACGAAAAATGAAAAAATAAATATATAAAAATAAATGATCAAGTAACAGCTAATTTTAAAATTAAAAATTATGTAAGTAAACTTTAAAAACTGATTGTATGTGTCTTAATTCAATTTTAAGTGTGTTTTTTTTAATAAAAATCCTTTTTTAGTTATTATAACTAAAGTAGAAACAGCACCTTTGAAAAAGTTTGGATACAAAACTATTAACTATAGTCTATAACTTGGGACTACTCGGATGACGATGGAGGAAATTTAAAACAATTTTAAAAAAGAAATGTATTTGTGAATTTTTATCATAGAACATTACATAATTAACTTTTTTTTTGTATAGGTATTTTTCATTAGTACAATCTTTATAAAATTACTTTATAATAAGTGCAATATATGGAGGGATAAATAAGATTGACTTGATTCAAGAAGCTATTCAGTAATAGGACTTCATGACGTGGGTGGCAGTGGTTAGTTGACTAGCATGTCATGGCACAATTATAATGAACTGTTAATTATTTTTTTTTATTTATGTTTGGCTGTAATCACAGTGTACTATATTTTCTTGGACTTAAATTTATTATTTTATTAGTTGATTTGGAAAAAATAATTATTTTCAATTCATATTCGGTAAGGTAAATTACAGATTGACAAAAATCAAAAAAATGTTGACTTGTGTTCAAATCTCATGGAAGTATACATTTTTAGTGATTTGTATGAAAGAGAGCATTACAATTTACAACATTTTATATTTTTCCATCGTAATCAGTTGTTTTAAAAAAGTCAAAAACATTGCACATTTTCTGTAATAATTACAGAATTCAGTAAATTTTAATATAAAATTTAAGACATAGTTTTTTAATTGACTTTAAAATGGTTATTTTGAAGAAAAATATTCCTATTAAATTGTCATAAAATAGGGATTTTTCATTAGTTACTTACGAAAAACATTGATTTTCTGCTTATAATTGTACAGGAATGTTGGAGATAAATACTGTGTCTCTGTGTGTAGCAATTGTCTTTTTTAGGAAGCTTAGTTTGTTGGGTCATTATTTTTAAAAATTGTATTAGTGTAATAATCTGGCTATTGGGTTAATAGTCTAGAGTCTAGACTATTGTGCAGGTAGCAGGAACGAGATGTGAGGTAGATCTTTAGGTTGTTTAATAAAATGTAGACTCGTTTGATAGTTAAAGTTGTGTTTTATTAAAATTTATTAATCGGAAGCCCCCCACAACTTATATTGTTACTAAAAGTATTTTGCACCTATTGAGCTACTTATCTGCAGGCATGCCTGCTATTACTCTTAATTTATTCCCATTCAAATTATAATATCAAAATATAGTTTTTGATAAAAGCTGGTTTTAAATTATTTAAATTTGAATTCAAACTTTTTTTGAGTTGTGTTAAACATGCTTTTCTGAGAACCTCCTTACAGTTGAATATCTGCTCGATTTCCTCTTTAGCCAACAGTAATTCATGAACTTCTATTTCCCTTACTCGTTCATGCAGTGGTAAAAGTAGAGGCCGCCCCTCGAGTTTTCGAATTTTGCAATTGTTCAAACTGTTTGAAATGGCTCCAGATATTACCAGCATACTTGTTTTATTCATCATGGAGAACTCAAAATCCGTGATTACGAATTCAACTTCCTTTCTATAGCAAAATTTGTTATTATATTTCAACATATTAATTATATCTAAATAGGTACTAAAGATGCTTTACAAATATGAGACGTTGTAGTTACAATTTTCCAGTAGATTATAATATATTATGATATTCACATTATTATATTAGACAATAGACGTTTCTGCTCATGACGAAATATATTATTAATGCTCCTACTGAGTACTGACTAGTAAATATTATGTACTATAACAAAAAAAAAAGTTTTAACTAATCATTGGTTGTACAACTTCGTATTTAATCGTTTTCTAGTTGTTAATTGTTATCAATATTAGTGATATTATCTCAATCAAAATACACACCATCAAGGACTTCACGATTTATTACGGTTTCATATGCATAGATATATACAACAACTAGATAGCCGTCTCCTTGTCATCGAAGTCGGCCGCCATTTACAAAGCAGGCAATGTTTACAAAATAATATCATCGTATATTGTATATAATATAATATAATATATACGATGATAATATTATTTACATATTATGTATAGATAAATATATATGTATGTAATTAAATGTAAAATAAATGTAAACATTGCCTGCTTTGTAAATGGCGGCCGATTTCAATATTGATCACGACTGTAGTATAATGACGGCTATCTAGTTGTTGTATATATCTATGTTCATATGCGCACCGGCACGTCTGCTCGACCTAACGTTACGGAACCGACGATACGTTCTACCAGTCGAAAATCTTTGCTGTTCGTTTTTCTGTTTTTTTTTGTTTTTTTTTTTTATGTTTTGACGTTATCATTGATTTTATATCTCCGCAGTAAACCGAAATTTATTTTTGTTTAGTAAATATAATAGTATAAATAATGGAAGGTGTATACAATATTTATGTTTGATATGTATCGTAATGTTATTATAGTTGTATCTAATTTGTAATAACGAAATTTTACGCTAGTGATAGGCATAAGAAAAAGTAATAAGTATGTATTCGTTTATATATTTTATATTTATAATTTATCGGTAATATTAGGCTTGTGGCGATGGAGCATCTCAAATATTTCGCTGTAGTGTGGTTGAATTGTTATAAATCTACACAATATCTATTACCTATTCTAATGACCTGCCTGTGAACGCCAATGCCCGAGTGCCGAGATTGTTATATGCTGTTGAAATATGAATCCAATTCGGCATCTTTGTTTTATTTTTTTTCCATTCGTGTTGTATGAGTGTAATAGGGAATGTTTTGTTGCTGTTTTTTTTTAGTTCGGTTCAAATTCTATTAATTGCTAGTCCATTTTATCGTTGTATAGTATGAGTCTTTAATAGTGAACATATATTATGGTCGATCCTATGTAATGTAGACTATATCAAATTTGGTGTTTGATATATTATGTGCAGACCAATGTTTTTGTTTTTATTGTGTTTTATTAGCAATACTTACCTATAACAATTGTATTATTAAATTGTGTTTTTTATCTTTACATTATTATTACCTATTACTATTTTTATTATTTTGTTTTTTATTTTTTGTGTATGATTTAGTGAGTATTTGATTGAAATGAGTCCTGATTAAACTTAGAAAGCAATCACTATCACATTATTATTATTATTTTCCACTAAACCTAGTGTCTTGAGGTTTGTGTTAAGTTTTATTCGATATTACCCAATTATACCTATCAGATGTGTATTTATTAAAATATATTTTGTAATACTTGAATCTGTAGTAAAAATTCAATATGAAAGAAATGCTTGGTGGATGCAGCGTATGTTGTGATGATACGGGATGGACTGAAAACCCCTTGGTGTATTGTGATGGGCCTAATTGTAACGTTGCTGTACATCAAGGTAAGTTTGCTGTCATTAGCACAGTAGTTGTCACATTATTAAACATTTAATTAATTTTTTGATACCCTTTAATATCAATTTTTATGAAATTTTCAAAATACCTAGATATTGTTTAATTTGTTAAAATCTTATAACAGCTTGTTATGGAATTCGGATTGTACCAAAAGGAGAATGGTTTTGCAGGAAATGTGAAGCGTTTAAAGAAAAATCTATTAAAGTGGTTCGTTAAAAAAAAATAGACTCATTTTAAAACTCCTTTTAGAATGTAAGAAAACTATGGCATTAATTTCAGAAATGTGAACTGTGTCCATCTAAAGATGGTGCTCTAAAACCTACTGAAAATGGGAACTGGGCTCATGTTGTATGCGCATTGTATATACCAGAAGTTACATTTATGGATGTTACTACTATGGAACCAGTAAAATTGAGTGCAATACCCCGAGACCGCTTTAACAGAGTAAATAATATTAATTTTCCACATATCAATTATTTTGGTCTTAATAGGGCTTGAACTTATCTTTAATTAGTTTCCAACTGTTGAATAGATTCAAAAATAATTTTTTTGATGTATTTATAATTTTATGTTATTAGATAATAATTGATAACGAAATTATGATGGATGTTTATATTTAATAGTTAAAATGGTTTGAGTATTTCTGCATGTTAATGGTAACTCTGTGTCCAACATGAACGAGGAAAAAAACAAAACAGCTTGATTTTTGCCGCTTTTGGAACAGCATGGTCAAGAATATAATTTGCCCGCATTCTCCGCGTTCACGTTGGACACAGCGTAATGTCTAGTTTTTTTTTTTTTTTATCAGCAATCATAATTTTAATAAACTAAATTAATTAATTTAATATGTGGAAATAATCATTGAAACATTTTGATTTAGTGCATTCATTAAAATGTATTAATATTTTATTCAATAATGGTAAATTCATATATTTATCAACAGCTGTTTTTAATTTCATAATGTATGTACCTAACACATTTTTTTTTTAAATTCCAAATTATGCATAAACAATTAAATATGATGAAAATGTTATTGTTAGATCTTCATATTAGATATGAATATAAAATAATATAATTTAAAAACTTTTGATTTTATCAGAATTAAAAATGTTTTACATAATAAAATTAATTCTAGGTTTCTTAAACATTTAAAAGTTACAAGTTACTGTGTCTATTAAAAACAAAATAATATCTATTTTATACATAGCTTTTTCGACTCAGGCTTAAGATATCTTTGTATATTCAATAACCATTAAACATTATTTATTATTTTGTATACATTTTACAGGATTTCAAAAAAATACAGGTATAACAATTTAAAATACTGCTAGCCCTAATTCAACATCAAAATGTTGTCAATAAGATAAAATCCCATAAAAATGTTCAGTTTTGTAAGTTAAAAATGTATAAAAACTATATTAAATCAAGTAAATATAAATACCAATGGCAACAAAAATAACATTTATGGTGTTAGGTATAGGTGATAAATAAAAATAATGTTTATTCAATTTTTAAGATAATAGTGAAAAATAATAATTGATTTAAAATCGCCATTATTTATTTAAATTATATACTAAATTGTCTTTGAATGTATTAGTTCATAATGTAATGATATTGAAGTTTATGAAAAAAATATTATTCAATTTTTAACTACTGATTTAGGTATTATTAATGATTAAAATTAATTAAAATAACTAATTAAAGTATATAAGTAAAAGCTATATAGTAAAACAATAAAAATGATAGAAGATATAAATAGTATATATATATATATATAAATGCTTAAAAGCTTTATTAGATTATTGTTTTAGACAGTTTTTGCATGGCCCAAAGCTTAATTTTTACACTTATTCCTTTAGCTTCTTTAACAGTATTTATATTTTCTTGTTATTAGTATTTATTATATTTTTTAACATTCCTTATCTTCTGTTTCAAGCCCTTGTATATTACTGTTGAACATTGTGCACACTACACATAATATTATAATTAGTATATTTGAATTATGTTTTAAAACCACAAGTATATATTATGATATTTTCAAGCTGTAATGCCGAAAGGTAATAGCTCTTAAAAATATATAACTACATATCAGTATATAATTTTTATGTATTTATAATATTCTGTTTGATATTTTTACTAATTAATGTATGTTGTATTTTGTTTTCAGTTATGTTATATATGCGAAGAAAAAAATAAAGGACAAAAAGTAACAGTATCTGGTGCATGTATGTCATGTAACAAATCTGGGTGCAAATTAGGATTTCATGTGACATGTGCTCAAAGTGCTGGGTTACTGTGTGAAGAAGCTGGAAATTATTATGATAATGTTAAATACGTTGGCTATTGTAAACATCATTATTCCAAGTTGGTTAGTATTTATTATTTTTATTCTACATATTCGTTATTTATAAATTATATATCTTATAAGTAGTGTATAATAAGTGTATATTCATTACATAGTTACTGATATTTATCTATTTTTTTTAGAAGAAAAGCAATAATATCAAACCTATTGCTCCTTACCGGCCTCAAAATCAATCAGACAACTCTTCATCAGATATTACACCTGAAAAACAGCCACCTCAAAATATTGATAATATTACAGATTCTCAAACTTCAAAACCAAAACGAAAGTTGACCATCATTAACAATTTTGGTATGCTTTTTATATTATAATTTATTTTTTACATGTATTAAAAGTCAAAAGTGTCATCATTGGGTGGCTTCTTTTCCCAACTTATGGAATTCATGTTATTTGTTCCCTCTTATCGAACATAGGTATACTTATTATGTCTAGATATAGATTGTATATATTCTTCTAAAAATAAATAAATAAAAAACATTTTTTAATTAGGCATTTTATGTAACATATATTTAAATGTCAACGAACAATCATCAAAAAAAAAAAAAAAAAAATTGCTTAGTTAAATAACCTTAAAATTAATCTTTAGGGATAAATAATTGATATTTTTTTATTTTATATTTTCTATTATATTTTACCTAACTATTGTATCCAATTATAATTCTACTTGGTTAAGTGGGAATACAAATACCCCTCAGTTTATGATCACTCATTTAAGTTTTGATTTTTCATGATATTATTGAATTTCATGAGTAATATAAAAACTTTCAATTTTCAATGTTTGTACTTCCTGAGGATCGGTAACTGTGTTTGTGACACTCTTCTTAAGATTTTTTATGCACTTACTTATTTAATTTGTATTTAGTAAAATACTCTTAAGGTGTTGGAGCACACCAGTATTTTTTGTAGTTTTAGACCAATAAGCGGAAGATTAGTTTATGTACTACCCAATATCCGATTATTTTTTTAAAAATATGTATGAACTCATCATCCCCTTTTCTAGGTTATGTATTAAACAGATTTTTGTATTCAATAAGGCTTAACAAATATGTTAACTTTCTAAAAAATTATGAAAGTATTTTTATTTTGTACACTTACATATTTTAGTTTTAAAACATTAGGGTTTTCTACATAACCTGGTAAAAAAGTTATTGAATACAGACATATTTTCAAAATTTAAATCGGGTCACGGGAAGTAACTAAATAAATCTTTCTCTTATAGTGATGCAACTTTCAGTTGTTATTACAAGCCTGAAAATATAATGAGTTGTTTTTTTTTTAATAATATTTGTTTAAACCGTCAAAACTATATTATAGTAAACCTATGAAAAAAATCCCTTAGTGACAGGGAAAGTTTGGTGAGCCCCATTTAGGATCTCATGGTAGTTTATCTCGTGATATAACTAACCTAACATACCTATTTTGTTATACCTACTAAGATAGAATGGGCAGGAAACGAAAGCCTCATCACCAGACTGCTTAAGGTTATGGGTCCATTTCCACCCACACAAGCGTACTCATAACTGTCAACCTGCCACCTGTTCGTTTCCAGTTCATTCTATCTCAGTCCGTGGTTATATCATGGTCAACCTATTAATGATTGTTCATCTCTTCATGATTCAATCTCAACAAAATTTAAAATAATAATATGGACAATGTTATTCTAATAATCTTGATATTTTGCTGCATTATAGATTTACACATTTATATATCTGGATAGTGGATTGTTCAACTATTTTAACCACATCTATATTACGTACACATATTTAATACTAAAAATCAACTATCCTCAAAATCCCAGTTATCAGTGGTTGAACAATCTATAAATGCTAATATGCCTTAGATCATTAGTAAATACAATATATTCGTTTTTACTTGGTACTATAGTGAAGTTTTATTTATTCCTGTACATACTAGTTATATGTATTTACTCATCAATAATTAAATAATTATATTTGTTAAAAATAATAAATATATTTACAATTAAGTATTACTCAGGTGATAAAATTGCTAGTGAGAAAAAAGTTAAGGACTCAACAATTCGGAACGCTCAAAGTGAAGATCTTAGAGTGTCGGGACCGCATATTGTAACTACTCATCCGTCTGGAAATTTAGTTATTTCAATAGGAACAAAAGTGGAAAATAGACCAGCAAGTAAGAAAAATTACTCTGAAGATTCTGAGACTGAAATTAAACATTCAGCTAAGTATCAGAAAACAAAGAATGCAATGAATATTCCAAAGTCTGAGGAAGATCAAAGCTCTAATGGCTTAAAAGTCACTGAAGAACCAAACTTGTATCGAGTTGAAAATAAAAGTACAATTATAAAATCAAGTGAGTTTAATATTTTTAAGAATATTTAAAATATTATAAAATATAATGATTTTTAGTATGTTAAATTCAATAAAAATTTAATATTTTATAATTTATTTATGTTTATGTTTAATTTTAATTTGTTGTTTTAGGTGGATCAGCAGTAAATTTGACCCAAATTCCAGAACCAAGTGCATTAAAACAAGAAACCAGCGTAATTAATTCTCCTTCTTCACATACTAAACAAGTTACTAAAACAGAAACAACCGAAAAAAAAATGTAAATAACAATAACGACCATTGTTTACAAAATAATTTTTACAATATTATGTTGAAAATAGCACCAATGCTGCTGCTCCTCATATGTTGGGAAATTCGTTGAATCCATCATCAAGTATGGCACAGAAAATGGCAGATACTTTAAATGAGGAAATAGAAACACATAAAATGTTTAATAATGAATCAAACTTGTCTACTAATGTACCTAAAAAGGTCATGTTGGGCCCTCAGTTGCAACGTCGAAATCAAAGGGCATCTCAAATTGTTCCTCAAGTTTGTAGAAATTCAAATTATAGCTATTCGTATTATATTAAATTTTTTTAATTATAATTATAATATAATAATAAATTAATAATATATTAGGTAATAATAATAATATATTTAATTTGAATTAAATTTTTTTTTCATCGTAACCTATTTTACAGGAAACATCACAACCCCAAGGGTCAGCTTCATCGTGGTCATCGTTTTCAAATGGTATTAATAATAATAGCCCTCAAGGTTTAGAAGATTTGCTTGAAAGGCAGTGGGAACAAGGTGGAGCATTTTTAATGGAACAAGCGCAGCATTTTGATAGTATGCCAATTATCCTTAATACATATTATAATTTATTATTAAAACTGTTTTGTTAAAAAATTAGTTGCATCATTATTAACATGCTTATATCAATTGAAGAGTGAAAATGTTAATTTGGAAGATGAACTAGCTAGTTATACAAGACGCCGTGATCACTTATTAGCCGTTAATGCACGTCTTGCAATTCCACTCACACCTCAAAGTAATTTATATAAACCTATATCATTGTCCTCATTTTTAGTATATATTATTATTTCAGTACGTATGATTTACATGTATATTTTGCATTTAAGATAATAGGAACCGAGCACCAGCCCCTCCTACTAATAATCATACTGAAGCTCCAATTCCTATTCAACCACCAAGGTCAAATTATCAGCCCAATCATGGAAACATTGATCCTTCATTACAACATAGATATCAGAACCACATATCTCATAGGTACAAATTGCAGTTATAGATACTATGGTTGAACAATGAGCAATAATATAACGTTGCTTAATGTTCTTATCAAGTTAAATATATACATACGTAGTATTCAAACTAAAAAAGTAGCATCATACGTATAGCGCACCTTAATTGTAATATATTGGCTCTCCATTATGCAACCATAGTGTCTATATCCGTGGTATTTATAATATAAAAGTAATAAGCATACTAGACATATAATCTAACATGTTTAAAGAATATATTACAATTTGTCTTACATTTATTTTACAGACATCCAGCTAATCATTTGTCAAATAATATGCCCTCCCATGTAGTCATCCGTGGAGGTGTTGTTCAAGAGCCAAGGTCTGACAACAGGAGACAAGTCAACCATAATATGGGAGTGTTAAGCTCCAACCCAATGTACCAAGCTGCTCCACAACAACCTTCTAACATGGCTGTAAGTTAATAAATAAATAAATTCCATTTGTTTAAAAATATATTTTCCTAATCATAATTAAAATTGTTTCTTAGTTGCCTCGTCATCAGATGGGTATGGATGGTCATCCAAAACATAGTTGAGAACAAGTTAATTGCTCGTGTGCACAATGTACTTCACTTCTAGCTGATTATGTTTGGAAACGTCTCACTTGAAATTTAACTTAATATGTCCATACTTTAAAAAAATGTTCTTCTTATTATTCTTAATGTATGTTTAAAAACAGACTTTAAATAGGGATGGATGTATTTTTTTTATATAAATAGAAAATGGCAATTGTCATCTGAAATACACATATAAGAAAAAATGAAAATTTGAACTTAAACATAATGATATATGTTAACATAATACATATACTTAAGTCTTGAAATATTTACTATCAATATTATCTATTTGTAATGTGGTTAATTAGTTAAATTTGTTTTAAATTTAGAGGCATTTAATATCTATATTAAATACTTATGTACTATACTGATACTCTTGTCAAATAAATAAAATGGTATATACTATTATTCGATAATAACTATTTTCAAATGGTCCTTCTTTTAATTCTCACGGTAAGTTAATAAAATTAAAATAATTTTAGTTTCCTATTTAATCAATTTGTTCAATTAAATTAATGGTTTTGATATTTTAAATCAAATTTTCATTTTTGTATCTTGTTTTTAAAATGTATTCTTATTTTTCAACTTTACTAAATAATATAATAATTAATTGTGAAGTAAAATATGATGTTTTGTTTGTTGTTGTTTTTATTTGTGCTGTCGTGGTTGTAATTAAATTATGGCAATAAAATTTAAAAAAAAAAATATGTGTTGCGTTGCGATCTCTTTTTATATTTTGTGATCAGATTAAGACCCCTTAGAAACATTACAATTTTGCACTAATATTGTTTACTTGTACTTTTCTTAATAATATTATGTAGATAAAAATTATTCTATAAGAACCTAAATCATAATTAAACATTTCATATATTTATTATAATAGAATAACTAAACTACTGTTTTAACTAAAAAGAGTAATACGAAAAATTAATAATAACAATTTGACCGTGTTTGGTGTATGAATTTTAGATGTGAAATTAACTTTAAAATATACTTTACTTAGATTTTACATTCAATTAATTGTAATGTATTTTTAAATTAAAATGTTATTAAATATATGAGGATTTTGATTATATTTTACATTTTTTTATCTATTATTAGTTACTTCAAAAGTTTTTTTTTAGTGTCCATTAACCTATTACTCTGATTGGACAAGTGATTCAATAGATTTAAGTTAAGTGTTAAGTAATACTTTTGTGCTTAATCTAGGTGTTATAATATACTTTGCTGTACTTAGCCATTTTTAATGTACATTTTATGTTACATTGTTTTTGTTTTAATATGTTATACACCTATTTAGATGTTTAAGACATTTTGAATTTTTGTTTTGTTTATTTTCTTTTCTTATTATATATAACTTATGCATTTGCTGTTTCACAATCTATTTCACTAACAAATTAATGTAACTTTTTTTTATGGTGATTAAAAATATTATAATAGTATAAAAACGGAAATTAAATCAATTGTGTATTATTATATTATGTAATTGCTTGTAAAACTATTGTTAACTCGTTGTGCCATTAAGTTGATGACTGACTTTTCTATACAATATAAATGTCGTACTTTGTATAGTATTTAAATATACTAGGCATTATCAAAAAGAGATCCCTGAACATATCACAACGTACCTATATCATAGTTTTGATATGGGTGTAAATGGGTGTTTAGATTTGATCTTGTTGGTTTTTGTATAAACTATGAACATATTTATACTGAGTATAGGTATTACACACACTATTTAAGATTTTTTCTTACCAGGATTCGGTACTTCAAGCATACCTATGCTTTTTTTTTGCTTTACCTACTTAATCATGTTATTATAATTGCAAATATGAAATGGGAATGTGATTTTTTGATTTAAGTTTTTGATTTGATTTTCCTCAATATTTGTCTATGGTCAAATTTATGGCCTTGTAATCAAATATTCCATTACCTACTTAGTTAGTAGGTAGTATTTAACTAATAATAACTATAAATATTATATTTGTTTATTTTTGATATCCATTTTGTCCATCATGGCAGGCTATATGAGCGAATAAAAATATTCTATATTTCCAGCGTTCTAATAATAATGTTGCAGGATAAACACAAATTTAGTTTAAAGTATAATTAGGCTCGTAGTCATTCATGTATAGGTTATTATACCTCGTATATGTTTTATATTCATACAAAACTGTCATTTACAAAGCAATGCCCCCTCCTTTGGCGTGTTATTTTGTGCGCTGAAAGTTTGGCACACTGACCTAAAAGCCGACACGTTGTCAGTTTGTTTCGTTTTTCAAAACTGAACAGTACTTTTCATAAATGTGAATACTACCATTGATTATACATACTAATGATATTATTGAAGTTTTAGAAACCGGTCGTTGTAAAAGTGCGTTATAAATTATAATTGAAAATTTTCAATGTAGTGAATTTAGAATTAATAAAGACGAAAACAAAATGTTTTGTTATATCTACCTTTTCAACTAAATGTAACTGTAACACATATACATGTTATAATCTATATCCATGTATATAAAAATGGAGCGTGAAAATGTATGTTACCTCATCAATCGAGAACGGCTGGTCTGATTTGGTTCAAATTTTTTTTAAGATGTTCATAATTGCTAGGAGAAGGTTTTTACGAAAGACAATTTTAGGAAAATCCACCGGACAAGTAGGAAATCTGGATGTAAAAAATACAATAGTGGCGCTATCAGAAAAAAAATTAAATAAATAAAAAAAAAAATGTATTGTTGCAGATTAAAATAATAATAGTGTATTATATTATATTGGTTGCTATTGGTTAATCGGACAATTTTCTTCATTTGTATTATTATTTTTTGTCAATATATATATAAATGAATGTCTGGGAAGAAGATACTTAGTACTTAGTAGTTAGGATTTTGTATCAATTGATTATACTAACCCACCATAGGTGAAATTAAGTAAAAATGATTATTTTAATCATTTTTTATAAAATGTATTTATTATTTTTTTTTTTTGACAAATTTCCATCAATCAATTTTTTTAATTTTGTTGTAATTCAAAAACGAGTAGGTAACCTTAAACACTTTACATTTTCACCAAACCATTTTCAGATTAATATCTGTGCGAATATTAAAAGTTAAAACCCATGACGATTCGAGTAGGCAAGTGTCTATACTTATAAGTATCGAATATTCTGAATAGAGGTAGAGCTACTGTCATCGTGAGCAGCCTAATTACAATTATTATAAAAACTTTGTTGACGAACAAGCAGTAGCCGAAGTGGGTGTCATGAACTGATGAACATTTTAGTGAACATCAGCACACGGCTGTTAATGCAGTTGATTTAACTAATAGATATTAAAAATTGCAGTTTGATGTTAAATCAAATACTTTATTTTCATGTGTGTACTATTGTACTACACGGATTACAAAAACATCGAACTATTGTAGTTTACATTTTAAATACTTGCAACTTTTATATCCATCTCAACGAATTTACAATTTACAATTTACATCAACCACTTTTGTTTAAAAAATAACTAAGTAATGGTTTTAAGATGGGTAAATGTTTATGATGGGTACCTATAAGCAACGCTTAAATATTATAGTCAATATTAATTTTATTTTTTTATTGAAAACTATGCATGGTTATCACACTCATTTACACACTTACACAATGAACCTAATAATCTAAATAATAATGGCAAATGACAATTACCTATAGCACTTGAAATCCTTTCCTACAACATTAATTACATTATAAGTAGTACGTTTTGACGTACAATGGAAATAACGTGTAATGTAAAAAAAGTATCAGGTATGATAGATATTGGATATTATACTACACGTATAAAATATAAGAATTATTAAGAAATATGGTAATATTATTAGTACTTATAGGACTTTAAGAATAGGAAATGAGTAATTTGTATTTGTGGACTGAAATTTAAAATTGGTAAATAGAAAAGTACCTAATGGAATAAATCTATAAATTGTAAATTGTACCTAATAATTGTATGATGTTTTAATAAAGTATAATTGTGATACAATACATAGAGGTTTAGAGCAAACTAACTTTATAAGATACTGGAAATTTCCTAAGTAGGTAACCTTTTCACTCTTTGTATTTAACTATTTTGTTTTCTTATTTGAGTGAACAAAATGTAGTCTGTTGACAGTCACGACTCACACATGTGTTAATTGTTAGTGTTACAAACTAATTAACTTTCATCCTGGACCCTGGTGTTAATTTTTAGCAATAGAAATGTTTTAGTCATATAAAAGTGGTGAAAATTAGAGTTTTGAAGGATACACTTATAAATCTAAGCACAATGCCATAGTGATAAACATTATTTAAAATAAATTACTCTTAATATAAATTTGAAATTATAGTTAAGATTTTAAATCTATAAATATTTTTTGAATTGTTCTTATTATCTTCTTTTTTTTTCTTTTTTTTCGTGTTGTTTATTTCCTTGGTCGTTTTTACTGATTACGAAAAAGGCCAAAATTATATAATATAGTGGTGGAACGACAGTGTATTGTGTAGGTACCTATAAATACAGTGTAATGTTAAATCGACACACTGAAACAGGAGTTGAGAAAATGTTGTTGTTTTCATTCAAACGGGATGACTAATTATCTACTGAATCAAATTAATACTTAATGAATGTCAAAAAAAAAAACTGTGCAGATAATTCTTTTGCAAAAAAATCATTTACATTGTACGATTCAGTATGAAGTTATCAAAAGAGACATGCAAACTTCTTAGGGACCTGTGCAAAAATCGGGAATAATGATCTGCTCTGTAAAATCAACCAATTTTGAAACATTTTGAATTTCTAAATTATCTTAAAACTCTATGATTTTTTTATTATTCGTGCCGTTCCCGGTGGTACTGCTAATTGCAATATCGGGTCGACCCGTGATAGAGCAGGAGCTAGCCCCAAAATCTCCACAAATTTTCAAAAAATTAATAGCTGTGATTGTATGTTCATAATAATCGTAAATTGATTATGTAATTCTGAATTCATATGAATAAACAAATGTAAACTCAATAATGTACGATCATAAATTAATTATAATATGAATTATATAATCAATCTATGATACGATACACGACATCACTTGGGTATCTTAAAGATAAACGCAATTCTAAGACGATTGCAGTTTCAAATTTGAGCGTGTTCGGAAAAGCAAAAATTTCGATTTCCAAAAAATCGCATTTTGAAAAACGGGCGTATACGTGAATAATTTGATGTTTTAGACATCATCTGTCATCAATAAATTCATTTAAATATATGATTCAACAGATTAATTGTCAACAATCCGATCAAACAAATAGTACAACTAAATAGCGCCATCTAACACCATTGAAACAACGGACGTACGAGCCGAATATTTTTCATTACGCGTAATGAAAACTGTAATGTGGCACTTCGACTTTTGTGTATCGATAGCGCCCTCTCGTAGCCATGAAATCGTTCTATAGCTGTACAATTTATTTGTGGGAACGTTGAAGACGGACATTTTATATCGCATATCATTGTACATTTTCAAAATTCAATTAAAACCACGGACTAAGATATAATCATGGCTAAATATAGGTATAATTGCAATTGGTGATACGCAGTGTCACGACCGCCACTGGCAGTGCATATTATCACTTCGATTTATCTGTAACAGATCAATACAAATCATTCATTTTATGGCTAAATAAATCTAAAAATCACTGCCAGTTGAGGTTCCTTTCCAAGCTAAAACATTCAATAATTGTACTTGCCATTACGAAAATGCGTCTCAATGCAATCATACCTATAATTATTATATTAAGCCATTATTCTAGCCATCTAGAGTACGTGTTGCTTAAGAACTTCACCACCAGGATCACCTGTTGTAATAAATAAAGTTGTACATGTATATGATTCCGGTTAGGTAAATAAGTAGATATGCAACAGTAAATTATTGAATTCCCATTAATCAATTTTTGATATTTTGTTGTATTTCCAAAAAAAATATTAGTAGACTTTTGAAAAGTTCACAAAATATTTATACTATCATTTTCCATATGGTAAAATTTTTAAACTATTTTGACTCTTTTTAAACTTTTTATAGCCTTGATCATTTATTCAAATTTTGTAAATTATTTTTCAGTTAGAAATTCATAAAAAGTTATCTTCTTATCATAGCTAGCATAAGCAGAAGGTTCCCAACAAGTTGTTGTACCTACTTCCATCAGTGCCATCAAAAAGAAAAAGTATTCCGGTTGATACTGGACCGATTGATACATATAGTATTTGATACTGTAAAAAATATTTGAATACCAATACTCGATTACCATAACTGCTTATACGTCATATTAAATTGTATTAATTACCAAATAATTTATTTTAATACGGTTTAGCTGCTGACTAAGGTATTACAATTTAAATAATGTTTTAAGAAAATAATTTAAATCAGAGACAAAATATCAGTGAATACTTAATATGTGTAGAAGGGATGAAAACAATATTGTTCAACATTGAGTCACACAGTATGTCTAACTCTTCATTCATTTATTAATACCATTTTTTTTATGGCAAAAGTAATTTTACAATCATTAATTTAATATATTTTCAAATAATATTAAGTATAAAGTATAAACAAAACATACATTTTTGTAAGAAAAAATTAGTTTTTCAGATCTATACATATATGAATACAATAAAAATGCCAGAAAAAAGGTATGACAATTTACTTGGAGATACAAAAATATGGCTATAACAAAAAATAAATCATATAAAATAATATCTAATAATAACCTTAGCATTACAAATATGTAGCTACTGCATAAAGATTTATCACAATAAGGAAACAATATCAATTTATCAGCCAAATACACACAATGTAAATAATATTTAATAATGAAATAGTTTGAAATAAATGTATTCTATTAAATTAGGTTTAACAATAAAAGAGGAGAAAATCAAACACTTATACATGATAATCATGAGACATAACCTAAGGACAATACTCAATATATGTATATAAATATAATTTTTAAAGGGTGACATTTTTCAAATAGTAAGGAGTTAGGGGTAAACATTAATGAGAACACCAACAGACACAAAGGAATACAAATAATATTTGTAGCAGCAAGTAGAAGTTTTACTTTTTTTTATGTCAAGAGTAAAAATTTGAGAACAATTAGCGAATAAGGTAGATATATGGAGCTAATTAGTACTTGTAGGCTGTAGCAATGGACCTAAACGGTCCATAGATAGCTATGAAAAAGAAGAAGAAAAATAAATTTATTCTAATTAATAATTTAGTAACTGTTAATTTATGTGATTATAATCAACTACAAAATAACATATCAATTTAATAATTATTCTATTAATAAACACAAGTTAAAAATTAGTTTCATTTTAATAAATTAATTTAGTAACCAATAATATGAATTTTAATTAATAGTGTGTACTTGACTATTATTTATAAAAATATAATTATAAGATATAGAAGTAACTTAATATTAAATTAATAATTTATAAATATTTAAAATTAGATTACTAATACTTATATGTTTTATAATACCCTGTGTTATTTTGTTCAGTAAAAATATAAATATAACATAATATACTTTTGATAAATAAATATAATATAAATACTACAAATAAAATTAATAATAATATAACTTTATTCAATCTTTAATTTTCTTATGACTGATTGTTTAAAAAATAATTTTTTGATAGATCTTATCAAAGTAAAATTATGTTGAATACATATTTTAAGTAGTTATTTGTTTGTTTCATAACAAAAATGTTTTAATTTTAAAAACCATTAAATTATGAAATAATAAAAAAATAAAAATATAAGAAATACTGTTTACATTATTAAATATTTCAGTTGGAAGAAAACAAATATTGGAAACCACTTAAAATAAAACTTGTGAATGAATCAAAAGTAAAATCAGCACACAATTGGTAACGATTATTTCCGACCAATAATCAAGGGGTCCAGCAACTAGGCCATTAATAGCGAATGCGCAAACCAGTATACTCTTAAGTTGAATAAAGTATAGCTTGTAATTAAAATATTATCACATAAGAGAGCATAATTTTCACTTATTTGTAGATAGACAGGAAAGACAAGCTATACGTAAATTACCAATTATAAGTCGGTGTCTACTATTATACTTTACATTAATAATATAGTTTTTATTTAATTGAGGTTTTAACTAAAATGTATTAAAATTAATTTAAAAAAAATTGTAATAACTAATGAACATATTAGTGGGTGTGACATAATGCATAATTGTAAATAGTTAAAAAATACTAGAATATAAATAAAAATATATTAAACAACTGCTGTCATAGTCAATCTACTAGTTAATTAACATATAAGTATAATCACCAAAATACTACACTTATGGTTTATGAATAATGAAGTCCCAAGTATCTTTCCATCGTAGTTTAAAAACTTCTTTAGATGTTAAAGGAGTAGTTCCATAACTGAATACAATGAACTTTTTAAAAACATACATAACACTTAAAATCCATATGCAAAGACTTAAATGAAAAATAAATCTCGGAATCAATTTTGCTCTGTAAATAGATATCAAAAAAGAATTATAATATATTTATTGAGAAATTTAGACGAGATTTCATACTTCACAATATTTGCTAGGTGTTGCATAAATGCAGCACACAGTAATATCTTAAATACAAGAGCAGGCAAATAGTGATGTAAAAATAATGTACGATCAATAAAAAAATATGGAATATAATGTAAGCCATATCCAACTACTAATACTTCTCCAATTGTTTTGAATTGTTCCCATTCATCTAGTAAATAATCAAAACAATAATTATTATGAACACTACTCATAAAATGCTAAAATACATACCAAAGGATAAATCATAAATTTGTCTTCTTTGGCGCAGTAAATAAAAAGCAAAGAATGATAAATATAACAATAGACATAATGTTGATGAATACCATACAACAATGTTTCCCAATAGGTGAATTTGTCCCTGTTGTGTAATTTAAAACAAATAATTATACATACAATGTTAAATAATATGTATCAAATTAAATGTACTAACATTATCATGTTCACTTAACCAATAGGCCACTCCTCGTACCATTAACGGCCAATCAAGGGGTTCACTGCTATACATATGTGAATGAACATTTTGTGTGTTTGGTGAAGAAAATATAATTTTGTATTGTAATTCCCAAAATCTTTCCCAAAGTCCCAATTTTGTTCCTTTTGATGGTATCATTTCAGCAGCAACAAGTTCACGTTCTCTTTCTTTTTCATTTTCACCTACAGCCAGATTTTAGTTACAGCGAGATATTACGTACCTAAAGTGGATGCAACCCATGCATTTGTTGTCTCTCCGTACATACGACATAACAAATTTTCATTCCTTAGTTTCATTAGTATGCTGTTAGTTTTGATATTAGAGTGAATTGACCTTTTATCAAACTTTTAGGTAAGAGCTATTTAGCTATTTACACATTATCCGTGCTTAAACGTCAGCAATTTTTCAATCAAGATATAGGTATGTGGAATATTACAAATTTAAAATGCACATATCTCGATTAAAATTAAAATATTGAAAAATCATCAACGCTTAAACACAGATCTTACCTAAAAGTTTGATAATAGGTCAATTCACTGTAATATCAAAGCTTCCAGCACACTATTGAAACTAGAGAATAAAGATATCGTACAGGTCTAAGACAGAGACAACTAATGCATAGGTAGTGACGGTAGCATTCTCTTAAATAATAAGTTAGAGTTCCATTACTTTTGGTATAGCGATGTTCTTCAACATTCCACACTGTATCATCTTGAGATATTATCTTATCTGTAACCACTTCGTGCTGATTAAATCCCCAATCTGGTAACTGTCTACCACTAAACTTCAATGCTTGTGTTGAATTTAAATGAGTTAGTATTACCTTAAGAGCATACAATTAAAATAAATAACTATTTTTATTTTTATTTTTATTTTTTGAAATATACCTGTGAATTAATAGCTTGCCAAACATCCCCAAATTGATCACGATTGATTATTTCTACTTTCCACAGATTTTGAGCAGGCATAGAAACGTTGTAATCAATGTAACATGATACTTCCTAAAATAATTAATATAATAAATTATAAGACAAGGAAACTTTTGTAGAACGTATTTTTTGGTTTAGGTTGTGTGTGCAGTTTCATAGAAAATTGATTAATTTAATAGTTCACTAAAATTTAATGAACCAATCATGTTTAAAGACCATCATTGATTCATTAAAAGTTTAGTGATTATTTATACAACCTGGTAATAAATAGTGTAATTTAAATAAAAATGTACTTGATTCTGTGGTGATACAGGTGCTGCAACATCATGAGAATTTAAAGCACGACTTGTCATTCCATGTACTAGCTGAATAATATCCCCATGTTTTATACCATCAGGTTCCTTTGTATTTTCTACTGCTAATGTATTTCTCTCTGGTCTTTTGACTATCCACCAATTATTTACATCCTGTGCAAAATAGTTAATAGAAAAATTTAAAACTATGAAACTATAGTTATACATAGAATTTGTTTTTAAGTATAAAAAGTAATATAACAGTTAATACAAAAAATTAATATTATATACAATATATACAATAACCTTAAATGTATAGCATGTAACTTGTTGCTGATGAGAACTTCCTCGTTTATCAGCATATTTGATAGGATAAACATGAGTATGCGAGTGAAGCCAACATGTCCTTCCATGTGTATGCCGTAATGTTATTTGTGATCCATGAGAAACATGCAAAGGTTGACCTTTGGTTATAGATGCTAGTCCTCCCTAAATAAAACGGTTAACTTAATAAATAATAGTCCAATTATAAACAACAATACCTACTTCTAGGCTAGCTTGAAAGGCACTTGTCATAACACTATCATGTGGACCGGCTTTGTTCAAAATTATCAGGTGAATAAAAAACACGGAGAAATAAATGGCGACGGATATCGCAAATGTAATAATACATCTTAATATTACACATAAGAAAACAGTAAAATCTGATAGGCGTTTGTCGCCCAAATGATTAACCCAGAAATCTCTACAAATTATCCATAAGCTCAAAAGCCACGAGAGAAGTCCAACATACTTAACACTGAAAAAAAAAAAATGTTTAATTACTATAATATAGTATATTTAGTACACGTGTAACAATATAGTAACTATTTAATTTACCATGTGGCCATAGTTAAACACACAGAAGCCATTATTAAGTAAGTCAATGCCCAAGGTGATTTCATGTTCAGTCTTTTATACTTAAGCACAAATAATAATCCACATAATGTAAAAAATATTAGTATTGACTCCATCAAGATGAATCGAGATTGTGTTAATAATGTGTTTTCTAAAATGACAAATTTATTGAATTATTTATAATAAAAATATAATAATAATAATAAAAATATATTACCACAAAGAAGAAGAAATGCAGCAAGAGCAGCACACCAATGTCGACATCCTAGTTCCAACATTAATTGATAAGCAACAGGAATAATCAAACTACCGCATAATGCTGGTACAAAACGCAAACCAAATAATGGGACATCATCACTAAATTCACTTCCAATTCTTTCAAATTTAAATTGACCTAAATACATTTATAAACAATATTGAATAAGATTAAAAATAAATAATAATTTATGAGTTTTACTTTATATAAAATAAATTATTGAAAGAAACATACCATTGTAATTACATAAATATGCAACAGCCGCTATTAATTGTTTCCCAAGAGGTGGATGAGTGTCAAAGAAAAATGTCCGCTTCATATATAAACTAACATATTTTCCGTGGTGGAGCTCATCAAATCTATATTTTTGATAATTATGTTACAGAAAATATAAATATGAAATCAATAAACGCATTTTAACATGACATAGGTAAATACTCTTACACAACATTACGAGGTTGATCAAGTTTAAAAAATCTTGACGACAGAGCTGACATAAATAGTATTACTGCTAATATATTTATTTCAATACTTATTTTAAAATTGTTAAATATATCAGGTTTTTGTTCAATGAATAATTTTTGTTCGCTGATTAATTTTTGTTCATCGATTAGTTTTTGTTCGTTGGTTTCATGGTTTTTAGTAACACATTCAAGTTTTTTTTCCTAAAAAAAGAAAGATTCATACTAATATTTTAAGTACATCAGTTATATAATTTGATAGCTGTATTTATAATACTTAGAATGAGCGAAACTGTTACCGAATAATACAAAATGTGTACTAGGTACCCTACATTTATAATATAAAATTACAAATACTCTTGCATTATTTTCAAATTACAATTGTAAAAATTGAGGAGTTACGATCAACACTCATTATATATATTATAAATTCTGATATTCATGACTTAATCAAACACAATTATGTTTAAAGATTTGTGTTCAATGTTTATAATGTCAGTACATATCTATCCAAAAATCATAAACAAACAAATCGTTAACAAACCTGAATTTCTGTACTTTCAATCTTGTTCTTTTTCTTTGTCTGTTTTTTGGTCTTGGGCTTGACTCGATCATCGGTTTGCTTTTCCATCGTTATTGTTTATTAACTGTTTTGTTCTAACAATGTAGAGCATGTAATGTATTTAATTCGAGTACATACTTAGTTACGACAGTATGTTTCAACTTGAATGTAGATATTTAAAATTGAATACTATCGGTTACCAGATCCTGTTAGGGAAAAAAGTTTAAAAAGTTACTTTTAAAATTATGGCCGTGCATTGCATTTGCTTTGCTGACATGTCAATCGGACAACTAACAATTAATGATGATACGAACCGTGTTATTGAAGATAAGAATAAGATTAGGAAATATGATAAGACGTGAATTCGCACGAATGGATCTTCGCAGGAAAAAATTTTTTGTGTCCGTATATAATATTGCCTACATTTAGCCCCTTTTTTGCAGTTATCAAAATGTGACAACATTGATAAACCGATAACATAATTTTCATTATAAATTATAATATTATATTTTATTATATTAATTATAATTAAAATAGTTAAATACATTAATAGTTAATAAGTTATTAAAAAACACAATATCGTAATTTAAAATTTAAAAATACAAAATTCATTGAGAATACAGTATAAATGTACAACCTATTTACGTGGAACATTATTTTAAATTTTAAATCTTTAGCTATAAAAGGTAAATTATATAATACAATTTAAAATTTGATAAATATTTTCAAAATTCGAACTAGTACCCAGATCGCAATTGTGTAATGATATTATTATTATTATAGTACACAAATATTGTTATAAAAATATTGTTATTATAATAACATAACTATCCAACTAACATGATATTTTTACATTATAAATTATAATTAAAATAGTTAAATACATTAATAGTTAATAAATTTAATAATACACAATTCAAAAAAGGTGGGTAAGTGGATGTCGCTCTGCTGTACAGTAGGTTACAAGTGGGTCACTGTATAATTGATGCTATTAAATTTGAATTCAATGATACAATATCATTGTATAAGAAAAACGATTCTGAGCGAAGACGGTATGTCAGTCTAGGTTAAGACAAATTATATACATATCTATGGTATTAAAAAAAAATTGACCTATAATAAATTCCAAATTAATCATATCACATTATCACAATATCCATTAGGTACTTATAACACGTTATACACTAACAACAAACCCTGATTCTATCATATATATATAATAGTAAACTTTAGGAGTTTCAAGTAGGTACCCACGAATAATATTATATAATCACAACAAAATAACTAGGTTTTTTAATATGTAATTTCGTCCAAATTTGAAAATAAAATGACTATAAAAATAAACTGTGATTGTATATTTTTTAGATTTTTCGGTAAGAGAATTAACTACTTACGTGGAATCTTGTTTTAAATTTTCAATCCTTAGCTATAAAAACTGAACATTTTATAATTTATTAATTACGATGATTAATAATTTTCGAGATTTTGAAAAATTCTGTCAAAATTCGATGTTAAAATGCTTATAAAAAAAAATTGTGCCTATGTATTTTTAATATTTTTCAACTAATATTGTAACAATATATCAGGAGCCTTGTATTAAATTTTTACACTTTTTGGCCCAACAGATAAAACTTAATTGATATTTATAGAAAAAAAAAACTAAAAAAATTGAAAACTGAAAATGTCCGTAAACGGCTCAAAAAGAGTCAAAATATTTTCAAAATTGTATGGTGTATAGGAAATGCTAATATAAACATTCAGTAAAAGTGCTTGGATTTTCTTCATCAGTAGCTTTTCTGATAGGAAAGTGAATCTAGTTGGTACTTTGGGGGGTCAAAAGTATAAATTTCCCAGTAGTTTTCACAAGCACCGGGAAAAACAACATAAAAATTAAGGAAAAAGGGAAATTTTTACGCAAAATTGGTTTTCCAAAAAATCGATTTTGGTTTTTGGTATAACTCTAAAACAAATGAACGTACCTATATACATGAAATTTTCACTGGTTGTTTATATTTGCATTTTCTATACACTATAACATTTTCAAAATACTTTGATTTATTTTGAACTGTTTAGGGACATTTTTATTTTCCATTTTTTTTAGTTTTTTTTCTAAAAATATCAATAAAATTTTATTTGTTGGTTGCGAAAGCTTGAAAATTTAATAGAAGGCTCCTAATATATTGTTTCAAAGGCATATGAAAAATATTAAAAATCCTTAGCCACAATTTTTTTTTATAAGCACTTAAAGTTCAAAAATTGACAAAATATGGAAAAATCATGAAAATTAGCAAATTATTTTGAGTTAAGAATTCGTAAAAATTTTTCTTTTTAAATCTAAGATTTGAAAATTAAACACAAGATTCCTTATAAGATTATATACCTTTATCAAAAGAAAAATGTCTATAAGAAAGTCAAATTAAATTTTTATGAGCGTTTGAAATTCAAATTTTTACAACATTGAATATTCACTCGATTTCCCATGTAGCGATTTCCTTATTTTGTTGTAATTCAAAAACAAATAACTGTAGATACATGAAAATTTCACTGAATGTTTATATTAGCATTTCCTATACACCATACAATTTTGAAAATATTTTGACTCTTTTTGAGCTGTTTATGGACATTTACACCTTTCAATTTTTTTAGTTTTTTTTCTATAAATATCAATAAAGTTTTATCTGTTGGGCCAAAAAGTGTAAAAATGTAATACAAGGCTCCTGATATATTGTTACAATAGCATTTGAAAAATATTAAAAATACATAGGCACAGTTTTTTTTTATAAGCATTTAAAGATCAAATTTTGACAAAATTTATCAAAATCTCGAAAATTATCAATCATTGAAATTAATAAATTATAAAATGTTCAGTTTTTATAGCTAAGGATTGCAAATTTAAAACAAAGGTTCTCATAAATAGTTCATACTGTAACCAAAAAATCTAAAAAATATATGAACACAGTTATTTTTTACAGACATTTTAAATTCAAATTTGGACGAAATTACATATTAAAAAGGTGGGCAAGTGGGTGTCGCTCTGCTGTACAGTAGGTTACAAGTGGGTCACTGTATAATGGATGATATTAAATTTGAATTCAACGATATAATATCATTGTATAAGAAAAACGATTCTGAGCGCAGACGGTATGTCAGTCTATGTATAAGACATATTATATACATATCTATGGTATTAAACAAAAAATTGACCTATAATGGGTACCTATAATAAATTCCAAATTAATCATATCAAAATATCCATTAGGTACTTATAACGCGTTATACATCAACAAAAACCGTGATACTATCATAGATATATAAAAGTACACTTTAGAAGTTTCAAGTATCCACGAATAATATTATTCAATCACAACAAAATAACTAAAATAGTTATTCTAGGTTTTTTAATATGAAATTTCGTCCAAATTTGAATTTAAAATGTCTGTAAAAAATAACTCTGTTCATATATTTTTTAGATTTTTTGGTTACAGTATGAACTATTTACGAGAACCTTTGTGTTGAATTTGCAATCCTTAGCTATAAAAACTGAACATTTTATAATTTATTAATTACAATGATTGATAATTTTCGAGATTTTGATAAATTTTGTCAAAATTTGATCTTTAAATGCTTATAAAAAAAAACTGTGCCTATGTATTTTTAATATTTTTCAACTGATATTATAACAATATATCAGGAGCCTTGTATTAAATTTTTACACTTTTTGGCCCAACAGATAAAACTTTATTGATATTTATAGAAAAAAAAACTAAAAAAAATTGAAAGCTGTAAATGTCCATAAACAGCTCAAAAAGAGTCAAAATATTTTCAAAATTGTATGGTGTATAGAAAATGCTAATTTAAACATTCAGTGAAATTTTCATGTATCTACAGTTATTTGTTTTTGAATTACAACAAAATAAGGAAATCGCTACATGGGAAATCGAGTGAATATTCAATGTTGTAAAAATTTGAATTTCAAACGCTCATAAAAATTTAATTTGACTTTCTTATAAACATTTTTCTTTTGATAAAGGTAGACAAACTTATAAGGAATCTTGTGTTTAATTTTCAAATCTTAGATTTAAAAAGAAAAATTTTTACGAATTCTTAACTCAAAATAATTTGCTAATTTTCGTGATTTTCCCATATTTTGTCAATTTTTGAACTTTAAATGCTTATAAAAAAAAATTGTGACTAAGGATTTTTAATATTTTTCATCTGCCTTTGAAGCAATATATTAGGAGCCTTCTATTAAATTTTCAAGCTTTCGCAACCAACAAATAAAATTTTATTGATATTTTTAGAAAAAAAACTAAAAAAAAATGGAAAATGAAAATGTCCCTAAACAGTTCAAAATAAATCAAAATATTTTGAAAATGTTATCGTGTATAGAAAATGCAAATATAAACAACCAGTGAAAATTTCATGTATATACGTTCATTTGTTTCAGAGTTACACCAAAAACCAAAATCGATTTTTTGGAAAACCAATTTTGCGTAAAAATTCCCGTTTTTCCTTAATTTTTATGTTGTTTTTCCCGGCGCTTGTGAAAACTACTGGGAAATTTATACTTTTGACCCCCAAAGTACCAACTAGATTCACTTTCCTATCAGAAAAGCTACTGATGAAGAAAATCCAAGCACTTTTACTGTCCTAAAACGTGATGACAGACACAAAAATAAAAAAATAAAAAAAAAAATAAAAAAAAAAATAAAAAAAAAAAATAAAAAAACACACATCATTGTAAAATCAATACATTCATCGTTTCACTCAGAATCTAAAAACCTAGAATAACTATTTTAGTTATTTTGTTGTGATTGAAATATTGAATAATATTATTCGTGGGTACTTGAAACTTCTAAAGTGTACTGTTATATATCTATGATAGTATCACGGTTTTTGTTGATGTATAACGCGTTATAAGTACCTAATGGATATTGTGATATGATTAATTTGGAATTTATCATAGGTACCTATTATAGGTCAATTTTTTGTTTAATACCATAGATATGTATATGTATATGTATATTATATGTCTTATACATAGACTGACATACCGTCTCCGCTCAGAATCGTTTTTCTTATACAATGATATTATATCGTTGAATTCAAATTTAATACCATCCATTATACAGTGACCCACTTGTAACCTACAGTACAGCAGAGCGACATCCACTTACCCACCTTTTTTTTTTTTCAAAAATTTCTTTTAGGCTAATAAGTTTTTTAAATTTCCAAGATAG
Source organism: Macrosiphum euphorbiae (assembly GCA_949089665.1). NCBI lineage: Eukaryota > Metazoa > Arthropoda > Insecta > Hemiptera > Aphididae > Macrosiphum > Macrosiphum euphorbiae. Next base: position 43,575,147 of record CARXXK010000002.1, on the reverse strand, counting down.
CCATTTTGTTGATTGTATTTTTTAAAACAGTTCAAAAAAAATATAAAATGTAATGAAAATTGCCAAAGTTAGAGCTAATTATTATTTTGAATTTCTAAGAAGAATATTTATGTTACCTATGCTACGGCATTTGAAAATACGATTCGCATGTTAATTATTACAATCACATTGATTTTTTGCCTAAAAACTTATTTTCCTAAAAAAAATGTTTGATAATTTTTGAAAATAAAAATAGAATATTATGCTGTTCTATCAGAATTTCCATAGGTACTTAGTACTGTAAAAATATTGCATTTAAATATATTGATTTTCCATGGAGATACTAAAGATGATACGGGACTTCTGGGACACACTGTATAATTATATGATTATATGAGGTAACATACAACCATTTACCGCATTGACTAGAATAAATAATAATAGACTGTGTACATCATAAATGATAAATCCTCACTAAACAGTCGTGTACTCGTGTATAAAACATGTGTATTTAATTTGAATAAATTGAATAAATTAATAAAATCAGTATACAGAAAATTTTTCAAGGAAATAATTCAAGTTTATCGATATGTATCTGTCTAATATTGAGCGTTCAAGAACTTCCGGTAAACAAGGAGCGATGCACAGTAGCGTATGCAGGATTTTAGTTATTTTGTTGTGATTGCGCAATATTATTCGTGGGTACTTGAAAGTTGAAACTTCTAAAGTACACTATTATATATATATCTATGGACTATGATAGTATCAGGGTTTGTCGTTGACGTATAACGTATTATAAGTACCTAATGAATATTGATATATGATTAATTTGGAATTTATTATATTGGCACCTATTTTAGTTAAATTTTTTTTAATACGATAGATAAGTATAAAATGTATGTCTTATACCTAGACTGACATACCGTCTCCGCTCAGAATCGTTTTTCTTATACAATTATATTATATCATTGAATTCAAATTTAATACTATCCATCACAGTGACCCACTTGTAACCTACTGTACAGCAGAGCGACTTTTTTTTCAACTATTTGTAAATATTGTTTACATTTTAATTTTCAGAAAATCCCTCGCAAAATCTATAAATAATAATGCAAATTGTCTCGAAAGTAAAGTTTGATTTTTTTTATAATAATAAAATTATAAAGATTTATTTATTTATTTTTATTTTTTAGTTAGAAACTTTTCCTAATTATTATTTTTAGCACAGTTATACAAATTAAGTCTATAGTACCTACTTTATCATGTAAAAAGAAATTTTTTTTTTGATGAAATATTTTTGCTTAAATTTAAGTTTTTTAAATGTTTATTTGAGTGCATTTAATGATATTTTTAAGCGCTTTTTTATGTGCTTTTTTAATGATTTTAAGTGCTATAAGTCCCGAGTCCTGATGATGTACACCATACGACGGTTATGACAGACGCTTAGCACTGTTCTAAATCAGCCAAAAAACTGAAACTATGATTATCGACGTCTGTGTCATATTTAACAATTTATATTATATATTTATATCTATTAAAAATTACCAACAATTGATCGACTTTGTGTATTAAAATGGTGGTAAATATGATTTTTTTGTCAACGGAAGAAATTTTAGGGGGGGGGGGTCAGAACTCAGAACCCTAGAACCCTACCCCTGAGTACACCATTGGCGATGCATACAAATCCGTATCGCCGTATCGGACTCTGACTTCGATAGTTGGTAGTAGGTACCTACGTAACTATTTCATATCCGATACGGCAATAAGTATCGAATTTTAGATTCTGAGTGGAACGATGAATGAATTGATTTTACAATGATGTGTGTTTTTTAATTTTTAATTTTTGTGTCTGTCATTACGGTTTAGGGCAGTACAACTAATTCGATTTTCTTCAACAGTATCTTGTTCGATGGGAAAGTGAATCTAGTTGGTGCATTCGGGAGGTCAAATTTTAAAATTCAATAGTTTTCACAAGCGCCTTGAAAAACAACATAAAATTTAAGGAAAAATGGGAATTTTTACGCAAAATGGGATTTTGACAAAATAGATTTTGGCTTTTGGTTTAACTCTAAAACAAATGATCGTAATGAAATTTTCACTGAATGTTTATATTACTCTTTCCTATACATGGAAACATTTTCAAAAAAATTTGACTTGTTTTGAGCTGTTAACGGCTTGAGTATATCCGCGGATATAGGTATACTCAGTTTCGAAATTTTTTAGGTTTTTTTTCTATGAATGTCAATAAAACTTTATTTGTTATTTAAAAAAGCTTTGAAATTTAATACAAAGCTCCTACTGTGTTGTTACAATGACGTTTGAAAAATATTAAAAATCCTTAGTCCCAGTTTTTTTTTTTATAAGCATTTAAAGTTCAAATATTGACAAAATACGGAAAAAACACTAAATATCTCAAATTATTTTTAGTTTTAGAAAATCATAAAAATTTTTCTTTTTAAATCTAAGATTTGAAAATGTAATACATAAGATTTTTCATAAGTTTGTCTAACTTTATCAAAAAAAAAAAAATGTCTATCGGAAAGTGAAATTAAATTTTTATAAACATTTTAAATTCATATTCTTACAAACTTTATTATTCACTCGATTTCTCATGTAACAATTTTGTTATTTTGATATAGTTCAAAAACGAATGACTCTAGATACATGCAAATTGCACTGAATGTTTATTTTATCAATTCTTACATTTGATAACATTTTCAAAATATTTTGACGCTTTTTCAGCTGTTTACGGTCATTGTCAGTTTTCATTTTTTTTTTCTATGAATATCAATAAAGTTTTATCTGTTGGGCCAAAAAGTGTAAAAATTTAATACAAGGCTCCTGATATATTGTTACAATAAGAGTTGAAAAATATTAAAAATACATAATCACATTTTTTTTCATAAGCATTTAAAGATCAAATTTTGACAAAATTTATCAAATTTAAAATTGAATAATTATTTTGTAGTTAAAAATGTATAAAATGTTCAACTTTTATATCTAAGAATTGAAAATTTAAAATAAGATTCCATGTGAGTAGTTAATTCTGTTGCCGAAAAGTCTAAAAAATATACAAGTACAGTTTATTTTTATAGTCATTTTAAGTTCAAATTTCAACGAAATTACATATTAAAAAACCTAGAATAACTATTTTAGTTATTTTGTTGTAATTCAGTAATTGTATAATATTATTCTTTTGTACTTGAAACTTCTAAAGTGTACTATTATACATCCATGATAGTATCAACTATCAAGGTTTGTTGTTGATGTATAACGCGTTATAAGTACCTAATGGATATTGCGATATGATTAATTTGGTATTTATTATAGGTCAATTTTTTTTTAATACCATAGATAGGTATGTATATAATATGTCTTAAACATATCGCCGGTATGGCTGTTGTAAGTTGTAACCATTCATTGATAGACAGTGCCGGATTTAGCGGGGGTGCATTGCACCGGGGCCTCAAGACCAAGGTTGTATTAGGGGCCTAAGGTTAAAGTCCTAAATTTTCTAACTTTCTATAACTTTTTATTATAAAATGAACAAATTTTATTATTTTAAGATGTTATACTGACAAGTGACAACCATTTATTTTGGACGGTTTGAATTTTAGATAAGTAATACTATTTATCATTGTTATTGTTTGTTTTACATATTTATTTATATACACATTAATTATATTATATAGTACTTATGCATCGTATACTATTTTCGTATAATCGTACTATTTATTCAATCTCAGAGGCTCGTGAACTCGCGCTAGTGCAGTATCTTGCTGGACAAACTAATAATGTAACCGTGGTTATATGTATTTATTGTTTAATATATGTAAATGGATTATGATTTACGGACATGCCTTTGCCTTGATGCAGCGTTATTGGTTTCAGACAGTGGCGTATCCAGGGGGGGGGGGGTTAGGGGGTTGTAACCCCCCCCCCGAAAATTGTTAAATTATAACAACGTTATCATTAATAAATCATTTTAAGATAAAATTCCACAAAAATAAATTATAACCCCTCCCGAAAAAAATTCTGGATACGCTACTGGTTTCAGATATGTTTTTTTGTACTTTTGTCAGTTTTATTTTTTCGTACCTACTCTATTATATTAATTTTTCATTTGATTATTAAAAATAAAAATGAGGTACCTACCTACACTATCTTTTATTGACTTTTGAAAAAAAAACATGTCTAACAGACAATTTGAAAGTGCTGCCTCTAAAAGACGGAGAAAAATGTTCAAAACAATGAATTAAAAAAATATAAAGGATTGATGAATAATTTTGTATTCAATTCAGGTAACTGAGGTACCTGATTCATATTTGGGTCCTTTCATTTTAGAACAATAGAGAGAATATACAGCCAATATCATATTAATGATATGTATTCTTAATTTATATTATACTAGCATAGAAGCATACATTAAAGATTAATACATCATAATATCTAAGCGTGGTATAATAGATATGAGAACAGTGAGTGAATGTATAATTTCATAATTTACCTATTAAATTATGGAATTTAAATGTTGTGTTTTTTAGTTTGTTTAATATATCAATACGACAAAACGTATCAAATAAATAGATAAGTGTAAAGTCGAGAAAATTTTTTTTTAAGGGGCCTCCATTGGTAGTTGCACCCCGGCCCCCTGAGACTTAGATCCGGCACTGTTGATAGACGAGAAAAAAACCACGAAAATAACAACTAAATTTTTATATTTTGTTATTATGTAATTTTTTGTTAAATATTACCTACTATTGGTTCGGACTTCGATGCGTTTTTTGAAATTTTTGAGGTGTTTGACATTAAAGAGCATTTTTTTAAACGTTTTTAGTTCATTCTTTATTATTTTGAAAACTTTAACTTATGTCTATTGAGTATTAAGTACGAGAAAAAATATATATAATAATTATATAAATTATAAACACACAAATTATTACTAAAACAATAATTCAATAATTTAAGGGCATTTAAATCATAGCCCTGTACATTAGTTTTCATTTTCTAATTAAATAGGTATTTAGTTCAATATGATCCCACTGACTCGGTGTTTTTTTGGATAGGTACTCTCGCACCTAACCAAATTTGTAAATGTTGAATAATTAAAATACAAAAAACTATTTTAACTAGGTATGTTATGCACTTATGCCTGCTATGTTTTGGGAGTAGTAGTATTATTTTGTTGGCGGGTGTTTGTTTGTTTGTGTGTGTGTCTATTGTAGTATTGTCTATATTATAAAGATAATTATTAACATATTATATCTTTGAATAAGTAATGATCCAAGTATGATCCAAATTTTTATCCATATTAACCAACCTTTTAATATAATTGTATAACCATACGGTGAAATTCAATAAAAATAAATTTAAAAATTTAAATTCAATTATCTAAATTATAATTTTAAGTACCTATGTATACAATTGTTTTGAATTGCGATCTTATTCAATGGAGGCATGAACAACCTTCACATTGCCATACCGGAAGCAATCGAATGGATCTCAAACTTGTACATCCAAATCTAAAATTATAGCCTGTCTATCTGAACCAAATCATTATAAATACCTACCTACCTAGTTGTAATTTCACTATTTTAAATTATTTACTTTTGTCCTATATAGTGTGGTTTTACCTATATATATATTTATTAGTTGTTAATGTTGACATGTTTCACCATACGATGAATAAATAACAATAATGGCATCATTACAATATGTCAACAAAAAAATATTTTCATTGGGTAAGTAGGTATTATATATTTTCGTTTTGATCGCATTGATCAATATTGTTTGCATTTAAAAATAATAGTTTACCTAGATAGTTAATAATTATGGGTAGAAATGTAGAATAATGAACGATTTAAATTCACAAAGATCAGTCTGATGAAAAATATACAAGTATTATTGGACTATTGCAAACTGGAGTAGTACCTATAATGTGAATGGAGTATTAGTAGGTACCTACCTATTTAGTAATATTGATATTATGGTGCAAATATACGGGTGTAATTTATTTTCTCAAAAAGTGTTGACGAATTACTATAATTATTAAATTGTGGTAGCTGTAGCAAGCTGTTTTAAATTTATATTTTCATTTTATTATAATACATTTTCTATGGTATTTATTAATTATTATTTAAAATATATCTTGTACTCAGGTAGATAAGACTATGATAAGACCATAGTAGCTTAAATGATAAGTCACCAGGTTTTGATAACACAAGACACAACAACAATTTATATTCTCCAATCTCCATCGTAATCCTATCATTCGTAATTATTCATATCCGATTTTTAATTTGAATTTTTTAGTCCACCTACATAATTTAACTACCTATTACAGTTTTTATTTTCTCCAAGGTATTCCGAGAACGGTCGTTGCGATCTTGCATCATGATGTGAGGACATACGTTTTTAGTGTTATTTTCAAGGCTTGAAAAAAATGGAGAATAAACAAGTGGTTTTTTTCCCTAAAACTTTGTTAGGGATGAGTGAAATAACGGTTGAATTACTAGGATTCATCAAGCTTATGAAAAACGTCAGGTATTATTTTGTACTTCCGAATTATATTAAAAACACCAGAAAAGGATGTAAAGTGAAGACAATTGGGCACTTTACCAGAACTGATTGTCGGGCCTGTTTCAAACGCAGAGTCACTAATATTTTGTGCATAACTGAAATCAATGGGAATTTGAACGCCAGTTTGTTGCCAGGACAACTTGACAATTTTGTATTGGTTATGTATGATCCTTCAAGGTTGTACGACTATGGGACACTATTCAAATATGAAGGTGATTCACAGAAATTTATTTGTTTCATAATGCTGTCAAATTGGCTAGCTAGTACAGAAAATGTACAAAAGCAGTGTCATCTATCAGAAGTTGTCATATTTCAGAGATTTACCAAATATTTGTTGATTATACTTAATGTGCTTATAAACAGCCTTGAAACAAAGATTGTACAATTTACAATATTACGACTGACATTATTTAAACACATATTGGGTGTAATGAAAAACTATGTGTGGCTAGTAGACAATCTCATACATAATAAACATATTTTATCAAGAGCAAAATCAATCAATTATTTGATGTCATGTATTTGTGATGCAGTTTTTGGAATAATAATTCTATATATACTCAATACTACATTTACTTCGTCAAACGAATTATTTTCCTACATTTCAAGCATTTCTCATGTAACTGAATTAAAATATTATTATTATACATAGAAATTTATTTTACTTAAAATAACTATTTTTTATTTACAGCAAGTTATTAAAGTGCTACAGGGTACATTGCAATGGCTTATGGGCAGTCCAGCAGGGTTAAAACTCAATGATCCTCTGAACAGTTTACTTGGAACATGTTTTCTTTATTTAGTCAATCTTTGGTGGTCTTTTTTAGGTAGGTAACATATACCTCTTAATAAGTACTTTGATTTAAAAATACTAATTAATAATTACTAATCAAACATTTAATACAATGATAAATGAATAACTAAACATTTTTATAATTTTAAATATAAAATAAAATTAGAATCAAATAAATTCATTCTAAATCTGTCTTATCTTGTCGTTCTTTAAGGTTAAATGAAGAATGATGATTTAGAATTACATTTATTTTTGATCCAATTTACAGTAAAAATGAAAGTCTAATTATTTTATATAGTGAGCTTCAAATTTGATGAAACTGTTATAACTATAACTTTTTATAAAAATAAATCAAATAAATATATAATTATAAAGAATAAAATAATTAAACTTATGTGTATTTACTATTTACAGTATTATGTCGGCCATTTTTGGAGTTGACGTTTCAAGTTTATGTTTTCATTGGTATTTTTGGATTATCTTACCAAATAGCAATCTTAGAAGATGTATTGGCGATTGTCAGTTTTCACGTTTACTGCATTTATGTATACGCAGCATGGTGAGGTCAAATTTGTTTGCACTTTTTAAAATAACTTAAAATAATTTTGTGTTGCATAAAATGAAAATGTAGAATTATAACAAAATTTTCATAAAAAGGGAGAATTATCTTTGGTAGGTATTAAATTATTGTTAATTTGTTTTTATTTTTACTTGATTTGGATATGGTATTTTAGTAACCAAAAATTAAGTTTTACATTTTCCACTGCCTATGTTACATTACAAATGTGCCTATGTTATTACAAGCCAAAGGGATTCTCCAATCTGCTTTAAAAATGACAATCTTTTGGGGGGCCTTTGTTTTCGACACATTTTAACTCTTTGGTCTCTTTGGTATTAATCAGTATCTACTTTTTTTATATTGTGTTTTGTGATTAAAATAACAACAATATAATAAAATTATTTTAAAACGTATTCTTCAATATTAAACTTTAAGACAACACTTTAATTTCCTAGGTCTAAAATTATAAAAACTATTTTATTTTTTGTAACCAATAGCAACCCCATAATGAACAAAAATTAATCATTATTTATCATAATTTCTAAAAAAAATTCACAAATTTGCTATAAAAAAAAATCAAGGGCCACTTATCATGATAAAATATAACCTATTTAGTATTTATCCTTGGAATACACTAGCTTTTGTTGATAAAAAATGTTTAGTCGGTTAAATAGTTCCAGAGATTTGGAACCCCGAACAAACAAGCAATTTTTCTTCTTTACAATATATTAGTATAGATTTATTGTTATCGTACATTTATATAATTATTTAATGCCATTAATACAATACACTGATAAATCAAGACATTTCTCATGTTGCGATTTTCTCATTTTGTTGTAACTAAAAAACGAATAACTGTAGATATTTGAAATTTACACCATATGTTTATTTTATCAATTTCCTGTACTTGATACAATTTTAAAAATATTTTGACTTGTTTTGAGATGTTTACAGACATTTTCAATTTCTTTTATGTAAGGATTTAAAGTTCAAATTTTCATAACATTTAAAACAATGTTCCACGTAGTTGTTAGTATGTTATTCTGTAAAAAAAAACAGTATAAAAACAGTTTTTTTTTATAGTTATTTTACGTTCAAATTTGGAAAAATTGAGAAATTTAAACAAAAAAAAACGATTTAAGTTTTGTGTTATATTTTTGAAATATTATTCGTGGGTACTTGAAACTCCTAAAGTATATTATTATGTACAAATATGATATTAAACAAATAATAATAATAATCATAATAATAATAATATTAATAATATTTTAACTTAACGGGCTACCATATTAATAATAACTAGAGACCGGATTTATATGCTCTTGATGTTTTTGTGTTTTATATTTCATCAAAATAATAAATCGTCTTTTATATTCATAAATATTCATTTTTAGAAAAATATGATTTTTGATAAAAATGTATTAAATGTTGAAAAAACAAATAAAAGTAAGTTTATACAAATTGTAAGAGAGTTAAATTATTCAATCAGTCTTTTTAGCAGGCATATGAACATAACAAAACATATCCGTTTGGAGTACTTACTCTGATAGTGACATAGTTAGGAGAATATCCAAAAAATCTTTAAATCCAAAAATCAAACATAATTATAATGTTTGATATATTAATTTTAATTAAAAAATAATTATAATAGTATTTCATTTTTTTTAAATTTTTAACAAAAAAATATGCCCAATCAGTTCATAGCCATTAAATATAAAAATAAATGTCATTATAATATAGAAAATACATTCTATTAACCAATAAAAAGGCATTAAAATATGCCTGTACTATAATATCAGCAGACTTGTTATTTACTATTTCCTAAATTGTAGTAGGATGATCTGTGTATAATTCAGATGATGTGTACCTATATTAATAATGGACCTATGAACTACAATAATCTGACTATTACATTATCACAATTAAATAATTGGTGCTCATAAAATAAATTTGTTTGTGTGAAGGTTTTCTAATTAATTGCTTAAAATGTAATTGAACTTGAATGGTTATAATGCAACTTTCTTAGTTACACTAGTTATATTATAGTTAAAAAATATTCAATGCATTTGCATTCAAATTATGAACATCAAAAGTTCAGATATCGGTTATTGCACTAAAAAAATGTAACTGTAACAAAATTTGATATTAGACTATATTAGCCAACATACTATTCTTGATTTCTGTGTATAACTATTCTTAGAGTACAATATGTACACAATAAAATCCATAAATTGAAACGTGAACGGTTTATAGGCTATATAACTTGCAACGTAAGAGTCTCATGATATTGGCAAAACTTTTCGTGGGAAGAAGTTGTAATCCACAACCAGGAAGGACTACACCTTACACCACGCAACAGTTGTATGTCGGAACTATATCATTTGCAATATTGTTGTTTCTATTACCGACAACTTTGATCTACTACATTGTATTTGTAGTTGTACGTAAAACGAAGCATTGCTTATTAGTTATTAATATTGAGACTTTGAACCTTTTTATTTTTAATTTTAATTTTTTTATGATGCGAACAATAATGGTTATGGCTAGAGGGATATTGATACGGTTAAGGTATATGCTGCAAGTTCTTCCAGTGTACACAAACTTGATAGGGTTTGTTAAGCTCGAGCAGTTCTGCAGGTCATTGTTTTATTCACATGTAACATTATGGTCTATTGATCTTGAAAAAACAAAAAAAATAATAATTATGAACATTATTTGAACGACCTTAAAACATACTAAATAAAAAAATTCATAACTCCAAAAGGTATAATAAAATGAACATAGTCAGAAACGAAAAGTCGAGTACAGTGGTTTTGAACACGACAATCGTGGCAGATTCATGGTGGGCCACAGTGAAACATTATCTTCCAGAATTAGTTGAACGGCCACCCTCAGTATCCTTGGGCATTGACAAAACGTGTTTGCACAGGTAAATATTGTGGATCCATATAATTAGGAGATACAAATACAAGCACTAGTACATTCAAATTCAAATTCGTAAATGTTTGAAATTAAATACTTTGTTGTACATTTATTTATTTATTTACTTATGTAGTGCATATTATATGCTCTAGTGAATTATTGATGCTGTTCAGATAATGATCAAATTTTTTTTTTTACATTTCCTATTGTAATATGTGAAAATCTTATTTGGTTTGCATAATAATAAAAAAATAAAATATTAACATATGGTTAATTCTATTGTTAACATTCATCCATTTATTGGTTGATAATTTTATTTTTGTATATTGTCTTCCATTTAATATATGGTTATAAACATATTAATATTAAAATTATAATGGTACATTTTAAATGTACATATATAAAATATATATAATGGCATAACATTTTTACATTTTTCTAAACAAGAGTACATTGCCAAATGCATTTAAATTAAACAAAAAATAAAATAAAATGTAGTATTGATTAGTCTATCACAATATTCTATACTTACATATTGGAATGTATAGATAATAACAATTAACATGTCCACAACATTGACATTGAGCTTAGAAGTTTAGTGTTCAATTTATAACATTGTAATACAAACACAAAATAATAATAATAATAATAATAACAACAAATAACATGTACACAACATTGATATTGAGCACATATATATATTATATAAATATATATATAGACTATACAGCAATGTAAACTATTAAAGTTAGAATAAGGTAAGGTTATTAATAATAGCCAATGGTGGTAAACATGGTTCACAGATCACAGTAGACTGTGGAAAAAAAATATAATAATATTAATATAACAATAAAAAGATCACAATAAACATTTTTTTTTTAAATAAAAAAAAAAATAAAAAGTAAAAAAGTAATAACAAACAAATACCAACGAATCAATATTAGAGTATTAAAAATATTCGTACAGCCCAGAAGTAAAATTTAAAATACCAAATAGATTTTAAACTTTTTTATTATTATTGAATACAAATAATAATATATACAAGTTTTAGTAGCTCCTTGGTTAAATTAAGACTTCTGAACTGATTGAGTTATGAAATTTGATAACATTTATTGCGAGTATAATACGGTTTTGATCAAGACTTGATTAATTATTCTAAAAAAAATATTTGCTATAACTATGAAATATCCTATTCTAATATGAATTTATTTTACTGTCAGTTTCTCTAAGACATATATGTATAAATTTAGAAAAAAACAAGTTAACAATATTATAAAATTATTTTAACAATTGGAAATAAATATAGAATAACAACATTCACATATTATTAGCAAATATACAATATATTTGATTACATGGTCATTGGAATAGTACAAATGGAATACATTTTGTGCTGCCACTTTACAAACGCACATTTAATTAAAAAATTTATAAAATATAATTATTTAAATGAAAATCTCAAATAAGAGTTTGGTAAAATATATAATTTATATTGAAATCAGTCCATATACGATAAAGATGATTAGTTATAATTCACAACTGCATGATTAAGGGCTTTGTGTATAAATTCTAATAACGAATGATGCTTATTAAAACTAATGACTAATATTAATTAATTGCATTCACAAAAGTAGCACAGCCATGAAAAGATTAAAAGTAATATAATGATTATTAATATTATTCGTTACAAGGTAAATAGTCTTCGACCAGCCTATGACAAATGTTATTGTACTCAGTTGAATCTCCAGAGAGTCGTTGAATTTTTAAATACGAATTCGCACCTGTGTCGTTTGAACACACTTCCAGTTCAATTTGCAACCCTGTTGGAAATTGCAACACATTCTGTCTATCTAGCACAGGCCATACCCGAATGTTGGATGATATCAAATATTTGACAATGTTGAGTATATTACCAGAAGTGTAATTTGAATAGAAATCAGACAAGTCCACAACAAATGCATCACTAGCAGTTCTTTTAAGAATATAGTCAGAAAAAAGTGGAGCAGTTTTCAAACAAGTTGAAGAGTCCATATCAGTTATAATATTATTTCTATCAGCAGTCATATCATTGATTTCTTCATAACCATCATATTGTATAGCTGAAAGTGGTTGATCAGTACTTGACTTTTTTAGTAAAGTATTACCTGTATTCACAGAATTCACCGAATTTGTCAGTAATGAGTCTACTTCCATCATACCACCTTCCTCGTTAGTTACCATAAGAGATATTTCTGGATTTGGAAGAAGTTTTTCTTCACAAATTTCTAAAAATAAATAAATAAATATTTAATATTTGAATATTGTTACCATAATAATTAAATACTAGGCTGTGGAACTATAATAGTTTTGATAATTCAATAAGATTCAATAAAATAAATAATATAATTAATAATCATACATCGCATAATCACAGATTTTTTGTTTATTGAATCCCATTAAGTATACAAATCAATAGTTTTTCTAATGAAACAGTGTATTTAAGTTCTATTTTAATTCAACCAATAATTATTTTATTCATCACTGTTTAAAATTTCAACATTCGTCTTTTATGAAGTGTAATTATTAAAATTATTATTTTTTTATCACATTTGCAAGTTTATTAAGGAGAAAATCATTGGTGAAAAATGTCCATATATTATTAGAATGTTCAGTGTATGAAGGAGCTGTAGTGTTAGGCATAAATAATCAAATAGATAAGATACTAGATATTTTTCAATATAATCATCTAGATGAGATAATAGATTAGTTTAAATACAATTATTTAGTTCATAGATGATTTCAAAAAAAAAAATTATCTAGATAATACTCAGATAATTTATAAAACAAACTATAGTTCATTATAAAAATAAATTATTATAAATTTACATTAATATTTTATTTATTTTATGTTACATAGACAGATTGGTTCTTAACATTTCGTTCCACATAAAAAAAAAATGTAATTTAAAAAATGTTAATGTTTTTATTATCTAGATAAGATAGTAGATAATTTAAAAGTTATCTAGATGAGATAAAATGTACGAAAAATGTATCTAGATAATTTTATTTGGATAACGCTTAACACTAAAGAGGGGTAGCTAAAAAAGTTCTGACAAATATAAATGGATTTGAAAAGAAGAAAGTAGAGTGGAATCAAGGTATGGTTGACTTAATTACTGAGAAGGAACTACGGAGTGCACTTAGGAAAATTGAAGGAAAAAAGTGGTAAGACTGATGGAATACCAGTAAAGGTATAAACGATGATAGAAAACTTTGACATAAGGTTGTTAACTATTTCCAGTTAGTGGTACCTATAATAATACATAAAGAATAAAAAATACTAACCTATTGTTTTGTCTTCTACTACAATAGTTGGTTGAGGATTTATTTTATTATTCGTTCGTAAGTCCAATGGAACTGGAATTTGATGATTGGAGATTATATTTGGTGTACCTTGAGTAATTGAACCTATAAAATAAAACATAATAATTGAATACTATATTTTGAAAAAATAAATTATAATGTTAACCTTTTTATTGCAGACTTGGGGTTCAACAATTTAAAGTTATAAATGTTATTTAACCCGACAGTATTCGGGTAATTATATGTAACACATGTGGTGCACATGGTCTTTTTGACCGTTCACTTATATCTCATATTTTTTTTTAACATTTTTCATACAGCATTTATTAATGATTTTCAAAAAAAATACTTTATTTATTTATTATATTTTACAATAAACGTTGGCATTACTATTGGTATAAAACTAAACAAAAATATTGCAACCTTCGAGGAGATAAGAAAAAACCTTTGAAGAGGTAAGAGGTAAGTGACTGGATATATATTTGTTTTTGTTGGTTTTTCCATTTGAAATTGACCGCCGATGAAAATAATACGTAACAAAATTGATACTCAGTTTTGTCGCAAATAGTCTTTTTGACCGGTTACAAAGTTTAAAAAAAGTTATAAATTCAATAATTAATTGTTATAAATAGTTTTAAAAAATAGGTTATCATGTACATTAAAGGTATCAAATTGCAAGAAATAAAGTAAATTACTCACAATTACTTATTAGTAAAATAATTAACTAACAGTCTTTTAGACCGTGATGCAACTCGTGGCGGGTTAAATACATTTCAAATGTTATTTTAAAATATAATTTATTGAAAATATTAGTCCTTACCAAACATCCTAAGTTGTATATAAAAACTAAATAAATTTGAATTATATAATATGCGTAAATGTGGACAATTAAAAACAAAAGAACTAGTTTGCTGGTTTAATACATTGTAAAAATAGTTTTTAATATGACTCATCGAATAATAAGAAGAAAATGCCACAATAAAATGATAGGAGGCATTAAAGAACCCATTAAACAGTATAGTAATTAACTGATCAGCATTTCATATATTTTTTTCCTAAAATTTTAAACATTTTAGATAGTGAAGGTACTGAAAATTCTTACCTTGGGTTTGTGGAACATTAACTAACGGTGTTTGATGTAAATTCAAATTTTGCAAATGTTGACTAAGAATATTTGAATTACCTGAAAAAAAAATATATTTTTTTTAAATTAATAGTTTTAGACAACATTTAAATAACATAAGGGATTCATGTCATACCCTGATGATTAGATGAAGTTGTATTTATAAATGAAGTTTGATCTACTAATGTTTGCAGACTTTGTAAATGATATGTATGAAGCATTTGTAACTCAGCATGATCCCAGGTATCCAATGTGTTTTCACTCAATTTTTGCTGTTAGTAAGAAACAGATTAATTATTAACTTTGGATTTATAACACAGATCAGTTGATTTTACTTGAAGTTGAATATGTTCCTGTTGGATATTACGTATATTAGGTTGCTCTAGTTGTTCACTAGATGTAACAACTGGTTCACTTGTTCTTCGTACTGGACTATATCGTTCAGATGGCAAATAACCACTAACGTCTTTTAAACTTTCTCGGCCTAATCAAATAATATTCGAAAAGTTTTTTATATAATTACAATTATTAAATAAAATATATGATAATGTCCACAGATTCTAGGAAATAATAAAAAAAATAAAAAAAAATACCATGATACCTGAATGTCTATGCAGTTCTTGTACTGTTGGTAAAACTGAAACCTGAGATATACGGTGACTATGTCTAGAAGTGCTGACCATTGGTAATGGTGGTGGTACATACTCTCGATTCATACGTGCTTCTACTTCACGCACCACTTCAGGACTAATGACTTTGAAAAAAAAAAATAAGCAATGGAAACAAACAAACTACTAATTAAGAGGGCATAACAGTTTGTAATAAATTAACATAGAATATTATAGCAAAATATTTAAATTTTAAAAAAATGTTTCAATATATTTAAGAATTTGACAAACTATTTCAGAAATATTTTTGATTGTTGATCACATAATTGACTCAACAACATATTATGCTTCCAATATTATGACGGCCTTCTTTATAATCATATTATAAACCAAATTTAATTACCATAGTAAATGTTCGAACTCATTTAATTACTGGTAAACATTTTTTTAATATCTCAATTTGAACATTATTTTTAATAAAAAGCCATATTTTGTATAAAGTTCTCAAAAATATTTTGAAAAAAAAAATGAATTTTTAGAAGAATTAAGATCAGTTTAGAACTGAAAGAGTAATGAATAACAATAGAATATTTTCCTTAGAAATATGTGACTGTTATACCACCTTAAGAAAAATAAAATCTAAAACGTGTTAGCTATCAAAATAAAATAATAATAATACAAATTAAAACTGGACAACACATACAAATTCAACACTACAATGCTGTTTAATGTCCATCTAATAATAATAGTATAAAGGCAATAATGCATTCAAAACACACACACAGAATATCATAATACAATTCAACCTTCTAGTAATAAGTAACTAATCAAAACTAAATATTGTTCAACCAAAATACTTATAAAAATTAAAAAAATATTGTATAAAGTAACTTACTTTTTTCTTAAGTCCTTTTATAAATTATTTGGTTGTAAATTAAAGAACTGCATTGTTTATAAATTATTATTATTTAGAAGTTATTTCATGAAGTAAATATTCAGGAAACCCCTTAATTAGTTAAATTTGAATTATAATTTATATTTGATTGTTTATAAATAAAAAAATTATTATATAATATGTAATATTTGTAAAAATAATTATCATAATAAATGTAATTGAATTATAATTAAAGCAAAAAGTACTTACAACAAGGGTGTCATTTTGTGGAGGAGTATTACAAAATTAAGTAAAACTCAAATTTTAAATCTCAAGCACTAAGAATGAAAATAATATTGTATTTAAAATAAAATACCTGGGGGTCTATCCATTACAGTTGATACACCACTACGTCTAGTTCGTGTATTTTGTAAATTGGTTTGTTGGGCCTGAGCTTCCTCCTTATTACCCATCCCATGTCTAGAGGTATTGCACATTACTTTGGTAAATCGGCTGCAAGTATTAGAAGAAGAATTTTTAACATAACTGAACAAGTTTAGAAAATAAAATAAAACACCTAATCATGTCTTGTATTATAAAATACCTAGAACTAGCTGATGCAACATTATCTTCAGACAATAAGTTTCCTTTACTTGATTGATCAATTATTGCATTTCTCAAATCATTGGGATCAATTTTTGCTTGCTATTCAAAAATAAAATAAATCATTAAATGTATATTAGTAATAAACTAGATCATCATCATAACTTAGTTATTTTGAAGGAACTATGTTTTATTATTTCAGATAATAGATTACTTTTTTTAAATCTTCTTTGCTGCTTGGTTCACTAAATGTACAATTCATTTTCTGTGATATTTGTAAATTTGCACCACCATCTGATGCACGTCTACCAAAGTTGTTATCTAAAAATAATAAGTGCAAAATACATTTTTCATAATAACTTATTTTAAATCTTATTACTTTCTCCCATAACTTGTGGTGGTTTTAATAAATGTTGATCTTTAATTGTAAAATTTTTGGGAGATTGAAATTCAACTAATGGAATATTCAAAGGTAAATTTGTATTTGGCAAAACATTAACATTACGTCCAGTTTGAAGGTGTGTTATATAATGTGATTCCATCACCTAAAATAATGTATAAATTAAACCAGACATTAGAAATATACAGGGTGATACTTTAATAGCAAATGAGTCAATATATCTAAGAACATAAATAATAGTAGAATGGATAGGCCATGTTAATGCATACAACGCAAGTGGTCGCGGCCTTTAATGTGGAAGAGAGAAAGTCGGTCACTCAATCCCGCAAGTGGTCATTTTGTTATTTTTAATTATAAAAAAATTTAAAATAGATACCATCCATTGTTTTGTTGTGGTAAATTGATAACATTAAATTCTTATCTATCTAATAGATATTATAACCAAAGATATTAAAGAATTGATAGACCATGGTTACATTAATAAAATTGAGGGAAGTGTGCCGAAATGGGGAAGAGAGAAAGACTTATATACAATAAGACGGTTGTTGGCGAGCCAGAACGTATCTGAACGGGTTGGAACCAGCCGGAGAGAGCATGATCACGTCGAGGTCACTGATTTGGCGAGAGGCACAAAAGTTTGACTGGCCAGCGTCTGTGAGGATATTCGGTCTGGTTTTCGGTTTTCGGGCTTCGTTTAACCATGGTGTTATGCGGTAGTCGTGACTGGGTAGAGACTGTAGAGGTGCACTTTGCGGTTTAGTCGTTCGTACTCGGAGCCAGTTGAAGCGAACAACCAGAGTGCGCTCTTACGCGGGGTGATTTCATATCTATTCTCTGTTATAACCTCAAATAATTTTCCAATAAGCTCCCGTGTGATAAGGTTGCATGGCCTATTCATTCTTCTATTATCTATGTCTAAAAATGTAAATATTATGTATTTTTTCATTTCATACATAGGCCTAATTTAAATTTATTACAAAATATATTTTGCATAAACCATTACATTATAATCCTTACTATAAGTATTAAGAGTTTTTGAACTTTAATTATTAATTATTATTTGTGTAAAAATAAATTTAAAAAAAAAAATGGTTTTATATTATTTCTAAGAATACACAAATTTATCAACATTTTTTTAATATATCGACACATATACATTATAAAACAAAGGCAATTTAGATTCATAAATTAAATAATAAAAGCAATTTGTTACTTGAGTCATCAAGCCATTTCCTGGACCAACGGTATGACGACGAGTAGTCACTGGATGATTATCTTGAATCTTATTTGAACTAGCAGATTCTCCAATATCAACATCACCGTACTGTAAATTTATTTTTAAATTGTAATCAAAGAAAGATCCTAGTATATCAAAGAATAAATTACAACCAAAGATTAAAAAAAATACCTTTTCTAATTGCTGACTATCATAAATTGAACCATCATGAGCATAAAGTGACATTGAATATAAAGGTAAATTTTCAATTAGATTTGAATTGATGTTAACAGATCCATTTATATCTATAAATATGATATACAATATTAATTATATATATTATTTTAAATATAGTCATAACAATCATATACTTATGAATAGATGCAAACTTACCAGTTTCATTAACTAATGATTGATTAGTAGTGTTGCTTTGATTAACAGTTGTATCTAGTTTATCAACCAATAAATGGTAAATCGCACTGACATGATCAAATTTCTTTTGCTGAACAGACTAATAAAACAAATTTTAACTATAACATAAAGATTTTAAATGAAGGATTACATTTATTTTTTATGAAACATAATTTGATAGCTATAGTAAGTCAATTTTATCAAATTGTTCAGGAACGGGAAAAAAACTGCGGAGTGTATTAATATTTATCAAATATATGTTTATTCACTTTGAGTTTAATTTTTACTTATTATCTATTGTTAACTATTCTATTTAATAAATCATAACGCACAATTGAAACAAATCACTCAGTATACTTAATTCTCTTAACCACAGCTCTGACCATCAAGACAAAGTGCGGATGTGTCAAGCAGCTGATCAAGAGGTGTCAAGTATTGTTCAGAGACTAAATGCTGATAAAGTCTACTACAACTTGGTTGACTCTGCACTGCTATACAGGCGAGTTAACGGCAAGCTATTGTTCATAATGCCAAGAGCCATGCGCAAGGGGTTGGTGGTTGGTGCACATAATTTGAAGAGGCACCCTGCTGTGGACTGTACGGTCGCTAATATATTACAAGACTTTTGGTTCGTTAAGATGCGGAGGTATGTTGCATTCCACATTAAGATGTGTTTCGAATGCTTGATGGTGAAAGGACCAAGAGGCAAACAGCCGGGCTCCGATTCCAGTGGGGAAAAGACCATTTGACACTGTACACCTCGACCATGTGGGCCCGTTGGTCACCACTTAAAACGGTTCCAAGTGCTGACTTTTGTAAACAACTTTACTAAATATGTAAATTTTTACCCTGTAGCTAGTACGAGCGCTGACAAGACGCTGCAGAGCGTCAAGAAATTTTTGAAAGCTTATGGATTACCTCGAAGGCTAATTTCTGATGGAGGGACTTGCTTCACTGCTCGAAGGTTCGAAGAATATTGTGACGGTCAAGGGATTAAACACATATTAACTTCCACTCGTCACCCACAGGCAAATGCACAGGTTGAGGGGACATATAGTGTTCTTATGGCCGCACTAATGACATGCACAGAAGAAGGCAACGATTGGGACGATATTCTAACTGAGATGCAGAACTCTATCAACAATAGCGAAAGTAAGGTTAGTACGAGGACACCATTCGAGATGCTAAACGGATATCGTCCTCGATTTCACTAAGGTGTTCTGAGGGAGCTGTGGAAAACTGCGGATGATTGGGAGACTCCTGAAAAAGTATGTGAAGTTGTCCGTTAACAACTAGAAAAGAAGAAGGACAAGGACAAGGCCAGGATGATAGGCACAGTCACGACAACACCCATTATACAAACGAAGAGGTAGTGATCATGAAAAGAGTTCCCACGGTTACTGGAGAGTCCACAAAGTTGCAAGACCACTACAGAGGACCGCTGGTTATCATTGAGTTGCTACAGGGAGACATCTACAGTGTTGCAGAACTGGACCAAACTAAAAACAGCAGATATGCAACGATGGCACATGTGTCCCAGTTAAAATCATGGCGGATATACAGAGGAGATGAGCAAATGGAGGATGATGATGAAGAAACGATTGAAAAGTGTGGTTGTAGTGAGACTATTGGTAGAAAGGAAGCTGAAAAAATGTCTGAAACAGTTCAAGGAAGGTTCAGTAGAGTGAGAAAGCCACCTGTGTGGCATGCTGACTACTGTTGTTGAATTGTATTTTTTTAAGTTTATTATCATGTAATTTTGTTGTCTAAGACTGAAGACATTTGTTATTTGTAAAATTCAAGGGTTGTAAATCTTGTAAATTGTTTGTTGAATTTCACTAATTATAATGCCTCAGTATGTATCCTACTGTTGAGAACAACAGGAAGATCAAGACGACCGGATGATAACATCTGGGCATGGGTGGGAGTCACCGATAACAGTGTGTGTGACTCTCCCATCATAGGTTAGTTATTCCTAGTTAGTGCTAGTGAGCGGAGGTCCGCACGGTGTGTGTGAGAAGCTGTGGTTAAGAGAATTAAATATACTGAGAGAATAGTTTCAATTGTGTAAAAAAAATTAAATAGAATGGTTAACACTATTATGTATATGAAGAATAATGAAACATTATGGATATATATATGGACTTATGAGGATTATAAGGAATATTTAATAACAAATTTAGCACTTATATGTTCATTAATCATAATTATATAGTAATAGTTATGACTTATGAGGTTTTTATTTTGATAATATAGATACTAGTATTTGTACCACAATTAAAGATATTATATTCTATCTTTAATCATGATTTTTATGATATTATATTATTGTTAGAAAATACTGGGAAATATTATATCAAAATGTGTACAAAAATACATTGCATCCAATAGAATTTTGAAAATGAATACTTATTCAAAGACCTTATATTAATAGGTAGTTTTGAGTGGTGTGGTGATGTATTATTATAATAAGTCGATATAATAAAACGTTGAAATCAAAAACCAGACAAGTTACTAGTAATACTTAATACAAGTATGAGTTTATTTATAAATCGTAATTTCTTAAATTTGTTTGAATCTTGTAAAACATATTCATGAATCATGAAATAACACGATAATTAAGTATTTATTTATGCTGTTTTAGTTTTCAATTATGCATAAACTGGTGTGGTCTAAGCACATGTGCAGAAATGTGGGTCACCACTAACAGCGTTACCTATGTTCACCGTTTCACCTTTTACATTAATATCAATAGATGGAGCAAATTAGTAGTTTCTGCTATAGTATAATATTTCTTAAACCAGGGTTTCGGCATAAACATGTAAAAAAATGTTGTTCAATAAGTTTTTTGGTTTCTGCGTTAACGGAGGCTACACTGCACAGTGCTAATATGGATAGCACAAAACATGACTCAGTGTTTGGATAGAGGGTACTTGAATACCGTATTATCAATAAACATTAACGTTTTAATACTTGTCTATGGTTTTAATTTAATTTTTAATATTTTGTACTAGAGAATCTACATCACTAAATAACCGCACCACTCATACAGATACTGTCTATTAGTATACAGAATGCCCTAAAAGTCCAGAATCATCCTTGTATCTCTATGGCATCCAATATATTTAAATATGGTTTTTTACAGTTAAGTATGGAAATACTAATATCTTTTTTTCTTGATCATATTTTTTAAACATCGTTAAAATTAATCAAGTAAGTTAAGAGTAGTTGAATTCATAAGATTAATAGTTAAGTAAGAAAACAGTAATCACATGATTCAATCAATCTCAATTGAATCTTTTGTCATTCAATTAAAATTGTTATACTATAAGTACTGTAAAAAACAGCATTTAAATATTTTGATTTTCCAAGACAATACTAAGTTTAAAACGAGACTTTTGGAACATACTATATACTGTCTCCAGTAAGAGAACCTACTGCAGACCGACGAAAATCAGTTCTTCTGCACATCATTGTGAGATACCCTGCAAAAATGGAATTCTGGACAGACTATGAGGTTTATGTGACATACTTAGTTTTTCTAAATAGCCAAAAAATATTGATAAGATACCAAACAAACAATCAAACAAAATTACCTAGACCTTTTACTAAGTATAAGTTCATGCAAAATGTTAACTATTAAGAGGACACTACACAGATATTTGTTGTCTAGTGAGTAACATAGCAAATCTTAAGCTCAGCAGATCACATTTACCTCCGTTGGTTTTAAAATTAGAGTGAATAGACCTCTTATAAAATTTAAATGTAAAATTATTATCTAGGGCATCTCATAGGATTATTATTATATTTTAATATTAAAGCAAGTTATGAGAATATTAAAATTGTAAATTGTTTGTACATCTTAAAATACTCATAACTCGCTTTAAAATTAAAATATAACAAAAAACTTATGTCACCTTAGGTAATAATCTTAATTGTATAATTTTATAATTTAACTCTAATTTTTAAACTAACAAACCTAAACATGATCTGCTGAGCTTAACATTTGCTATGTAACGTACTTGTAAGTCGGAGACAACACTGAACACATGTTATCAACATTTAAGTTTTTGAATACAGAAATTGATTCTATTGATTCTATGTTTAAAAACTGATTAATAAAACAATATATTCACAAAGTTGAGTTTTTTTTTAATATTTGGTAATAAAATAAAAATATGAAGATATTTTTTACTTAGACTATAATACTAATTGATTTAAAATTAAATAAATTCATGCTAAATTTCTAATAATCTCTCTTAAACTAATAGAATACTGCATAATACTTCCATAATTACTTGAGTCACACAAGGATATTGTCAATCTTATATTAGTGATGTTTTGTTATTGTACAAATCATATGCGATAATCCAAAAAAATAACGTTTTCTATGCTCTATTTAGTTACAAACAAATTAAAATCTAAGTGTATTAAATTCAAACCAAGATATACTTAAACCAAAGCAAACACAATTGCCATGCAGGTTTGAATTACACTGGTTAAGACAAATAACTACTCAAACACAGCTTTTAACAAGTTTTCTGCATAAAAAAAAATAATAGACATGCACCAAAGCACTAAGTAATAGTACTAGTTGGTACTAATATAAAAACACTTAGGAGTTCCTTAATAGACTTACAACAAGATAATATGTTCTAGCACCTAGGTGTCATCCCGACTAAAAGAGGTTCACTTACACCAAAGTGCACCAGTCTTGTTATAAAATGTCTAAACTTCTAATATACATATACACCTAAATGGCTTGAAACATACTTCAAATAAATAAATATATTAAAACTTACATTAACAATCATATCTTTATCTAGACCAGGTAATTGTAACATAAGTTCTATTACAGCTGTATTCATCATTGGGTTTACATCTACTATTAATCTTTTAGTAATTGGTTCAGACAACTAAAAGTATAATATAATTTAAACATTAAAATCAAGATGTAAAAGATATTATAGGAATGTAGATAAAATACATTCTTTAGTACCTGTTTAATCCATTTATGAGACTCTATTTGATTCAGACTTAGTCTCTTTTCAGGCTCAATGACTAACATATGTCGTATTAAATGTTCACATGCTAGTAAAAAAATAGTTATTAATAAATTATGTAAAAAACAAGTCACTAGAGCAAATTAATGGGTTTAGAATTATTGGATAACTGGGAAATTATTTAAGATATAATAGTTAGGAATCACCATGGATGTACAAATTATATCTTAGATTTATCTTTTACTATTTCAAAAAAATCAAAACATTGATTAACTAAACCAAAGAACAATGTTTAAAAAAAAATATTTAAGTCTAGAACAAATAACAATACATTATAATGCACACTACTTAACCGTTATAACATATACAAAAAAAAATTATCAAGAAATGTACATTTTAAGAAAACAAATAAAAATAGATTTTTTAAATTGAATATTAACAGGTTTGGATTATGCCAAACACTTCAATAATATAAAATATTTTAAATATTATTGATACTTTTAAAACATTATTATATTATATCAATGATCATTTAAGTAACCGTAATTCATCAAATGGAATCATTGATTCAAAAAAGATTTTTTAAAGATACAAGTATATAATGTAGTGAATTTAGAATAAACATTTTATTGAAGTAATATTTAATTTAATTTAATTTTTTTAAAACAGCCATTAATCCCCCAGAAAAATGTGAACAATGATTCAGAATAAACTGAAATATTATTGTATTAAATATTAGATCAAATACTACTACTATAACTTTAATATTATATAAATTATATAAGTGTTAGATTTGTCAGTTAAAAAAGATTTTATTATAATTATTTACCAGCTGACATGAAATATGGCACACGAAACATTCCAGAAAGAACATTAGCACGAAGTACTTTTAGTGTGTTTCCATCAAACGGAAGAGAACCACAAACCAATACATACAGTACTACACCCAAACTCTGCAAAAATATAATGTTACGTTATCAGCTAAATTTGGTTATATGCAGGGCTCTGTATGGTTGCTCATCGACCCATATTTGAAAAGTGTCTACCGAAATGAATCTCTATAATAAGTATTAAGCCCGGTCCAGACCAAAAAACATTTGTAGGAAACATATGTTTCTGACATTGTCGTCGACAAATATTTATGTTACCACTTATGAGCGGAAATCGGAAACATTGTCAATGACAATGTTGGAAACCTTGTTTCCGACAAAATTTTCTTTGGTGTGGACGGGGCTTTAAACAGTTAGACATTGCCGCACTAGCGCTTATATGTCATAGTGATTATCAAGCAACTATAATTTACATTTGAATGGGAACACTACATTTATAGTCACTATAACATAAAAGCGCTAATGCAGAAATTTCCAGCTGTTTATAGTGATTCATTTTGGTAGAAACTTTTTAAGGTTTGTTGGGCAATCATACTATCTTTAATCGTGGTTATGTAAAAATAATTAATAAATGCAAAATAAGAACAAAAAGTTGAATCAAAACAATTTGAATATTTACAAATTTAATATAATAAATATAATTATTACCCAAATATCAGCTTTTGGTCCATCATATTCTTGCCCTTGAAATAATTCTGGTGCTGCATAAGGAGGAGAACCACACCAAGTAGAAAGTAATTTTCCTTCATAAAAATGATTGCTAAATCCAAAATCTAAATGATTTAATAATAAGTTAAATAATTTTAAAAATGGACAGTAATTCATGCTTGTATGTATTTATTTGTTAAATAAAAATGGTACCTGCAAGTTTGATGTTGTTATCAGCGTCTAAAAGCAAATTTTCTGCTTTTAAATCTCTATGAACTATATTTTTATTATGGCAATAGCTAACAGCTTCAACTATTTGTTTAAAAATATGACAAGCAGCAGGTTCATCCATTCTTCCTTTTTTAACCAG
Source organism: Macrosiphum euphorbiae (assembly GCA_949089665.1). NCBI lineage: Eukaryota > Metazoa > Arthropoda > Insecta > Hemiptera > Aphididae > Macrosiphum > Macrosiphum euphorbiae. The sequence continues at coordinate 43,548,827 of CARXXK010000002.1, read as the reverse complement.
AAAATCTAAATTGGAATTGAAATATTATATAATTAATCAATCTTATAAAATGTGCATATGAAATAGCCAATATAAATTATACATGGATCTAAAATAATTGCTTTAACCAGAGTATAAAATAACAATGTAAACATTTCATGCATTTTGAAGAGCCAGGTTCATGATTATTAAATGATTAATTTTTCATGAAGCCAACTACAGCAAAAAATACATTTTGCACATCTCTTTTATAACCATATTAACCAGATAAGTAAACATTACAATTATACTTACCAAAAATTTCTCCTCCAGCAGCATATTCTGTTACCAAATAAATCATCTTTTCAGTTTCCATAACCTGCAAATTTAAATAGTATTAGATAAGAAAATAATAAATACAACGCTATAGGGAACGGATTTTATTGTAAATACATATTTTTATTGGAATGAGATATTTTAAATATGATAAAAAATGTGTACAATTTACATCATTTTAATTGAGATAAACAAAAATTTATTTTACATATTTTAGTAATTTTTTTATTTATTTTCGAAGACTATAAACATTATCTGCTTTGTCTTAATATACAAGATTAGTAATTTTTGACGACCACAAAAAATTATACGTTATCTAAATGTCATCTACGTACTTATTTCCGGCAAGCGGCATCATGCCACTATATAGATTATAACTAGTAACTAGTTCAGTTATTATCGATATTAGTAATGCTGGACGATATAAATATAAGATAAAGAAGTGCTACCTACATACTCGACAATCGTTTTAGTAGTAGCATTTACAACGTAATCTCATGTACAACTAGTTTCTAATTTTTAAAATTAAAAAATTTGTGAAATAGAGAGAAAATTTTTATTTGAAAGAGTTTCCTAACAAGACATTTAAAAGTGACAGAGAAATCTTACTCTGTTTGTGCTGTTAACAGGCAGTATCAATAAATCAGGGTTTTCCAGTTACTCAGCATGTATCTATACAATGTATAATATCAAAGCACCAACAAAATAGAAATCGTAAAATTTTTTTTGGAATTCAGAGCCATTAACGTCTTCCAATAATTTGCCAGCTTTTAATACCAATTTATGTCGTATGTTGATTTGCGAAGATATTCCAACTTTCAAACTAAAAAATCGAGAATTCACAGATTTTTAGAGAAATATACCGGACAACAAATTTAAGATGAAAGTACTATACAAAAGAATTATGTTAATATAATTTACGAGGAAACATTAAAATCAATAAGACAGTTTATTAGAGATGGACCAATATGGGTTTCAATTGATGAATAAACAGATGCAGAGGGCAGGTATATTGGTAATGTAATCATTGGCAAACTATGTTCTGCGCCAACTAAATCATTTTTTTTTAAATTGTCTGCAGTTATAAAAATGCAATGATAAAACTATTGCTAAATTATTTAATGATTCTATTATATGAACTTATTATGGCCAAATGGTGTAAAATATGAAAATGTATTTTTATTTTTAACCAATTCTTCAACCCTGAATGGTTAAAGCCGGTAGTATTTTGACAGCATTTTTCCCTAAACTGGTTCATTTGACATGTTTAGTGCATGGCTTTCATCGGGTTACAGAAACAATAAAATGTAATTATTCCAAAGTTGATCAATTAATAAGGAAAGTTAAAAAAATATTCTTAAAAGCGCCAAAACAAGTTGTTTCAAAATTTAAAGAAATGTACCTAGATCTTAATTTACCTCCTGAACCTATTATAACAAGATGGGATACATGGCTTGAAGCCGCCCATACTATTGGGATAATTTTGACAAAATAAAAAATGTTATTTCAATACTGAGCTACTGAAAAAGCAAATACACGGATGAAAAATATCAATTTAAAAAACAACAAGACATACTTTAATGCAGATTTTTGTTTTATGAATCAGACAATTACATAATTGAAAACTAAAAACATGTCTTTGATAGAAAGTATTAGCATTGTAGAAAAATCTGCAGATAAATTAGAAAAAGTTAAGGACACATGGGAGAAATAGTCAAAAACAAATACAAAAAAACTAATATAAATTATACCATAAAGTATAAGCTGTAGTAGTTTTTAACTATACTAACAAAATAATAGAAAGGTGCTCTGCTGTACAGTACGTTACAAGTGGGTCACTGTATAATGGATGGTATTAAATTTGAATTCAAAGATATAATATTTATTAATATCATTGTATAAGAAAAACGATTCTGAGCGGAGACGGTAAGTCAGTCTAGGTATAAGACATATTAAATACTTATCTATGGTATTAAAAAAAAATGACCTATAATTCATTCCAAATTAATCATATCACAATATCCATTAGGTAGGTACTTATAACGCGTTATACATCAACATTAAACCCTGATACTATCATAGATATATAATAGTGTACTTTAGAGTATCAAGTAGCCACGAATAATATTATACAATCACAACAAAATAACTAAAATAGTTATTCTAGGATTTTTATTAAGTAGGTAATTTCGTTCAAATTTGAACTTAAAAGGACTATAAAAATAAACTGTGTCTATGTATTTTTAATATTTTTCAACTGATATTGTAACAATATATCAGGAGCCTTGTATTAAATTTTTACACTTTTTGGCCCAACAGATAAAACTTAATTGATATTTATAGAAAAAAAAACTTAAAAAAAAAGAAAGCTGTAAATGTCCGTAAACAGCTCAAAAAGAGTCAAAATATTTTCAAGATTGTATAGTGTATAGAAAATGCTTATATAAACATTCAGTGAAATTTTCATGAATCTACAGTTATTCATTTTTGGAATTACAACAAAATAAGGAAATCGCTACATGAGAAATCGAGTGAATATCCAATGTTGTAAAAATTTGAATTTCAAACGCTAATAAAAATTTAATTTGAATTTCTTATAGACATTTTTTTATTGATAAAGGTAGATAATCTTATAAGGAATCTTGTATTACATTTTAAAATATTAGATTTAAAAAGAAAAATTTTTACGAATTCATAACTCAAAATAATTTGCTAATTTTCGTAATTTTTCCATATTTTGTAAATTTTTGAACTTTAAATGCTTATAAAAAAAAACTGTGACCAAGGATTTTTAACATTTTTCATCTACCTTTGAAAAAATATACTAGGAGCCTTCTATTAAATTTTCAAGCTTTTTTAGCGAACAAATAAAATTTTATTGATAATTTTAGAAAAAAAACTAAAAAAAAAAAATGTAAAAAGAAAATGTCCATAAAGAGTTCAAAATAAATCAAAATATTTTGAAACTTTTATCGTGTATAGAAAATGCAAATATAAACAACCAGTGAAAATTTCATGTATCTACGGTAATTTGTTTTAAAGTTACACCAAAAACCAAATTAAATTTTGTGAAAAACCAATTTTGCGTAAAAATTCCCGTTTTTCCTTAATTTTTCTTTTGTTTTTCTTGGCTGATCCCAAATTTTGACTTCCCCGATGCAACAACGATATTCACTTTCCAATCGAACAAGATACTGAAGTTGAAAATCGAAGCATTATTTCATCTACTTATCGTGTACACAGACAAATAAATAAAAAAAACACACATTGTAAAATCAATACATTCATCTTTCCCCTCAGAATCTAAAATTTTAAATTTAATTATTAATAAAAACTATATTATATACCTTCCTAACTAGCCGAGTAAGAAACTATTTTAGATGTAATTTGTTTAAAATTGTAAAATACTACAAAAGTATAATTGGCCTGGAGTCTTTAGCTAATAATGATGCACTACACGGATGTTTTTTTCTACTGTTCCGATTTATTGCTAAGCAAGTTTTGAATGGTTTCATATAAATTAAAATTAAAATATAAAATTTTAAAGTGCAATTTTTTGCAATTTTTCAATATTATTGCTACTTTGTACTCATTTATAAAACTATTTTAACTGTTTGGAATTTTATTTTTATTTTCACTTTTTGGCTCCAAATCGAAGAATGTATGAATATGAACATTTAAAACACACACTTTTAGACCAATTCAATGTTTTTGTAGTTTACATTGTTAAAATAAAATATAAAATATTTTTGTAGAATTTAAATACAAAGCAAGAAAAAAGAAAGATGAAAATAAATGTAAAATTATTTTTTATTAAATATTTATTTAAAATATAGTGAACTGTAAAGTAAAAAATAATGATTGTTATAAATAAATTAATAACTATGAATTAAAAACATTTACAACAAAATATTATTATTTTTTAATACAATTTTCTGTATTTTTTAGTGCAATAATGCAATCAATGTTACTAGTTTTTTTACTACTACGTTCTACAACATCCAAGCCCTAATGATCACACATGATTTCAAGGTGAGTATAAATTGTTGCTAAGCCACTCAAAACATAATTTCCAATAATAATTATTTTTTTTTTTTGGAAGTTTTAAAGATAAAAATTATCTATCACTGCTTTATGTACTGACAGGTAACTATCAATTTTTTTTAGAAGTTTGTAGAGTGATGTCAAAATTGATTGAATTGAAATTGAAAAGTACTTCCAATTTGTTATTTTTGGGTTTTTGAACAAGGAACACTTACAAATAAATGTTTCTATAATTTCCATTCTCCAACCATTAAAATTATAAAAAAAAACAAGTAAAATTTATACATTTAAATAATGACAGTAGAATAATATGCTGATATTTTGATGATAAAGTTGTAAAAACCAAAGCGTAATCACTTTGTGAATAGGTTAAACATGAAGAGTAGAATACAGAGACCAAACTCTGCTTCTAAAGTAATAACATAAAAAAAACATGAATAGTCCCTATACCATGCTTGTGAAGAAGCATGTGACTCATTACAGGACGTTTTTTTTTCATTTTCAAGTTTGGTTTCCTTATTCTAGTTTTCACGAGGCTAGATGTATAGCGTAGACACAGTTACATAGTATCGTTAAGACATGACTGCATGTTAACATTATAATTTATAAGACATAATATAATATATCCTTTATCAGCTGATTATTGTCTACAGTGTAAATAATAAACAATATTACATCGATAATATGAAAAATATTTTATTCTTAAGATACTATAGGTTAGCAGCTACAGCTGGAAAAGCTGTGAAAAATTGTAATGAAAAAAAAAATGCTGTCATATGGTAGAAACCTGTAAATATTTAAATTTAATAATTCGCCTGGTTGAATCCTCAAAAACACCTCAGCTAAACCACCAGATGTTTAATAAAAGTGTAAAATAATAATAATAATAAAAACTAAATTTAATATAAAATTTTGAACTAAATTTAAAATATGTTATAATATATTCCATTCATATGCTAATTATATGTACCTATTTATTTAACATTATTAAACAAAGCACAATATTATGATGTAGTACTTTGATAAAGTATAATTGTTTAGAACAATATTATGTGTCTGATTTTCATGAACAGTTCAAAAAATACAATACTAAAACCCTGATTTTTTTCTTATGATAGTTATAATAAATAAAATACACAATTAAAAATATTTGAACATTAGATAAAACAACTTTTTGCTATTTTTAAATGTATAACAGTTAAACTAGGCTATGATAAGATTATATATTATACATTCCCCTTTGAAAAAAATAAAACAATAAGTACCTGAAATAATCTCACTATATGTGGATGATTAAGTTTTGACATGATTTGAATTTCCCTAAATATTTTTTTCAAATTATCCTCATTTAATTGTGTCTTGTCAATTATTTTAATGGCAACCTGAAACAAAAAAATATTTAAAACATAAATAGCCATTTTAGTTATAAACCAAAAATAATTTTTATAAATTTATATAAAACTCGCATTAGCGTGTAAAATCTTAAAATAACATTTTAAATTTGAATACTGGATCAAAAAACTCTAATAATGCCTTAAAAAATGAAAAAAATGACTTTAAAATGCAAAAAATTGCCAAATATTTTTTTTATTTTGCTTCATAAGAATATGTTACAGATTTGTGACCAGACGTGCATCGTACAGCAACCTCTGGAAAAAAATTAAAACTGCATCGAAATCCCCGCCATAGAAATTATACATTATAGCTCTCAGATACTAAATTTTTATTGTAAATGCAAGTATCCCCCCATTCTTTTTTCATATCAAAAAAAAATATGTATTGCCTATATTGTCAAGTTTTTTTTTATTATTTTCAGATAGTAAAAATCTAAGCAAATAATGATATAACATGCTTGTATTTTTGTGTTTTTAATTTGATGCTCACTCTTAGGTGTTGACAATATAAATTGTGGATTAATGTATTTAAATTGATTAAACAGTGTTTGATTCATTAGCATAATCTATCCATAGCATATTTATCCAAAAAAAGTTAAATAATGATCAATAAATAATTTAACTAAAATTAAATTTAACTGTTGGGTCAATTTGTGATATTTATCTTATATATATACACACAATTACTATAATAATCTGCAGATTATACATGTATATGTTCTGTGTACGTTATGACCAGTTAGCCGTCTAGTTCCATGTTAACTTGTCATGCTCTTAAGAGGATGTCAGCACTGTTTGTTTTCTCTCTCTGGCCAAATTTAGACAAAATATTTTATCGTGTATAGTAAATGATACAATTAACATTTGATTAAAATTTCAATTAAGTTAAGAATTACAATAAAATAAGGAATTTGTTAATTTAAGGGTGAATATCCAATGCCTAACTTCAAATATTTTGATAAATATAGGAAAACATATGGGAAATATTGTATTAAATTTCCAAATTTTAGATATACAATATACATGGACAATGTTTAATGAACTTGTAACTTAAAATATGTTATAAATGTTTGTGATTTTGAAAATTTTTGTCAAAATTCTAACTTTGGAAGCTTATATTTTTTATGACTGTCTGAACTTATAATTTTTATAATACTTGATAATCGAATTATCGAATTTAGATATTGTGTTGCAGGTACATATTTCCAAAAAGCATAACCGTATGGCGTATACTCTTGAAATGTTCACCAAATATTTATACTAGCATTTTCCATACATAATGTTTTTAATCTATTTCTACTCTTTTTGAGCTATGATAATTTTTCAAAAGTTATTCAAGTTCCAAATTATTATTCAGTTAGAAATAATAGTTTTTATTCATAGCTAATATTATACGGATTTCTATTATATCATTTGTCAAAAGCTAATTTAATAATTTTAATCCTCTTAGTTGTGATACTTTCAGAAATATCTAATAGTTTTATTAATTTTTTCAATATTTACTTAAGAGGATGTCAGCGCACTGTTTGTTTTTTCTCTCTGGCCCACGCACAACATAGGCAAAGTTAATTTACGCAGAATCATTTTTTTAATGTTTTTGAGTAACCTTAGAGTAAAACCGCCCATTACAAAAATGATAAAGAATATTATTTTTGACGGTATAATTTGTCTAAAATATGTTATCTCAAAACAATGTAAACATAATTTTCGATTCTGAGCTGAGTGAGGGATCTAATAGTTTTATCATGGTGTTTTTATTATTTTTTTTTTTATACAGTATACAAAATTTCTACCAGAAGGAGTGCTTTGATTTCAACATATTTTATCTTATCTTTTAGCAAATTGGATCAAGATGGTACTTTAAAAAGGTTATTTTTTGATTTTCTCAATAGTTATTTAATGCCACAGGAAAAACCGCCAACAAATTACAAAAAACCGCTAGAAATGGAATTTTAATTTTTAACGCTTTGTATATCACCATAGAAACGAATGAAAATGAAAATAAAAAAACAATTTTAGTTATTTTGTTGTAATTTATAATATTAATTCAACTTACAGGCTATAATAAAATACCTAGACTGACAAACCGTCTCTGCCCAGAATCGTTTTTCATATACAATGATATGATATCATTGAATTCAAATTGAATACAATCCATTATACAGTGACCCACTTGTAACCTACTGTACAGCAGAGCGAAATCTAATTAAACACTTTTTTATTTTTTATTTTGAAATTTGAATACAAAGTCAAATAAAAATAAAATGTAAAACTAATGCCATACCCTCAAAAATATTATCCTCTATAATTTTTGAAATAGGTGATTTTACTCTAGGATTACTTAATAATCATAAAAAACGATTTTAGGTGAGAGCGTTTTATCTGTTACATGTGGTTTTGATAGAAAAACAACTATTGCACTGACATATTCCTAACTTGTTGATAAAATGTTAAATATTTAAATGAGGTAATACCTAATACTTTTTATCTAATTCATTTAAAAAAGACAGAAATAACTCATTTTGATTTAAAAAATATGTTTATTGATGTATAATGTAATTAAGTGATTTATAAATATTTTTCTATATAAATACAAATAAGATTCAAAATAAAAATATTGTTTTAAAAATAAATTGAATAAATCGTAAATAGTGATATTTTTGCAGAAGTCAACAATGAATTATGCAAAATAATTAAAATTGAAAATTAAGAGATAATATTACAAATAATGATTTTGCCAAATGAAATTGTTCTTAATCATTAAATTAAACTATTATTTTATCTAATACTTTAAATGGAATGAAGAGGTCAGCATCTTCATGATTTTATTTTTTTTATTATTATCGTTATGAAACCAAATGTAATACCAAGTACAAGTAAACATTAACAGGATTATATTTATGCAATTCTACTAACAATAATATATATTATTATCTATTGTGTATAATTGGATATTGTAGTAAACATTAAATATACAATGTTGTGTTATTGTATACGTCATATACCTATTTAATGTTATACTTTTTGTAAAACACTATATTGGAAGATAATAGATATTCATATTTATGTAAGATTATGATAACGAACATTCTGAAAGAAAAAAAATAATATTTAATTTTAATTTAGTAGGCTTAACAAAAATAAAAAATAAACGTTAGTCTTAATACTATATATTGTATGAAACAACTTAATATAATCTAATGCTGTGACTGAATATTCATAATATTGTATATAATAATTAAAAATAAATTATATAAATATATAATTCAATTAGTTTTGCAATAAATGACACAAATTTAACTTCTTTCCACATAAATTTAAATTTAATGGTACCTAATTACCTAATATTATATATATATATTGAACCATGCAGTTAAAGTGAATGACTGTTAAGTATCATTATACTATAATGAAACATTTGAAATTTAATAATACAAACAAATGAAGGCATAGATAATTAAATAAACAAAATTATCCCATTGGATAGCCTATTTATTTTAATTTAATTTCAATTTTAGGTTTCTTAGGTACTAGGCACTACTAATTGCAATTGAGCACTTACTTTACTTTATAATGCATAACTTTAATATTAGGAATATTATTTTAAATTTTTTAAATGCTTAAGCTAAATTTTGAACTAGTCATTACAAATGTTGATTAATTATAATTTATAAGTTCCTAATGCAAAAATAGAAAACTCATTTTTTCCAATACTAATACAAAATCAAATGCTAAGGTCAGTAGTTTGATAAAAAAAAAAAATAATAAAACCAAAGGTTAAGGTAATCCATACGTAATCATCTAATAATCAAACTAAAAAATAGACTACCTACATATCTATTACACAAAAGAAAAATACTACAATATTGTATTTAAACAATAAAAAAATAAATATGTATTGCTAACAGTAAATTAATAACAGTATTGCTGTAAGTACTTAGAACTGAATACAACCTATTACACTAAATTATAATCATGATTATTAAATATAAAATAAAATACTCCAGAATAATTGTATAAGTCTCAACATAAAAATTGCTTTGTAAATATATTATTTAAAAAAAATATTCTCAAAATACAAAAATTATTTTTGTATAAGTTAACAAAATTACACAAAGATATCTTTTATATAAACTCTTACATTATTTTATATTATATAGCTTACTAAGGGATAATTTACAAAATAAATGAATGCAATGTTAGAGACCTAGTTATATTAAACATACGGATTTTGCATATTAATCAAATCTTATCAGATGACACCATAACTAGTGAGATATAAAGTTGATTAAAATTACAACTAGGTATTACTATATGTTTGCATATTTCAGATCTATGATTTTTTTGCCCATTTTTATAAAAAAACACTTTACTGTAAGGTTAGACACATTTTTCTTTGAATACAAATCATCAAATGGAAGAATACCTATATTAAAAAAAAAAATTCTTATTCATTTGTTTATAAATAAATACTTTAGGTAGTACAAGTTAACAAATAACAATACATTTTGTTTCATTACTATTTTCATTTCCATTTTATTCATACAAATACCTACACATTCCTTTAGATTTTTCTATCAATAAAATATAAACATTTTTCAATATTTTTTACAACATTAATTTCATAACCATGTAACCATGTAAACCTAACCAATATTTTTTATTTTAGAATATATTTGATTAAAAAAATATATAATACCTATATTATCATTATAAGTTAAAAATTTGTTTAACTATATGACAGGAATAGTTCAAGTTATTTGTAACACCATTTAAATCAGGTATGCATTGATTTATTAAAAAATGATTTGGTTATGATGGATATATTATAATTATCTAAATTAAGTGTTAAATATCCATATAAGAGGTCATATGAAAAATAAGAAACTCATTTTATATCTACCGTATTATGAGGAAATTCAATTGGTAGTATTATAATAAAATTTGTTTTCTATTCATTGTCTACAACAGTTATTTTATAACTGACACACAATGTTATTTATAGAATAAAATATTTTAAATAAGAATGTGATTAAAAATTATTCATTAAGTAAAAAAAAAAGTTTGTTTTTGATTTTAATACAGTTTAGTTTATACACTAAGGAGTAATCAGAATATAGGTATATATAACATACTTGAATAATTAAAACAAAAGGTAAAATATATTACACTTATATACAGGTACCTTAGATACCTATCACCTATATAGTTTGATTAAATTTTGCTAAATAATTCAATTTTAAATAAATACCTAAAAGTACTAGATAATATACTAGTTTTTACATTAGACTCAACGTAAAGTTATGAAGTTACTTAATTAACTAAACATTAATAAAAATAAAAGTATAGGTAGGTATTACACTATAGGAAAAATAAATAGATGGATAATGTATTCATTAAAACCTTATAAATAACAATTTTGTTTTTAATAAAAATCAATTTTTTTTTTAGAGCCAGAGTAAAGATATAATAGAATCCAAAATTAGTATAAGATGAATAGACATGCATTGCCTAATGACACAAATGTAATTCATAAAATCTATTGAAAAATTAAAACATACTACCTATGTCATAACCCTGATCAATATCTATTGTAATATTGAAAAATATTTAACTAACTAGGTGTTTAAAATTGTAAAATATGACTCATCCATAAAATATATGCTTATGTTGATACTATGATTAATATAAAGTATCTATGCTTTATTTAGAATATTTTATTTTTATGTCTAGACACATTTTCTTGTAGAAAAAAAATCATCAATTTTGATGGAGGTTTAAGGGAGCAAATCACATCTAATTAGTAATTTTGGGAGGACAACATTGAAAATTCACAGTATTTTTTAATATAATTGTGGGGAGGGGGATTTGTTAAAATGTTAATATTATTATTTTTTTTTTATTATTATTAGCCATTAGCCATTAGCACAAAACTATTACGGCTCGACAACTAATGTTATTATTATTATTATTATTAAAATAATTGTTTGGTAACATTGATTAACAAAAAGTTAGACCGTCTTTGAACAGTATCATTTTTCATTGTTTACAATGATTTATTATTGAATTCAAATTTAACACATCCATTACAGTGCCAACTCGATGGTGCGATACACTCGACTCCTACTGTATAGCAGAAAGGTTACCTACTTTTGCTCTTTATATATTTAAAATCAAGTAATATACGAGGTAATAAATATATCTAATTCTTAAGTTATTGAAAATGTAATTAAGTAGGTAAATATTTTACTAAAATATTATAAGCACAATTATTTGGTTAATAAATAAATTACTAATTATGATCAAAATTGTAAAATAATAGACATTTTAATATTTTAATTATCTTGTTAATTATATTAGGTAGATACCCTGGTAGATATATTAAATAATCGAGTTGTTTTATACATAAAAAATAAAATAAAATAATTTAACAAATTATAAAAGCATATAGTTAGGCTCTTTGCCAAGAAATAATTCAATTCCACTAACCTTACCATTATTATATTGTTACAATATGTTACATATGTGATTATTATTAAATAATAATGATAATAATAAAACACTCAGAAAGCAAATTGTACTAAGTAGGTAAATTGTATTTATCAAAATTAGGTACCTATATGATTTATGAGTTAAATTACCTTTTTAATTTTAACACTATCTATGTAGTAGTTAAGTATCATATTAATAAAACATAAATGGGATATAATATATTTTTTTATATACATATATAGCTTTATATAATATACTTATATAGTTAAATTAACTGAATATAATAAGTATATAGGTAAGTTATAGTAGTAAAAATAATTTTAAAGTAACAATCACTAAATTATATTTAATGCTAGTTAATTTAGCAATGAAAACTTCATTATTATAAGGATAAATATTAAAAAGGTAGGTATATAATATGTACCTACCTAATAATTTACAAATGTATAAAAATTATTTAAAAATCATTATAAAAAATAAATGTTTAACATTCATTCTAGTAGGAGGAATTTGAATAATTTTAAAAGGTATTTGTACAAAAACTTTTGTTTTGAAGATTTAAAACAATTCACCTCCTACCTACCTATAATCTACTTTTTTTATTCAAAATAAAATCGGTTTAGTTTTTAAGAGGTTGGTTAAATATGCAAAAAAATTGTAGGTACTCCTAAAGAAGTATACCTACTTAAGGGTTATTATAGAAAAAATATATAACACAACTAAATTATTTTTTTTTTGTTTTAAATAATATTAACTGTATCAGAACTGATTCAACTTTGAAGATTCCAGTTTTTAAACGCTGAACATTTTTTTTTTATAAGTATATCTAGTAAGTTACTTATACAGATAAATTTTTTTTTTGTTAACATCAAGACATACATAGGTACATTTAAAGATATTAATAACAAATAAAAAAAAAATAACTGGATTACATTATGTATAATATGTACTGATAAGTATTTTTTTTCATGTATTTATTTACATAAAATTTAAAATTTAATTTCATAGATTAAATTGAGTTGAGAACATAAACATCAGTCACAACAGTATATTTTCTAACATTTAAACATTTCAAGTAGGTAGAAAAATATGGAGATAAAAGAATTGTACCTACCTACCTATCCATCTATAAATGTCAAATGATATTTGCCAATAACACAATTTTATACACATAGGTACCTACTTAATAATTTATTTTTTAGGAATAGGTAGATAGCACTTACCTTGGAGTTTGTGACAACATGTTTGGCCAGCTTGACAACAGCAAAGTTGCCTTTGCCAATTGTCTTTTCCAGCTCATAGTATCCAACACGGACCAGACGGTTGACCAATGGGTTGTTGTGTCCGGCTGATGGATGTGATGGCACACGAGCCATGGTGTTTGCATAGCTTAACTAAAGAGACCTAGGTTTATTTACGATTTGTTGACTATCGTCGACAGATTTATTGCTATTTAACGTCCGGACGGAGTGTCAGCCGACCTATACCACTACTACATGGCCGTGTAACGAGTAACAGCGGTAACAACAATAGCAGCGAACGTAATATAACGACGGTGGCACGGACAAGACGTCGATGGTAACGACCACTTACTGTAGTCTGTAGTGGCGGTAACCGTCACCATACCGGACTCGACCTTTTGGGCAACTGAGTAACTGACGGCGGCGAGCGCGACACCGTGTGGACGACAAGTTGTCGGGCTTTCGTCGGCGGTGGGTGGGTGGGTTGGTGGGCGGTCGGCAGGAGGGCCGGGGGAGGGGACGACGAGGGCGCTCGTCAGACTTTGGTTTTACGCGGGCCCGCCGAGGGCTTACATAATATTATAATAATAATATTAATATCGTCGACGAGAGAACTACAACAGCGGCTGCGAATTACACAACTACAATACCTATTCCAACTAAATTGTGTCGCCGTTAATAATAATGAATAATAATAATAATAATAATAATGTTACAATAACGATACGCGATTTCTGCTGTGGTTGCGAATTTTTTGTTAACGTTTTTTTTTTCTCTATCCTCTCTGATTGTTTTTCAACGCGCAATATTAATCAGACGGTGTGCATTCCCCGAGCCAACAACAAATGAAAACAAAAACACTCGTCGGCCGTCGCACTCGGCAGTATTATTATTATTTGTATTATTATTATTTGTGTTTGTTATTAATTATTGTGTTCAATAATATTATATTATATTATTATCATACTTCATTACACACATAATAATATGACATTTACAGATTATTATCATAAAATATAAATCATAGGTATAGAAAGGTGTTATTGTGGTGTCGTCCTGCGAATGTTTAATAATCGGATGCAGTGCACGACATGCAAAATCGGTGGGCGGCGAACGGCTGAGACCTCGTCCTCGGTTAAAGTTTATTTTTTTATCGTCGTCCCCGACGGTCACTCGTGTAGTCGAGTTCGAGTTGGTATGGCCAAGCCCGTCACTGTCGAACGAGATATATTTTTATTATTTTTCATTCTCTCACTCTTTCCCGCTCCCACACCCAACCAGGGAACGGCTCGTCATTTCTCTCTCACTCACTCCGAATAAACGGAGATAAAATTCAAATACGCGAGACGTCGTCGTCGTCGCACGTCCAAAGTCGGCAATATGACAATCATTTTAATATTGCGACAACGACGCGTTTTCGGTACACGTGCACGCGCACATCGCAATGTCGTGTCCTATAATAAATTCAAGTATGAATTCAACTCGTACGAAGATCGAGTATGTTGGGGGGAGTAGACGAAAACTATGCCATACGTCTACGTAATCTGTAAAACAAAAACATGATAATTAGGCGGGAGGAAGCAGCGGCAGGTGGTGGTGGTGGTGGTGGCGGCGGCGGCGGCGGCCGACGCGTCGTCGGTGAAAACCACGATTTAAGATAAAGCGGCCTCTAGACGATCAATAATATTGTCAATATTTGTATCAATAATATTGACGGAACCATATTGAAGCAAGTATTGATCGTTTAGAAGGATATTGATATGGATTGTCAATCATTGAGAGAGATTGATAGAAATTTTGATTGATGCTCATTGACGGGCAAGATTGACAGGACGTATTGAACGTCTAGAAGCGTTTATTGTCAATATTTCCGAAATTTAAGTGGCCCATACATTATTGTCAATATTTCCGAATGAGTATTGATGGCTGTGTTTGACGAGCTGATTGACGTACATTGACGCGGGTGTCAATCTAACTCGTCAATATTATTGACAATATTATTGATCGTCTAGGGGCCGCTTAATATATTAATATCTTAAACTGAGAACAAACAAAATCCAACTCCGCAGTCCACACCCGCGCAACACCTCCGGTTTTACCATGGTTGATGCATGGTATAATTTTAGTGGTAATGAACGGCGTCGTCGGTGGGGACGTGACGTCCCCGCCGGCCGGCACAGATTCTACAACCATGATAAAATAACATGGTATGCGGTATGACTGTGATGGCAATGAACCGAGTACCGTCGGAGTTAACGCAGTTAATCGTATCCATTATGCCTCAAAATGCACTATGTATATACGGAGTGATTCAAAATATACGTTACAATAATAGGTATGGTAATGGTATATTATTGTATCATACATTTTGAATCACTCTGTATATGGATCATGACAACCATGAACCAATGAAAAGCGACGAACTAGATACTGCGTTATATGAAGATCGGTAGTGTAGGGGTATGCGTAATGCGTATCATAAAGCTGTTATCATACCGTGTTTTTTTATCATGCTGTGGCGGCGCAACCGTCAAATGCTAATTTCCTCCCGGACGACGCGACAATGCCTACAGGCTACAACAACAACAGTTATCATGCTGTTATCAACACGTGTACAGGCGGCGGACGCTTACAAGCATGAACTACTACACAGGACTGGACACTATTGGCAGGAGGAGAGTAGGGGGTCGTCCACAAAGTTGTACATATTCGGTACACATGCGACACAGCGCCATCTGTGAGATAAGAAATATTTTGTTATATAAAATACCGCCTTAGTAGTTCATGCTTAAACTGTTCACTCTTTAAGCAGTAATTATTTTCTGATAATATTCTATAAATAGTATCATTATTATCTTGAACTGTGTTATTAATAATTGTTTTTCAAAAATTAAAAAGTAAATTTATTATCAGTTATTATCACTAATATCACTATTCTTTAGTGTTATCCTATAAAAAACGTAGTTCGTACTACTAACAGGCAGAGTGCAGTTACATCGCATGTGTACGAACCCTGTACAACTTTGTGTCCGTGATTTTCTCTGTAGTGTCCAGTCCTGTGTAGTAGTTCATGCTTACAAGTGACGCTTGTTACTAGAAGTCGGTAACTTACAAAACAGAGCGTTCGGCATACAGCTCGCCTGCGCATTTCGCCATTGCTGTGTTTATCGTCGTCTTGCACGTTTCTGCTCGCACGCCTTGTCGGTAAACGTCAGATTAATAAAGTAACATACACGACTGTCCTTTTTACTCTCTACCGTTCCACTTGCTCGCCACTTGCCCAAGTTACACGGCATTGCTGATATTGTAATGTTATTCGTTGCATTCGTTTTTCGACCGACAACGGACGACTGAAAAGACGCCTTACACGCGTACGTCCGTGACATTCCATTATTCGTCGGCGACCAGTACGCTTCTGTCGCTGCTGGTGATTCTCCCGTCTTGTCAACACTCGAACTCTGCAATCTACGGTAAGTTGTTCCTTGGCCCATGCCACAACAACTGTTTTGGTACACCTTTCCGCCATTAAGCCGGGCGGTACGCCATTTGCGTCGTGTGCTGGTATAATATTATTTTCAGCTGCGCGTTGTATGTTCTCGCTCGTTCAGGTATCGTCGATATTATGTCGAATACCCTTTGTTGACCATCCGTCTTATTAGACGCATTCCGACATTCTGTTTATGCGTTAAGTGTGTCTTCTTGATAATTGATTAATTTGAAAAGGTTTTCAACATCAGCAAAGAGCAAAATATTAAAATGATTCAAATCTAAAATAATATTGTTAATAAATAAATTAAAATTTAAATAGAAGTGAAAGTTGGCCTTTGAAATGGTAGACCCGATAAATAAAAAAAAAAAAAGGTCATCACCAAAACATCTTTGTACCTAGGCCGTAAACTAGACACCTTATCTATACACTAGCTAATGAAAAGCAAGAAAATATATCAATATAATCTCCTATTTTATTATTAAATAATATAAAATTTGTCTTTTTAGAATAGGGTACACTTCTTGGGTACCTATCCTTATTAGACGAATCAATAACAATCGAAAAATAACCAATTTTTTTGAAAAGCTCGTGTTTAGAGAGGTTTTTAAAAGAAAGTTATGGAATAAGAGATGATAAATGTATATACAATTAATGGACATATCCCATCAGGGCCAATAGGGTTTTTAAGGTTTAAAGTATCAAGTTAATTGAAGACATCAAGAAGGTTTATGGGAATATAATGTATAGATGGAGAATTTAAGGCTGGGCAAGTTAACGGTTTTTTTAACTCTTTAAGTTAAGTTATTTTAAAATAATTAAGTTAAGTTACTCGTATTTGTTTTCGTTAACTCGTTAAGGTTAAAGTTAACTTTGAAAAAAAAGTAACTTAACTTAGTGTAAAGTTAAAATTTGCTGATTTGCAAAAATAAAAATTCTAGACACATAATATGATTTATTGGATAGTTTTTCTTTACTTCCAAGAAAATTACTGTGGAAATTTAAAATGATACATCAAGTTAAAAACACATTCAAAAATTTGCATTATTCTTCGGATGAAAATTAACTTAATTTAGATATTTTTGAAATAAAATTAACTTGAAGTTAACATGATAATCTTGAAAAAAAGTAACTTATTAAGTTAAAAGTTAATTTGAAAAGAAAAAGGAGTTAATTAATTTAATTTTAATTTTTAACTCGTTAATGCCCAGCCTTGAAGAATTCTATAACTAGAGTGGAGAAGAGTGTAATAATATTCACTTTTTTAAAAGTAGATATAAATAGAGGTTAATTCATTCCTCAATAATTTTCAAATTGTATTTTGAGGACACTATACCAGCATGCGCTGTCTCTGTCTTACAAAAACAAAACATAGCAAATTGTACATTCTGAATAATTTTTCTAGCTCAGGTATGTCGAATATATGAGCCAATTTACCTATTATAAAATTTTGAAGCAAGAGTATTATCTATTGAACCTCATGTTTTTTTTTTTAATGTGCAAACAATTTCCAATTTTAAAATACACTATACTCTGCGCCAGGAGAAAATATTACCGTAACCAGACCAAAATTCTTCTGAATCCCACGCATCCTCCACTCAAGACTCAAGACTCAACAGTTTCGTTTATGTTCACTACTTTCGGAAAAACTTGACGCTATAATTTTGTAATATATTTATACAGCCTAGACCATCGCGACACAAAGTAGGGGAAATTGTGCTATCAGTCTGCATGCGCAAAGGTTACGTTCTTTCCTGGCGCAGAGTATAGATAATATTCTTATTATCCTCCAATATTAATCATGACAGAGTTTATGGATTATTCAGAAAGTAAAATTTACCAAGTTACGTGTTTGTAAGACGAAAACAGCGCATGCAGGTGTAGCATCCTCTTAATATAATTTGTAGAAAAAAAATTGTTTTATTAGGTAGTTGTTTTGTTTATAAAATGTTTGATTTATTTATTTTATACAAGTTAGGACCGCCACGCCGAGATTGTCTTGACATTTTAAATGCCAAAAAAAATTCTATAAATAACAATTATTAAGAATAAAACAATTATACAGATAAAAACATTTTTTTTAATTATGATAATAGGTTTATTGACATAATAGGTAAGCTAGTAAGATGTGCTAATTATTCCAATCTGAAAATTTAATTTTCTAAAAAAGAAGATTACTCTTATTATGTTGTTATACCTTATGATACCAGCACAGTATCATAGCATTTTCAAAAATATATCGATATAAGATCTCAAACAGAAATTAAAGCAAAATGTGAAAAATAATAATAAATAAATTGTTTAAGGCTGTTGGAGCATAGAATATTTTAAGTAGTAAAACTTATTAAATTGTGCAAAAATATTATTGGCATATATTTGTCATTGTGTAAGTAGTAAATGAACCTTAGTGTGTGTGATCATTATCTGGGCCATTATCGTGTTATCGGAATAAAAACCGTTAAAATCGGTTCAAAATAGCTATAAGCGGAAGATTAGTTTATGTACTTCCCGATCTCCTATAATTATTTTAAAAATATGTATGAACTCATCATTCCCTTTACTAGGTTATATAGGAAAATAATTGATGTTTTAAAACTGAATGTAAGTGTATAAAATAAAAATCTGTTTCCTACATAACTCAGAAAAGGAGCTGATGAGTTCATACATATTTTTAAAATAATAATTGTACATCGGGAAATACATAAACTAATCTTCCGCTTATTGGTCTTAAACTACAAAAAATACGGTGTGTTCCAACAGCCTTAAATATATTAAGTAGAACTTAAAATGCAAACAGAAATCTAATAGTTATTTTAGGTATTGATTTTACTTATGGGCTTTGGGGGATTAAAAGCACAAGGAGAAACAAAACAAAAGTTAAAGTAAAACGCAGATTTATGGTGTAACTTTAAAACAAATTACCGTAGATACTAAAATGTTCACTGAATGTTTATTATAGCATTTTCTATACACCATATAAAAAATGTAAATAGTTTTAGATTCTAAGTGGAGCAATAAATATATTGATTTTACAAGTGTTTTGTGTGTGTGTGTGTGTGTGTGTGTACACGATAAATAATCCAAATAAAGCTTAGATTTTCGACTTCGGTTTCTTGTTGAATGAGAAAGTAAATCTAGTTGTTGCATATGGAGGTTAATTAAAATTCTAAGTTTAAAAGTTCCGGGAATACCTTACTAAAAAAATTAAGGAAAAACAGTAATAGTGTACTCAAAATAGGTTTTGGTTTTTATTGTAACTCTAAAACAAATGACCGTAGTAGATAAAAACAATTTTCACTGATATTAACATTTTCTAAAAAAGAAAAAACTTGTTGGTCAAAACTTTGTTTTGAACTGTTTTCGGACATTAACCGTTTCCAATTTTAAAATTTTTTTTTTCTATATATAATGTCAATCAAATATTATTTGTTGGGTCAAAAAGCTTGAAAATTCAATACAAGGCTAGTAATTTGATGTGACAGTTGCAATTGAAAGATATTAAAAATACAATCACAATTTTTTTTCATCAGTATTTAAAGTTTGAATTTTAACAAAATATGTAAAAAGTACCAAAATGTGCAAATCATTTTGAGTTAGAACTTCAAAAAAAATGTTCTTTATAAATCTAAGATTTGAAAATTACAGTATAGTACATGCAAATGAGCATACCATTGTTTAGCATTCACTCGCATAACGCCAAGACCATGACTAGCTATTTATAAAAATTAATAACTGTTAATGTAAGTGACTGTTGAGTGTTAAAATAATAACAGTTAATGTTAGTTATTACTGAATATTGTAAAACTGTAAATTGTAAATACTGAAATAGGCATTTTCTATTAAAACTATCATAGACTTATATCTTGGTTATGAAGATGTTTGTTCTAATTAATTAAATTGCAATTCAATCTAATTTATGAACATAGGATTACATTAGATTCTGAACTGTAAAGTGTATGAGGAGAGAAACGACCAAATTACTTATGATTAGAGCATGGATCTTTAGGTTTATACGTATATTTTTATTGGCTTTATTCCTCTTACGAGGATGAAAAATGTGGACAATTTATACATCATAGAGTTTGTAGGAAAAAATTTATTTTGCTTATATTAGCATATTTTGGAGATTATAGAATATTTAGCCTATTTCTCATATTTTAGAATATATTCAATTATTCTTCATAAAAAAGCATATTTTACTAATTTCTCAAGTTGTGATTTTTATAGGAAAAAAAATTATTTGATTTATCTACTTGGTTGAAATTAAATTGGTAATGTTGGTCATACTGTTAATCTCAGTCCGTGATTGTACTATAGAATATTGTATGTGACAACTGATGATGTGGTTATAATGATTTTATATTAAATAAAAGAAATAAATTAATATGAAAGGAATGGCCCATAAAATTTATTTATTGTTTTTATTGAACTATTTAAGAAAAAAAAATCATATTTACAAGTTTAAGGAATATTTAGAAAATATTTTAGTGTGTTTTTAGAGCATATTTTATTATTTTAAGCTTTTAAAAACCTAAAAATCCTCGCTTTATTGAAGAATTGTTAATTATGTATTACCTAGTAAATTTAAAGTTAGAAAAATTAAAAAAAAAAACATTTATGTGTAAGCAGCTGAAATAAAAAATATAATTGAAAATGTATATACACTTAATGGACTTGAATCATTAGATGACAAGAAACCAAATTTTAAAATTCAAGAAAATGGTTTGTTGATTTAATATAGTATATTTCCATAATCAGTTTCTGATGTCAAAGAGGCATTGTAAACTTATGTAGTGGTGTGCTCAGATTTTTTGAAAAGGGGGTTATGAATTTTTGACTATTTTTAAATTGCGGTAAATATAGGTGTAATACTTCCATAGCTTTAACATATATTTATACCACAAAAATAAGCCAAACGAGGGATTTGACATCCTTTCCTACCCTTTGAGCAAGCCCCTGAACTCTAGACTGTCCAGTGACTACTTACCTATCTAATTCAATTCAAATATATTTAAACGGATATTATTATAATAACTTTTCACTCATTATAATAGTATTTTATTTACTAGTTAGGTATAATACGTAAAAGTTTAATGTAGGTAATAAAAATATATTTTGTTTTTTTAGGTCTAAAATATTCGTTATTTGTAATTACTATTTTCACTAACTATAATAATTTTAACTATGTGGTATATAATATTATCTACAAGTTACAACCGTGAAATAATGTTAATAATATATAAATAAAGTATCTAGTTAATAGATACACTGTGATAAAAAAAATAGTCCACTAGCTAATATAGTAGTAATATTTAATAGTTAGGTACATGACATTTTGACTGAATCTTTATATTAGCATTTTCTATACACCATAACATTTTCCAAATATATTTATTTATTTTGAGCTGTTTACGCATTTTCAGTTTCCATTTTTTTTTAGTCTTTTTTTCTACAAATATAAATGAAATTTTATTTGTTGGTTAAAAAAGCTTGAAAAATAATAGAAGGCTCCTAGTATATTTTTTCAAAGGCAGATGAAAAAAATTAAAAATCCATAGCTACAATTTTTTATTATAAGCATTTAAAGTTCAAATATTGACAAAATATATAAAAATGACGAAAATTTTGCAAATTAATTCGAGTTAGACATTCATAAAAAATTTTCTTTTTAAATCTTAATCTTAGATTTGAAAATGTAATACAAGATTCCTCATAAGTTTGTCTATCTTTATCAAAAAAAAAAAAAAAAAATGTCTACAAGAAACTCAAATAAAATTTTTATGATCGTTTTGATATTCACTCGATTTCTCATGTAACGATTTTCTTATTTTGTTGTAATTAAATAACGAATGACAGTAGATACTTTAAAATTTCAATGAATTATAATATAATTTCCTATATCAATTTTTTTAGTTTTTTTTTCTATGTACAGTAGAACTTCGATTAACCGTCACTGTCGGGACCGGGGCTATGACGGTTAATCGAATAGACGGTTAACGGAAATTTTGCAAAAAAAAACGTGTAAATACATATACATACTCACATTTATTATATTTTATATTTATATTATATATTTATCATATTTTACGTGTGTACTTTAAAAAAAAAAAAAAAAATACTTACATTGTAACAAATTATAAACATACATACCACACACATTATAATAAAAAATCTGTCATTTTAGTTTGTTTTTTGATTCTCTAGCTTTTTTAGCAGCAATATTACGTATTTGACGTAGAAGTAAGACTTGCGTAGCATTTTGAAGCACTTGATAGTTACTGTGTTGGGCACGAGTTTATCGCGATCGTCTAATTATTTTTTTTTTCGGCGGTGACCGATGACGGTTAATCGAAGTTCTACTGTATATCAATACAATTTTATTTGTTTTGTAAAAAAGCATGACAATTTAATACAAAGCTGATATATTGTTACAATTGCAGTTGAAAAATATTAAAAATACATAGACACAATTTTTTTCGTAAGCATTAAAGTTCAAATTTTGACAACATTTATCACATTTAAAATTTAATAATTATTTTGTAGTTAAAAATTTATAAAATGTTCAACTTTTATAGCTAAGGATTGAAAATTGAAAACAAGATTCCACGTAAATAGGTTATATTTGAATCACTTTGTTCACCTTAATATCATCAAATATACTTCGTAATATCATAGGCTGACTGACCGTTTTCGCTCAGAATCGTTTTTCTTATACAATGATATTATAAAATTGAATTCAAATTTAACACCATCCATTACAGTGACCCACTTGTAACCTACTGTACAGCAGAGCGACTTTTTTCTATTTATTATAACTCATATAATAGCTTTGGTAAAATATGCTATTAATAGTAATGATTTGGAATATTAATTCGGTTTTGTATTGCATATTTTGACGTTATTTGACGTAGGTACCTACATAGACTTTTGAATTTTCAATTGTGACGTCAAACATCGTAAATGAATCTTCCCAAAACACTAAAAATTGTTGACAAGGACATTGATCAAAAAATATAATAAGTATACCTGTTAGCAATGAGTATTTTCCCGATCCAGTTGGTTGTATATTTTCAAGTTTGAAACTCGTAAATTGATTTAGTTTTTTCATAAATGCACTTTAGCTAGGTACCCAGAATAATAAAATAATTTTCTTTGGAAAATTATATGTACAATGCACTTAAATGAGTTAAAAACTAGACTGTACTTTACTGCCGTACGCAATTTTGATTTCCTTTTTTATTGATGTTAAACCGGAAAATCCTTTTAAAAAAATGATAGATTCTGTGTTTATCGAGAATGTATTGACTTTACAATGAAGTGTATTTTTTTTTTTAATTTTTAAATATTTGTGTCTATCATCACTGTTTGGTGCATTAACATTGGTTCAATTTCTTTAACAGTATATTGTTCGTTGGGAAAGTGAATCTTGTTGGAGCATTCAGAAGGTCAAAATTTAAAATTCTCAATAGTTTTCAAAAGCTCATGAGAAAACAAAACAAAAATTAAGGAAAATAATATAATTTTTACGGAAAATCGGTGTTTGACAAAATTGATTTTGGTTTTTGGTGTAACTCTAACACAATTAATAACAGTAGATACATGAAATTTTCATCGAGTGTGTATATTAACATTTTCTATACACAATAATATTTTGACTTGTTTTAAGCGGTTTATGGAAATTTTCAGTTTCCAATATTATCTTAATAATACAACCAATAATACCTTTTTATCGGTATTCCATACCTTGGTTAAGTTTAAGAGTATACATTATTATTTATTTATTTAAAGTGTATATGATATATATAATTACACTTGTTTATTGAGATTAAACCATAATGATACATGTACATTTATTTATTTATTGTTTAAAATTACTAATTAAAATTTCTCATTTTATAGGCATATCAAACTGGGGATCAACTTGTCAATTGCCCATAAAACTTGAAAACCTTAAAGTGGAAATGTAAGTGATTTACAAATTAATATTTAAAACTATTTTTATTTATTTAGAATTCAATTTCTAAACTTAACATTAAGAAAATGGAATTAACTGCATCATTATTTTTAAATTTAGTGTTAACTATTTCTTAGTTAACGCTGTACACAAGAGACAATAAAAAGTACATTATAAAGAAGAGGTGTTCTAAAATAGCTGCAGCAGTAATTTTAAACTGTTCAATATTGAATTATTACATTTTTGTTAACTTTAATCAGAAATTTTAAAGTTTTACTATAATTATATGCTTCCAATTAATTGTCTAGACTAAAACATTTAATTTATTGTTATTATTTTGTTTTCAAATGAAATTGATTTGTGTGTTTCTATAATTTTGTTTTTCAAATTTATCAGTGTCAAATAATGTGAGCATGATTAAGATAAAAAGGTGGGTAAGTGGATGTCGCTCTGCTGTACAGTAGGTTACAAGTGGGTCACTGTATAATGGATGCTTTTAAATTTGAATTCAATGATACAATATCATTGTATAAGAAAAACGATTCTGAGCGAAGACGGTATGTTAGTCTAGGTTTAAGACAAATTATATACATATCTATGGTATTAAAAAAAAATTGACCTAAAATAAATTCCAAATTAATCATATCACAATATCCATTAGGTACTTATAACACGTTATACACCAACAACAAACCCTGATACTATCATATATATATAATAGTACACTTTAGAAGTTTCAAGTAGGTACCCACGAATAATATTATATAATCACAACAAAATAACTAGGTTTTTTAATATGTAATTTCGTCCAAATTTGAACATAAAATGACTATAAAAATAAACTGTGATTGTATATTTTTTAGATTTTTCGGTAAGAGAATTAACTACTTACGTGGAATCTTGTTTTAAATTTTCAATCCTTAGCTATAAAAACTGAACATTTTATAATTTATTAATTACGATGATTAATAATTTTCGAGATTTTGAAAAATTCTGTCAAAATTCGATGTTAAAATGCTTATAAAAAAAAATTGTGCCTATGTATTTTTAATATTTTTCAACTGATATTGTAACAATATATCAGGAGCCTTGTATTAAATTTTTACACTTTTTGGCCCAACAGATAAAACTTAATTGATATTTATAGAAAAAAAAAACTAAAAAAATTGAAAACTGAAAATGTCCGTAAACGGCTCAAAAAGAGTCAAAATATTTTCAAAATTGTATGGTGTATAGGAAATGCTAATATAAACATTCAGTGAAATTTTCATGTATTTACAGTAATTCGTTTTTTAATTACAACAAAAAAAGGAAATTGCCACATGAGAAATCGAGTGAATATCCAATGTTGTAAAAATTTGAATTTCAAACGCTCATAAAAATTTAATTTGACTTTCCGGTAGAGATTTTTTTATTGATAAAGGTAGACAATCTTATGAGTAATCTTGTATTAGATTTTCAAATCTTAGATTTAAAAAGAAAAATTTTTACGAATTCTTAACTCAAAATAATTTGCTAATTTTCGTGATTTTTCCATATTTTGTCAATTTTTGAACTTTAAATGCTTATAAAAAAAAATTGTGACTAAGGATTTTTAATATTTTTCATCTGCCTTTGAAACAATATATTAGGAGCCTTCTATTAAATTTTCAAGCTTTCGCAACCAACAAATAAAATTTTATTGATATTTCTAGAAAAAAAACTAAAAAAAAACGAAAAATGAAAATGTCCCTAAACAGTTCAAAATAAATCAAAATATTTTGAAAATGTTATCGTGTATAGAAAATGCAAATATAAACAACCAGTGAAAATTTCATGTATATACGTTCATTTGTTTTAAAGTTACACCAATAACCAAAATCGATTTTTTGGAAAATCAATTTTGCGTAAAAATTCCCGTTTTTCCTTAATTTTTATGTTGTTTTTCCCGGCGCGTGTGAAAACTACTGGGAAATTTAAATTTTGACCTCCCCAATGCACCAACGATATTCACTTTCCAATCGAACAAGATACTGAAGTCGAAAATCGAAGCATTATTTCGACTACTTATCGTGTACACAGATACAAAAAAAATAAAAAAATAAAAAAATAAAAAAATAAAAAATAAAAAAATAAAAAAATAAAAAAACACACATCATTGTAAAATCAATACATTCATCGTTTCACTCAGAATCTAAAATAATATTTCAATACAATAATATACTTTACACATATTATTACATATTTTATATTTGATCCACGATTTTGATTTATCCATAAAATTTCCGTCATTGACCCTGGAAAATGTAATCTCCCATATCTTAATATTATATTACATCTTACGTTAACTATTATGGATAGTTTCTGATGTCACATTTATACTCACAGAAATAGATATAATGTATCCTAGGGTAATCTAAAATGATAAATTTTTTTTTTTTTTAAATATATTTATTTAATGTAATATAATATTTCAAATAATTTATTCATGAAACTTTGCCATTTTATTTCCCCCTTGAGCATATAAATCAGAATTATAGGTACATTTGAATTACATTTTTTTTTTAT
Source organism: Macrosiphum euphorbiae (assembly GCA_949089665.1). Classification (NCBI taxonomy): domain Eukaryota; kingdom Metazoa; phylum Arthropoda; class Insecta; order Hemiptera; family Aphididae; genus Macrosiphum; species Macrosiphum euphorbiae. The sequence goes on along the minus strand of CARXXK010000002.1, from coordinate 43,521,374 downwards.
GTATGTACCTAACTTTTAATTAATTTTGTGATCGAACTAAAACATCCGTGATTTACTTGAATAATGATTTTGTTGTTTAGTTTGAATATAGGTTAGTAGCCAAGTTATGAAAAGTCTATAGCAAAATAATCTAGTTCATCAGTACTCCGAAATTCTTGAGTCCTGGGTTTTTTTTTTAATATTACTTAATTATTATTTTCAGTTTCAGCCTGGAATAATCTTATTATTTATGTTTGATACTTTTGTATTCACTGTATCTGCTATAATATTTACTAATTAATCTAATAACATAAATTAATGTAGAAAATTATGTTACTTAAGTTAATTCCAAAACAAAATGTAAATTTATATTAATTTTATAAAAATGTTAATATAGTAATTATATTTATAATATCCACTATAAATGTTTGCTTTAATAAATATATAATACATTGCCTATTATAATACATACATTTTCATAAATCATTAAATTTATCAATATAACTAGTAACCTACTTGCACCCATTATTATTTCAATGACTAGGAGTAATATCATAATGTACCAAGTTTACCCTTGGTAAACTTATTTAATCGAATACATTACTGTCCATGTATACTAGGTATTCGTTTTAACCTTTTAGTTAATTTATTGCTGTTATTTTTTCTATGTGATTATAGGTGTATAATTCATAACTCATTATAAAATAATTGCCTAAATAATTATTAATATTTATTTAAAATTTAAATTATTATATTTATAGTTTTATTTTATATAACTAGTTGTTTTTGTTTTTAGACTTACTTGGCCCTATAACATTGATAAAAATGAGTTATATTGCTGTAAGAAACGTTTCCAATTTGGAAGATATTGAAGAATTGGCTACTGAGCACACTGACATAACCGCTCTCCATCAAATAAACACGGACGAAGTTATTATTGTTGAAGACGGCAAAGCAGATATCGAAATGATGGACACAAAAATCAAAATTCAAATATTCCTCCACAAAGTATTGAAAATATTGATAGTGCGTTACAATATGACATTTCTGATACAGATGAAAATACAGAATAGTTAGAAGCCATACAGATTGCTCCAATAGTAGATTTGATTTTGCTACATACTACCAGAAAGAAATATTTAATAATTTTATAAGTATTTTAAAAGAAAAACCGGAAAACTATGATCTGAATCCGCCTATAGGAACCACTTGAGGCTATCCGTTTTTATATATATTTGTAATTGAAATTTGGGAGGGAATAATATATTGTTTTGATAGTTATTTATTGTTAAAACACACTATATTGTGTAATATAATGTATATTTGAATTGTTGAAACATAATTATGATTTTTAACTTTGTAACGAGTAAGAGACTTACAAGCCAGGGTAATAATTGTTTTTTTTTTACTTTTGTATATGTAATATTATATATAGTATATAAGTATAAATCTCAGGCAACATCAAACGAACTCAGTATTCTAATCGTTTGTGATGCCATATTATAATAATACATTGTAACGTTGTCTGTGTTTATATTTAAAACTAAACTGTCTGTAGAAGACGATACCATTTTGGTTTTGCTTATATTCAAAGGGTCTTAGGCCTAAGACTGTCACTTACGTAACATATGAGACTGAAAAATATCAGATGTATGATACGCCTCTTGTGTTTTTTTGCCTGGAGACACTTATCATCACTACCTAACTGAACGATTACTTACCATATCGGCCATGTGAACTAAAAACTGTGAAATAAACTTCATGACATTCTTTGACACTTAGCGTGTGTTAACTGCCTTTAATAATATTGTTCAATACCTACATGTGGTATAATAATATAAAATTTAATATTTTATTTTTCATTTCTAATATGGTCCATTAGTCCATACTCCGCTTCAAACGATTAAGTCAATTTTAATCTTTAGAAAATCGACAACTTAACATTTTATATTTTATCCTCATAGTATACTGACGGTTACACTATCCGTGGCGAGATGTTTTTGTAACCGTATAATTTTTATATAATCATATATGAGAAAGGTATTCATTTTAATTACTTTTGTGTTTTTTTTATTTCAATATTGTCATTGTATTTTCATCAATCGTATTTACCATTATTATTATTTAGTTATAAATATTGAATAACATGTAAAAGAAATCAAAAAAAAAATTTTAGTTGTATGGAAAATAAATAATAAGTTAGGTTAGTAATAGTAATCTTATGACATAATGTTTAAAAGTAAAATTTATCATTTATTTTGTAATATCTTATTATTTATATTATCATTTGATTGCTAAAAATGCGTTTGTATGTTGTACTTTCTACAATATTAATGTGTTGTTTTAATTCAGAATAAAATAAAGGAAATCATGCTTGAAAGAGCAACTAAATAATTGTCGTTCTTTATTTCTAAAGTAATGGAATTGTGTGCATACAGAAAATATTTTTCCTCGTGTAATTATATCGCACCCTTGGTACAAGACCGCCACAACTCAGAAAACATAGTTTTGAGAAAATTAAATTTTAAATTGTAATCTGCTCCCAAATCGTTACTTTTAAAACTTAAGTTTTAATACTTTGCAATTATCCATGTTACCTGAAACTTAATATTTGTTTATTGATCTACTTCGTTAAATCTCAATCAGACACAGGTAAATTAGGTTATGGCAGTTTAGAAATAGGAATCGGAATAACAAAACTGCCACATTTAGTTTTGTGTCGGTATTTCATTTCAAACCAAATATTTTATGCGCCACAAAATGAAATGGGGCAGTCTTGATTTTCTTAATAATTTCATTTAATGCCACAACACAAAATGTGGCAGTCTGTTGTTTGCTTATATAATAAAAAGTAATTTTTTCACATGACACAACTAGGTACTAATTTACACAAGACATTTTTAAAAATAATTGTTTCTATTATTGTGACTTGGTTTAAGTAATAACACATATTTTAATGCAAGTAATAACATTTAAATAAAGAAAATTAATAATAAAAAATGAAAACTTTTACATAATATCATTAAGTATAGAAACTAAAAATAAAGTATTTTCCCTCATCTTTGATGAATAATATTTATAAGTAATAACACAATATGTAGGTACCTAATGAAAGTAATAACATTTGAATAAACAAAATAATAATAAAAACTTTTACATAATATCATTAAGTAACGAAATTAAAAATTTAAAAATAAAGACTTTTCCTTCTTCTTTGGTGAATAATACTTTTATCTATTGATATACAAATTATAAAACTTATACTTATACAAATGGCTATATTATTATTAAAAAAGTAATTTAATTGTTTATGAATCATAGATAAAATTGAATATATTATAGTCTTATTTATCTTATATTATATAATTATGTTTTCAAAAAATAGTTTATTAAACTTAGTAAAAATAAAAATACTAATCACTGTTCTCGTCATTGACTTCAGCAACACAGGAATTTGATACTTTCAAATTTTCGAAAAAATAATGATAGTTTTCAGGAATCAATTTACTTTCACAAAGATGAATTAGGTCTTTTTTTTTTTCTTTTGAAATACCTGGTGGTTCAGTGTAGAGTTTACTTAACTCTAAATCACAACTTTTTCTTTTGGCATTTCTTGTTTTGTTGATCACTATTATTTCACCAAAATCCTTCTCTTCATATGATGTTTTATAAAAAAGTCTATCAGGATGTTCTTTAGAAACTTTCAATACTTTTACATCTTTCCAAACAACTTTTTGTCCTAATGTATTCTTGTTAAAATTGTTTCCCATATTAGATGTCAATTTATTGAAATCAATAAAATGTTGATAGTTTAATTCATGGACTCTAAACGGCTTTCCTGTTTTTTTTGCTGATTGAATAACAGTTACCCATTGTTGAGGAGAGTAAATAGAACCTGCTTTTAATAATCTTGTTTTTTGTTTTTCTATGACTGAATGGACAGAATCCCCTTCGTTCTGGGTATGTCCAACAATTAGGTACTTATGAGTAATAGAAGAAATACTCAAGTATGTTACAGCATATAAATAAAGAGTGGCCATAAATTTATTTTTCTGCTGACCACTACAATTATCAGAATAGAATATTGTATCTTTATTTAAACAATTTTCAATTAAAAACTGATAGACACATGTTGCAATTTCGTTAGCCCCACGCTTGGCCTGGTCTTCATTCCATAAATAGCAATGAGCTTCAGTAATACCCATATTATAGACAGTAAGATTATAAGTGGCAAACTTACGAGAGTAATAAAAATTGGATACTTGAGCAGAAGGTGTTGTCAAAATGCTTTGCAAATCATAACAGGCCACTATAATTTTTTCTTTGTTTGTTTCTGCCAAGTTCTTATCATTTTGTTTTTCATTCCTAGAAAGTTCAGTTTCAAGTTTGTGTCTGTGTTTATCATTTTCCATTTTTAATCTGTCACTTTCATTTGAATTATTAAACGTTTCACAAAATGCGCATTGATCTTTTTTTGGTATAAAAAAGCCTATGTTAAAATGTGTATTGAAAATATAAGAATAGGTACTAAATTTGCAAGATACTTTTCCATCATCTTCACACTTTTTTAAAAATAATCGATACATTTCAGCAATAGTTAAAGCACCATCAATATATTGCCTTGTTGTTTGTTTTCTTAGGTAGTGTGACTCAACACGAGGAAATTCATTTATATGGTCAGTGACTAGGGTTACTATTTCAGGACATAGCTTCTTATGTTTCCCATGGTTTCCTCTTAGTTCACCTTCGACATATTCTTTGTTATAGCCACCTTTTTTTAAAGCAGTTCTTATTGTTCTATCACCAATATTGAGAGTAGCCATAAAAAAAAGTTTGCAAACCCTGTAGTTGATACCTTCCAGAGATAAAAAAAATGCATTGTTAGATGCACGGTTACTATTTTCCTTTTTATACTGATGTTTAGGTTCAATAGTAGTTGTAGATTTAACTATAAATGCTCTTTGTCTAGTTAAATCCCCCATTTTCCAGTAGGCCTGTAGTATTCGTTCACGTTGTTCCTCAGTCAAACTAGAAGAGCATTTATATTTGCATGTAGAATTACAAGAAGGTTGCAATTTTCTTTTATCTATATTATGTCCTTTAGAATTTTGGTAAGACTCTCCTAGATTCCTTTTTGTTTTCCTAGTTTCTCTAGTCCAACTTTTTATACATTTAACTTTTTTGCGAGAATTTTGCTTACTTATTGCTGCATTTGTGGTTGTTAAGTCAATATTTTCTAATTCTGGATGGTGGTTAGCTACAACATCTGCTTCAATATCTCTAACATTATTATTGACACCCTCGTCTACTGATGAATCAAGTGATATTAAGTTTTTTTGCCTATTTTCAATCACCCAATCTTTATCTTTGTCACTGTCATCAAATTCAGAGTGGCTGCTACTGTATTCTATGAATTAAAATAAACAGTTATTAAATTATGGTTTAAAAGAAAATATTTAATGTTTAAAATATTTACCATTCAAATCTATATTTTGTTTATCTGGTTTTGAAGTTAATGATGAAGCAGACTCTGCATTTTGTAAATCAGTACAACTATTATTTTTTACCATTATATTATCAACAAAACGTGTAATGCCAGTTTGTTCTGTTAAGTTAAAAAAATAATATAGTTTAATATAAAAATATCATTAAGTAGTATCATAAGTAGGTACCTCCCTACCAAACAACTAAAACAATATAATATTATGTTACCTATTGCATCGTTTAATTTGTTTTCATTTAATTTTGAAGTTAATAATGAAGTTGTCTCATTTTGTAAATCAGTATAATCATCATTTTTTACCATGACATTATCAACACAACTTGTAATAGTAGTTAGTTCTATGAAGATACAAAATAGAATTTTATCTTAAAATATAATTAATTATCTATCAACCAATTGAAAATAATATATAAGTTACTTACCTATAGCATCCTTTGAATTTTTTTCACCTGGATTTGAAGGTAATAATGAAAAGGACTCTGTATTTTGTAAATTACTCTGAAGCCATAGTTGGACTTTAGTTTTATAGTTTTGATTCATAACAGGTATGTTTTGTTCTGACAACAATTCTGTACAAACCATAATTAATTACAACTAATAAAATATAACGTATTTACTATGTATGAAAAAAAATTATACGACATACCGGCTCTTTTAGCAGACTGAATGTACATATTGTTATTAATTTTACGTTTTTTTGTAGTAACATTGGATACGTTATTATCTTCGTAAATTGTATTGCTAGAATTTTGCACGATTGTAACGTGCCCAACAGCGTTACTTGTTGATTTGGAAGCAATAATAGAACAATAACCTCTTTTGATTGTATTTATTGTATTTATTTTATAAACAGTTTTATGGAATTTATCCTAAGTCCAAATAATAAACTAAAAGCGAGTTGTGACTATGAGTATTTAGTGTGACTGTTGAAGTTGAGGTTGGTTGCTCGTCTGACGGACGCCCGTCCATCAGCTCTCCTCGATGGATCTCTGTCCTTTGCCACTTCCATACTTTTTAAGACCATATATGGTCTTGCGGTTAAGCCTTTTGTGACCTTTTGTGAATTTCACACGCTTGCACGCGCCGGAAGTCTACATATATCTATATTGTAAATTTGTGGTGTTATTTAACATAATTATATTCATATAATCATAATCAAGTAGTTATTCATATACGTAGTCATATATCTATTGTCGCACGCAGCTCATGGTCACGCGCTCGATATAAAAATTATGGATATTATATTATTACTCTATTAAGCGCTCGTGTATAATATTTAAATATACGCGGTGCGAACATTATATGATTACGTATGCATTGAATGTGTTTAACCCATATGGCAAAATAGTCACAGCTCGCTACACGATATTGATCATTTTGGAGCTACGCGTAAAACGTTTTGCCATTTCAACGTTTAAGTACAATACGAGTATAATTTAATAATATTATAATATTTAATGATTCACTATTAAAATAAAAATTATGAAATGTTTATCATATTTTATCAATACAGTTTTTATACCATTGTTTTCAAACCAAAGTTTAATCATATTAATAGTAACTACATATTATTTTATAATGTTATTAAAATAGAATATTATCTAAATCCACGTTTTTCAATTTATTACTTTGGTCACGGTTAGGTATAATATCAGATTATTATCATGGTTATCATTAAATATAATCGCCACATTATCAATTAATTCTCATATCACTATAATCAATACCGCCATTATTAAGATTGTGGCTAATAAAACAAAAGGCTGATAATTTATTACTGCCACAAACCGAAATGTGGCAGTTTTAATTTTTTCAAAGGTACAAATCCAGTTGAGAATTATTAAGTTGAAACGCCTCAAATCAAAATGAGGCAGTTATGATTTTTCATGTTTCTAATAAAACAAACATACAAATACGCAACAAGGCAATAAGTCAAAATATGGCGGTATTATTTTTCTTTTACTATAAAAATGAATAAATTCAATACTGACACAAATGTATTACGGATACGTTTATTGTGATACGACTTGTGGCAGTATAGCATTTAGTAGAGAAAAATAATAGCTATCGAACTGTATGCTTTACTCAAAACATCGTAATTTTGAGTTGTGGCGGTCTTGTACCAAGGGTGCGATATTGCAGTGTCACTATTTGATTTTGGCTTAACTGTACAATTTATGTTCCTAGTATTTTACCTTTTTTTAACTTGTATAGATTTAAAAATAAATAAATATATTAATCATAACATTACTAAACTCAAAGTAATTTATGATAACCAAAACGATATTATGTAAGGAAAATAAAGTTGTGCTGACAGCTAGGAAGGGTAAATCTACTCTGGTCTCTGACCCACCTCACACTTATACATCACTGTTAAAATATTGCGCTTGGTGAACAAAAAATTTATATTTGAGCTTTTGAGATCATTATAATAGGTATTTAATATATTACAGTCTACTACTAATGACTAGTGACTATATGATTATGATTAGTGACTATACATTTCAGACTTCTGCTATCAAAATGCACTATGGTAACAGCCTTTAGTATAGATGGTAGTTTGGTACCTACTAATTTTTATATTTTAATCAATTGTTGAATGCTAACTTTTAGGTGTATATTAAATTTTTATTACATATTAGATGTTTGTTTTTAAATTATCTGAATATGGCTCAAGGCCAAAATTTGTAGTTACAAGTTTGATATAATTTATGTTACTTTTGGTGTTTATACATTTTTTTTTAAATTAATTATATTATAATACACTGGGTAATTATTTTTATCATTACATTATTATAAATTATGACAATTTATGACATGATAATATGTTATTTTATTTATCATTAATTGTTTCGTGAACAATTTACCCATAACACTTCTTGATAAAAAATAAATTTGTAACTATGATATGAAAATATAATTAATTTCAAGCCTAAGAAGTATGTATTTTAATTTAAAGGACTCGGGCTTGAAAATATTTACTACATCCTGGCGCGGACTAGTAAAAAAGGGCAAGGGGCGCTACACAATTTAAAGGGCAAATAACAAAATTTATTGGGGCAAATTTAAAACATTTAGGTAATTTATAAAATATTAATATATTTTATTTTGTTTTGAAAAAATATTAAATATTGAATATACGTTAAAAACATAAATAAGTACCAAGTTACAACAAACTTTCAATCAAAATTGTACAATATTATAGATCACTAATAATCGGAAGTTGGTAATAACGATTTGTTGTTCATTACGTATCTAGAGTCTTTAAATATATAATAAATAATATTAATTATAAAATATATTTTAGGGCAAAGGGATGCTGTAGCATTCCAGCATCCCAGCCAGTCCGCGCCTGATTACATGGCTGGAACCCGACTGAGCACGATTGACCTTTTTCACAACCCGATTGAGCATGGTTGGAATCAAACAATAGAAACCCAAAAAAACCCCAAAAACAACACGATTGAGCACGAAAATAGGTGTGACGTTGCCATTGTGTATCGTAGAATATTATTTTTAAAAAATAAGATACATTTGAATGTAAATGTTTAAAAATAAAAATCTTTTATTGGATTTTAATCACATATTATTACATATGTACGTCAATTAGTTTATTATATTATATTACAATTACAATTTATTCCGCTAAATACTGAATATAAAAATATATAATATAAAAAAATGTTGAAAAAATACCAATCAAAATGAATTAAAAATAAAAATTTTAATTTTTTTTCCTAAATACTTATTTACAATTTTAAATAAGTATTTAAGTAGGTTATCAAAATTTTTTAATTCAGAGTACTCCTGATAAGCTCCAACATTTGCCAACTTTTTACCTCTCTCGGATAAAATAATTTTTATTTCATTATTTTCCATCATAAAATTTGCACCCATCGATCGATAGCAAAATCGTTTTCGACTAATATGTTAGTAATTAGTAATTACCTATTGGTAATATCTACACAACATACGTAGGTACTAGTGAAAATCTGACAACGTTGTACCCAATATTTTTTTTTTTTATCATGCTCAATCGGGTCGTCTATAAGGTCGGCCGATAACGACCGTGCTCAATCGGGTATCACCGGATTACATAAAGCACAAAATATTATGACTCTTTAAGTCAATTAAAAAGTTTACATTTTTACAAGAACAAATATTCAATATTCTTTTTGATTGTCATTACGTGGGCTGAGAGTAAAAAGGTTCTATGTCAAAATATCTCATTTTTCAGGAGAGCATGCATTTTTAAGGTTTGCTGTCAAATATCTTTTTATTACTAATTATTAGAAAATAATTAGTTTTTCTTAGTTTTTTTTTGTTGTAAAAGTTTGAGTCATCGACCCTAGTTACTATAACCATACTATTTAAATATATAATATTTACTTTCCTTGATTTATTTTCCTTTACGCAGAACAAACAACTGCGGTAGGATAACTGACAACTCAAGTAACTTGATTATTAACTCATGGTAATAAGATAGGTACTTAGGTACTTTTTATAAATTGATCACTAGGTCTCGGATTTGAAAAGAAATGTTTTTTTTTATATATAGAAGATAGAAATCTAATTTTTATACATAAATTCGTTTCACGTAATTCTGATTCCAAATAAACTATTTTAATTTGGCTTTTTTTTCTGTAAATGCTTTTTTGCTTTTTTATTACTTTTCTCAGTTATTCTACCTATCTGTGGAATTTGAAGTGAGAGTTTTCACTTAAAACAATTTTTATTTAATTAAGTAATAAAAAAATGTGAAAACCCGGAATACGGACTAAACAGTTATATTGTATATTATAGTTTTTGTTATTGGCTCGATTGTACATCTATGTTTAATATAAATATATAGATTTTATTGTAGATTATATTGCATATAGCCTGTAGAACCTACACTCAGTACTCGTATACCAACAAGATGGGGAACTTGGATAAATGCTACCATATCCTATTGCGAACATTTAGAGAACATTCAGACAGTTATAAAAACATTCGACAGCGATGATGCCGCTTCAATTAAGACAGCCAAAAAGTATTTGGAAAAGAATAACCTACATTGTAACTCGGCCTTTATTAAATCGAATTTCGGATTTTTACCCAAATCTATAACATTTTTGGAAAAGAAAGGTATAAAATTATCCCATTCATTAAAAACGGTCAAAGATGCGAAAAATAAAATTGTTGACTTAAAATGTACAAAAGGCAAAGTAGACGTAAAGAAGTTAAATGACGTTTTAGAAAATAATTCTGATTTAAAAGCTTTATAATAAATTCCAAAAATTTTAAGCTGCGAAGTTGAAAATATGGAAGGATTGCCTGAAGACTTGATAAGTATAATGATCTGGTTTATTTTATGTATGCACCAATGTCGTCTGTAGATGTCGAAAGAAGTTTTTCCGTGTATAAAAATTCACTGTCAAGTAGGTAATCGTCGTAGATTCAAGTTTGAAATCATCGGGAAATATCTTATTGTGCCGTGTAATTGTAAAGACAAATTAATAAAATAATAAGAATTAAAACATTTAAATATTTAAACACTATTTTATTTTTACTTTAGGATCGGTAGACACGGAAGAACACTAAAATTTAAACCAATTACCTTTTAAAAATTAAATTTATTATATAATTTTCAATTCAAGTAATGATATTCTAATATTATATAATATAAATTCTAATAAAATAAATATTTAATTTTACTACATATATGTTATACCTAATTTTTATGGGGGCCATATCTTAGTACATATACGGTTATTTTTAGGTGCATATTTTAGGACATATAATTTGGCCATTTTTTGGTGCATATTTGGGTATTTTTTAGAGCTTAAAGTCCCTAAGCCTAGTTATAACCCACCAAAATATTCAAGTAAAATCCAAATATATTTTGTTTTTCCAAAGTATGATAAAAAGGTATAAAATTAATATTTTGTTTGCCTGATGTCGGTGGGCCCAGTGCAAATGTTCCATTTGTCCTTCCATAAATATGGCACTGGACACAAATATAAATCAGGTACCTCAGTTACCTGAATTGAATACAAAATTATTCATCAATCCTTTATATTTTTTTAATTCATTGTTTTGAACATTTTTCTACATCTTTTAGATGCACCACTTTCAAATTGTCAGCTATTAGACATTTTTTTTTTCAAGTCAATAAAAGATAATGTAGGTAGGTAGGTACCTAATTTATATTTTTTGATAATCAAATGAAACATTAATACAATAGAGTAGGTAAATAAAACTGACAAAAGTACAAAATACATATACGAAACCAATAGGCAATAACACGCTGCACCAACGCATGTCCATAAATCATTTAATCATAATCCTTTTATACTTTATATTAAACAATAAATAAATATAACCACAGTTATATTATTAATTTGTCCAGCAAGATATTGCACTAGCGGCTAGAGCGACTTCGGGAGCCTCTGAGATTAAATAAATAGTACGATTATACGAAAATAGTATACGATGCATACAATATTTAATTAATATGTATACAAATAATTAATAAATATGTAAAACAAACAATAACAATGATAAATAGTATTATCTTAAATTCAAACCGTTCAAAATAAATGGTTGCCACTTGTCAGTAACATCTTAAAATAATAAAGTTTGTTCATTTTAAAATAAAAAGTTATAGAAAGTTAGAAAAATTAAGACTTCAACCTGAGGCCCCTAAAACAACCTTGGTCTTGAGGCCCCGGTGCAATGCACCCCCGGCACCCTTTCTAAATCCGGCACTGATACAATCACAACAAAATAGCTAAAATAGTTATTCTAGGTATTTTTATGTAATTTCATCCAAATTTGAACTTAAAATGACCATAAAAATAAACTGTGCTATGTATTTTTTAGATTTTTTGGTAACAGAATTAACTACTTACGTGGAATCTTGTTTTAAATTTTCAATCCTTACATATAAAAGTTGAACATTTTATACATTTTTAACTACAAAATCTACAAAATAATTTTTCAATTTTAAATTTGATAAATTTTGTCAAAATTCGATCTTTAAAAAAATCTTTCTAAAAAAATTGGAAACTGAAAATGTCCGTAAACAACTCAAAAAGAGTCAAAATATTTTCAAAATTGTATGGTGTATAGGAAATGCTAATATAAACATTCAGTGAAATTTTCATGGATCTAAAGTTTATTCTTTTTTGAAGTACAACAAAATAAGGAAATTGCTACATGAGAAATCGAGTGAATATCCAATGTTGTAAAAATTTGAATTTCAAACGCTCATAAAAATTTAATTTGACTTTCCGGTAGAGATGTTTTTATTGATAAAGGTAGACAAACTTATGAGTAATCTTGTATTACATTTTCAAATCTTAGATTTAAAAAGAAAATTTTTTACGAATTCTTAACTCAAAATAATTTGCTAATTTTCGTGGTTTTTCCATATTTTGTCAATTTTTGAACTTTAAATGCATATAAAAAAAAACTGTGACTAACGATTTTAATATTTTTCATCTGCCTTTGAAACAATATACTATCAGCCTTCTATTAAATTTTCAAGCTTTTTTAACCAACAAATAAATTTTTATTGATATTTTTAGAAAAAAAACTAAAAAAAAATGGAAAATGAAAATGTCCCTCCTAAACAGTTCAAAATAAATCAAAATATTTTGAAAATGTTATCGTGTATAGAAAATGAAAATATAAACAACCAGTGAAAATTTCATGTATATACGTTCATTTGTTTTAGAGTTACACTAAAAACCAAAATCGATTTTTTGGAAAACCGATTTTGCTTAAAAATTCCCGTTTGTCCTTAATTTTTATGTTGTTTTTCCCGGCGCTTGTGAAAACTACTGTGAAATTTTTACTTTTGACCCCCCAAAGTACCAACTAGATTCACTTTCCTATCAGAAAACCTACTGTTGAAGAAATTCCAAGCACTTTTACTGTCCTAAAACAGTAAAACGTGATGACAGACACAAAAAAAAAAATAAAAAAACACACATCATTGTAAAATCAATACATTCATCGTTTCACTCAGAATCTAAAATAAAATAATAATAATAGAATCAAAATTTAAAATATTTATTTTTAACTAATAAGATACTCAGCTACGTATTACTAAGAACTTAATTTGTGTGTATTATTTTAGATTCTGAGTGAAACGATGAATGTATTTTACAGTGATACCTATGTGTTTTAGATTCTGAGTGAAACGATGAATGTATTGATTTTACAATGATGTGTGTTTTTTTTTTTATTTTTTTTTTATTTTTTTTTTTATTTTTTTTATTTTTTTATTTTTTTTTTTTATTTTTGTGTCTGTCATCACGTTTTAGGACAGTAAAAGTGCTTGGATTTTCTTCATCAGTAGCTTTTCTGATAGGAAAGTGAATCTAGTTGGTACTTTGGGGGGTCAAAAGTATAAATTTCCCAGTAGTTTTCACAAGCGCCGGGAAAAACAACATAAAAATTAAGGAAAAACGGGAATTTTTACGCAAAATTGGTTTTCCAAAAAATCGATTTTGGTTTTTGGTGTAACTCTAAAACAAATGAACGTATATACATGAAATTTTCACTGGTTGTTTATATTTGCATTTTCTATACACGATAACATTTTCAAAATATTTTGATTTATTTTGAACTGTTTAGGGACATTTTCATTTTTCATTTTTTTTTAGTTTTTTTTCTAGAAATATCAATAAAATTTTATTTGTTGGTTGCGAAAGCTTGAAAATTTAATAGAAGGCTCCTAATATGTTGTTTCAAAGGCAGATGAAAAATATTAAAAATCCTTAGTCACAATTTTTTTTTATAAGCACTTAAAGTTCAAAAATTGACAAAATATGGAAAAATCACGAAAATTAGCAAATTATTTTGAATTAAGAATTCGTAAAAATTTTTCTTTTTAAATCTAAGATTTGAAAATTTAACACAATATTCCTTATAAGATTATCTACCTTTATCAAAAAAAAAATGTCTATAAGAAAGTCAAATTAAATTTTTATGAGCGTTTGAAATTCAAATTTTTACAACATTGAATATTCACTCGATTTCCCATGTAGCGATTTCCTTAGTTTGTTGTAATTCAAAAACAAATAACTGTAGATACATGAAAATTTCACTGAATGTTTAAATTAGCATTTTCTATACACCATACAATTTTGAAAATATTTTGACTCTTTTTGAGCTGTTTATGGACATTTACAGCTTTCAATTTTTTTTAGTTTTTTTTTCTATAAATATCAATAAAGTTTTATCTGTTGGGCCAAAAAGTGTAAAAATTTAATACAAGGCTCCTGATATACTGTTACAATAGCAGTTGAAAAATATTAAAAATACATAGGCACAGTTTTTTTTTATAAGCATTTAAAAATTAATTTATCAAAATCTCGAAAATTATCAATCATTGAAATTAATAAATTATAAAATGTTCAGTTTTTATAGCTAAGGATTGCAAATTTAAAACAAAGGTTCTCATAAATAGTTCATACTGTAACCAAAAAATCTAAAAAATATATGAACACAGTTATTTTTTACAGACATTTTAAATTCAAATTTGGACGAAATTACATATTAAAAAACCTAGAATAACTATTTTAGTTATTTTGTTGTGATTGAATAATATTATTCGTGGGTACTTGAAACTTCTAAAGTGTACTATTATATATCTATGATAGTATCACGGTTTTGTTGATGTATAACGCGTTATAAGTACCTAATGGACATTGTGATATGATTAATTTGGAATTTATTATAGGTACCTATTAATTATTATAGGTCAATTTTTTGTTTAATACCATAGATATGTATATAATATGTCTTAAACATAGACTGACATACCGTCTCCGCTCAGAATCGTTTTTCTTATACAATGATATTATATCGTTGAATTCAAATTTAATATCATCCATTATACAGTGACCCACTTGTAACCTACTGTACAGCAGAGCGACACCCACTTGCCCACCTTTTTTTTTTTTAATTTTTAATTTTTGTGTGTCATTACGGTTTAGGGCAGTAAAACTGCTTCGATTTTCTTCAAGAGTATCTTGTTCGATGGGAAAGTGAATGCATTTGGCAGGTCAAATTTTAAATTTCATAATAGTTTACAACAGCGACGGGAAAAAACAACATAACAATTAAGGAAAAACGGGAATTTTTACGTAAAATCGGTTTTCAACAAAAAAAAAACAAATTTTGGTTTTTGGTTTAACTCTAAAACAAATTAACGTATATACATGATATTTTCAATGGTAGTTTATATTTGCATTCGATAAAATGTTCAAAACATTTTGATTTGTTTTGAACTGTTTAGGAATATTTCCAGTTTTAAGTTTTATTAGTCTTTTGTTTTATGAATTTCGACAAAACATTATTTGTTGGGTAAAAAAGCTTGAAAATTTAATACAAGGATCTTACTATATTGTTACAATAGCAGTTGAAAAATATTAAAATCCTCAGTCACAATTTTTTTTTATAACCATTTAAAGTTCAAAATTTGAAAAAATTTATCATATTTAAAATTTAACAATAATTTTGTAGTTAAAAATGTATAGAATGTTCAACTTTTATAGCTAAGGATTGAAAATTTAAAACAAGGGTCCACGTAAATAGGTACCTAATATATAAATTACTTTATTAACAATAATATCATCAAATATACTTAGTATAATATCATCATAGACTGACTGACCGTTTTCACTCAGAATCTTTTTTCTTATACATTGTTATTAGGTATATCATTGAATTCAAATTTTATAGCATCCATTATACAGTGACTCACTTGTAACCTACTGTACAGCAGAGCGACTTTTTTTATTTTAAAGTTTCTTTATATCTGTGAAACAAATAAGTATAAAACGTATGTTCATCTTCGGGCATACATTTGTATAAATAGGTACTCTACATTTTGAATTTTTTCTTTAGATATTTTTGGATTACTTTTAGTTTATACAGCTAAGTTTATATTTTTTAACGATTGTTCACAATTTGGAGTCGAGTTAGAACACAAGATAATTTGAAGAAAATCAACTACACCATGTAATGTTTATACTTAACTATATTTATAATTGTATATGTATTATCTATGGATTGAAAACACTTGTTTTGACCACGACACAACAATTAGGTATCCTATCGACATATTGATAATATTGTGTTATTGGCAGTGATAGGACTCTTTTATTCTTAATAATGTTAAATAAAAATACATAGTCACAATTTTTTTTATAAGTATTTAAAGTTCAAATTTTGACAAAATTTATCACATTTAAAATTTAATAATAATTTTGTAGTTAAAAATGTATAAAATGTTCAACTTTTATAGCTAGAGATTGAAAATTTAAAACAAGGTTCCGTGTAAATAGATCATATATAAATGACTTTATTAACAATAATATCATCAAATTATATACCTACTTATAGTAATATCATAGACTGACTCAGTGGCGTATTTTGAAATTTTTTGTGGGGGGGGGTCTAAATATTAGGTACCTACAAGTTTATAATATAAAAAAAACACATACGAGTTACGATGTAATAATTATATTATATTATATTTTTTTCTGGGGGGGGTCCAGACCCGGGGACCCCCCCCCCCCGTAAATACGCCACTGGACTGACTAACCGTTTTCGCTCAGAAACATTTTTTTAATACAATGATAGCTGTATGTACATATATCTAAACATATTTCCAAAAAGAATAACCGTATACTCTTGAAATGTTCTCCAAATATTTATATTACCATTTTCTATACATAGTACAATTTTTAATCTAGTTTGACTCTCTTTGAACATTTTATAAATTTTAACACTACCTAATTATTACATTTAAAATTTGATAAATTTTGTCGAAATTCGAACTTAAATGCTTATAAAAAAAAATTGTGTCTATTTATTTTTAATATTTTTCAACTGCTATTGTAACTGTATATCAGGAGCCTTGCATTAAATTTTCACGATTTTTTACACAACAAATACAATTTTTTTGATATTTATGGGAAAAACTATTAAAAAATTAAAAACTGCCAATGTCCGTAAACAGCTCAAAAAGAGTCAAATTATTTTAAAAATTGTATGGTGTATAGGAAATGCTAATTTAAATATTCAGTGAAATTTTCATGTATCTACAGTTATTCGTTTTTGAATTACAACAAAGTAAGAAAATTGTTACATGAGAAATAATCGAGTGAATATCAAATGTTGTAAAAATATTAATTTCAAACACTCATAAAAATTTAATTTGACTTTATCGTACACATTTTTTTTTTTATAAAGGTAGACAAACTTATGAAGAATCTTGTATTACTTTTTCAAATCATAGATTTAAAAAGAAAATTTTTTATGCGTTTCTTACTCAAAATAATTTTCAAATTTTCGTCATTTTTACGTATTTTTTCAATATTTGAACTTTAAATGCTTATAAAAAAAAATTGTGAACAAGGATTTTTAATTTTTTTTGGTCTACCTTTGAAACAATATAGGTAATTACTAGGAGCCTTCTATTAAATTTTCAAGCTTTTTTAACCAACAAATAACATTTTATTGATATTTATGGAAAAATAATTAATGGAAACCTAATAATGTCAATTGTGTCTTTAAGCAGCTCAAAATATGTCAAAATATTTGGAAAATGTTATGGCGTATAGATAATGCTTATTAAAACATTCAGTCAAAATTGCATATACCTACGGTCATTTGTTTTAGAGTTGCACCAAAAACCAAAATCGATTTTCTCGAAAACTGATTTTACGTAAAAATTCCCGTTTTTTTCTTAATTTTTTAATTGTTTTTAAATTTTTACTTTTGTTCCCCCAAAGTGCCAACTAAATTCACTTTCCTATCAGAAAAGATACAGTTGAAGATAATCTAAGCATTTTTACTGTCCTAAAAGGTGATGAAAGACACAAAAAACAAATATTAAATAACTAAATAAAAAACAAAAAACAAAAAATAAAACATATAATTGTAAAATAAATACATTCATCGGAATCTAAAAATGATTCTCCGTAAATGCGGTCAGTCCAAGCCCGGATTAAGGATCAATTGGGCCCCGGAACACTTTACACTTAGTGGGCCTCATTTCAACTTTAACTTCAAAATAATTGTATCACTACATATTAACGATTTTATATTATTGTATAATTTTTTACTATACAAAAAATATACAGGTTGTTTCGTACTATGATTTCATTGTATGTGTTTTTTTTTAACAATTATTATGAATCGATGATATGGATTTCGTTAAAACAAAAAAAGACGAGTTTCTTTATTTTCAACAAGTAATTTGTTCCTTCTCCCATCGGAGGTACTGCAATATGAATATGAAATAAATCATTATTTATAGTGATTTTTCGTGGTATAAAATGGAGGACGGCTTTATTTTATAATTTTATTATTAATAATAATTTACTTAACTACTTAAATTATTATTTTTTTTTTTGAAAACTGTATGGGATGCGTTAAAAAAATATATTTTGGGGATAAAGATGGGCCCCCAAAATCAATGGGCCTCGGGACCGTGCCCTCTTTGCCCCCCCCCCCCCATAATCCTGGCTTGGGTCAGTCTATGTTGCGAGAGAAACAGTGTTCTGACATCCACTTAATAAGATCCGGAACTCTTAAATTCTAATATTTCAAATTCGTATTAATACCTATTCTAATTTATTTTAAATTATAATATTCATATTGTTTTACAGTAATAATATTACTGAGTTAAATACTTAAATAGTAATCATAACATAACTCATATCTAAATGTTGAAGACACTGATGAAACAAATTAGTATAAAAAAGTTCTATCCAATAGGATTTTCTCATAAGTAAAACGAAAAGGTTCTGTAAAAATAAAACATTTCATTCTCAACAGAAGTATTTTTGTTTTTTATTTTTATTTTTTGTCCTATGTCAATAAAGCCAAACTGTATTGGGTAACATACTTCAATAATACTTAATGGATATTTAAGCTTTAAATTTAAATTAATTCTACAAAAACAAAAAAATTATTGTAGGTTGAATCTTAAAACCACTGTCATGTGCAGGGCTCGTAACTTCATGCACTAAAAAATGCATAAATAAGCATGCATTCATGCACTAAAAATTGTCAAAATATGCATTAAAATATGCACTTAAAAGTTCGAAAATATGCATTTATATGCCTTCACATTTTTAAATTATGAACTCAAAATATGCATTATGTAAAAAAAACATGACCAAATTTTAAAATAATAAGAATAAATCCATACATTTTAAAAGTATTTTATTCCTTTTTATTTTCATATATTTAACAGTCAAAATTAATATTATAAAAAATAAAACTAATACTTGTGAAGTTTAAATAGCTTTGACATCTTTATAAATTTTAAGTAGGTAGTCATTTTTGTTTAATTTGTGTACACCCTTATTCAGCACCAACAATGAAAACATTTGGAATTAAATATTAGGTTTTTCATTTTGAGATAATTTAGTAATATATATTCTATAAGTGTATTTTTTATGTTTTCCAACTTAAGAGGTCGCACTAGTAGACAAAATATGGCATAAAACCATGGTTTTGTAATTCAAGTAATACGGCTTATTGAAGTAGTTTACAGTAAAAATACCTATTATAAAAATTGTAGAGTAGAACTTTTTTTACAATCGTATGAAGCCCAATTTTCGATATTTTTATTAATTAGCTAAATAATTAATCAATAACAAATTTAAAAAACCGTTATAATTTACCAAGTGATATTGGACGATTGGAACAAGATATCAAAAATCGGAAGAAACTTTTCAAATATTTGTCTAAAAAATATTTTTATGAAATAATATGCACTAATGACTGTAAAAAATCAACTATATGCCAAATATGACTTTACACCCTTAACATGCAAAAACATGCACTATCAAACTTCATATTATTATTACTATTGTTATGAAACTGATTTGTATCACAGTTAGCATGTTTTCCTGTGTAGCAAAAAAAACATGCAGATGCATGAACTTACGAGCCCTGGTCATGTGTAATACTATATTATAATTATTTTATTCTAACAGCCAGCCTAAAATTAATTTATAATTTAAATTTAAAAGACACATAATAGGTTATAGGTATGATAAAAATGTAGGTATCTATTATTGAAAAATACTTACTATTAATTATTATAAAGATGAAAGTAACTTGTGTTACGGAACTTTGGACTTTTTAGAGTGATTACAGATATCACTATTTACTTTTTGTTTTTGACGCACTATAGATTAGATAATTGTACGTATTCAAATCAATTCGTTCAATTTGATTCAATTGATTAATTCATTATGTTTATAGATTAAAACCAACAAGTTAAATAAATAGAATGTTACTTTAAAAGTACATTTTTAACTCCTCTGTAACTTTTTAACTACAGTTAAAGTACCTACCCACATTAGTATTTTGGGTGATTTATCAGGGGGTGTC
The DNA here is from genome assembly GCA_949089665.1 of Macrosiphum euphorbiae. Lineage (NCBI taxonomy): Eukaryota > Metazoa > Arthropoda > Insecta > Hemiptera > Aphididae > Macrosiphum > Macrosiphum euphorbiae. Next base: position 43,500,481 of record CARXXK010000002.1, on the reverse strand, counting down.
CAACAATGATTGAAACTCACAAACAACATTTTTCAAACTATTAACTTTACTAATATTTTATTTATATTGAGTTCAGAGTTGTTATATAAATTATATTGAATCGGTATTGAATATCGATATTTTTTCCGATTATTTTATTTTACTGTCCTATAATGGTGTTCGTCCACAATGTGTTAACAATTATTTAATTTATTTGAATTCGTTATTCAGTTATTACCTGATACAGTGGTAGACGGTAGACGAATAATACCATAGTAGTATAATAATTAATAGAATAATCATTGATTTATAATCAATGGTATCATTAATAAAGAAATGTATAATTCTCTAATCTGATAAACTGTAAACTAGATTAAAATATAGGTACCTACTACGACTACCTACTTTCACAATATTTTCGTTGTTATTGTATTTTTGCTGTGGCCTGCTGGTATTTTTATAATCGAAATGACCTGGTGAAATTCAAATAATTTCTAGATATCTCTGATAAATTGTAGACATTTAGTCTCTGTGTCGTCGAATCTAATCAAATGAATTTCAGTTTTGCCCTTTATATAAAAATACAATTTATTTTATAATAAAATAAAAATAGTATACTGATATACTATAAAATAAATGATAACACCAATGTCCAATATATTAGGACTTTTTTTTTGTTACAATTAACTTATTAGAATACCTACTTGTAAAATAATAGGAAATGACACTTTTTCTGAACAATTTATCTTATGGCCATTCAGTGATGAATTTCTACCTAATAAGTTGGCAAACTTCCTTTAATTGCTGCTCCTTATTGTACGTTTAATCATAGTTTTTCGATGGTTTTTCATAGGGAGTACCTAATGGAAAATGGAAATCAATGACATAGCAAAAGAAAATATAAGGCAATGTAGGATATATAATATAAACTATATTATTTACTCATATTATGTAATATGTATATGATAACTTATAGCTTATATCTTATATAATATGCAGTAGCGTGTCTAGGGGGTGAGGTTAGGGGTTATATCCCACCCCATTGTCCCTTAAATCCCCTTATTTGTGTCTTTGGTTCTAGCACCACAATTATTTAATTTAAAAGTATTTTTATCAGGGTTGGGACCTTGTGGCATTTACATATTTCTTATAATATGTTTAAAAGACAACAGAGTAAGCTTAAAATTTGTTTCGTAATTTAGAGAACTGAAATTAAACATTTTCTTTCAGTGGCGGTTTTTAGGGGGGGCGCTCACCCCCTCCTTGGACTTTTTTTGCATGTCCTTTTTTTCATTGAAATTACACTAAATGCTCGAATTGCTTTAATTATGGTGGGGGAGGCCTAAAAATTGAAAATAGCCCTCCTTGATGTTTTATCAAAACCGCCACTGTTTTCTTTCCATATTTAGAGATTTTTTTAGATTATTGTGCCACTTCTGGACTTTTTGAGTTTTGACCTATTTTTTAATGAAAGTTTTAATGAACGTTTTTTGATTATTATAGTCTAATTTTAAAAGTACCTAAATAGATTCAGTAAAATAGACGGCTGTAATACGATTGAGAACGTTCGATCTTTTTTAGCGTACGATTGAGATGACTCGAAATGGAACAATGAAATAACCGCTGACCCAATAAAACAGTACTATTGAGAACGAAATTAAGTGCAGCGTTGCCGAACTATATTCAAGTCCAAATAAAAATGAAATAAAATATTGAATAAAATAATTAAAAATCATAAATTTTAAAAATGTCATAATTTTTAAAAATAATTTACAATTTAATTCCCCTATATAAATTTCCCAGATGTGTTAAATATTTTATTAATCCTTCAGAAGATTTTTTTTTACAGTAGTTAATATAAGACTGTATTGTTTTTGAAATTTTTTCTTCATCTGCTTTTGATGCCTTTTGAACAGTACCCTGTTGAATAGTATTGAGTTTTAAAGACGTTTATTCCTGCCACATAGACAGTGTGTGAGCAGTTCTAAGAGTCATGTATATTTATATAGGCTATAGCCATAGCCGATTTTTATATGGCAAAGTTTGGCAACGTTGCGCGGAAAAATAAAAAAAAACTGATCGTTCTCAATCGTAGTAGTCAAAAGGGTCTAAAAAAGGTATCGCCAATAATGACCGTTCTAAATCGTATTCCTGCCAAATAGACCGACTACTACATGGGTCACTGCGCTGACGCATTATTTGGTATTATTTTTAAACTTTTGTTAACTGCTGATTTTGATGGGCCCTTTTTTTGTCTTTTACGGCTACGATTATCATCGAATGAGTGTGGAAAGCGTTAGGTATATATATTACATTAACACAGTCGACTAGCTAGTGTACTTGTAATTACTATATCTACTAGTTGTTTTTTCGGTTATCTCAACCCTGATTACTACATAAAACATCCCCCCACCCTTTGAAAATTCCTGGGCACGCCACTGATAATATTTACAACCAAACAAATAAAAAATAAAAAAACAATTGGTTAGGTACCTGTTATAATAATACATACACATTAATATATATATTTGAAAATCTTATAATATTAAGTATATTATATACAATTATACACAGTCTATTTGCAATAAATATACATATTTTATACATTAGGTATCTAGATAATATTAAATTTTAAATTTTGTGTGATTATTTTTTAGAAAAAAAATCGTTTAATTTCAACATGTCAAACCGTCGACATTATGACAGTCCATTGTTCTCCTGAATGAGGACCATAATACACCGTATATGGCCTTGGCATAAGCTGGTTTCACGGAGCGAACCATTTTCAGCTCCAAGCACTTTGCGCGTGTGCCGCCGTCTTAAATATTTATGGTCTATACCGCGGTTGTGGGTATATGTGTATTGTAAAGGTATAGACGTACCTACATATACCGCAAGTGTGTCCGTCTGGTTATAATAATATATAATATCTGCAGTAAATAAATATTCTATATGGCCGGAAACGTTTTCCAGATTTCGCGGACGTGTTTCTGCAACATCTGAAGGCCTGAAGACATCGGACATATCGGATCCCGGGCAAACATTTGTACCGACTGCATTGTGTATCCATGGCGAGGAGTAACACGATTTTATGACCACTCGCCTAGCCCCGTCAACATCTGGGGGGAGGGAGGTTTCTTGGGCAGCCCAAACTCTGGGCAGGCGATGTCCATGATGTGTGGCTCTTCTGTGGGCACAGTGTCCTGTGCCGTTATATTAAAGGGAATAGTAGAATCAGTCATCACTGTAACGGAAACAAACAAAAAAAAAAAAACCTTTAATTTCATATTTCATTTTCACAGCGATTTCAATATCAAGCGTACAATGTAATAAGTATATATAGGCCCTAGAGACATCGTATTGTTATATATTATAGTAAGGATATAATATTTTTGTTAGAATCATTCGCTGTCACTATCAACTGTAGGTGGGTATGGATTATTATAATATATTATTATATACCAACTACCTACTTCGTTTTTTTTCGTAAAAATCTAACTGTGTAGTTATAAATTGTCGGTGGGTGGGTGGTGGGTGTGTGTGTGTCGTGTGACGCATAATACAGCGAATTACCAATATGCAATAATTTTTTTTTTAATTTTTTCATCTTTTTACTGTGCCCAAATTACGCAACAAAAGTTTGGAAACTATTTTACTGTTGCAGTCCAAATAGGTATATAAACTTTTATTTTCTGTCAATGTTTTCTATAGTTTCACACAAGTCGCTCGAAGATGATACCAACTGAAAATCGCACTAAAATTACTTATATAAAGTAAGTAGAAAGTGTGACAGATTTCCTATCAAAAGAAGGATTGTAGGTATAGTACATATTATTATTATGACACTTATGGTTTTAACCGTTTTTTCTACCCACAAAATGTGTTCACCGACCAAATATATAACACCATCAAAATTTAAGATCAATAATTGTATCGCTACCACTAAGACACCAAATTTATAAAACTGTACGAACATATCCTAAAGAAATGTTTATACTTCAAAAGTTTTCATATTATTATTTTTACTTCACACAGCCGAAAAGGTTTTTGCTATTCACTTATCGTGACAAAACGGAACAGACTACCAAAAGATTTAAACAATGCAACACAATCATATACGTACTACTATTATTTATCTCCTTATATAATATTATTTAAGACAGTATTATAAGTCTTAAGTATGTCCTACATGTATTTATTAATTTTTTTCTCAGTGGGAAAAAAGATAAACGCTAGTTTAATACCAACAACAATGATCACCAATCAACAATTCACTTTTGTCGTACCTACATCTAAAGTTCTTATTTTACTTAAGAAATCATAATTTTTTTTTCACCTTCATACTTTGTATTATGTATTAATCACCTTTAGATAGAAAAAATATATTAATGCTAATGATATATATTACCTATAGAAATGTTCTATTATAATATTATATAATATAAGTGTAAACCATCGACAGCATAAAGTAATATGTGTAGATATAATAACATTTTTTTTGATATTATAATGATGTATTTGATATCCAATTATAAATAAATATTTAAAATATAACTAATATTAAAACGTAGCCGAGTCTTGTCCGTTTGACATTAACATCACAAGTTCATCCCTAATACGTTAAATGTAAATACTAACCTATTTAGGTACTACCTATAACCTATATATACTTGTAATTATTACCTTTGCGAATAAGGATTGTGATACAGTACGAGTGATGAAAACAACACAATATTTAAAAACAAATATCTGATCAGCCAATTATAATAGATAGTGTTTTTTTGTTAACATTATTATTAGTAGAAATTTAAAAATAAATAAATCTTAATCATATAAGTACCACACATCCTCTCCATTTTACTGTCGACTATAATACACTATTGTAAAATTATTGTTCAAGTTCTAGTATATAACTTAAACTTTTGGGTAGGTACACTATTTTGACCCATGATTTTTGTTAACATATTATTATGAACATTTTGAGGTTGAGGATAACTCCACATATTTGCTGTGGTAATTTATCCATGATTATAGTTTATAAGAAGAGTAATAACGTAACGTTAACTTCTATATAGAACTTTGTTTGATAGTTGATAAAAAAAAAATAATAATAGTAATAATGTATAAATGTATATATTTTTATAAAAATGTATATTATTAAAATAACTTAAAAAGTACAACGTAAAAATGTAAAAATGTCCTACAAACTAAATAATATTGTTTACTTAATATTAAGACAGTAATAATAATAATAATAATAATAATAATTATAAAAAAAAAATAATAATAATAAAATAATAAAATAATAATAATAATTTAATGATAATAATAATAATAATACAATTAATACAGTTAGGACGTGTATAAGAATAAGTTTAAATGTATCACAGGCTTATGTTTATAGTATTATATATAAATATATAATAATATACTTAAGTATCTAACACTAAAGAAAAAAATATTGAATTCCTTTCCCCATTTTTTTTTTAAATTTTTTTTATACTTTTTAGACTTAAATCGTACTTAAATAACTATCGTATATTTTAACATGATATATAAATAATTTATTTCCATCCACTGAGGTAAAAAAATGCTTTAGGATATCACTACCCGACCCGAAAGTGATTTATTTTAAATACTACATAATATTACTCTACACAATCCTATTCGCCAATATATTTTTAAAAAAACAACTATATATAATTTTATTTACACGCTATTTATATCATAACATATATTATTGTCTAATGAGAGCCCATATACCACAAGCAGTGCCGTTAATCGTTAGACCTGTACATCAATGTTTAATTGGTCCTTCGCAGGTTATAAACTCTTTGGGATGAAGCCTTTCGATGTCCTCGATAGTTATAATCTATATGATTTCACGAGCCCCGTTGGTACCTGCCCGTCACCTTTCAGCATCGCATCAGCATTTTTATGCTCAACACCACGGCCATCAAGACGATATTTAGAAGACTTTTGGTATGAGGTACATTTTTTCTTTATTATATTATCTATATACAGGCTTCGTTTCGTTTATAATGAAATTTGTGTAACTAGGAATTCCACCATCAGAAATTAAAACAACTCTAATAGTCTAAGTATACCTAAATTATTATTGCTTTACAGTAAGTTTATGTACACAATTTGTCAATATATAATAATATGTGCATTCATCGTAATACAGTCGACCTTCCGATACATTGGATTCTATTATATTATAATGCGACAACCACAGACCGTATTATTATAGGTACTGCAGTCCGATACATCGAAATAATATCCAAAATACTTCATGGAAAACTTTTCAAAAAGAAAATAATTTTCATTCGAAACATCCGAAATTTTGAAACACCGACGTTCGGATAGGCGTAATACTGTATTACAACCACGATTAAACGTATAATGGTTGCTCAACGAGACACGATTACTAGACCCCCAAAGTGTCTTCAACTTTTGGCTGATAAGAATTGTATTACGGCGCACTCTATAAGTCTATTGTAATTTGTAGCAGTAAAGTACACTGATGCTTGGTGATAATATAATGAGAGCGCTAGTCGTTCATTCTTATCAACAGTTTATCGCAGTTTATATAGGACACTTCGGGAACCACATTTCATGTTCTTATTATAGCTCGTTGCGCAACCATTATACCTTTAATCGTGATTACAACTGTCGTTGATTATAAAAGTAAAAAAAAATATATTTAAAAAATATCAATTGCCTAAATCGCCCGTTGTAGTAAAATTATGTTAATAAAATTACTGTTAATAAATAATAATGCAAATCACTATATTGATCCGTTTCACCTTTGTACCTAATATAATTACTTAAAGCTAACATTATAAACTAAGCACAATATACATAGTAAAAGTGTATATTATTTATAAATAAGTGAGTGCGCATGTGTGAGTGTGTCTAATAAATACTACTTAAATCTAAAATTAAAACTACTTTTAACAATATAGTAATGATTATTTACAAAATCCCAACAACAGAATGTTATATTATAATATAATATCAACATTTCTATTAGAAAACAACAATATCAACGACTGGACGACGTATCGAGCCTGACTTACATATATTATACTCTCATTCAAACAACTTTCAACACACTTCCGATAAATATTTAAAAGGACTGGACGTGAATGGTACCTACCTAATAGTTCCATCACGTTTTTTAAAATCAAAATATCACCGATACTAATATCTCTGTCCATATTAAGTTAACCTATCTCTTTGAAATGCTGTACGAATAAATAAAATAAATCTCTTTGAATAATAATAAATTATAAAAATCACAGATGGAACGAATGTCACGACTAGGTATTGCTGTAGCTGCCTTCTAATCCGATTAATAAGACTTATACCCACAAATTATGTCATTACGGTTTACCGTAACTCTGTTATAATATAACGATTTGAAATCTTTTCCTCCAAGCACTCTTAGTGAAATTCACTAATATTATACAGAAACTTGTAAATTGTAATCACGCTCTCCACGATCGAACCGACAATATTACCACCCAAAATATCTGAGCGGAACTCATAAAATATAATACTCAGAATTTAATACGGAAATTACTTAGAACATAAATTGAATATTTGAGTGTATTATAGATGTATGTTGTAGTTACTTACTATAATTTTAGTAGCCTAAGTACTAAATGTTTTCATGGATTTACATTTTTCAACACATTTCATTGGGCTTTATAGAACATTTTATTTTGTCAGAGGACATAATAGGTATAACTGTATAAGTGAAAATCAGTTTGATCACAACGACGTTTTGCAAATGCAAAACTATGTAATTTATAACGAGACGCGTATACAATTTAGTGTAATAGTTTAAATGGGGTGAGTTGAATTTTTGGGTGAAGAGCCTAAAGCTCGGTGGACAGATTTACCTGACCTGACCGATGCTTTAATATAATATTACATGGAGAAAATGTCACTGTAATATCATAAACACTTATAATATTAGGTATTATTGAATAATATGTGATAATATTTTCATGCAAGAGAGTATGAGTTTATGACTGCTTTAGTTAGATATAGTCAGTGGGGACCAAAAAACAAAAATGATGAATACCACAGTGCGTAAACCAAACCATTTAAATATTTAACTGATAGTCTATTTTACTGGTTGACCCATTTTTCGTAATGCTTGATCGGTACTAGAATAAGATCGGAGTAGACTAAGGCCCAACCAAAGGTTTCCGGATGATATGTATATGTGAGTGTGCTAATTTCAATACAACAATGCTACAATCGGTAACTACACGCTATTTTTAAGATTTTTTAGCAAAAAAAACAAACGTTATTTAGAAAGAAAATAATGTTATTAAAATACAAGAATATTTTGCACACGTTTTTATAGTTATATAAGGAAGGTACGTGTACTTTGTTGAAAGTTTCAGCTATGTGAAGAAATAAATTATATGAAATTGGGTAGAAACAGGTGCGGATCCAGGACAGGCTTTGCCCCTTTGTACGTATATTAGGTGTACAATAAATACTTAATGGGTCTTGTTAGTATCCATACATTTGTAATTATACATGAATTATACACCAAATGTAAAAACAATTATACACATTATATCTTAAACAGGTACGATTTTTAGATCTGGACCCGGATAGAAATGGTGCTTAAATTTGTTTGAATTTATCGGACATTTTGGGTACCCAACCATTCCTCTCACATAGATACGTTTTTGAGTTTTCGGGTTTTATTATTTCATAATAAGAGTAGGTACAACAACATTGTAGAGTCATTATAAAAGGTATGGTTTACGACTGTGACTGAATGATAGAAGTTCAATAATTTTTCCTTAATGATGCTGAAATCATATTCATCTTATTTTGAGAAAATCAACTATTTAATCTAAGAATTCTTGTCCATAGATGTATGGAATTGGGCTCATAAGTTTATATTTCAACCGCAGTAGATCATGTACATAGATCTACACCACCAAATTACCATCACCTTATAATCGGCGGATATTGGGAAGCATGTGGGGACGGAGGGCTACGCCCACTAGAATTGGTTAATTCCACTCATAAAGTCCAATGAATTGAAGCTTATCAATGGACAATGGTTCCATGTTAATTATACATTTCAAGCCATCCACGATGTAACCGAATATCCGCCCATGCACTTATGTTATACATTTTTATGAGATAATGAATAGTTGGTTAGTAATTTTTCTGATAATTACACTACTGTCTACGTGTTTTGCACTGCTTAAAAATACCGCAAAGCATACAATTGTTAATGCGAAGTGATTGCAACGACCATTAATTATTAATTATTATTATTTATAGAATTCGCTTAAAAATCTCTACAATTAATTTTAAAATGTTTTTTAAATTAATTTAATTGTTTTATATAAATTTATACCGATTAAATTTAAGAATAAATCTTTCAAATACAATTTCATTCTCCCACATGTATGATTGAAATACGCCGAACAATGAACTATTAGATGTTCTATTTCTTGCTACAGAAATAATTTTTAATGCTATTCGAACATCGAAGAAATTACGTTTATACCGATCAATGTAATTCACAAAACAAATTTAGTCCGGCTAAACTTTAGGCCAATATTTTTCTTCTTTTTTCATAAATCAAAACAATTTTTTCAGGAAAAATATAAAATATTAAATATTAGATTGGGTGTTTTAAAAGTGAGTACTAACAAGTAACAACTAACAACTAACAAGTATCTCAGTTTCTACTGGTACAATAGTATTCGATTATAACAGTCTTGTGGATGTGGTGTTAAAGATAACTAAAATGTTTCTAAAAATATTTATCTTTATAAAGATATAATTTAATCATAATAATATAATTTATTACGAATTTGAATCGTTATAAAATATGTTATTATTGTATAATAAAGAACAGTATTAGTTGTACAAGAAGTACTTCTAGTACTGTTATTATTATTCAATTTGTATTTTAAATTAAATACATTTAATAAATATTCATAGGGTTATCAACAAAAACCCATATCCATCAAGCAGAGCTAAAATCGAAAAAAGTACAGAGACCCTGACATATAATTAGTGCGGATTTTCAAAGATTTCTGTGCTAAGAACCATACATTAGATATTGGCCAACTACAATAATAACTAAAAGGCTTACTTCAAAACTTAAAATACTAAGAGTCAAATCGGTAAAATGGGTTTTAAATTGTATACAAAAAGATTTTTCAATTGAGACGTTACAAAACGGTAAGAGATATTTAAGCGGGGATATTTTGTCGTATTTTCTACTCAAAATTATTTCCTATAATCTTTTTTTTTAGGAAATTAAACGACAATGATACAGCATAAATTGTTATTATAAAAAAATTAAGTTCTACGTAGTGTAAGTACTTAAAAATATTTGTTAAAATAGATTAACATTTTGGTCAGTCTAGCAATATGATTGCAATCAGCCCAATATTAGGTGCGTACTTGAAGCAACATGTTGGCAAAGTTTGAGTTTGTGAACTTGAAGTGTCTCTTGTCATAGAACTTGAGCAGCGCCGGGCTGTACGGGTGTTTCTCTTTGAGATGAATGTAGTGCACTTCGGGTTCATTGGTGGTGTGTCCACATTCTTCGCAAACGTACATCTGTAATGAAAACCATATACGTTAAATACCGTAAATATTATGACATTTACTTAATTTATGACTGGCATAAATTCATAATAATGAAATATTTTTATGACAGCTGTGCCAGGAATGTACGTACCTTTGTTCTTCTCTCTTTATAGGCATACTGATGATGTACGCCATGCACTTTCAAGCAGTGAGATTCGAGTGAACAACGTTGGGTGAATGATTTCTCACAGAGATTGCACTTGTAAGGCCGAACACCTGTTGATAGAAAAAACTTATTAATTCATGTGGTTACTGTTGATTTTATTTGAGAAACTAAACGAGTTTAACAGATTTTTTAATATCTGAATGTTAAATTGATTTTGTTTGCATAACAAAATTAAATTAATTTAAAACAGTATGCATTTTTTTACAAAGTAATTACTCTTCAAAAAAAGTCACATTATAAATCTCTAGGTGGCTAATATCTGATATTAAAAATAATATTATCATCGATTTTATATTTTAGTAAAGATATAAAATTGTAAAGTATTATTAATTTTAAGTTATAACATATAAATATGTAAGTAAATTGTTTTTTGTTCAAAAAATTCAACTAACCATCTTTATTTATTTTTCAATTTAAAATAATATGCAACCCTATCATAAATCCTAGACTCTTATTGATGGCATATTTCTAAGTGCACAATGTACGTACCAGTATGTGTTCTAGTGTGTCGTTTTAAGTCAAATGTGTCATTGAAACCCTTTCCGCAGAATGTGCATAGGTATCGTTTGACGTCACTGTGGCATTTCATGTGTCTGTTTAACAAACGTTGTAGGTTGAATGTCTTGGAACACAGGTTGCAACAGAACTTTGAACCGTTTTTGGTTGTTTCGACTGGTTCTGGAGTAGAATTTACTGATACGATAGTTGCAGGAGCTACTAAAGTATTGCTCCTCTCTGGTTCTGGTGTTCTAATTAGCATTGATGGCGGCGGTGGTGGTAGAGTATCGTGATTGGCTAATGGATTCTTGATGCCATGGCCACCGTTGACAAACTCGAATGGCAAGTCATTAGGAAGACCGAGCTGTAAATGATAATTGGGGATGAGTACACACAATAGGTCCTGGGTGATTTTAGGGAATAAAGAAATATATCAAAGAACAATATGTACTTTTGCCATCGATTTACTGGAGAAAGAAGAATATTTTGGTTTCCCTACAGGTGGGGTGGTCTTTCTCACCCTATGTTGCAGTACTCTGACATCCAAAGCGGAGTTACTGGAATCTTTGCCATTTTGAGGTGGTGGCGTTAGTGAGGACATTGTACCATCCATACTAACGCTAGCAGGTGATGGAGCCGACATGCTGGTGTTTGAGTCCATCTCTAGCGACGATAAACCCGGTGACAACATCATCTGTCCACAAGCCTAAAACAATAAAATGTTGAAACGATTTTGATACATTGCTAATGTTTTTTTTAAGTTAGACTAATGGTATGCTTACGTCTACGTTTTGTGGTTGTTGTAATTGCACTTGTATTTGTAACTGTTGTAGTTGTTGGTTGGAGTCTTCGAAACTGCTTTGTGATAATCTGTCTTTTGATATATCATAACTTCCATAGTTATTTCTGCATGCTACTGGCTGTCCGTTATTGTTGTTGTTCACCTGATGTAGATAATTGCGCTTCTCTGATTGTGATTCGGGAAACCCGTTTCTATGTTCATTGAACATATGTAGAGGTTGTTCGACGAGTGAAGGAGGAATGCACTCTTGGGGCTGAAAAAAAATTATATTAAAATACTGATAATCAACATGTGCATTAATGAACTTTTAATATTATTAATTATAATGCATTACTAAGTACGGTTGTACGCATGATGCAATTATGTCATTTTAAAAAACCAAAAAAAAATTGTACATTCATATACATTTACCTCTTTGAAGAACAATTCAGCGGCGTCGTTAAGGCTGTCCAAGAAGTCGGGGTCCGTGGGACCCGCGAAAGTAAGAGTAGCAGTGAACTGCAAAGGATCGCTGGATGTTCCATTTTCAGAATCAGCCATCAACGTGTCGAAACCGTTAGTTTCCTTTACGTAGCTTGATAAATCTTCGCAATCGTCCTCTTTAATGTCTATGCCTAGCGACGAGGCATTTTGTAACATTGAATATTGTTTCGGTGGACCTTCCAATCCAATGGAGAAAGGACCACCACCACCAGCCACAGGATGTTGACCCGTGTCGTTGTTATTGAAACATAATTGATCGGTCATCATCAAATGATATTGATTGTTGTATTGGGCGGAATAGCAATTGCCGCCCGATTTTATGAGGCTCTCGTGGAAGGGCGGCAGCGACACAGGACTATTTGGTCCTCCGAAATGCTTGCCGTTGCCGCCGGGGTTCATGCCGCCACCACCTGGGGCCATGCCACCACCCCCGCCACCACTGCCCAAGAGGCCAGTGGGGCCACCACCTCCTCCGCCACCAAGTGTGTACGAATGCAATGACGAGCCGCGGTTTGAACTAGAGTTGGTACTGCCACCGTTTGTACCTCCTCCACCGCCTCCCCCTTGTTGACCACCACTGCTCCTTCCACGGCCTGCAGCGGCAGTGATAATACCATTTGGTGCTGAAACCAACTGTCCTCTTAACGTAATAGTGAATTTATTCTTGATGGCTCGAACAATGTCCAAGTCCAAATCTGCTTCCTTTTTGGGCACATGATAATCGATAGGTGCGTCTTGTTCGGGTTCCACCACAATGCTTGGAGACTGTGTTACTGGTCTTTTCGGACAGACGGGTGGTGATTTGACGGCTGCTGGTGTTCTTTGTATGACGGACACCTGGTGACATTTTGGTGCTACTGGTGCTGCTGGTGGTGGTGGTGGTGGTGGCAACTTGGGTTCAACCTCCGGGCTAGTCACAGCTTCCTCTTCGACTTTGATAGAGGGTGGTTCACATTGCCGATGAGTTACTTGCAAGCTATCTTTACTACCGTATGGTATATTATCGCCATCTGACGTGGATATGAATCGCCTTTTTGGCGGTGGGTTCCAGTCAGGTGACGGCGGACATATTATCGGCGTAGGAGCCTCAATAGACACCGTAGGACTAACTCGGTGGTTTGGAGACTCTGCTCTATTTCGTGATTGTCGCTCCAAACCATTAACTCGGTCGACCTCTTCATCATCGTCATGCAGTAGATCTTTGTTGGCGACATTTTTCTCTGTAATACATAAACAAAAATTAGTTTAAACGTACAATAGAGCACTGCACGGTACAATATTTGGCTAACCAAAATTACATCGATTGTCATTTGTATGGTTGGTCTGTTGTTACAAACACCTGTATACCGTGTCACATTCGATATCCCTTTTTAAACATAGCAAACATATACGTAACGCGCGACGCCCTAAACCCTTTAACCCACTGCCAGACTGTTGTTTGTCTCCAGTCCAAGGATAATTGTTATATGCCGCACCGACACAGCAACAAGGTCGCGGTTGCCCCAAAATAAACAACCGCCTTGCATGTTAGTTATAAAAGGGTTACCGACGAACCCCTTGTTGACTACAATAAAACCATAATTCACATCGCCGTTGTAACAGTATTTGACCAGCAGTCTTTGTGTAGTCAGACAGCACAAACAAAACGGGACAAATAAAAGGAACAACGCGCGACGTACAAGGCCGAGTTTTATTACTGTTCAACAGTCGTCACCCCAACTCATTACGTTTAATGGTCACAGATACCAATCCATGAGTTTGACAATAGAGTAAAAAATGTGTTGTTGAAGAAAACGTTTGTGGTATTTTAAACCACGTCATTACGCATACAATATGATCCTCGCGTTTACAATGAAATATTATGCCGCAGTTTCTAAACTTAAGTTTTTACTCGCATCAAAGTCTTGTGAACTTTCGTGATAAACCGCGGCAATCTCTGCATAGCGACGAGCCACGATGTAAGTAGGACGTGCAGTATAAAATAAACACACGGTATAATAAAATAATAATATGATAGTCGGGACCGGGTTTGGCCGCGTCACGAGTACCGGACGAACGGTTCTAACCGGATTGTCAAGAAATAAGGCTGCGTTCACAACGCAGTATTTCAATATCGAAACTCTCAAATGTACAGGTAATATGATATTTTGATGGGTATACCAAATGCCTATGGAAAACAATAATAATATATTATAATACATCGATTCGAATCGGCGTCGTTCGACTTGGACGCGTTTCACGAGAAAACTCTATAGTATAATGAAGTATTCTGGGTCATCTACGAGTACCGACGTACTCGTATATATGTATATATATCTATATAAACGCCGTTCCGGTGTAAAGTATTGGGTACGGAAGGTAAACGGAAAAAACCGTCCAACCAGCCACCGCGGCCGACCGTAACGATCAATGTCGTTGCACTCGGCCGTTGCCTGCACATAAAACACTATAATACAATAATTATTTATACATATATATATATATATATATATATATATACATTTATATTAATAATACAGCTGTGTCCGACCCGCAACATTTACCTCGGAGATTATTCACCGTAATGGTGACGGTCGTGTTTTTTTTTTTTTTTTATTTCAATTCAACACACCAGAAAGAGCAAAAAGCGTACAATTTTCAGCGGTAACCAATTAAATCAGATTTTCGCGGCCATTGAATTTCGTTACGTTTACAACAATATTATAATAATATATAGGCAGGCAGGTATACAGCCAGGCATCACACCGGCTGCAGTTCGCCGGTTTTTCACGACTACCTCTATATGTGTATCCGAATCAATGCCGCCGACGATGCGCGTGGCTTGTGTGAACAAATCTTAGAGCGTGACTGGCAAAACTTGTTTTATTTTTTATTTTATACACCATCGAAACGTGTACACGTACTTTTGTGTGTGAATGTGTGTGTGTGTGTGTGTAGGAGAGCGAGTTGTGTGTGTATACGATCATAATAATATACGCGTACACAATACATGACGCTATTATATATATATATATGTGTGTGTGTATAGGTATAACCGTGCGAAATACTTGCTGAATTTCAAATCATTAACCAAGTTCAAGGCAAAGTTCACGTCTGCGCCAGCTACAACATAATGGTCGGTCGTTAAAATCTCCCAAGGACAAAATATCATACTCCGACGGCGGCGTGCGCGCTGCTGCAGAGAGACGGTGCCTAGCTATAAATATATATATATGTGAGTGTGTGCGTGTGTATAAATGTATATAACGTACACGCGTGTAATTTAAATTTTATCACTATACGAAATCAAACCACCACCACCGTACGCCAGTCACCGCCGCCAATCGGGACGACACAATCGACGATATATACCTACGTGACTTGAGTGCGAATATTTCGTACCTATACCTATTATTATAGGTACATACGTTTTTACGGGACACGTGTGTGCGTATGTTATACAACGATTTAATGTTAATACTGTACACGACGTTGCTATCCGCAGTCGAGAACCCCGAAAAATATTTTATTTTTTTAAATACCGACCTTGGACGGATTTTGGCCGACACCGTAGGTACGGTATATTCCGCTCGACGACGGATACGGAATAGTAAATGAATGTGGGTGTTACTCGCCCGTATAATATTATTATCATGTTAAATATTTTAATATTATTATTGCAATAGTCACTCTGTAAGTCGAGCGTAGGTATCTACCACGTCTGTGGCGTTATAGGTATGTCGTCGCGATTGTGTATATTATTCGTTTTGTAAAATATATTACGTTTTTGTTTTTTGGCCGGCGTGGGACGGACGCACGTTCTGCGAGAGAGGGTAAAATGAAACAAAAAAAAAAAAACCGTACACGCATTATGCATTGCGTTATTATTATTGTACTACGAAATCATAATGGCGAACGACACACTCTTCTTCTCTTCCGCCGGGCACGACGAGCGGCCGCGCATTATAACGGTACTCTTCGCCGTCACACACACACACACACACACACACTACGTATTGTGATGTACATAATATTGTGTATGACTGTATGAGTATAATAATATATAATATGGCCGGGCGACAAAACGACGAGCCGGACGATGCCGTAGGTAGTCGTGTGTGTTTTTTATGGGTCACCGGTAAATAACTAAGTAATAATAACGTCGACGACCGTTTTCGGTGTGTGATATCTGTCTATTGCGTCGAATTACATAATCACGACATGAATGCGACACATATACAGCGATGTGCCTGTCTATGAATCTTGTAAGTACCGCGACTTGGAACTGCTCAAATGAATAATATGTTTTCGTGTACCTATTTTTCTTCGATCCGAGAAAATATTTTGTGTACGTATATCACTATGACGTGGTGGGCAGCGATCCTCTTCGGACAAACGAACTTTGTACGACGATCAGAGACGTAGGAAAATCATCATAAAACCTACGACCCTGGCTTGAAACACGTAGGTAGGTAATGTGTGTATACCTATTTAGACGCCGCCTCCCGTTATCCGCCGAGAGCGAATGCCAGTATTATAAAAACCTATGTGTGTGTACCGCTATAATGTATAAAAACATTATAAACTCGTCTATTGAAATATAGACAAATGCTATGGTTTATATATTTTTTTTGCCGTGAGTAACATGCGATTTTTTATAAAGTAATACAAAACGCGTCATAAATAAAATATAAAACATAATATTATATTATTATTCATATTATTATAAATAGTTTTCGGCCGTACATTTTCAGTGCCATTGTCCTGTCTGCGGCAGCATAATATTATACACACAATAATATATAACATAAGTACCTACCTACCTATATATATATATAAATATACGTATAGACGAATATAACCGCTAGCAGTACGGCAATGGGCGGGTGGCAGGGTGGGCGGGCGCGCCAAAGGACACCGAACGGCGACGGCCTCGGCCGCAACAACGGACGCATATTATAACCGGATAAAGGATTCTGTTATTTATAACGATTTTTATTTTATTATTTTTTTTTTGAGAAAAAACGTAA
Organism: Macrosiphum euphorbiae; assembly: GCA_949089665.1. Classification (NCBI taxonomy): domain Eukaryota; kingdom Metazoa; phylum Arthropoda; class Insecta; order Hemiptera; family Aphididae; genus Macrosiphum; species Macrosiphum euphorbiae. The sequence continues at coordinate 43,482,891 of CARXXK010000002.1, read as the reverse complement.
CCGTCTATAGGTAGAGAGGTATATTATGATATAACGCGTATACTACCCGTCTCTAAGTGACTAAGTATTATTATATATATAAACGCTCTCCGGTCTGTCCTCGAGACGCCACCGCTCCGCACCAGTCGCGATGTCGTGTCATGTCCATATATTATTATTATTATTATTACTGTCGTCAGTAGACGTGACGTTTATCGATCGTTTTTTGCCCGAGCCCGAACTTGCGCTGTTATCACAGACCTCGACGGTGTTTCGTTACGAATTATTTTCTATATTATATTTTCTCCCCTTATAGGTTCTTCGTCGCTTATATTTTCTCCACGTCTAGGTTCTTCGTCGCCCGTCGGTGCCACAGATTGAAAACCGCTTTACGAATGCCCGCGAAAATACCGAAAACCAAATATCGCGACGTGTGTTGCCGCAACAGGTGTGTGCCTACTTGTCGCGACACGACGAAGGGCGGTGTCTCATAACTGCTGTTTACTTAATGTTGTGATTTCGGTGATTGGGGCCCGATCTCAAATTATTATTATATTATGACTCACGTCCGACGAGGCAGTCAAAAGAACGCGACGGTATAATATATAAAAAATCAAAATAGTAATATGTATTATAACGTCGTCGTCGTTGTCGTCGTCGTGGCATTGGTCGATCCGGAGGTCTCTCTCTCTCTCTCTCGATACATATATCTATGTATAATAGTCGTGTACAGTCAGGTTTTTGTCCGGCACACCTCGATAGACTTCAAGGTAAAACTCGTTTCAGGTTCATTACGATCCGATGCCACTATAATATTATTATATACAGTAGACCGTCGGCTAACGGCCGCAGAACCTATTATATGTATATATACATTATAGAGATCGACGGACAGCGTTTTATATGTATATGAAAAAAAAAAACAGATAAATAAATGTATAATGTACGGCGGCGGGGCGGGGAAACAAAAGAAATCCGCCGGCTATAACAGTGATATTCAGAACGTATTTTATATACGTCGTGTGAGCTGCGTCTGTGGCTGTGTACGGTTCGTCGGTACACGCCGCCGCCGCCGCTATACTTCTCCTCGCTCGCCGCTCCTCCGAAGCGGCCATCGTTTTTTTGCCACATCGCCGACACGGCAGTGATTGTTCCGGTGGTGGTGGGGCCAGCTCGTTTCCCGTGTACTCGCTCGCAAGTGCGGTCAATCATTTTATAACGTCAGTCATAACATTATTATTATTATTATACGGTTGTATAATCGATTTTTTGCTATGCGATTTTCGCCAAAATCACCCGGTCGACGATTATAATAATTGCGGTGGGACGATAATCGTTATCATACAACTATTATTATGATACCTGCCGCAGCACTCGTAGTGTTGTACTACAGGACGGATGAGGGTTTAGTAGGCGCACTTGACGATTTCTGTCACCTATAATAATCTATTATTATGCAAGTTGTATCATATTATTATCGTACGGTCACAACTTTAAATTATATCGCGGTATCGATGTTCTGCGCAGTTGTGGTATGATACAATTTACTGAGTTTAGGTTACACTGACACTGACAGAGTATACAGACAAGGTACGGGTAATTTTTTTTTTTTTATTAAACTCTGTCTGCAATACGTCGCGAAGCGGGGAAATATATAAATATGTTAATAATAAATAGTATTGTATCGATGAAAAGTCGATGAACATTTTTACGCAGTGACAATAATTTCTTAAAATGCCCACTGGCGTTACTCGCATTATTTTACTAATATTATACTTTTGTCGACAAAACGATTGATGTGATCATGTCCCGTTTGTCGAGGTGAACGGTGTGTGCAAGACCTCGGTGTTCGTATATTATTATATAGGTAGGTAGGTAGTAGATACACTTACCATCTACGTACAAACCGTTAATGTATAAACGCGTTTGTAGCTCAAGATTAAAATATGTTATTAATTATTCATTCATTTTTTATTATTCATTACCGCCCATACGGTTTGCGCGTGAAAGCCGTACTCGTCATTACAATTATAAGTTTTTCGCTTCGGAACGTTCGATAGTTTGGAAAAAATAAATAAACAATTAAACGGTTTAATAGTTTTAGTATGAATAATTATCAGCTATAGCTGAAAGGAAAGCTTGTGTTTAGTTTTTTCAGTACCTAATTATTGCAGCAACACTTTTCACAATTTCCGTTACAGTCGATTTTAACGGGAGAGATTTCAACTTTTAAACAACATAATATACCTATAGGTACACTTTATTTTTAAATGAAATCTTTCATAAAATTCACTGTAAGATTGCATATTGTACCTAATTAAAAAATACTACAAGTTCAATTTAGTTTTAATAGCTTATAAAATAATACGAAATAGTTTATGTAAATTTATAAAATTAAAATTTGATTAAAAACCAAAATAAAAATATACCACTATACAACAATTGTTTTATTTATTATTAAGGTTATCTAAATAATACATAATACTATAAATACCACTCAGTCACTCACTCATCGCTACATCTCAAAACTACAAAACTTGGTATATATGAACTTGGAATAGTGGTTATACACTAATGATCTGGATGTGCAATAATAAAGGATTTTCCGGTATTCACAGTTTAAAGAGGTACTAAAATTAAAACGGGGATATTGAGATTCACAGTGGAATTACAAATTTATTTTGTATGGTTGCCATTAATCAGGCAGATCAGGTACAAGCATGCATTAAATCGTCGGGTTTACATGGCCTCGATTAAAGAAACTATATATCTTAAAATCAAATGTATGTGTGTAACTTATGTAGGGTACCTGCTCAAATTACTCAATTGAATTTGACGAAAATTTCAGAGATTGTTTTTAAAGATATCAGAAAAGTTGAGAGAGTAAGTAGTTTAAACCACGTTAAAAAATAAACCAAGTAGGTACTAAATCCAATCTACGACTTTCGGTTGCCCGTCTAATAGACGGCGTCTATAGGTCGAAATATTACACGAAGCTATCTGCTATCGTACACTGAAACCGATTTGTCTGGGGTACATTAAAACTGATATACACTCAAACCGAGATACACAAATATAGCGTATATAATAAACTGGAATTTCTGGAAAAAAAACTGCACACGGGCAAAGCCGGGATATTCAGCTAGTATCATTATAAAGTCCGATTTCATATTATTATGAAGTCAACGCATTAAAGTGTCACGTTATGATTTTAAAATGAGTAAATTAACCTTGTTAAAAATATTTAAGAATAACATAATATCAAGTTGTAAAATAAAATAAATAAATTCACCAATAATTACAAAGACATTTCTGTTAAGCTATTTGCACTTCTAGGTAGGTACCCGATGACTACTAATACATAATTGTTTCACTAAGTTATTTTTTCCTAACCTTCCACGAAGTTAACAATAATGTACATGTTTTTTATTTATATTATAATATATTCGTGATGCTGTGTTTATAGAATCAAAATATAAAATCACGGTCTGTGAGCTGATAATTATGGCGAGATTTACATAATATGGTATACACACTATGCGTAGGTAGTGTAAAGGTGGTGGATACAAAACACAACTTATTTTTATGGTGAGCAATACAAAAGGGGATTATTAAGGAGACAATACGATGTCGTTAAATATGTTGCCGACTATTCATCCTTGATCAATTTAGAAAACCCCATGAGAACCACTGACAATAGAAGCACTGATTTTGGGCACCTGTAACTTAGGCAGTGTTCACCTGTTATGAGTGGTAGTCACCCTCCGAGGGAATGATATATATATACTGCAGAGAAAGGGAGTGAGTGAAAAAGAGAGAGTGAGGGAGTGCGCTTATATATAGTGGAAGAATATAAAGAATGCTGTTTCACCCTCCGAACAATATGATTATATCGTGTATAATATTCATTTTTCTCTTATTCGGGATACGTGAGCGGCGGTAATAAAAAGGGTCTGAAGGGAAACGGTTTTTATTGTAAAAGCCATTCATGAGATATTTTTCGGAAAACAATTTCGACGAATACATTTGATTTTCAACAATGATAGTGTAAATGGTCACGATAAAAAAATATTTATTACCGTTCGAGAATAACACAATATTATATAATATTATACAGTATCATACACCTACACCATCAATGGCCGTGCACATAACCGTGGTTATAAATAAAACGCAGGTGTTTGCCCCGATTTTAGGCTTGAAACCGTTGCGCCAACTTGTGTCCGCGACACGAGTTTCCGGAAGTTGTACCTACCGCGCGAATGCGATTCCCCGCAGCAAGGCCTTACGCGACCATGAATTATTAATAATAGGTACAATGTTACCTATGGCGACGACGACGGAGACACAACTCCAAATCCAACACACGTACAACACTGTTATAATATCGTATTCGGCGCAGTGCGAGTTATGTGAAGGTGGTTGCAACCGTTACGTAAAATTTAATTTCGATTCAACCTATTCAGACCCGTCTCGTCTATAATACATAATAATGAATAAGTCTATGTTCTCGCAAGAGGAGAGAAAAAACAATACGCAATTTGTGTTATCTAAATTCGTATGCGCACACACACACACACACACACACACACACTGTTGTTGTATTCTGCGACCTTGCGCTCAACCAGTAAAATTATTTCTAAGACAATGTCATAATGATCTATACTGTTGAACATATATATGATTATTATAGTCCCGAAAGGTCCGCGATTGGACTCGAGAACGTTTCGCGCTCAATCGTCCGTATACCGCATACCCGGTGCAAAGTTCGATAACACCGAGTTCGGGCTTAGGTGTGCGGTACCCACAGGTATACACGAGTAGGTGTATTATAATAATAATATCGTTGTCGTACAGATAGTTGAGGTTTCCGAACAGCGGTTTCCGTGCGAATAAAATAATGTACATCACGATGTACGGAAAAACCGCAGCAGAAGAAAACGGCGGAACAATGGACGACTGCGCGTACAGTGGGTACCTCCTACCTATAATATTATATAGCGGCCGGAGAGAGGTACCTATATAAAACCATGGGAAAAATCACGAAGGCGTGTAAAACGAGCGAAAAAACCGAATAGAAGGAGACGAAGAGGGAGAAAAAATCCGAAGACACGCCACCGCGACTTCGCGACGTCGGTAATTATCGTATATATATATATATGTACCCGGGCAAATTGTCGGAACGCATTGTGCCAGTTTGCTGACCAACCGAGCGTCTTCCAGAACGTTGAACCCGCGCGGGTAATGACGACCCGTGAAGCGAAACGAAATTGACCTTGTTTTTTATTTGGCTGTTTTTTTTTTACATTATTTTTTAATTCTCATTATTTTTCCGTCCGCGCACATTCGCGCGATCTCGGTGGGAGTTGTACATACAATATACATTTTTTATTATATACATATTATATACAGGTATCGTAGAAGTATTGTGATTCCGACGTAATTTTCGTTTCTCTACCGTTAGCTGCTATCGTCTTCCCGTCGCCTCAGGGACCGTCGAGGAAACCGAAAGCCCCTCGAAAAGTCGTATTCGGCGATCACATTATATATATATGCCTTGATGGCGTGGCGGAGGAGATGCTGTGCCGGAAAGCGGTGATCGGGGTCCGCGATCAAATTGACGGCGCCGTCCGCGGAGGGGTAACGGGAATGTGAGAAAACCGGTTTTTCCGTTGACGAGAAACAGAACACAACGCAAGCCCGAGAATAATGATGATGATGACGACGATGATGCGATGATAATAATTATTCTCGAGGCGACTATATAATATTTATCATTGATAAATTATATAGGTTTACTGCATATATTATTATATACGCACTTTATAATATATCAATATCTGTAATGCGGAAACGAACGATTTACATTATCGCATTTGTCTGGTAAAACATTGAAGTGAGATGTAAACTGTAAATTATTGTTAATTTCATGCAATACGGTTTTCTTTTTTATTAAACGATTTTTCCCGTTCGTTCGAATAAATTAGACGGGTTGAATTGTTTTACAAATTTTGTTCGCGTGCTTTGCCAAAAAATTATTTATCATAATATTACCACCGAGATATCCAAAGAATGTATGTCTATATATCGGCCCACTATACAACACATTATATATTTATATCTATAGTGACCGAACAACAGGTTTTCATCTGTAGAAGGAAATTGTAAGTCATTTGCTTAACAACATCTGCTTTAATCCCGTTCCATACTTATATGCTAAAGGTAGCGATTTTATGACACGAGTGCGTATTACTGATTTTGCGGTATACTTTCTTTTATAGTTTCCGAAAATAATGATGTACACCTGTATATTATGTTGTTGGCGTTGGCTAAAACTAATGAGCGATTTTCGAACGGCAGAAACACGATGGAAAAAAGTTAATACCTCTCAGATATTTTTATTATAAAATAAGTATATTTTTTTTCTAGACTATATACCTCTTCAGACTTATTATACCCAATAATCTTCTTTTGTATGTGCCTATATACTAACAATATTGAAATTAACACACATAGCTTTAGTCACTATTATTTTATTTTATTTAAATATTTTACATTTTCATTTTAGATTCTTAGAGCATTTATGTATTATTTTTTAATAATATTTTAACTACTGTTCACAAAAATAGGAGGAAATTAAAACATATTTTTGCATATACCTATCTTATTTCGTAGATCATGTTGAGTGAGTAATTATTTATTTATAGGTACAAATATAATTTATTATTTTAAGTCATCATCATATTTGAGAATGATTTAATAGTAATAAAATGGTTTTTATGATATTTTTCTGAATTCTTAAAAAAGAAATATTAGTCTTGCGGCTCACTGTTTCAAACTAAACGTATCCTAAAATGATTTAAACTATATAAAAAATATTCACACATTAATATTTTAAGTCATTAAGATAATTTATAATAACTATATCGGTTAAATAATATACCAAATACAATCGATTATTGGTTTAGGTAAATTTAAAAAGTTATTTCTTATTCATATAGAATATATTATAAAAGTTACTGTTATATGTAGTTACCTACTATTCTTATTATATTTCACGTTTTGACTTTTGGCCTCCTGTCGCGTCAAGTTGCGATGGCGTTAGGTGATCATTATATTTACATAGTGTACCTACCTATACAAATGTGAAGGGAAAAAATCCTTGTCATATTTTTGGAACCACACTGGTACACAAAAGGAGTATAAACACAAGGCGTGGCCAAAATAGGATTACATGTGAATTGCCAAATATTTTTTTTTTTATAAATTTTTCTCACCGGCTTGCATTGTAATCGCTCGCTGCGGGAGCAGTCCAAGCTTCGAAAATTGTCTATAAACGCCCGCGGAGACCTGAGGTTATAAGAACCATCAGAAACTATTATTCACCTACTATACAAAGGGTATAAATAGATAGGTACTAGATAGGTATGCACAAACAAGTGTACAACACCACTTGCCACTTGCCACTTGTACAACACCACTTGCACGAATAAAACTAGGGGCAAACTGAGATTTATCGATTTCGGGTTCCAAGACCCACAATAGATAGACTACCGTATACGGCGAGATTCAGCACCCCTCATAATTCTCTATGACTCAATAACCGACAACAGACACATTCAACGGATGTGCATTATAACATTCGAAACAAATTAACCGAGTAAGCCAATGTTACAAATATTGCAATACCTATACATGTATAATAGGTGTTTTACCGATATTATCTGTTGATGACAGGTCGACAACGGTGGCCGTCACCAGGCTACAATAATCGATAATGTGGAGCTAAGAATATGAACGAGTCACAAAAAGTAAATCAATTATTATAATGAATTGAATGAAAGTAGGTACCTATATTATTATATTACATTCAATGAAAACAGAATTTTTATCTAAAAACAAATAAATATAATCAACAATAGTAAAACAATGACGAGATCTATTTAAACAAAATATAATGACTGGATAATTGAGAAGAATTCTTTCGGCTATATTGACTTATAATATAGTGCGCGTGTTGCTTACATTTTCGTTCTATGAATTGACGATTATTAATAAGTACGTTATACGTCCTGACAAAAAAATAAAAAAATAATATTTATATCGTTGATATAAATTAATAAGTTGAAAAATTCATCTTAATTGAAATTTAGTCATGTACGAGTATGCATCTAACTTACATAATATTATAGTTACAAAAAAATTTGAATGCCTGCCTATAATATTACAAAATATAAAATACCGTACCGGGCGTTTAAGTTTCCTTACAGACGGCGGCTGGTCATGCGTACCAGCCGCGAGTCAATTTATTAATGTGTTAAATATGATCACGGTATACAGTTTACGTAGACGTACGTAGTATAATAAATTACGTATTCCAAGTATATAATATAATGTAATATATAAATATACGTGGTGCCACAAGCAACCGCCGCATCTAAGTCTGATCGATTACTATATGGTTCCTAGAGCGTGCGAGCTTGGACACGAATATCTCATGTGCGGGTGGTATATAATGTTACATCGTAAAAAAAAATTTGTAGGTTTTATAAAAAATCCTATATAATAATAGTGAGTTAGGAGAAAAACTGCTTCACCGTTAACCCGATCACAATATTATTGCGCTATGGATATAATATAAGGTGCGTATAAGTGCCAGAACAGCTTAAAATGTATAGTCTTATTAAATATTTATTATAACTTACATAAGAGTATTATAGTAGAATTATATTTTAAAACCAATAATAAATTTTTCCCTCTAACGGTATATAATAAAAATTTCCCGCTGGACAATATAATTTGTTTTAATACCGGCAAATAATAAATTAACTTAATAATTGAATAAAATAATAAATAAATTTAATAATTAAATAAAATAAGAAATAAATTTAATGATTAAATTAAATAATAAATAAATTAAATAATTAAACTAAATAATTTATTAATTTCATAATAATATTAAAATATTTGTAACGAAAAAATCGGCTTCTGGGTTAGCTGTTCGGGTGTTATACGCACCCCATGCGTACCTATACATCGCGTTATATATATACCACCTAATACACGTACTGTAGTTTAATATATTATTAAAAATTATATTATATTATTGTTATCGCGACGGTAAACACTATTTTGTGTAAACGAATAGTTAATAATATGATATTTTGACGATGATAATAAAAAATGTCACACTGGGCCTTACCTTGAGGCGTTTTCAACACCGGCGACTCTTGGACAACTTTGGACTGCGGCTGCTGCTTCGGCGGCGGTGGTGGCGGTGGTGGAGGCGGCAGATTCTGCCTTATCGGTATAGCCGGCGGCGGTGGAGGCGCAGACTGGTGATGGTGCTGATAGTGGTGCTTTATGAACGGCGGCGGTGGTGACGGTAACCGGTCATGGTGATTGTGGTCGTTATGATAGTTTTGCAGCGACTGTACCAGCGGGTCGGAGGAAACGTGCGCGTTTCCCTTTTGGTTTTCCAGCAGTTTCTGTTGCTGCTGGTGCAATCGGTTTTTGATGAGGAATATCTTCGGCATTTTGACGTGGTGGATGGGTCACGGGCAGAGTCACTGTGGTGACACAGATATGCTTTTAACGACGGAGACGAAAAAAATCGCAAAAAAAATTGTTTATCAGCAAAGAAAATTGACTGTTTCGTCCGTGAGTGTGAAGTCCACGAGGGTCACTGTCAGCCGCGCCGGTAAGGTGCGTAAAGAGCGGGTCGGCGGCACGTACACCACCGGAACAGATTCATAATGAATAATTGTTTTGTCTGGTGTGATATATTTTAGGATTACACTTTTGACGACGAATTCGGCAGATACAATGTAATCTGTAAGAGTTAGTATAAAATAATAACGAAAAAAAAACCGCACTAAAAAAAAAAAAATTAAAAAGACGCAACGAGCGAATTTACACAATAATAATAATTATCCGAAAATATAAATACCAAAATCAAAATTTTCTACTACTAATAATAATAATAATAATAATAATAATAATAATAATAATAATAATAATGCAACGGACGACCAAACGGTACGTCGGTGAAATCGGTCGTCGGATTATGTCGGACGGACGAATCGTCTGACGGACGCGACGGCGGAGAAGTAAGAACTGGCTAGAGAACCAGCGAAGCCGTTGCCGGCGGCGTGCGGAGACCCTCCACTTCACGGGCGGTTGCGGCGGCGGTACCAATGTGGGCGTGGCGATGCTCCACGGGTGGGGGGTTGTCGGCCGTGTATGTGACCGTTGTGGCGGCTGACGAGTGGTGGCGTGGCGGTACAGATCGCGGGCACGTAGAAGACCGTGTCCGGACCACTGCCAAGATCATGGTTTCTGCGGTTGCGGCGGCGGCGGCGGCGGCGGTGGTGGTGGTAAAAGAAGAAACAGAATAGTAATAATAATAATAATCGTACTGTAAAGAATAGAGAAAAACGACAAATACTATAATAGTAATAATAACGCGGCGGGGAAACCAGTCTGATGTAACCGGTGGCGCGCATGCGCGGGGTACGTACCACAGCGTTGAACCCGTTCGACGGAACACGATATTCGTACACACGCGCACACGCACACACGCACATGCACGCGCACATGCAACAGGTATATAATATATTATATTATTATTATATTATCGTCTCCGTCCTGTTATACCCTCCCTTTGACCGTATTTACCGCACTGCGCTCTGCTTGCCCATCCCCGCCCACCGACCCACCGATGACCGCTCCGCCGTCGACGACCAGCCCCCTCACCCACCCACCCACCCCCCACGGCCACAACCGTATTCGACGTGTACGACGACGACCCGCTATAGTCCATCTTGTCTACCGTTGCCGATATAATAATTGTACTTATACATTATATACAGGATGATTCGCATGTCTTCGTCCGATTACGAATTTCTATGGGTCGCAGCAATCGCAATTCACATGGGCCAATCAGAGGTCCCTGGCCCCAATAGGCCACTGTATCCAAAAGAGGGCCTCTCGCTTTTGCATAGGCCCCACAAAATAGCTCTGAATAATGTATGGTTAGGTATATATAATATATATAGGTACGTGCCATATTGAAAAGATAAGATATAGTCAAGTCTATTTTCTTTTACATTTTTTCATTTTCTTTGCTGATTTCGTTTCTCGCGAACGTTCATTATCAAACAAATACCGTATTTTGAATAGTGCAGGATATGTCTGGGCGGCCAGTGGAGACATTCATTTATTGTAAGTTGTATCAATCTATATTACAACTTGAATATTTTAAGAATATTTTTGACTTCACACCAACCTGTACCTGCATTTTAAAAATAAATATATGATTGAAATTGGATAAAGACTTTTGAATCATCCTGTATAGTGTATATTATATATATTTATGTACTATTATGTTACATTGTATTATATTATATTGTGCGTATATAGCGTGTACACACAACGTACGATATTATCATTATTATTATTATTATTATTACTATACACTCTCCTCTCCGAAGACCGAATCAGTTCGACCGGTTTTGTATTCATTTATCCACGTATATATATTATATATATATAAGTACCGATATACATATATATTATACCATATGCCTGTAGTCTTAGATAGGTTATTTCTATAGTTTTTCATTTTCTGTTTCTGTCTCTCTCACACTCTCCCTCTCTCTCTCTCTCTCACTCACTCCCTCTCCGAGGATAAACAAGAGCTTCGCCACAGAGTCAATGTCAAAACACGACGGACGATAAGTTTTACTTTTCGCCATTTGTTGTTTTATGTAGGTATACGTATAAATATTATGTCCGCCGCCGACGTGTACCATTCTAAACTGTAAAATCGAACGCTCACTGCTGCAATCTCCAAACGACCCACACATATCGCATTATTATTATTATCATCTGCATAAATACTCCGCGCATTGTGAGATTCATATTTTTTTACGCCGATTTCAAACATTATATCACACTGCTTATAATCAAACCAACAGTAAACGGTAAACGCGACGTCATCTATTATAAACAACGCTGCTCGGTAAATATTGGTCGCTTATGAAATGCGTAGGTTTACATGCACTCTATACGTATACAACGAAACGATAGTTTAGAATTTGTAGTTAATTGATTGTCGCCAACAAAAAAACCACAATTATAGATACATTAAGATAACAGACGAACTTATGACTCAGTAGGCCTAAATTGTCAAAAAGTGCAATTATGGGTCTAGACTGTTGGAAAAATATGTTTGGACAATATGCCATTACTATTTTATATTAATTCTTTAATATACATTTATAATATGAAACCATTTTTTATACATTTGACACAAAGAAAACTGCATAGCTGAAACAAATAAAACAAAATAAATCGTTAGTTTTCTTAATAATATTATAAGATGATTACTTATTGTAGTGGTCACTAAAGTGATAGATATTGACGTGTAATAAACATACTAAATACCGAGTGTTGAGTAACCAGTATGGGTATAATTAGGTATTATAGTATTATATTTCCAACAGCCTATAATATACCTCCTGGAAAAAGAAAATTTAACGCACGTCGGAAAAAATTCGATGAAAAAATATTGTATCTTAACTCTCAATTGATGTATTATATGGCCGTATATTCTGCATAATAGGCAATTGACCACTTATATAGTTTGGCGTTTTTGATTTACAATAAAAAACGATTCCATACAATATTATCTGGGCATAGATATTAATATTATAATACAGTGTTAAGATTTACCTGACAACAATAGTTAACATTGGGTTAAAACAGCGTTTATATAAAGGTATAGGTACTTATATTAATTCTTCACGCAGTTGTTATTTGCAATTTTATCAAACACTATAGGTATACCGGATAATTCGAAAAATACCGTCTGCAGTGTGTTATAAATCCTCGTCAATACAGTTATTTTGTATCCACCTATATATATTTTTTATGATTATACTATTATACATCCAAATTTTTGTAGGCATTTTGTAACGAGTTATATTTTTCAAATATGTATGCTCCATATAAAGAGTTTACAATTTAAAAATATTTTAGTAAATATAAACATATTAATTAATATTAACATCGAATATAAATATTAGTATATTATTATAATTTATAATCAATGATATTATATTATTATTATGTTTTATGAAAGCTGATATTAAATAATTGTTTTTTGTATGCATGCTGATCCCAAAAATCGAAAACAAAACGATTTATGTTTTGAAAAAATAAACTTCAAAAACATATTATTAATTGCAGATATTATAAATATGATGATGCATAATACGTAGGTATATATATGCTACAACAGGTATATGCTGTAGGAATGCTTATCGAACATCTCCGGACTCCTCCACACGTGTAGTAGATAATCGACATCGTGTTTTCGTGTGTACCTATACTGTATACATTACAATTTACAATTACGATTACCTATACACAAAGAACGACATGACAATAGAATCGGATAGAATAGAAAGAAGCAATGGTTTTGACAACAAGCCTGCAGAATTTGAAAGTGTCCAAAAGAATTGGTAAGGTAAAAAAAAAAAGAATACACTTTTTAGTCAATTATAATAATTATTATTAAAACTATATACACAACTGTAGTCTGCAGCGATGCATTTACCGTAGAGTGGGCCATCATCGGTGTGGTCGCAGTTTGGTTGACGAATGTTCTACATAAAATAATATAAAAAAAAAACTAGAAAAATCGGTGGCTTGGACTGTGGTCTGTGAATGTAAAATAAAAACTGTATAATATGTTTATTTATAGAGTGCATCTAATTTAAATACACTATAATAATATTGTTGTATTTACTGTGCCACTGCAAGCGGAGATTGGGTGGTGCTTGGTGGGCTTGCCCTACAGAAATATTGAAAGCCCCCCCCCCCAAAAAAAAAAATGATTGAACATTTTTCAAAGCCCCACTTGACATTTCTTATTTTATAAAGAAAGACTTTAGCCCCCCTAAAATTCAATCAAATCTCAGCCTATTGTCTTAATAGGATCCACTATCTGCCGTGTCCTATACGTAAATCTGGCGACTCCAACGATTTCTATTATGATGCTGTTCCGTCGCAATGCGATGCGACGAAATACAAACGGTTTTGTTTTTTTGTCGCATTTGTTGGAATCCTCTGCAGCAGCTCTCTGGGGCACGTGTATGATGTAATACATATTGTACTCAACAATTAACTTGAGTTAAGAACGTTAAGCTATATAAGTTAATATGTAACAAACAATATTATATTTAACTTTAAAAGTTTAAAGTTATACTTAATACTAATAATGTAGAGAAAAACATTAACTTAAGACAGTGAAGTTTGTTCTTTAATTACCACCAGGGACCAGGGTCATACATATTGTACATATTAAGATAATATTATAGTGATTGTGGAACTTAAATTTTTTTTAATGATAACTAAATATTTTTTCAAAAATACATCCACTCTATAATATCTGCAGTAGCTTAGCAAACTGCAGCACGTTTGTGTCAACTAAATTACTATCTACTAGTTATACGAATTGAGGAATATTTATATGATTATTTGTAACTTTCAAAATCGTTGGACACCCCGTGATAAAAAAAAAAAAATCAATTAATTTGTTTTGACTACAGTAATAATATTCGGGAGCACATATTATAAACGATGAAAATCTGAAAATATTCATATGAAACCGTATTTTTCCGGAAAATATTTATTATAGCAAATGTTTACATGTACTATTAACGTTTGCTACAAGATAAAAAAATTTAAAAAAAAAAAACAGAAAACTTGGTGGTCTGGTTTGCGTGTGTACCTATAATACATACATTATTATAGTGTCTATTTAATATAACCATAATTATTGTACTCTGTCGCCTTAATCGGATTCACTATCCGGCTTCCTCTGCAGCAGCTCGGTCGCACGTGTATAACCGGTACATCATAATAATACTATACACTTCTTTACGTATTATATTATATATATAGAGAGAGATATTGTTATCATACACGGCGATCTACAGTGTAACATTGTAATGATATTTCACATTATTTACATTACCGTGCTCGGTGCTCATATTATAACCTACTCGTGCATTTTAATGTCTTATAACGGACCGTGGTAGAGGGCGGTGGCCGGTTGTTTTATTTTCTTAATTTTTTTTTGTATTTTGGAGATCATTAAACTGAACCGCGGATGGCTGCTTTTAATTTGCGCGCGTTTCAACGTTTTAAATAATCTCTGTATATACCTACCTACGTTACGCGTGTGCATTTGTATAATAGGCGTGTGCACCGAAATTGTGGACAATTAAAATATTTTGTGTAGGTCATTATCCTTTCTGTACACGCTCCTGCTCTTGTACTATATAGGCAGTACTAGAAGTATAGGTACCTATCTAATTCCACCGTAAATATACAACAGTGCTCGAGTTCTTCCAAAATTAGTGCATAATACACACACACACACACACACACACACACACACACACACACGCTCACAGCATAAATATAAATATATATAATATAAAAAATACTATGTGCTTACGTCGAAGAAGTACCTATATTATATTATTCAGACTATATTAGAGTATATTATATATTCAAAGCAACACACATATTTTATGGGACGTGTATGCAGAAAATTATTTCAGGGTTTTAGTACTTTTAAAAATAAAACCTGTGGTGGTTGTAACATCCAGAATCCCCCCTTCTCTTATATACCACTTACCTTAAACATTAATATTTGACACCCATTTGTCATTCAGTAGACACACTTTGATTTTCAAGGGAGACTAAGTGCGACGGGCAGATATTGTGAGTAACATTTGAATTCCTACAATTATTCGTGTAGCTATACAGTGGAGGAATGTTAATTGCAAATAGTCATGAACACTCTATAGTTTTATTTGTACCTAAATCTAAATTTTCGTACCCACTGCTGGCACCATCCGTTTTAATTAATATCATCTGAATTGGAACATTATTATTTATTACAAAAGAAACAAGATTTTTAACAATATATCTAATGATCAAAACAAAATAAAATATATTATATACTGAAAGCAGACAAAACAAATCACCTTTGAGTGTGCAAGTGTTGAAAATATATTATAATAATATAGGTACCTATAATGTCTAATGTCTACAATGTAGATTTTACAGATATTTGATAAAATTAAAATATTTAGTGAAAAAAAATATACTATTATAATAATGTATAAAAACCCAAACGTATGCAGTTTTTGATACATTTAGAATTATACAGGTTGTATATAGGTATATGTGGCTTATTTATTACCTACAGTTCACTTTCAGAATTCGCATCGGTATCACATGATAGTATCTATATATATATATAGTATATAATATTATGAACATTTTTATACTCCAAACGAAATTATGTGTTGCTGCACAGATAATATAATTTAACAAACATAAATTGTTTCAATATTATATTATACATAGCCATATAGGTATACCTCTGCGAAGATGGAATATTTTTCATTATTTTTCGCATTCGTGATTCATGTGTATACAAGGTAAGACGTGATAAAATATATTATAATAATCAAATGTGTTTCTTCACATTTTTGGTTTAAAATGTTATTGTTTTAGAACCTACGCGTGTCTCGTAGTCACAATTAACAATCGAAAACGTTTGTAAGAAATTGCATTTATAGTCATATAGATATAAGCTGGCAGATGCTTATGAAAGTAACAATATTCTCTTAATCAATGATCATTATCTAGCAGACGAATATCATAAAACTAAAATAATTTTATGTATTTATCATAGTTGTATACTATATATATATTATATATATTACTATTATGGATACCAAACGAGTCTTATAGCTCGCTCACCTATAAATTATTATGTGCAGTGACATCATTTTTAATGGTAAAATTGTTTACGGTTCGTTAAACTTTAAGATTATTTTTCCGTCTTACTGCAGCACTATAATATTATTTTTTGTTTCTTTATAAAATATTTAGACCCGATTGTTCAACAATTGAAAATTAATTTAAAATAGTTTGGATGCGAACGATGGCGATGTTATAATATATTTTTTTTATTGGTATTGAAATTGTACAATTTCTGCTTGGACTACTATGGTCATTAGCATACAATTATAAACATAAATACATGACATTTATAATGGAAAAAAGAGAAAAGAAAAAAAACAGTTTTAAATTAGTTATTTTGATATTTTGTATATTTGCAAATGTTGACTAAAGTAGCTTAAGTAATTTAATTGTTTTAAGGGATTCAACAGTGTCGGTTTCGTTGTCTGGATTTGGACCTAGACTTTCTCCAATTTGGTGGCTTATCCTCTCTTTGTTTGAAGATGTGTCATAATATTATATAAACCGTATAGACTATATTATATCTATAATAGTATAATGGGTGCCTATTATAACTATGCCTATATAGCTGCTGAATATGCGAGTTTTGAAAACAAAAATAACGTTTTTGACACTCGCCAAAACATAATAATATGACAATTATTAAATATAATACATATTATAGTGCGGTCAAAAATCCAAAATCTTGGGTAGCATCCTACGCTCATTTCAATATAATAATAATATTATGTCGTTATACAGAGAATTATTATTTTCGTATGGTACGCTTATATAATATAGTGTTGAAAAATCGAAATTGGTTTGTTACCGTCTTTGGTTACGGCCCACCACGGATACCATAGCAAATATTGAAGTCCCGCGTATATATTCAATTATATTATTATCTATTTCTATAAACATATTAATATAATAATAATATTATCGTAGTAGACATTAGAAACATACGGACGGTTTCCCGGGATACCGACGGTCAATATTCCAGTGGCACATTATCGTCATCTCGGAAATAATTATTTATCGTTATTGTTATTAGCGGTTCCGGTGCTAAAATGGACCAATGCGGTGGTTCGCCGTTACCAAAAATACCTGGTATCTACCAGACGCACTTGGTGAGTTCTTATTCATATTATTACACATGTTTATATCGTCTTATAAGCGGATTTTCTCGGAACGGTGCAGACGTACTTCCTTGGCGAAGCCGTACCCTCCATACAAACGCGATATATAATACGGTATTAAAAAAATTGTACACCTCACCGCAGATTTCCTCTAGTGTTTGACCCCGTACGCAGCAGTGGATCGCAAAGTCTGTGCCAAGGGTTTCACGGTGTCTATACTTACAGGGACGCCGAGGAACATTATCAGGTCTAAAACCCAATATTGGGTCACTCTTTGACTCATGGGGGGAGGGGAGGGAGCCGTGGGAAAACCTTAGTTCAAATAGGAGAGGGAGTCGGGTGTCGAAAAAGTCTGGGTACCACTGCCTTACAAGGTCGATACCTGTGTCTATAGGTAAGCCCCTATTCGTTAAAAAATAACATCTATAAAGCATCGATATTAAGATTTCAAACGCAGATAATTGTCTAATGTCGTGTACCTATAATTACTGATAATTAATGTTTAACTCGGACGACGCCTCCACCTCATAGGTACCTACACCAAAAGTGTCTCATTATTCCATTGACATTTGACGTTTGTGATCATTTATAATATACATACAATAAATATAACTATAATATTGTATACAATATATATTATTCTATAGTATAATAATGTCGTGGAGGGTAAAGTAAATATAGATATTATAATATTATGCTATGACTATTGTGCCTAAATAAAATACGAAATAATTGAATAAGAGACCTATTTTAGATTCCGAGCGGAACAATCAATATTTCAATAATAATTTATTCGTACAATTATAAACACACATCGTTATCGTAGAATCTAAACTTCCTTATATATCGACTGAGGTATCGCTTGGATAACGAAAAAAAAATCTCTCTGTACCTACATAAATTAAATATGGGTATGCACTATGTACATCGACTG
The DNA here is from genome assembly GCA_949089665.1 of Macrosiphum euphorbiae. Classification (NCBI taxonomy): domain Eukaryota; kingdom Metazoa; phylum Arthropoda; class Insecta; order Hemiptera; family Aphididae; genus Macrosiphum; species Macrosiphum euphorbiae. The sequence goes on along the minus strand of CARXXK010000002.1, from coordinate 43,464,009 downwards.
ACAATGCAAAAGGATTTATTTTATTTTAATTTTTTTTTTTTTTGAAGGTCTCCGAAATGTTCTTCAATTCTTAACGGTGTTCAAATGCGATGTATATCTCTACGCGTTCATTTTTTTTTTAAAGAATGTTTGACACTTTTTTTACAATCGAATTATGATTTGACATATTATTATCATTGTCTCGGCTGTATCATTCAAACCGGGTGAGACTGCGACGCGTACATATTACCTATAATATATGATATTATGTTTCCCACGTCGAAAACCGTCCATCATCCGGCATACGCGTACCTATAATATATCGTAGGTCCACTGCAGCACGTATTCACAAAATAAGGTATATAATATAGTGTACGATTTCGTATTATAGGCGGGTATTACATGTAGGTACGCCAGATTGAACATCGAACAAATCAATTTTCCGAACTTGCGCGTGAAAAAATTGTTTAGAAAAAATCAAAAATCTAAGGAGCAATAATTTCCGACGAGCAAATAGTACCTGTATATAATATTATCATACATACGTTTTATCCACTCGCTATAGGTATATACCTACCACGACCGTGGTTCAATCTCCCTTGTGTGTATGTACCTGCAGCAGCTGTACATTATATTATATAAGTCTATACCTACAATGGTATATACATCGTGTACGCGACGGTACATAACGCAAATTTTCACGGCTCTGTTGTTTGCCATAGTCATTATTTCGGTTCACCATATAACAATATTATAATATATCCTACGAAAAACTCTGCGGGTGTAGTGTAGAGAGTAACGACCGAAGGTCACAGACCATAACAGCGTAATACGCCACGTACACGCATATATATATAATAATATATACCATGTATATAAGTATATAATATCATATTTATTGCGTTACAACCAAACGTGAATTTCGTCTGTGCAAAATTAAAAGTCTTTGTCGTCACCGTTTCGGCGTTTCCGCTTCCGGTCCGAAGACAGTAATAATAATAATTATTACAATCAATACTTCATAATATTATTATATCGCGGCGCCCCCACTGTAATATATCGAGTATTCGCCAATATAAAAAATATCCCCCTATAGTGTATAGGCAGTAAATAGGTGCTAAATAATAGGTGCAATAATCATGCAATTATGCATCACCATAACTGTGTACAACCCGCTTCGTCCGGAAAAAAATGAACTAACATAATAAAAACAATATTATGCCGGTATATCGATGCACGGGCAAGTCAGCATAGGTTTATGAATTGATTCTTCCGAGATGATATATTTTATGTAGAACTGAGCATATTTTTTTAACGTGGTTCCAATACTACCTAAATTTTCTTGATATTTCTAAGTTGAATTTCTTAAACTTTCGTAAAAATCGGTTGTAAATTTTAATATAAATTTAATATTTTATTTTATTTAAAATAAAAATCCTATAGTTACACATGACGGTTTGGCTAGTCTATAACTATTTTAAATTCTGAGCGGCCCAGCGATGAATGTATTGATTTTAGAATGATGTGTGTTTTTTAATTTTTTTTTGTGTTTGTCACCACCGTTTGGTGCAGTACAATTGCTTCGATTTTTTTCAATAGCCATTTTGTGGTAATTCAAAATTATTATTCGTGAGGACTTGAAAATGTTATACAGATACACAATTAGTGATGATAAAAACAATACCTTCAAAATCTTGGTCTTGGTCTTGGTCTTGCGCAAAACTCTTGCAAGACTCTTGCTATTTTCACAAAATATATAAAACAAAAACTAAATACCTACCTGTTATAGCAGTGTGCACGTTTTTTGCTATGATCTCTAAGATGAAACTTATCGATTTTGGGAAAATAAAATAATTTTTCAGTAATAATTACTAATAATATTGTTGATTAGTATATGAAACAACTATGTTATTTTGTAATATTAATTCCCATTATATTTTAGATTCTGAGTGAAACGATGAATGTATTGATTTTACAATGATGTGTGTTTTTTTTTTTATTTTTTTTTAGATTCTGAGTGAAACGATGAATGTATTGATTTTACAATGATGTGTGTTTTTTTTTTTATTTTTTTTTTATTTTTATATTTATTTTTTTTGTGTCTGTGTACACGATAAGTAGTCGAAATAATGCTTCGATTTTCGACTTCAGTATCTTGTTCGATTGGAAAGTGAATATCGTTGGTGCATTGGGGAGGTCAAAATTTAAATTCCCCAGGAGTTTTCAAGAGCGCCGGGAAAAACAACATAAAAATTAAGGAAAAACGGGAATTTTTACGCAAAATCGGTTTTCCAAAAAATCGATTCTGGTTTTTGGTGTAACTTTAAAACAAATGACCGTAGATACATGAAATTTTCACTGGTTGTTTATATTTGCATTTTCTATACACGATAACATTTTCAAAATATTTTGATTTATTTTGAACTGTTTAGGGACATTTTCATTTTCCATTTTTTTTTAGTTTTTTTTCTAAAAATATCAATAAAATTTTATTTGTTGGTTGCGAAAGCTTGAAAATTTAATAGAAGGCTCCTAATATGTTGTTTCAAAGGCAGATGAAAAATATTAAAAATCCTTAGTCACAATTTTTTTTATAAGCATTTAAAGTTCAAAAATTGACAAAATATGGAAAAATCACGAAAATTAGCAAATTATTTTGAGTTAAGAATTCGTAAAAATTTTTCTTTTTAAATCTAAGATTTTAAAATCTAATACAAGATTACTCATAAGATTGTCTACCTTTATCAATAAAAAAATTTCTACCGGAAAGTCAAATTAAATTTTTATGAGCGTTTGAAATTCAAATTTTTACAACATTGGATATTCACTCGATTTCTCATGTGGCAATTCCCTTTTTTTGTTGTAATTAAAAAACGAATTACTGTAGATACATGAAAATTTCACTGAATGTTTATATTAGCATTTCCTATACACCTTACAATTTTGAAAATATTTTGACACTTTTTGAGCCGTTTACGGACATTTTCAGTTTTCAATTTTTTTAGTTTTTTTTTTCTATAAATATCAATTAAGTTTTATCTGTTGGGCCAAAAAGTGTAAAAATTTAATACAAGGCTCCTGATATATTGTTACAATATCAGTTGAAAAATATTAAAAATACATAGGCACAATTTTTTTTTATAAGCATTTTAACATCGAATTTTGATAGAATTTTTCAAAATCTCGAAAATTATTAATCATCGTAATTAATAAATTATAAAATGTTCAGTTTTTATAGCTAAGGATTGAAAATTTAAAACAAGATTCCACGTAAGTAGTTAATTCTCTTACCGAAAAATCTAAAAAATATACAATCACAGTTTATTTTTATAGTCATTTTATGTTCAAATTTGGACGAAATTACATATTAAAAAACCTAGTTATTTTGTTGTGATTATATAATATTATTCGTGGGTACCTACTTGAAACTTCTAAAGTGTACTATTATATATATATGATAGTATCAGGGTTTGTTGTTGGTGTATAACGTGTTATTAGTACCTAATGGATATTGTGATAATGTGATATGATTAATTTGGAATTTATTATAGGTCAATTTTTTTTTAATACCATAGATATGTATATAATTTGTCTTAACCTAGACTGACATACCGTCTTCGCTCAGAATCGTTTTTCTTATACAATGATATTGTATCATTGAATTCAAATTTAATAGCATCAATTATACAGTGACCCACTTGTAACCTACTGTACAGCAGAGCGACATCCACTTACCCACCTTTTTAATCTTTTTTTCAATAATTCACCATTTCCTCGAATACTGATCAAATTTCATAACAATGCAAATAAATTCTTATCATTTTCGTTATAAATTATTAGTTAATGAAATCTATAGATACACTAATATGTTTTGGTATTGATTTGGTCTTGTTCTTACAAGCCTAGTCTTGGTCTTGCAGCAAGAGTCTTGCGATACCGCATGACCAAAAGCAATTTTGGTTATCACTAACACAATGAAATTTTGCAAACATTTAGATTCATTTAAACTTATAGGTCCTATGTGGCTATATATACACCGCGAACCAGTGACGTATTTATAAATTAACCTACCATAATACTAATAGTAAAATAAGTTACTTTAATAGGACTTTGTATACTTAGAAAAAAAATAAAATTCGTCAAAATCATGAAAATATACAAATTATGTTGTCATTTATAATAAGTGTTTTAATTTAAATAAAATTTTTCTCTCAGCGACTATCACCATTTGTCAACCTCTGGCGGTCGTGGGATTCATTCAAGTTTCCTTCAGCTCAGCCAGTGGTTTTATGCTCCGTAATTGGATGGTTGAGCATTTTTCTTGTTAATTTTTTTTTTTGTGTCTGTCATTGCCGTTTGGAAAAGTAAAATTGCTTCGATTTTCTTCAACAATATCTTGTTCGATGGAAAAGTGAATCTAGTTAGGGCATTCGGGAGGTCAAAATTTCAAATTCCCAATAAAAAAATAACATAAATATTAAGGGAAAACGGAAATTTTTACGCAAAACTGTTTTTCGATAAAAAAGATTTTGGTTTTTGGTGTAACTCTAAAACAAATGGACATGAACGTAGATACATTTCCGCTGGTTGTTTATATTAGCATTTTCTATACACGATAAAATTTTCAAAACCTTTTGTTTCTTTTTGAACTGTTTAAGTGTCCTTTTCAGTTTCAAATTTTTTTAGTTTTTTTTCTATGAATGTCAATAAAAATTTAATTGTTGGGTAAAAAATTTTGAAAGTATGATACAAGATTCCTCATAATTTTGTCTACCTTTATCAAAAAAAAAAAAATGGTCCACAAGAAAGTCAAATTAATTTTTATGAGCGTTTGAAGTTCGTATTTTTATTTATTGAATATTCACTCGATTTCTTATGTAACGATTTACTTATTTTATTGTAACTCTAAAAATAATAACATACATGAAAATTTCACTGTATGTTTATATTTTCATTTTCTATACAACATAAATTTCTGAAAATATTTTGTCTTTTGAGCTATTAACGGACAATTTCAAATTTCAATTTTTTTAGTTTTTTTTCTGTAAATATCAATAATTCATTTAATTGTTGGTCCAAAAAGCGTAAAAATGTAATACAAGGCTCATGATATATTGTGACAATAGTAGTTCAAAAATAATAAAAATACATAGTCACAATTTTTTTTTTTATAAGCAGCTTGAATTTTGACGAAACTTATCAAATTGAAAATGTACTAATAATTCAGTATAATTAAAAATGTATGCAATTTTCAACTTTTATATCTAAGGATTGAAAATTTAAAATAATGTACCACTTAAATAGGTTATATATAAATTACTTTATTCACAATAATAGCATAAAATATACTTAGTAATATCATAGGCTTACTGACCACCTATACCCGCAGAATCGTTTTTCTTATACAATTATATTATATTATTGAATTCAAATTTAAGATTCGATTTAGTCATGTAGGTACCTACTAATTCAGTGTTTTGGTTATTCTATTTCAACCAGAGCTATAGAAGTACACAATATAATACAACTAGTAGAAAATAAAAAAAAATCTTTGGACTCAATCGTTATATATTTTACTTATCTCAAGTGCGAACTCAATTAGTATAGTATAATATATACCAGATACCGTTTGCCGCGTCCCTGAAAATCGATAACGTTTTTAATATGATATAAATGATAATGTATAGATAATATAAAAGTCGACTACGTTTCCGTTATTACCTTAATTACCACACAAACCTGCGTCGTTCTTTTAGTCATTTTCTCGCCGACAGATTGCGGATTTTTTCCTGTACACTCTGTACACGTATAGCAGCGAGATAAACTCGCTCAATGTTCCGTAAAGTATACATTGCAATTGGAGGGAAAATATTGCAGAAGTCTCGTCCATAATACAATTATTATAGGTACGTTTTGCCGATAAATACATTCCATTTGCATTTTTATTTTTTTTACAGTTGTACCGATGTCATTACTGTATATATAGGTAGGTACTTTTTATGCGAATTAGGTATAGTTATATATATAGTTATATTAAGTATATATACATACAAGTTTAATAATACACGATGGCGTTTCACGGGAATGAGTAAACGTGTCCAACACGCGAATAGAGATTCTGTTTTATTATTTTTTTTATTTTACGTAATGTGGTAAATCGTATTTTACTGTTTTACATACATATCGATTGTGATTTTTTACAGTTGCTGGTGTAGAACGTTATGTTATTATATTTATATGCGCGACATGATTATTGCATGCAAAAGTTCCTCTAGTTCTCACCTTCCTGTCACACAGACTTCGCCTAGGTACTATTTAGATAGATTATAATTGACGTGTAACAAAAATATTGTGATACGTACACATTTTACGACTTCGTCAAATTTTCTAGTAGGTACATCTAGAAAATATATTGTTCACAAAATTATTGTAAAACGACATATTATACTTCCAACCAATTATTGCGTAAGTCTTGTGCACATACCTATACAAAAATACAATTACTGTGGCCTATTATTATTTAGTGTTTCCTATACCTAGTTTAGAAGGTTTTTAGGAAAATATGTGTAGCAAAAATTCTGGCTAAACACAATAATAATATATCATGGCGAATAAGCTCGAGATTTCAAATGACATTCGTCTCGTAAATGCGAGAAAAATCTATTCAAACGACTGTTATATTATATAATATTATAAAAAAAAATTGTCTATTCAATGTAACGCGGCGTTTGAATTTTTACAGGAAGTCAAAGATAAATATCCAATAGGGAGTGACTTAGAATGCATCGACAAAGTGAGGTTCATCAAGTCAATAGAAAAAAAAAATGAGCCGTTGTTCTGTGACCCAGACGTGGCCATGGTGATGTTGGCCAAAGGCCACAACGTTATCAACCAGCGCAATTGGTTAGCGTTTGACGATAAAGAGGTAAACATAATAACTTATAACAAACAGACGGATGTAATAATAATATATTATATAGTACGCGTTTAACACTTGGCAAGCACGCGCTGTGTATTGAATAGGTATATAATAATATTATATTGATTGGCTCTGAATTCATAAGCTACACACTCTAGATACAAGTCAAAACCACAAACTTTTAGTATATCTAGGTTGAAACCTCACAATTTTTCGAAGGTTTTTCTATTAAAAACCAAACATTTTATGGTTACCTAAAAATGTATATATTTTTAAACGTAAAATATATTACTTATTACTTCCATATATTATAATATTTATTTAAATAAAAAAATACAAACGTAATTTCCGTCATGTAAGTATATAGGCATTAGGCAATCTTCACACAATGTACATTATAGTTCTATATTTTTTTTTTACGTTTTACAATAACGATTTCATCTTATTTGCAAACATTTTTTAAATGTTGGTAAAAGTATTTGACGTACATTAGAAATAGACAATAGATTTTGCTATACAATAACACTGATATGTCGTTAAAGTGTGCGGTTTTTGTTCATCGTTATTTTTGGAATCGAAATCGTAAGTTATTAGATGCAACCGAAAAGAGCATAACGTCACACAATATTTTGGTACACATCACGAGAAGAAAAAATTGTAAAAAATACCTAATACACGAGTTGGTTATACCTGGCAGCCATATACCTATAATGTAATTTAATATTTCGTTGGTACATTATAATAATATTATGTTGTTTATATACATATAATATTACAAAATAATTCCAATCGTGGACAGCAGATTGATGGACTAGATATATCTGTTATAACGTGTATGGAATTATTTCTGCCGAATGCTCTCGGATTTCGATTATAATCGGCTGCCTCGCAGAAATTTTGGCAGGTATAAACCATATATATATATAAGCAGAAGGTTAGCGAGGGCAGTGCGTGTGCACGAGAAACGTACGTCCGATCAATACGGTGTACGAACGGTTCATTATATAGTAGTTTTCTTTATTTTTTTTTTCATTTGTTGTACGAAATTCGATTTCATTACAAACAGAGTAAACGTCCGTCGTCGTTTCTGTGGGAATTTGGGGTATCGTTTTACTTATTGGTTTCGGTCCGGTTAAACGACACGACTATACGGTTTGTGTACTGAACTAGAATAGCAGGTACATTAATATAATCAATTCTGCACGATACGAAGACGAAAATAAATACATATATTTTATAGTTTGGGAATAAACGAAGTAACGAATGATATGGGTCGAATAATATACGGTTACCGTGTACAATATTATACGATGTAATTATAATATGTTGTTGTTGTTTATATAGGTTCTCACTTTTTACGCTTTTTACAAAAAGTCGGGTCGTGGAAGCTCCGCAGGAATAGATTACACTCTAAAACAGCTCAAGATCATTTATTTTTTGGTGGACGAAACGATTCAAGTAAACGAGCCGATGAAACAGAACACCGGCGGTCCACAAGGTTCTCATACAATTGTATACCTACTTATAGTTATAAATGCATAACGGGTTTGAAATGAATAAAATAAGACAATTCTTATTTAAAAAAACACAATTACTAATAACCAGTGACTCTGAAAAATAATAAACTGAAAATAATGAAAATATTATAATAACATTGAGACATTAAAAATATTCTTTTCGGAGTAGCTGGTAATATAGTTGTAGAGCATTTAAATAATTAAAACCGTTGAATAATATTATGATAGAACCCATAGCGATCGAAGTAAAATGTTGAAGGGTAATAACCTTTCTTATTATAAAACACGTATAACAAGTTTCAAATAAATGTATTTTAAATTTGAAAATTATGTTTGTTTTTTATTATATTAATTAAATCGGTCATAGGTTGTTTCATAAAAAAACAAAAAATACCGTTACCTGGCTGTGATCAAGAAACGGGGCCCTATTACAGGCTACCCGATTTAGTTGTCGGCACTACGGTCATCTTTTACGGAAAAGAGTTAAGAATTACAGGTGTCGACGCATACACTAGAGATTTCCTGCACACGATGGGAGTTCCTGCGAAAGACAACGAACCTATGCCAGAAGATCCATATTACGAGTACAGGAAAAAAGTGATGTACAGTATTATTTTGCATGCGATCAGTGTACTATTATTATTATTATTTGAGAACAACCATGATAATAATAATATAATATTCGTATCGCGACCGCATTGCAGGCCAACAGCGTTTAAATGTTGCGTTTTTTTTTTTTTGCAGACCGCCCTGGATATCACGTTAAAAAATAAAGCTAATACAGCTAGGAACCCACCTCCGAATGGCTACGACAGTCTGATCCTGCGATTTAGGGGCTATTGGGACGACCGTAATCAAATGGAGGGCGATTTACATTTCTACGAAGTTCTCTATTACCTCGTCGACGACACGATGGAGTTGGTCGAAGAAATTGTCGATGACACCAAAGTTAGTGGAATACGTCATAAGATGATCGTGAAAAGACAACGGTTACCGAAAGTGAGTATTAAAGTATAGATTACACTTTATAACTTTATCTATACATATACAGGATATGGTTCACCAAACATACTCACCGCCTTTTTCTTCTTCAATAATGTAATTATTTAAAATCTGGTTTAGGGAATTTTTAAATATACTTAAAAAATATTAAATACTACTTTAATATACTTATATATAATTTACTTATACAGACCGTTTTTTCAAATTCTTGATGGTTTTTGTATTACTTAAGAGGCGACCTGTGGAATTAAATAAACTTCTGTTTTCTAAATGTAACCACCCCCCCCCCCCCTGTTCTTATACAGTAAATTATTTAGCGGATAATTTTTCTTGATTATTGACATAATATCAAAATTAAAATACGAACGAGTAGTATTGAGTTAATTAACTTTGTGTACCTAATGATATAATAAGTCCATCATAATGAAGTTGATAGTTATGGGGGCAATGGTAATTTGAAAATTTTAGTAATTTACCTATGTTAATCTTTCTATCATTTATAAAAATTGTCAAAGTATAATAAATACTTTTCCAAAATTATATTTATTTTATATATTTTTTAAATTAATTTTTAGCCTTTAGTATAATAGTATAAACTTTTAATAACTGAAAAACTACTCTTTTTCAAATTTCTAATTGGGTAAATAAAATGTATATATTATATCCACTAAATAATTTACAGTAAAAAAAGAAGTTTGAAAAATCAAAATAAGCTCCGAAATTTTAAAATATTGTCTTTAAGTAGGTATATTTAAACATTTTAAAAATCAATATTAATGGGGGTAAACATTCTTATAGTAAATCACTCTATATATTATATAAGTAGGTATAATACAAGTGATATAAGTTTATTCGATTGGACCTTGAACACCGAACAATAAGACAAAACGGAGAAATATTTTACGAGTTTTTACTTTTTATTGAATCTTAAAGTTTTAATTATTTTACGACGGTATTAGAATGTGTTTCAAAATGCATCGCCGTGTGATACATAATATAGCATTAAATACCATTGTATGAACGTGTTTGTTGCATTTCCAGGAAGGCCCGTGGTTATTACAACCTGGTTACAATGTCAGACAAGACATACTGAACGTTATGACGACAAACAAAAATTCGTTTTACTATACAATGGATTCTAAGCTCGGGATTGTGCAAAAAGTTCCTTATTATAATTGTACAGATTTGTTCATCGGGCAAGTTCTCAATGTGTACGGTCGTTCTATCGTCCTGGTTTCATGTGACGAATTTACCAAAAGCTTTTATTCAAATGTGTACCAATTGGGTGAAGGTAATACTAATAACAGATTAAAATCGAATTCAGAAAATAATAATATAATAATTCTATCAACTAATATCCTGTACATTTGATTGAAAGAATTATATTAATTTATTTTCACTGTCAGTATCAAATTAAAAACTATACTATTAGATTATGAGGTTAGAAAAGAATTTATTGATTTCAGAATGCCATGTTTTAATTTTTTTGCTTGTGAATGTATACACGATTTTTAGTAGAAAAAATGTTTTGATTATTAATTTCCAATATCTTTTATGGTAGAGAAGTACCTAAACCTAGGCCAATTTTTAGAAAGTCAAAATAAAAATCCCCGGTACTTTCAGAATAATCGTGATTAACATTATTTTGTATGCAAAAATAGTTTAAAAATGTTCAGGGTTAAGGCGTGATATATTGTTACAAAAGCAGTTGAAAAATATTAAAAATAACTTCAAATTTTGACAAAATTTAATATTTATTTTGTAGTTAAAAATTTATAAAACGTTCAACTTTTATATCTAAGGATTGAAAATTTAAAACAATATACCACGTAAAGAGGTTATATATAAATTACTTTATTCACAATAATAGCATCAAATATACCTAGTAATATCATAGGCTGACTGACCGTCTGCTCAGAATCGTTTTTCTTATACAAATTATATTATATCATTGAATTCAAATTTAATACAATCCATTACAGTGACCCACTTGTAACCTACTGTACAGCAGAGTGACACCAACTTGCCCACTTTTTTTTTCAATGAAAACATTTTAAGGGGGCCTGGTCGCGATTTTTCAAATTTTCCGCAATTCTATAAAATTTGAAAATTAAATTTTATATTTTAGTTGCCACCTCAATTATAAGACTTTTCCACTAATCTACTACCCAATACCTATTTAGGAGGGGTTGATAGGGTGTATTATATCGGTCAAAACACAGTTTACAGGAAAAACTCTCACACCTCGTAGATTGGTCCGATTTCCGTAATTTTTTTTTTGTTAGATAGAAGAATATTTTTTACAGGGCGCATTGGACTTTGATTTTTGATTACGTTGCTAAAAATAAATAATAATACAAAAACTAAAAAGTTGTAAAAATGGATTAAATTCAAACTTGTAATATAAGATTTCGAAAAATAATTTTGAAAATCCAAGTCCAATGCGAACTGCAATACGTCTTCCTCTATTTAACAAAAAAAAATTACGGAAATCAGACCAATCTACAAGGCGTGAGAGTTTTTCCTGTAAGGCATGCTTTTGAGCAAAAAAACAGATCGCGACCAGGCCCCTTAATGATTTTGAAATTGTATATTGACTATACTTGTTAATAGGTATCCACGTTATTATTGTGCTGTTTCCGTAATATAATATATTATGTACCTATATTAAACAAAGAGCCGTAAAAGAAAGTCTGTGTGACTTCAAAATATTGCATTTTAATAATAGTGTAAATAACTCATTGAAGTTAATATTCTAATTTTAAAATTTCGATAGCACTTTAATGCTATTTTAAAAAATATAATATACCTTATGATAAAAGTTAGATACCTATTTCTTATTACCTATATCTTATTTGTAGGTAGGTACTTATAGTTGATTTATGTGTTTAGAATTTACATTAACGTTTGTGTCTAATCATGATAAGTTACGTTTTAGAAAACTTAAATCCAATAGAAGCCCCCAAAACAATGAGAGAAATTGAAGAAGAAATGTTGCAACAAAAACGAGTAGAAATTATTCTGAAGAACCAAGATGAAGTACTGAGGAAACGTTTGATTAAATACGGAGGAACAGGAATAATATTTGGCTTCCTCATTAAAATGATAACCGATGATCCGATTAATCAAGGTAGAAATTTCATGTTGAAGTACTATTTGGATGATACGGAATTCGCTATATATGAATATAGAGAAACAAATTCAGGTATGATTTAGTTCTTTGAAGTACCTATTTTACAAAACTGTATTGAAAATAATTTGATAATCGGGAAAAATAAAACCAATTATTACCTAATGATATAGAGCTTAGAGATTTTTAAGATCCTGAGCGGAGTGAAAAATACTACGATCATCGAATTTAAAGGGGGTCCCCGAAAGAAAACTAGACACAGTTGGTACTTTATGGAGGTCATAGTTAAAAATTCCCAGTATATTCTAATACATATAAACGGGAAAACAAAAATCAATTTTTAAAAACATAACGGGATTTTTCATGCTAAACCATTTTTTGACAAAATATATTTTCTTATTTATGTCATAATTAAAAAATGTATTACATTTAATAGCACAATGAATTACTATAATAGGAAATATAAATACCTATATAAAATACACGTAGTAATATGGGCTGATAAACCACCTTCGCTCAGAATAATTGTGTTCGGACAACTAATTCGGACATTGGACAATTAACAATGTTCGTACGTATGTCATTAGGTATCATTGAATTCAAATTTAACAATACCTAGGTATAATACATTAATGTGACTTAACTCTATGTTGTGGTACACTCGACATATATTATAGGTACAGCAGAGGGGTTTCCAACTTTTCCCTTTTTATAATTTTGACTTTTATCTAAAATATTATGTTGTATCTTCGTATTGTTGAAAATAATTATTTATTACTCATATATTTTCACAGTAGCACATTGTATTATATTATAATAAATTTATTTTGTGATGATTTTTCCAAGGAATGCGTGGTGGAATGTTTCGTTCAAAACGTGGGTTTAGTGAGAACCAAGACCAGGCAAATTTATTCATTTTTCATCAGTTAGCGGTAGGAGTCAAAATTTGTATTGACGAATTCAAGTTTACTATCGTCGATGTCGACGATAAGACATTGCAGTTCATGATCGATAATCCAAAAGAGGTGAATATGAAAAAATAGGACAAGTTTTTAAATAAAAATATAATTCTTTCAGTTCTCACACAGCAATTTGGTCACAGTTAGAAGCAAAACGCGTGAAATGATAAATAGTCGGTTCAGCAGTTTAGACGAATTTCGAATGGAATACTTTCAGGATAGAGAATTGGTGGACAGAGATGAATTCAGGAAAGTTTTGTCCTTTGAAGGAGAACTGGATCCTCATAATGCAGTAGTACTGTCACTAATGCATAAACGCCCAGATCCATTTGAACCTTATACGGATAATGTGCTTAGAAGCGTAGTGCAAAGAGAAATGAGAAAAGATTGTTTTATACACTTTGATGGCTTAAAGAATAATTTCAGATCCAGAAAATCGAAATCCGACGAAGTAGGATATATTGTATGCAGTGAAGCAATCAAGGCAATGAAAAGCAATAGGATCTCGCTGAGCGAGGAAATAAGAAGTATTCTCGTTAATAAGTAAGCATTGAATAATATATAATACTCTCTTGAAATGTCCTCTAATTCTATTTTAAAATGAAAATCTATAATCCATATTTTGTCATCTGTTGAAGTATATCACGATAAGGTGATAAGTGACAACGCGGACTGGTCGATTTTCTAAAATATTATTTAATTCGTTTATTTCCATTCATTTAATTATCATAAAACTTATCAAATTCAGAAAAGCAAATAAAACGTTCCATGAAATAGTTTTAAGCACATTAACGATATTTTCAAAATTTCGGTTTTGATATAAAAAATTAAGATATATTTATTGCTAATACATATTATTTTACCAAGTTTAAACCATATTTGTTTTGTATTTTTTTTAAACTTTTTAATAATCGTTTACATAGCTTAATTTACCTATGGGCAAGCTTTGTTTTTCTTACACGCTATTACCATAATCATCATAATTTTTGTTCGTTTATTTTTTTCCAATTAATATATTCATAGTATCTACATTGTCACCGAACTTCATGTTTATTTTAGTTTTTAAAAATTAATAATAATTATACGAATAAATTATCGGACGACAGACTGCAATTATCGTGTGTAGGTCACAGTTGATTGCGCTCATTTTTTACTCGTAAAAATAAATCCAATTTTTTTCCCTTTATGATGACGTTTATAAATCTGTTTGACGATGCGTATAATACTAAAAGTGTACAAATTAATTGCCATTTCACACTATCGGTCGTATTAAGTCTATAGTATTAAATGTTGTTCTTGTTTACTGAAATAGCCAATAATAAATATTTCAAATTCGTCACGTATATTGTATGTGTTTCATATTATGTTTGTAGATAATACTATTACTACTAATGTAGATCCATGTATGGGTCAGATGATAATATTCAATATTATTGTAAATTGTAATATAACTTTCTGTTTTCGTCGCTCGTAATTGAAATCAAATCCATATAGGTATACGGTATACCTATGTATATGCTGAGCGCATTATCAGATTAACAGTATGTCTACATGTTTAAAGAAAAACGATAGTGTTTATTCTCTATAGTGTTCATGGTTATGTTATATTCGTGTGGATTAACTCTGATGTACATACATTGTTACAGATTCACGGATACCAAAAACGGCTGCACCGTAAACTACGAAGAAATGGTGGAATTCATGGATTACATGAAAAATCCGGTGGAACCACCTTCCAGATTGGCCAGGGTTAGTGCGCGAATGCATATTATGTATTGGAGGTTAGGAGGGTTATGATGGTTATGGTATAGTGGTAGAGGTGGTTAAAGGGGCGAGCTATGGTAGTACAACGCATTTTGCGATTGCACCCAACATATTTTAAGCACGTCACATTTTAGCGAGGCACTGCAGTGACGGATTCAGGGTGCTTCATCTTAATCTATCCCAAACCAAACACCACTGGAGCTTTCAGAGTATCTTATCAATCATATTGTTTGGGTGGTATTGTTGAGTTAAGTTAATATTACCCTTTAGAATAACTACTATCCAAGTAAATAACTTGCAGACTCAAACTATTCAAATTCAGTGACTAAATTGCATCGTAGTTACAATACACGGACCGTTTTTCGGTCGTATCTAAGTATATCCGTGATTGTGTGTTACAGGAACTGCTGTTTGTCAAACCCAAAAAGGTTTTAGTCCGAGTGAATGAGTTCATAGATGGCCTGCGGTCGGAGACGTAGTGAATAGTACGCATGAAGGAAAATTAAATTTCGGTCAAACTATAATGTTTTAAATTCACGAGCTTAATTAAAATTAAGTGTTTAAAAAAATAACCTTATATTATATTTTACTCGGCGTTATTTTATCACAAGACGAGTTAGCCGCCAGTCACCACCACATCGAATGTATTAATAAAAATAATAATATCAATATCATCGTGTCTGGCCGAGCACGGCATATTACGATCGAAGAATGCCAATTTGACACACATCACGAAACGACTGCTATTCGGAACACGTCTCCGTTGTCGTCAAATATATTAAATATTTATTATATTAATATTTATTATTACGGGCTCGCACAGCAGTGGTCAGCGTGCGTGCGTGTGCGCTTCATTAGCCATTCAGGAAGCGATGACCAACATTTTAATTCGACTGACGCTCGTTTTTAGCGGACAAACGCGTATCGTGTGTTGTTGTTTTTGAATTAATATATATATTATATTATATTATTATATATTTAATATATTTTTTACGTGTGTACGGTGTACGCATTTTACCAGTCTGACCGGCCTTGGCGGCGGTCTGCACGACGAGTGGGTCCTATCCGGACGAAGAACGGTGCCGCCGCCACTGCCGTTTCGAGCAAACCGCATTATTTTATAGTTTCCCGACACAGAGGTGCCCGCAAGGTCGTGTCAAACTACCAGACTAGTGTGATAAGTAAAACTGGTTTTGGTTTGAAATGCACACGTATATAATACAATATTCATACATACATATATATATATACCAATGCGAGTTCGGAGCTGTTTAGGTATATATAATATGAAATATATATATACATATCCATACGATATCCGACTCGGGTATGGGAAAACGGAAGCGAAAGGGAAATCCGGAACTCTGCGTGTAGGTACATCATTGGGGCACAACCCGCACGTTATAATATAATATTATTAATACATATCACGACATGAAATATGCACACACCGTACCCTACAAAACAATCGATTCGCACGGTTTATCGGTACTCAGTCGCTATTCATTTCCCAAGGTGTAGGAAGCATTCGCACACCAATTTTACAGGGGCCTAAAGGAGAGGCGACAAGGAAGGAGAGGGGATTTCTTCACGAGTATTCAATTTTGAAATCATCTCGATGGCCGAGGGGTTTGTCAGTCGGATCTTCTTACTGCTTATATTATCAGGACTTACTTAACCTCCCCTACTGGATACTACCTATACGATTTATATCATCGTGTGTTTAAATGTTTTTTTTTTATTATTACACATAATAATATACTACTGTATTGTTACTCGTAATTATTATATTATTATGAAAATAGGTATAATATTATAGGTACCTAAATACATTAACTTCATATACATTGGCCACCGCTATACACCACGTTTTCCTTTTATACATAGTACCTATGTAATTAGTATATAATTAGTATTAAAAAAAATATCAAAATGATTTACTAATAATAATATACCTACGTTTATAAATTATATCCAATATAAGAGCTTAAATCCCCCCCATGGATAAACTTACAGCTCAAAGTACTTCGATTTTTTTTTTTTTTAGTGGTCTGTTAAAATATAATTTCTTTCCGTCAAGAAATCTATCTGAAACGATGTCGCCGTGTGGTGCAAGAGCCGACACAATAATATTGTAATAAAAATATTATAACATTTTCATATACAATAACACTGAAACACTGACCTCTTCACACACAAACCATGAAACGCGTATCTAAATCGTAATATTATAATATATATATATAGTTGACCGTCATTACGTCGTTAGCCGCCCGAGGAGTGAGAAAACCTTCGTCGCAAAATATCTTTTTGGCATACGGCCAGTGATCGCAAAGCGGTAGTAAGTCAGAGTAAATCTCGAAGGTTTACTGAAACGTTTACGAATACGTTTTGTACACGCCACCGTGTGCCTATACGGTACATAATATTATTATCTCCTATAGACTATTTGATTATGCGAACCGTTTGTAATTCAGTGGGTACATAATATGATATGTAGGCACTCTGGCGCCGTACAAGACTGCAATGCGAACGGTTACATATTATTATTATTATCGATTTGTCGGACAACATCGACGATAATATTATGGAGCAGAGTTTTTTTTGAACTACCTACGGACCTACCCGTTTTCGACTTTTTAATTTTATTGTGTCGGTGAACATGGCTCAATCGCCCGTTATCATACTTCTCGTATGATGATAACAATACATATAATATACACGAGTATGTGGAGTTCGTGGCCAGGATTTTTATTGGGGGGTGGTTTTTCTACACCCACAACATCCCCTGGCGTGTACGATAAGTGACTACCTTATTTGTGGGATTTTTCATTGACTTTTGCGCCGATTCATTTCGGATGAATGTAAAACGTATGAATACATTTTAATCGCATATTTTAGTTACGACAGTGTTGAAATGTGACTTTGAAAAATGATTACCAGTTCCTAATTATAATATATTGTATAATATCGTGTTATTAAATTATTAAGGAACCATATTATTGTAATTATCATATAATTTATAATATTTTTGGATATAGCCGCGAATCTATGTAAATATTTTATGAGGACATTACACTAATTTTAATCAAGTATAATATTATATATTTTAAAATGTAGGTACCTACCTATATTTCTGTAACCGTCAGAAAGTAATGAATATTATTTTTTCACGATTTGATTTAAATGATTTAATATTACAAAAAATTATGCGTTCATCTTATATTTTTTATTGTTATAGGTATTTGTTTTAATCTTGTTCTACAATTGTTTATAATGACATTATTTACATATATTATTAATTTTATATACTAAATCGGAATTTTTGATTTATTAGGAGTTAATTATTGCTTTGTATATGCCTATTGTCCGTGTTCTTTAAATTTTATATTGGTGGAGTGGAGACTGAAGAGGCAAATGGGTAACCTAAAAAATATTGATCTACCACTCCGGCAAATAGAATTTTCAAATATTTTGTTTTGTGAAGACTCCAAATCATGCACAAAAATATATTATATTTTCAAAAACTATCATATTATTACATTCTATTCTAGATAAGGCAAGTGTCAAAAGACAATTTAATAAAAGGCAATGTCTGTGTGTCGTGTGTGTGTGTAAGCGATCCTGTAAGCGACCCATCATAGCAAGTCTATCTCATAGTTCTAAAATTCGGTACATAAGTAATTCTATACCGGAGGATGTACACCTCAAAGCCAATTTTTTTCAACTTCGCATTTTAAAGAGGGGCTTACACAAGGATTAATTGGCTGAAAAACTATTTTTTTCTTCGTATAAAGAGTTGCCACTAATGCAGGTTACATAAAATAAAATAGTTATTACAATTTTATGTTATTATTAATATTGTATACCTGTATAATAATGCATTAATCTGTTAACAATATGTGTAGTTTACGTGGAGTAAGAGTTTAAGACTCCACTACCATTTTTTAATTTGTCACGGGTAACGCCTTGTAGCATAATATAGCATAACTAGTATAAGACTGTAATATCGGTGTATGTAAATATAGGTATACCAGATACGATATTATTACGAGGAGGAATCTGTACATCATGATTTTATAATAAACAATAATATGCTAAAATGTGATCCTAAAAAATAATATAAATTACACTAAACAAAATGTTTCTGCTTCTTATAACAAAATATTAGGTTTTTCACAATTTTTTTCATATTGAAAAATGAAAACATATTTTTATAAATACGTGTTTATTGAAAAAGATATAATATTATATAATAGGGTAATTTCACGATTTTTGTCACATAATAAATTAAGCACTAAATAATATAATCTATCATACCTGCAGTATAACAAATGTTCTTTATTCTTCTAAAATGCGTTGTTTTTGGACTTAGATACAGAGGTTAGATACAGAGGACACAGATATTTGTTGTCTCCGTTTAACAAGTGCTTAACATAGCAAATTTACGTTTAGCAGATCTCGTTTAACTACGTTAGTTTAAAAATTAAAGCGAATCGATCTATTATTAAACTATTGATAGTAAGAACATTATATGTGTTTGTATTTGTGGGTTTTTCACGATAACTCAGTTTTTCAGTGAGTAATGAACATTTTTAATTTATGCTTTATTATATACTCATAACTTGCTAAATATTTAACTATCGTAAAAAACCCTCAAACAAACATATAGATATAATGTTCTTAACATCAAGTTTCACAACAGATCAATTCACTCTAATTTTTAAACTATCGGAGCTAAACTCGTTCTCCTGAGAGTATATTTGCCATGTTACTCACTTGTAAGACGGAGGCAATAAGCGGCCGTGTAGCTTCCTCTTAAGTAATATACCATCATCAACAAGTGTCTGTCCGGGTGCATACCCCTTCTACACCTGCATGCCATCCTATCGTACTTGCACCGCCTAAAAATTCTAAAAATGTTTGTAACTTTCAAAATATACTAATATAATTTGCAGGTAGGGTAGATACAGTTGTAGACATGTCGATGCGCTTTGTCTATGAAACGGTTAAAACTTAAAATGTATTATAAACGTTTATATAATATGTATACTGGGTGATTCTTTTATCAAACAACACTCATTATTTCAAAAAGTGTAAATTTTTTGAAGATATTTTTTACATAGTTTCAAGTCGCTTATAAAACAACGTTTTTATTAAAAAATTATATTTTTAATTGTTTTTTATCCTTATAATTTTTTAAGTTTTTTACTTTTTGAATGACAACATAGGGTTTTAATTTTATATTCCAAAGCAGAATATTTTTCTTAGTATTTTGATACATGAAAATCGAATTTGGGTTGAGTAGTTTATGAGTTATAAGTATTTAAAGTTTAGACTAGCGGAGTGGAGTGGTTCGGGGTTACCCCGCGAAATGTTTGTCCACTTCACCGCTCGTCTAAACTTTAAATACTTATAACTCATAAACTACTCGCCCCAAATTCAATTTTCATGTATCAAAATACTAAGAAAAATATTCTACTTTAGAATATAAAATTAAAACCCTATGTTGTCATTCAAAAAAGTAAAAAACTTAAAAAACTATAAGGATAAAAAATAATTAAAAAAATAATTTTTTAATAAAAACGTTGTTTTATAAGCGACTTGAAACTATGTAAAAAATATCTTCAAAAAAATTTACACTTTTTGAAATAATGAGTGTTGTTTGATAAAAGAATCACCCAGTATATGGTTTCAGTATAATATACGCGTATAACATGGTTGGCTCGTTTACCCCACGAGCTTCCCAACCGACAGGTCAGGTTTTTTACCATGTGCATAAAATATATTGCCGACGATGTTTGAGCTATTATATCATACCCATATAGCCCGATATAGGTACCCACATATAGGTACGTAAATAATGGTAAAGGCAGGTATATAGCAGCAGCTACGTGGACAAACGTTTTGTAGACGAAACTTTATTTTCTACATTGTACAATAATTATTGTTCAATCGTATAGGTACCTACATAATATCATAGTATTTTATTATAAGACGCGCGTGTGCCGCGGTCTACAACAAAGTGACAATAATGGATTTCGTTTTGAATGATTTGTTTTTTTCGACCACATATTTTATAGCAGGTATCGCGTCATACATTATTATTTTATGATCCCATATGTCGCGGCGTGCGTTAGTTTATTTTCTCACATCAATGCGCGGTGTTGTAAAAAAACCAACAAACCAACAAAATAAATAACACATATATAATTCGGGGGTGGTCCTAACACGACGGGTTGTGTATAATATTATGCTTTTCGCCCGCCGCCGTTTGTTTCCCGCAATTACGCCACAGGGGCTGTGCACTCGCTCTTCGGCCGCCGGGAGAGCACAATATTATTATTATAATTCCGACCGAATCCGTTGCTGAATATAACGCGTATTATACCTATATATTATTATTATGTTCGTTAGGCCATTCGTATACCCATACGCAATATTATGTGCCGCAGACGGAATCCCCTTGGACCGTTCATTGTATTGTGTATAATATAATAATACGCACGTATATAGCCAGTGGACGTCGCGGTGCGCATCGAATTGATCTCGTTATATTATTATTATTATTATTATTATTATATGATCGCGATGGCCAATGGAATGTCGAACACGAGGAGGCGTATTACACGTTTTATCGTTTATTATCATTATTATACATTTTATATTGGCAATAGGTGTACCGCGTACTGTAAAGCGAAGACCGGAGAAGACGAAATAGGGAAATATTATTATTATTATTATTTACTGTGCCGTTTGACTAGCTCACCGATAATATTATTATTTTTGCCGCTGACCGCAAACACAATAATAATATATATATATAATATTACCTATAATGTACGGCTACCGTATATGCGATGCGAGATTCATTCGGTTCATTTAACACAATAAACTAACACACACACACACACACACACACACACACACACACACACACACACACACACACGTGTATAGCAACGTACTTCGTGTATGGTATAAGTACATATTATGTTATATACCTACGAGATATACCTATACGGCTTATACGTAATAATAACGCTCACGTCATTCTAAAACGTGTGAGATCGAACAGATGAAAACTGTACAATATTTGGTACCATATTATTATTTTATATAATACGCGACCGGTCATATATGACGAGTGACGACGAAAGAAGACCGCGAACATATTTTTATATGTCGAATCGTCATATTAGTATAATACAATATAATATTTTTTTTTTTTTTTTTGATCTTAAGCCCGGCATCAGCTATGGCCATTAGCTGTTTTGGTTTTGTACGTTTTTATGACGGTAGGGGGGGGCACGTGTGTGTTGGGTTTGGCAGAATTTTTGCTTGGGCACCCGTAGGTATCTGCTATGCCCGGGTGGGGGATGGCGGCACTTGTTCTCCGGACACCGTGACTTATCCGAAGAAAAATGCCACCCATGACCGAGGTATTGAGCCGGCGTCGGCTGCGTCGCAACCGACTCCTTAGACCGCTGGGCCACTCCGTCCCCCAATATAATATTATATTGTTAGCTGTCGTCATTATAATATTATGATCCTATTAATAAATAAAATATGATTATAAGTGCCTGCGTATTATACCTTGCGAGTGGGCCAGAGGGAGTAAACAAATAGTGCGCTCACATTATCTTAATATTTTATTAAAAATGCATCTTATACTATTCCTTTTTATTGTACATCATCTGTGGAGGTTTAGCAAATACACATTTGTGTTAAGTGTTATTATTATTATCTATTTAAAATCATTATAAAATATAATAAATAATAATAATATATAGAGAAATAGAATGAACATACAAATAATTAAATTATTATAGCCTTAAGTTTTTAACTTCAGTTATTATAATATGGATAGGAATGTACGTTATTTTAACTTAATGTATTATTTTAAAAATTATCAAGAAAAGTTGTAGAATAGATATTTAGATAAATTATTAAAAAGTTAACACTTATACAATATATGTATTTCTAGAAATATAGAATTTTAAAATGTTGTTGTGGGGGCACCTTTGAAGGTGGTTGGACCTCGGGTTTCTTTTATCGTGTGTTCATAATATTGTATTAAGAAAAATTGACAACTTAGCATTGCATATTCAAAAATAAAAATAATGGAAAATTTATATGGGCCCTCTAACTAATTTCAGATAGATTTTATATAGTTTTTAAAAACGATTTTAAGGATGATTAGGATTACCTACTTAGATCCTATAATTTTTAAAAATCATTTTCAGTATGGAATTTCAATAACATAATTTTATAATTTGTAATTATATATTTATATTATATACCTAAACAGCCTACGTTTTTCGACAATGATTGTTATATTTAAATATCGCCATGATAGGTACTGGAGTGCGAAGACTCAGAGTTGGCGGTGACTATAGTTACTTGTTACTATTTTATTAGTTATTAATTTATTATTATAGTAACGACCTTTTACTTATTAACCATCAACCACTATTGAATATTGTTTGATATTTTTGTTGTTTAGTAATGTACGGCTAATATAGTTGTCCTCAAGGAGCAAAGTGTTATTATTTTAATACTGAAGACTTTTAAGTTATGTACATTATCACGGATACCATGAATTAGCAAAATGGACTTAGGTTGGTAATATTTTCCATAATTTTACAAGTCTCAGTGATTATTTTTTATATTTTTATCATATCGTATTATAATGAATGAGAGGCCCTCGCATTAATTTGCTACTGGCAATGAAAAACTTTTGGGACGGCTCTGATTACGTGGAGTTAACTTGTATGATTTATAATAATGTTGTACTTGTCTGAATTCACAATTCAATAACACATAATATCGGTGTCCATGTCTGTTGAGATGAGGGGAGAGAGACACCTTAGATAGTCAAATAATTGTCTTCGAATTTTATTATATTCGACGGTTGTCGAGATAATTACAATAAAATTATAATTTATTTATATCCTCAAATTATTTGACGGTTATCCGGATAGTTATAATAGTATTATAATATAATCGAATTATTATTCGACGGTTGTCGGGTTCTGACTACATATTATGTTGTGTGTCGGCTACAACTCGTCGATCGGAATTCGGAATAATATAATAATCAATGGTGGGCAAGTTAATGAAAATAATTAACTGTGGAAAGTTAATTCAATTAAATTGCCTTCAGTTAAGTTAAAAGTTAACAAAGATAATAAATTTAACTAGATAAGTTTAAAGTTAATATAGAAAATAAAATAAACTTATCTCAGTTAAAAAAAAGTTAATTTTTTTGAAGGTACAATATTTTTAAGTCCATAGTATTTTGTTATACACAAACATTTACCAAGATATTTAACACTGTGTAAAAAATTAGATGATTATAATATATAATTCGAAAATAAATTACCAAAATCGTAAAAAAGTCTACGAATCAGTATTGTCTAGTTGATTACGCATGACTCAAAAATAAAATAAACTTAACTGCACGACAATGATATTTAAGTATTTAACTATAAAAAGTTAAAAACAATAAAAAATTTAGCGGAATAAGTCAATAAGTTAAAAACAAAAATAATTAAATATAATTAAGTTAAAAAGTAAAAAAAAAAATTAACTTTTCAACTTAACTTTAACTTTTTAACAAGTTAATGCCCACCTTTGATAATAATAATATGTAATAATAATATAATACGATAGACAATATAATACGCTCGGGTATCGTGTACGGTAACTATACAATAATATTATATATTATTACGTCCTGTACACATTTTACTCGTACAAAACAACTATATAATACGCGTATTGACTATAATACTACTGTACACGTTATTATGTTGTATACCGACGGTCTTTGCTGCAGGTCGTTATTACTAGTTATTACGATTACAATGAGAGTTTGTAAAAATCGTACGATTTCAAGGTCGCCGTCGTCGGCTGCAGTACATATTTTCTGGCAAAAGCACCGTATTATACGCCGTACTTTATTGTACGCGTTATGCCCACGCCCGCCTAACCCGTACGGTATTATTGTACGCGCACGGTAATAATGTGTTACGGTGTACGATATTTTCTACTTGTACTTAATAATATTTAACAATATTGTACACAATGCACGGGCGTCATGCGTTTGGGCGAATCACCTTTTTACCCACATGATAAAAGTTATGTATTTGGGCGAGTTTCTTATAATGTGTTATATGGTCGAGTATGATACAATGTAATAGATAAAATTGTATGTTTGTAAAGATTAAGATAAAAACAATAAGTAAAATCCATATAATAGGGAATTTTATCAATCTAAATATGGCACATGATTTCAATTTATAATTACACACACTTATATTTAACTTAAATATTATTATTTTAATTAAATAATATTTAAACTTAATTTCAATCATTTCAATTTTTAATCAGACGCACAAAAAAAAAAACAGTCCACTCTAATTACACCCGTGGAATTCATGGACAACCCAAGTCTGTCAAAATGAGAGAGAAAATGGATTGATAAAACACAGCATACCAGGATATTAAAAAATATCTCCCAGACACAGTACAATGTTTCAAAATCACTCCCCCAAACAGATAGCATTTTTTTAAAATTCGCCCAAACGAAAACCGCCCACAATACATATCGAGACAGCCGGGCTGCAGAGTGACAATAAATAACAAATATTATTATTTATAATTAATTCAGAGCTTTGCATCTCCCGAATTATTTATTCGCGAGTTAATATTCGGGTATTCAAAAGCCGGAATAAAAAATGTAAATAAACGTTTGGGTGTAATATTATATCCTTTGGTTTAATATAATAATAAGCTGCGGTGTTATAGTGCAGTGTTTGGTAGTTGGGATAAAAACTAAGAAAAATTAAAAAGTGATCAGATACGTCATAACGTGACAATATGTGACCACAAAAATGACATTTCACGGATATCATAAAATTATACTCAGCTCAAAATTACGAAAATTTGCAAATTATTCAAATCCATAAAATTTTTTTTTAGATTTAATACCACGAGGATTAACGAAGTACAAGGTTTCTTATAAGTTATTTACTAGAATTTTAAAAAAATGTTTAGCGTATTATAGATTTATATTATTTTATTTATTTAATGACATACCCGTAGTATTATGTCCAATTGCAGCGCATATTAACATTCTCATGTAATATTCTAAAACTATATATTTAAATTAAAACTGGAAATAGGAAACAGTATAAGAAACCCAAATTATGAAGGTTTGAAGTTTATATTTTGATGAATGTTCAAAAGTATATCAAAGATAAAAGATTTATCCTCAACCAATTTTTGTTACTTTGTTATATTATTCAGATAACATTTTAACAGTAGAAATATTGAAATTTCCTAGGTACCTAATAATAATGTAATTTTAAAAGTCTTAAATTTAGCAATCATACCACATGATAATATCAGCGAGGGGGCATTATTCTCTATGAACATTATTCAAATAATGCGTTTAATACTAATAATTAATTTATAGATTTGCCCAACTCTAGATAATATTCTTACCACAATCATTATATAGCCAAATAATAATAATTAGTGTGCATCTTATCAAGTTATACTTTGCAATAATATGGATGTCGATAATTATTTATTTATTCAATGATATAATATAATAAGCGTGACTCGTCGCATTATTACCAATTAAAATATAATATATTATATTGTATATAAAAAAATTATATCTGTGCAGTATAATATAACATAATATAATATTATATTATACTACAGTTTATCTATTCACTGCAGAGCAACAAACGTACGGCTGCACTTCTAATTAGTAAATAAGACGTAAATCAGTAAATTTATTTTATTTAATTGTATCGTGCAGTTATTATATCTATCTCGGTAACAAAAACTGATCTTTATTCATCAAACGACTCATTGTTTCGATTTGATTTTAAAGGGTACGACAATATAGTATTCCAATCGGTGCCGTGTGTAAGGTATATATTATAATTTATAATATTATAATATACCTACAGTTTCGGGGGAGTAACTTAAGTTATAAGTTACTGTAACAAAATTATTTTTCAAGCAATTTGATGGTAATTTAATTACATTTTATTTTAAGTAATGTACACGTAATGTAACTCGTAAGTTAGGAACTTTTTTGTAGAAAAATGACTAAAGTACTCGTTACTTTATTACTTTAACTACATTTTAAAACCAATTAAATTGATAATATTGTATGTAATTTAATTTAATTTTAAATCATGATTTTCTGACACCAACATTTTTTAGTTTTATTTATTTAATTGAAAATGTTTCAGCAAATGATTGACGTAGATACATTGTACCAAGCTCCACCCAGCTAACTTTTCGCTAAACTCGTGTTTAATAAGTTATAATAACATGGATAATAATATAGCATATTATGACATTTTAAAGATATGAAACAGTAATAATATAATGTTTAAAAAGCAATTAAAGATTAAGGTTACTGGTAATGATAATTTTAATGAAGTTTGTGGATAAAAAAATTTGATATGAAATGAATAATTTTTGTGGGATGTTTGTTGTGGGTTTGTCTAAAAGGACGGTAAGTTGAGAGATTAGACAAGTTGACTGCCATGAGTACCATATCTTGACCTCACATGGTTTGTACCCTATAGGCTTAAATATGTTTAACTCGCTCATTTTATACGTTTTGAGTTCCAATATTGGTACTCGCCTTGTTTGACTTTAGGACCAATTTTGGTAGTCATTTTCTTTTTTATCAGTTACGTCACTGAGTACCATTATTGATATTCAATCAACTGACGAAATTAGACGGAATTCTAAAAAAAAAACCAGTGTCCTGCGTGGATGACCGTAAAAAAAATACTGTGGTAGTCATTAGTCAACAATCCGTTCAAAATTCTTGACATTGAACCGGACATAAGAAATTACACAAAATCTTGACATTAGATGTTGGTTGGGCGGCTGTTACGCTGCATGGGCCAGACGAGGTTGTATTTGATACGTGACGATGCGAGACGTGTGTAGAAGTGTTGAGTTTGAAGTTTTACCTTTTTGAGTTTATTTATGGTAATTGGTAATATTGTGGATTCGGTCAGTTGTTCGTATTTTATATAACCTTTGTATGATGCCAAATGTGTACCAGAGCATAGTGTAGGTATAGTCTAGCCTTATTAGTCAAATTTTTATTTTCGTTAACTTTAACCTAACGGAAGGCAATTTAATTGAATTAACTTGCCCACCTTTGGAGATTTCTAATATTATTACCTTGTATTGGCTTTTGAAATGCGGCCGAAAAGAGTGAAATTCTGCACCGGTGTCGCTTAAGTTATCAATTATATTGCAGGTTATGCGATTTTTGGGCCAGACTATTAAGAATGATGGTTTGGACTTAAATGAAACATTGTTAGTGAGTGATTGAAATTATTACTAATTATTGAATGTAATTTCTTAATTGAGCGTATTGATATTATAATCAAGGCTTGCCAACGTTATAATAACATTATAATAATAACGTTATAATTGACAAAAAACGATTGAAATTTGTAAACGTATTTATAACGGAAAGCGATAGTCAAAAATAATTAAACACCGCCAAACAAAACATAACGATTAACAAAATAAATTATATACCTATAAACAGAACCTAATGCAAAATTTAATTTATAGAATATCATTGAACGAAAAATAACTCAAAACGAAATATTTTAAAATCTATTTATTTAAAAGGTCTATATTGGTATAGAATATGTAATATTTAATTACCCAAAAATGTAGCTTCCTCAACACTGTATTATACAATATTATTGTTGTAATACTCGTGCGTATAGTCGTATAGGTATGGCAGGCATAATATTTGGCGTAGGTCGTACTGCAGTACCAAGTAATAATAAAATTATAATAATAATGCATAAATGTGACCCAAATACCCATAATGGCAGTGTGCAGTTCTCGTATTGACGCGCTGAAAACCAACCTCGGAGGCATCGGAAACTCGGCTTCTCGAGCACAATACGAGTGTATAATATGTTATGGTAATAATAATAATAATAATATTTTAATAAATGAATGCCGGGCGATGCTGTGGTACCTGTGCTCATATATTGTTACTACATTATTATTACTATATGTATAGGTACCGTCGGTATTTCGTATGCGTTCCTATAATAGCCCACTGCGGCCGACACAATTGTTATACAGTTGCTATTGTCGTGCCCCGTTCGTTTTGTAATATTTTTGGGGTTGGGCGGTGCGTACCTGTATAATGTATACAATATGTATTATATTATTTTATATGTAGGTACAGTAGTCACAAGTATAAAACGCGTCGAATTCAATATAACAGATGAGCGGCGATGAGAGATTACTGGCTATATTCGGTAAAATCACACAGGTTTTTTTTTCTCACACGGTTTGTTCGATAAACAAATCCATACGAAATATAAAGAGTTCTTTGGAAAATCACAAAAAAAAAAACCGCTCTTATTGAAAACACGGTGGTACCTGCACTCTGCAGCCGTGTTCTCACTAAAATTTAACGTCAAGCCCTCTGTCGCAGACTTAGGCCCACGAGAGAGTATCCTCATCATTTGGAGCATGCAGACTGTAGACATTCCCCCCCCTCGTTGTGCCATTTAGTGTATGTCAAATACGCAGTGTTGTAAAAAATACTTTTTAAGAGTATTTGAGTAATTACTTAAATACTCTTAAAATAAAGTATTTAAAATACCACACAAATACTATAAATAGTAAAGTATTTGAAATAATCTTTAAATACAAAAAAAAAATTCTTTTTACTTTTTAGTGCTGAAATAATTTGTAATAATCAAAAATTTGTTTATTGAATTTTAAAAACATGATTTGTTCAATAATCAAAATTCTGATCGGTCATGTTAGTTGCACCACAACAATGAACTTTTCTCTACAAAGTTATATATTAATTCAAAACTATAATATGTATTTGTATGTACCATACCGCCGTCGACGATAAATGATAATGATAATTATTGATAAAAATGATCTTGGTAAATAGGTAGTAGGTACTAATAATTACCTATAATAATCAAATTTTCGTATAGTTAAATAATTATAAAGTATAAACTATAAAGTATAATAGTCGATAAGCAGAAGCTTTTACATATTATATATTTTGTTATTGACTTAAGCTAATTATAGCGATACCGACTAAAGATGTATCTTAAGCTGTCTCCTAGAGAAAAAAAAACATTTAATCGACAAAAACCGATACCAATTGTCTGTGTGTGTTTTTATTTAACAAGAATAATTATAAGTAGAAACAAATTAAGAATAAAAAATAAGTATTCCATAAAATAGTGTTCAATAGTAAAAAAGAGTATCAAAAAGTATCAAATACCATTCAAATACTTCAAAATAAAAAGTATTTAAAAAGTATTCAATACGGAAAAAAGTATTTGAATACTTTTACTTAAATACTTTACAACACTGCAAATACGTGGCGAGTTTTCGTTGGGCGACAGGATACTCTCTCATGGGCTGGAGTATAGTAAAAAGGATATGAAACTCCGGAATTGTCCAATCGGGCTATTGTGGCCCTTGAACCAAGGGGGGGGGCGTGGCATACGTGAAATAGGGAATGGTAAACAAGCCGACCCCGCATAGCGTATCCTTCCTATGTTTCGGGAAACGTTTACATAACCGGGAGACGTTGGGTCTAACATCATGTTGGTGAGCGGAAACGTGTCCATGTTTTTCGGAGGTTCAGACTTCAGACCATAGGGAAACAAAACCCCAATCAGCTGATCGAGTTTCACTTCTATATTGTTCTATGGTACTATAGTACAAGTGTACAACTATAAAAGCGAAACCTCAAGGTATATAATTTAAAAATTAATCGTCTATATTATTAAAAAGCAATATGTTTGTGTGTGTGTGTGTCACACTCATAGTTTTAAATTTTGGAGCATAGGTACCCATCATACTTAAAGATGTGCACCTCAAAGTCAATTTTTTTAGTTTAGCATTTTAAAGAGGGCTCACACGTTTGTATATAGGGTTCCATTGATTACTGGAAATAAAACTTAATTAATTGTATATCATTTCAGACATGTATTTTATATTTGGTCAAAACAACCAAGACGCGACTGCGTGTTCAAAAACGGCGCATTTTACATATAACGGAGTTTAAGAAGGGGTATTTAATTTGCTACTGGCAACGCAGTGCAGTATCAGCTAATATCATTTATATAATATAAGTGGATCGATGTAACCGTCTTATTTTACTTTATATTATGACGTTATACGACAATATAATGTACCCATACGAACAAAAGTGACCGGCAATTGATTCGACAAAACGGAACAATGAGAACTGACCAAAAGTGAGCTGCAAATTGTAAGACGGAGTGAATATTATAATTAAAAAATGTTAAGACTTTCGTTCAAATACAAACTTCACAATATCTAGCTCAAGTAAGGCCACATGGGCTCATTCCAAACGTGGAATGTTCATAATGACTTATTAAGTTTCGG
The DNA here is from genome assembly GCA_949089665.1 of Macrosiphum euphorbiae. Classification (NCBI taxonomy): domain Eukaryota; kingdom Metazoa; phylum Arthropoda; class Insecta; order Hemiptera; family Aphididae; genus Macrosiphum; species Macrosiphum euphorbiae. The sequence continues at coordinate 43,432,263 of CARXXK010000002.1, read as the reverse complement.
ACGATTGGGTTTAATTGTGTTGCCGTAGGAATGTCATTTTATATAGTGTAGGTAGACGGTTTATCACGATATTATACGTTAACTGCGTTTTAGTCGCTTTAGATATTGTGTTGTTTGGTTTAAGTACCGAAGTCTGAAGATAACATATTATTATAGTCGTGGTATTTAAAAAGAATAAGTAATTACCAATCGCCTTATCGAACTTTTAAATTTTTTCGACGTTTGCAATAATATTCAGTAATATTCAATATTATTATATTGAGTTACAAGTTCCGATCATTTCGGTTTGTTTAACAGTATAATATAATATACGTCTTGTACAATTAGATAACCAAATAAAATTAAAATATAAAACTCGGCCCTTCGATCGTCCGACTCAAAACACGTGGCACACATTCTTCGAAGATGTCACTTAGTAACACGAGAACACTACGACAACATAATACTATAGGTACACAACATACAATAATAATTGAAAAAGAATACGTTTCATTTCTTTTAAAATCCGGGCAGGGATTGTTCGAAAACGAATCTATACAAACGACCATGGTATATATAGGTTATAGGTAGTACCTCTATTGATACTCGAGTCTATTATAATATACATAAATTTAGCCGTTATAATGGCAATACACATTTTTCAATGTAAGGATAATATAGTAATCTCAAATCCACTACCGTATCACGGACCTCGTATTATATTCGATTCGATTTACTAGTTTAGGGACTTTTCCTGGGATTTGCAAGACAAAAAAACTGCTGGACAAACACGATGCACCCGTATAAGTACTGACCCCTCGATAGAAATTAAAACGGGGGACCAGCTTCTGCTACATAGGTAAGGTTTTATAGTATAAGGTTTCGGGTGTACCTCGCCATTGAGTAGGTCACGGTAACGGAAGATGATACATTTGAATTCAATGATAAATCATTGAAGACGATTTATAAGAGCGAATGACCTCTGTATATATAGGTAGTTCTATAAAGTATACATAGGACGCTCAGACCTGAGGATTGTAAATTGGTAATTTCTCAATCTGTTATAGGTCGAGCATATTTTTCACAATGTATTTTTGATACATTTTAATTGCTGTAAAAACTAAAAACAAACTTCACTGGGAAATCATTATTGAAGCCAAGCTTTTTAATGAAAAAACTATTAAACTTCAACAGAAAAATAATTTGAAAAGATATTAGTTTAAAAAGAGATATTTTGAAAATTATCTCATAATATAGAAAATATTTATATATGATAAGTATTTGATACATCTACAATTGTTAAACAATTGTATTATTTATAACATTTGAGACGAGACGAAAAATATATCGAAATCCGAAATTAGTTAAGTACCTATTTCAGTTTTCTGCTGTTTTTTGTCATTTTTTCTCAAAACTAATAAATTCCTTGAATTTCCTGTTTTCGGATAATTAGTTGCCTTATTACGTTTACCGAATAAGTATTTTCGAAATTGAAAGTTGCATGAGCAAATCTTATCAGCTCCAATATGTATATTGACAAACAAAAACACCATATAGGATAAAAACTAGACAAAAATACAACATTTGTAAAAATTACGAAAACAAGCAAATTATTTTATCACCAATGATAAGTATTTTAATTTAAACAACATAGTCCTTTTGTTCATCCAGCAGTTTTATGCTAAGTATAAATGGATGGGTGACCAATTATTTTGTTTATTAATTTTAATATATAGTTTTTAGTTTTTTTACAATTATAAATTTTCGGTGATTAAAAAAGGTTAAAAATGAATAACGAAGTGCCTCCTACGTTTAATTCCATAAAATGTATTATTCGTAGGAAGTTTGAAATAAGTGATTTTATAAACGATATATTTTATCATTCTGTTATAATTAAAAAACAATTAACGGTATTAACTTGAAACAATTAATAAACTAAACAATTAAATTATAATTATTTATAATCGATACATTTTTTTTAAACATTATAGTATATTATTATTTATTAGTATTTTTGAAATATTGTTGAAATACCTACGAACTGAAATTCGTATAATATGTATAATATAATAGCTTTAACGTCTATGCGTAAATATAGGTATACGAATTTTCATCATATACATTTTCATCATATACATCATATATTACTAAATCATAAATTACTGTTTTTAAAAACACTTTGATTATTAATTTTAATGAAGGCTACTAACTATTCAAAAATTATAAGTATAGGTATACTACTACATTTTTATCAACTAATTTAATATTTTGTCTCTTGGCCATTTTTGAGTCTGGTCACATACTTTCCTCCGACTATTTTTGTACCTGGACTTTTTGGTATCTAGCCATTTATGTATCTGGACCAACGAGGTAACAAGGTCCTTTCTTGAATGTAAACGAAGACTTCTACTTGGCTTTGCTTCTAAAATACGTAGTGAATCTACTATTGAACCAAGAAGTGAATAAGAATGTAGCCCCGTTAATGTATTCAACTGTTCATAGCTGTTTAATAGTGTGGAAAATAAAAATATCACATCATCACTAGTATCTTGGATTCAAATATAATTTGTCATTTTGTCATACCTTTATTTGTAATACTTTCTTCAATATTAGATTAATCATCTTCAGAACACAGTTATTTATATATATTTAGACACCACCAACTATCTGATCTAGCAATATTTTCATTTCTTTTTTTGGGTCGTTTTGATCCTGAAGTAATGTTGGGAGTTGAAATATTGTTTGAGTTTTGGTAAGTTACACGATGGACAGCATTTTGTTTTAAATAATGTTTTTTTTGAAGATAAATCTAAAATCATAATTTATACAACTTAATTTGTATATACTTATATTATCTGGGATGTAATCACTAATTATGTCGTTTAAAGTGTAGAGAACGAACAGACATTGACCTAGTGATTGGTTTAACTTCCTTTACTTCTTACTTCCTTCTACTGATGTCATGTTCTTTCGGGAGACGGGAATGTTACAACTCTAACTTCAGAATTAAATTATAATTACTGTGACAGTATTAAATATGTCAATTGTGTGTTGTCTTCTTTCAATTTACTTATTTACCTACTAAGCACTAACTATTTAGAAATAAATAACTAATAAACAAGAATAGAGTTTGTAATTATTAACTATTAATGTACTCTGTAATATCGACATTAATATTATATTATTACAACAATGTTATAAAATATAACACTATGTATAGACATAATAGCTAAATAATAATCATAATAATAGATTAATTATTCTATACAAATTACAATACCTATGACACTTTTGAGCCTGATGCCGTCGACTGTTACCTCATTGCTCATAACCACTCCCATCTCGCAATCGCCAATAGGCTATACCAATATATCATATAATATTATGTACTATCGTAAGTATGGTAAGTCGAGAAAATACCAAAAATATACAGGTACATGTGTATGTTCACACGCATTGTGCATTACGTAATATCTTAAACATTTAGTCAATTTTATATTAATTATTCATCGAAATGTATGACGTGTACCAAATAATATAGGTATAGGTACCTACTGAAATAAACTATGCGAAGGGCGAGTTTTCGCCGCCTCAGCACGTCACATGGGTAAGCATAGTCTATTACAAGTACATATAATATTATAGACCAAGCAATATACGACAATCCGAGTAAGTATATAATACTTATTACAATATCTAACCTTCGGCGAAACCGGTTGCGACCGATGGCCGCGGGGGCCCGGATTTTCGGGTTTTCCGAGACGCTAATATTATAATGATAATGTCCGTTTTGGCTTTCGCTATTGTATTATTATTCCGTACATTATTATCGTGCCCGCCGTATAATACTTATAGTGCCCAGCTCGTTGTGTACCGAGCCCCGAGCGCTGGTCATGATGTGAATATACCGCCGCCGCTGTCGTGGACCACACGTGGTATGCGTCCTATGCTGGCATAGTATAGTTGGTACAGGACGATAACGATTTTTATGCTCGTTTCGAAACTACCAAAAAAAAAATTGTAAGCCCATTGGCACATAAACCACACGAGTACACGAGTATTCCCCCCGTACAAAAATATTATTATCCATATACCTTTTATAGTAGAGCTTTTAAACGTTGTAATGACGTTAAGATTATACCGTTATAGGTATACCTACGTGCCAAAAAACGATTGACTATTGTAAAATATGTAATTAAAATGGAAAACGATAACGAAAGAAATAAAATACCTCTAAACAAAACATTATGACGCAAACCGAAATTTATGGGATGTCATTAAACAAAAAATAACGCAAAACGAAATAATCAAAACCATTTTATATTTGTATAATATTATGATAAAATTTACTTTTCCATTAACATTGGTATTGTGTACATGTTTTTCCACGTGATTTATTTCTATCTTTGCGAAAAATCTCCCGTATCCTGGTCATTACCATTATACGGTTTTATTACGGCATTATTATACCATTATAAGGCATAATAATTACATTTTTTTTATATTATCGGTAATTTTATTTTTATTTTTTACCTACCTCAACTGTATTTATGTGAAATATAAATTTAACACAACACCCTGACACCTGTGTCCCCACTTTTATGACGCCTATTTCGCAGTAGATTTTAGGACATATATATAAAAAATGTGTTGTTACTATTTTTGCATAACATAACACATTTCTACGTGGAGAATCCATTTTACTATGAAGTTTTTAATATTAAAATTTAAAATGAATTGGTCAAATTATCAGATTTAAAGGCGATTAGTATTATCTATAGTGCACTTCGAGAGATATTTCTAATATTTTTTTTATTTTGGTGCAAGTTATGAGCAGTATGCCCATAACAATTTACAACAAATATACATTTTTTAAATACTTACAACTTGGTTTAAAATTAAAAAGAAAACCAAAAACCCCTTCCTAAGCACCCTGTAGGTAATATGCTTGTCTTTAAATTAATTAATAAACGTCAAATTCACTCTAATATTAAAAACAAAGAGTAAAACGGATTCTATTTAAAATAAAATTTGTCATGTTATGCGTTGGTAAGACGGAGACAACACATTTGGGTATGACGTCTATTAAAATATGTAAAAAAATCCAAAACGTTTTGTTCTAAATTTTTACAATAAACGCAAAAGTTCTATAAGGTTTTAAAATTTAAAATTTAATTGTAAAACCAAATTCTTATAATATTATATTCAATACACATAAATCACCTCTCTTATCATCATCAGCAAGTTCTTAAATACCGTCAAAGTTGAAAATTATTCGAAATAACAGTTTTATTATTATAATGTGCTCTGTGACGTATTTTTCCGCAAATTGTGTATGCTATATAGATGCACGTCGAAACGTGATATCGCGCAAAATTAATTTCTCCTTTCTTGCAGTGTTGTTGCGTTTATACGTAATATTGCTCAACTTCACGTCTGTAGGGTGATACGATTATACGACAGGCAAATGGCACTCGATAACCTCAACAACGAGACCCATATTGAATCGCTAGACATAATATACAAATAAACATGATTTTGCAGTGAGTTCATAGAAGTGGGATTTTTTTATACAACAAATAAATAAATACAAATCGTAAGGTTGCAAGTAAAAGCTGCTTAATTGAATCAGTTCATCATGTCATACTATATGGTTTACTACTTTATAATACGTAGTATATAGAGTAACGGTGGTACGCGTACCACTGGTGATGGTGCACAGAAGGTTATTGCATGGTCGTACTCGTAAGACCGTGTGGCATTATCGTGGGAGGGGTGCAGGTGGATCCAGGGTGTACCTGGGCACCCCTAATTTTTTCTGCCTCTAATTGGCCTGGCTTCAAATTTACAATTGTTCCGATGGGTCTATGTGTAAAAATTAAAATATATTATTTGTTATGCAAATACAAATGTATAATTTATTATTATGTATGTAGATTGTAGGTAAACTATGTAAAGCATTTTATTATTTATTATTTTGAAGATCTGTATTATTGGTATTTGGTATGAATGACCAAAGCTATTTCAAACTTTTCAGATAATGGTCTTTTTCGTTAGTAGGTACCTATAATAAAATATAGTTTATACTTTATAGGTACGTATCTTACACACAAAAGATATATATGATTTACTATTACGAAGAAAAAGTTGCCCGATGATGAAAAAACTTGGCCTGTTTAAATGTTAGCACCCTTATTAAAAAACTCAAATGGCACCACTGAGGCATGTGGTGCAAGGAAGGTCGGTAAATAAGTAAATAAATTAATAAATATCTTTACTATAATGTTTGTAATAGATCTATCATTATTTTATGTTTTATTTAAATAGGTAGGTAAGTAATAAGTATACTAATATACAGCAGTTGAATATACTTATGTGTACAATTACCTATTTTTCTTATGCTTAATAATTTATACATTATTAAATTGTAAATATATGTATTGAAATTTTGAATAGTTCTGCAATTTTTAGTCAATATTTAGTATAGATCGATCCATAATACACGGGAGTACCACCCGAAAAATAAGTTTGACTATTTCTGCATACTGTAGTAGAGTATTTTACAAACGGTGATGGGCACTGCTATTATATACCGCGAAAGTGAGTGGGGGGGGGGTAACTTTGGTAAATAAATGCCAAACGAAAACCACACGTCATAATGTCTGCAGCAGAAATAAAACAAATTTTTAAAACTCTGGCCGAATCGCTATACATCTCAACATTAATACGGATATGAGATATAATATAGGTGCAACCTCGCAAGGATAAGACTTATGTAAAAAGTGTCGAGGCTACATATAGAGTTATACATTATTACCTACTGTATAATATACAGTATATATGGGTAAAATGCATATTTTACTGATATGAAATCAGTTATGTCCATTAGAGTAAATCCCGATTGCGTATTATAGAGTGTTTCGTTTTTATACGGAATAGCTAGCATACTATATAATATAACCTACAACTATACCTATGATAATACGCCTAATAGGCTTACTGATTTGCATAATGCGTCCAACATATTATACCTACTCTTGTTTACAATAAATTTTGTCGAATACCGCCATAATATGCTATCGTATCTATTAAGTAGGCATATTATATAATATTATTGAATTCTGGAGGTCAAATCCCTGAGATGATAATAATATTGTAGTATAATAATATAATGTCTATAAAACGATATACCTATATTTAAAAATAATAAAATAAATTTCAGTAGTCTAATAGATTACGTAATGTATAATAGTACTAAGCGATGAATCGGACGAGGAGTATTATAAAAGTATAATGAAACACCACGGTATATAATATAATAATGTGGTATTAATTACAAGCATATTATACTAGGTTGGCACTTTGGTAGGTATATCACATTGTCAATAATAGAAAACAACTGTGTAAATAAGATTTTAAACTAATAACCATGTAGATGTTGATGTTATATTTTAAATCAATAAAGAAAAAAAAAATTTGTAATTTTGCTTACACATATTATATTATATATTAATATTGTTGGAGGTACCTAACTATATAACAACTATATATGGCACGGCACTTCTAATAATGCGTTTTATAGAAAATCAAAAATTTAGCAAATCAAAATTTGGTTAAATTATGCAAAATTCTATCATGTACATTGTAGGTATTTTCTATGTACAGAACACCAGCTGTAGTAAATTATTGGAAATATAATAGGTACCTATTAATCACTATAGTTATCAATATTGAGTTAATAATATATGGTTGATTAAGCAAGACAATTATATATTATTATATACCTACTCCCAATGAAGACCTTATACCTACAATAAAGTAGTACCTATTTATTATTATTGTCTTTAATGTGCTGACGTTTAAACACTTTTAACATCATAATACTTATTATACCTGATGTTAACGGCATAATGCCGTTAATTATTCATGGCATAAACGAACATGTTGACATAATATTGCTGAAGGTACCTAATTAAACGTATTGACATGTATTATAATTTAACACAACATGTTTATAACTAGGCATACAGGGTGTAACCTGATAAATGAAAAGTGAAAAATAAATATTAGTTTGCGTATAGAAAAAAATAATGACAATTATATCGAGTAGGTACCTATCACTTATCAGAATAATGTAGGGTTTACCTACTTATGTCTGAAAATTCAAAAAAAATATTTTGAAAAGAGTTATTACGTTGAAAGTTAATTAACTTCAAAAGATAAATGATATTTTAAAAGATGGCAGAAAATAAACTAATTGACTTAAGTTAACGTTTTTATCATCGACATTTTTCTAACAATTAGATTTACAAATTGGATATGATGTTGAATTTTCCCAAAAAATAAACTTAATAAAATCAAATTCTTTTTATTTTCGGTATTAAAAAAACAAACAATACATTATTAAGGTAGGTCCTGTACTTGTTGCGCAAACGTCTATAAATTAAATTTATACCAAACATTTTTTTTTACATATTGATTATAACAAACAAGTTATTTGATTTGCCTGGTTATTCTGTTACACCTTGTATGCCTACCTACTATATATTATTATATGATTTATATTACTTTTATAAAAGTAAACATTGGCTATTAAATTATGAAATAATTTTTAAAATTAATATGTCTATTAAACTACATGTTTTTATAACGTGTAAGTGTGTAACTACGTATACCTAACGTATATATATGTAGTGCCTATACCTGCACATTTTGTTTGAACACGACATTTTAGTTCAGTAAATGACAGTACCGTGAGAAATCTTAAATAAAAGTGCGAGTTTTATTGAATTATATTTTCTGAATAAAATGATGAAACGTGCAGTTAGCGGATGTGACTTGTAAATTTCCGTATCATTTCCATAAGCGACTTCTTAACATATTCAACCTAGTTGTTACATATTATTATATATATACATATATGAGACAGTCAATTTTATATTCATCGAATCCGTTCAAACACGCACTGCACTTCTCGGTGTAATATACGAATGACACATAAACACAAACATTGCGAACCTCTCTTGCCGTTTTATTTTACATTCTATAAAGAGATTAGAACACACGGGAGTCGAGTCATTCCCTTATACATATACTTATTGTAATTTTGATATATTATTCGTGTGTGTTAAACTCGTGACTGGAAAACCTACCTAAGCTCATACACGGGAAACATATATACATATTATATTATTCAGGACGGATTTCGAATGCACGCGTACACTTTTGCATTATAATAATGCATTAGTAGTTATAAAATAATATTTAATTTAATGCCACGTGTGAGCTTAAATGCATTGAAATAGGGGTTAATAGAGTAATCGGTTTCGATTTTACATTTTATCTCTCTCACACTCCAAACCAGTTTCTGAAATCATGGTAAATAGGTATACCAGCTGGTACCTCTTTATATGTAGGTACATCGAGTTTATTGGGCGTATATGTAAATCGACGTTGATCGTTCGACCAACCCCAAAGTGTTCGAAACAATAGTTATTACATCTGCTAGCGTGTAATATATTATAATAATACGCTCACTGCACTGCTGCAGCAGCAATATACTAATAATAATTATACGTTTACTTATAATCTTCAAGTGCGGTCTGAACACGTGTAAGTAGGATTAGGTAGGCGCGTAAGTGTCAAGTCAATTTCGTAGGTGATATTCAATATAAACATGCTTGAGAACTAACGTGTATTTTTTAACAGAAAAAAAGATACCATACCTATACCTATAATATTATACCTATATAATTAGGGACGCCTCTCTTACTGCACGTCAACAGTCCTATGCGCGGATGCTCACGAATGAATAATACGTTCGTACAATTATATTATTATTCGTTATTTTCATTAATCCTATACGCCTATGATATAATAGTCAAAGGTGGGCATTTATAACTTGTTAAAAAGTTAAAGTTAAGTTAAAAGGTTAATATTTTTTAACTTTTTCACTTATAACTTGTTAATTTTTTTTTTGTTTTTATAACTTGTTAACTTATTCAGTTAAAATGTTTATTGTTGTAACTTAACTTTTTGTAGTTAATTATTATTGTCGTGCAGTTTAGTTAATTTTCTTTTCGAGTCATGAGTAATTAACTTGACAATACTGATTCGTCGACTCTTTTACGATTTTGGTCATTTATTTTCAAATAATATATTATAATAATCTAATTTTTTACACAGTCTTGTTTAAACGTCTTGGTAAATGTTTGTGTATAACAAAATACTATAGCAATTAATGACTTAAAAATGTTGTACCTTCAAAAAACTTAACTTTTTTTAACTGAAATAAGTTTATTTTATTTTATGTTTTAACTTTAAACTGAACTATAGTTTTTTCTTTGTTAACTTTTGAGTTAACTAAAGGCGATTTAATTGAATTAACTTAACTCACCTACACTTACGTTATAGAGTAATACACTGCACTGCAAGGTTTTGTTAAATCTGTGAGTCTGCAAGTTACGTGGAAGTGCGAAAACGGCAAAAACAATATAGTTTAATAATACCTTTTTGTGTTGTACCTAAATGATTCTAGAAAGTAATTTCAGAAAAAAATAAAAAAGTCGGGAGAATCTATTGGGATTTTTTGTTCGTACGATGATCTATATTATTAAAGAAATTAGAAAGACTATAGTATAGTAAACTGTAAAGTATATAGGTATCCTATAATGACTAATGAGTAGAATGCATTTCAGTATTTCGCACGATTTCAAACGTCTACAAGAAGCCATAAAAAAGAACCAAAATATTTTGAAAATTACTTCGGAAATGGTAAAATAGTTAATACTGGATGGAAATGTCAAGTCTCTATGATGTACGATAATTATTATTTATTCTTGAATAATTACAACAAAATCTGTGATGTCAAAAATCTGTACTGTGTTGTGAAAATATTCTCGTTTTTCCGTAATTTTATTTTAGTTTTCCACTATTATATTAAAAATCGCTTTTCGTAATATTTTAGGTATATTTTACTCTTCACTTTGCATTCATTGGTTTTACTATAACAATATGGAAGTATTATTTTAAGATTTATTTTTGATATTATAGGTACAGCTTGAACTTTATAGAACGCATTACTTTTAGGAATCGGAACATAATTATTGTATAAGATAATATATTGAACACAATACGATAATATTGTTATTTTCTCTTATATTTTATAAGCGCTTTATGGCTCTAAAAAAGTCACTTTCCAAATATTAACGACTGTTTGATCTTCGTGAGCTTGTGTTGTTGCTATACGTTCTAATATCTGCTATTACACGCGTACCTATATAGAACAGAGGTGTGACAATCTTTGTCCGTGGATTCCATGATAATAATAACACATATTTTCAAACCTTCAATGCATTATATTATTATAAAAATTACCCAAACATTACGGAATGCATTATGTTTATTTCATATTATAATCTAACCCACGAAAACAATCGATTTCAATATTAAAATGAAAATTGGTATACGTAAAATATTATAGGTACTTACCTATTCATATTTATTTAAATTGTTTTCATTATAGGTTACGAAATTATAGTAGCACATTTTTATGGATTCACGTAAACCTCAATTTGTACGAGTGTTGTAACAATTTGGTTAAAATTAAATTAAAAATTATAGGTTCTAGGTGGGTATATTATTATTTGAGTTACATTATACACTATTTTAATCGCCCAACCCACTTTTGAAAACATGCGCTGAACACCTAAAAAGATTATGATATTGTATGTAGGTACACCATATTAAATTGCTAATGAAAATTTAAGCCATTGTACGTCATATATTATGATTGTATTGGTATAATCTGACAGTCATTTGTGGGTGTAATTTGTAATTTTTGTGACCCGAAAGATCAACACACTTTGATTGATGAGTTCAACGATTCACAATCCCAATCCATCGGCCAATCGGCAATGACTAATAATAATATGTTATCGTGTAATTTATCAAGTAACATCAACACGGTTGAAACATTTTTTTTCGTTATTCATGAATAATATATTATATCGAATAAGTATCGTTGTAAGACAATATAATTAAGGCCAAAGCAAATTATATTTAAATTGAAATTGATTACCTACCGGTTTTATCCACACAATAATTCGAGTATTCGATAATGACATAAGTACGCATTACTCGCGTGCGTAGATCATAATTATATACCTAGGTATTATTATTAGGTATAGTTCATTATTCTCTATAAATCTCTCTTACAAACAAATTATAACTAGAAAAAATAATCAATTTGCATACCAAGATCTGTAATATATTCTACCAAAGCCATCCAAAAAATATTTCAAACCATCTATCATAATTTATTAATTTGGCAAGTCTTGAAGTCTCTTACATCAATCTGATTTTTGTGATAAAGGGTTCAACTACAGCTACAAATACAATTGGTTAGATTAGCTACAATCGGTTAAAAAAATTACATTTAGCCAAATCCAGTTACATACCTATTATTTATCAGATCTTCTTTGTGATGTTAAAAAAATGTAATTTTGTAAATATACGGTCAATGTGTGGGGTACCATAAATACTTCACTGGTTCGTGATGTATATATAGGACTTATAGCTTAAAATGAATCTAAATGTTGTGAAAATGTCACTGTGTATTTGTATACAATTTTAAAGTTCCCACGAATAATAATTTTTAATTAACCCAAAATAACAAGAATCATTTTTTTTTTCGATTAAATATCTAATTTCGTCCAAATGTAAACTTCAAATGTCAATAATAAGAAAAATTCAAAAAATTGTACTTAAATATTTGTTACATTTTTTTGGTGTCAATATGAACTATTTTTAAGTAAGTTGCAAGGGTGACTGTGCTTGGATGGTGTTAAATTTGAATTCAACGATATTATAATATTATCGTTGGAAATGAAAAACGATTCTGAACGGAGACGGTTAAAGATATTATTATTATAATGTTATGCGCTCGTTCCGTCCTGTGCAGGCTACGTCGTAGTATTATTATTATATCTGGATCTCGCGAAGTTCATCTTTTCCGAAAAAATATTTATAGGTAAACCTACCATGAAAATTTCATTTTCAGAGACGGAGAGAACTTAATTCAAAGATATTCCCATTTCCCACGCGGCATTTTAATATCTGCCAACTATGGTAAAAATATTATCAGGAAAACAATATTATGGTTGTCAAAACATTTGAACATTTGAACATTCCTACGAATACTATTTAATCACCCTTATGAAAAAAGAATGAGGCCCCTTGCATTAAATTTTAATATTTTTTTAATCATAAACGATAGTTGTATAAAAATAAAAAAGAAAAGAAATGTAAAAAAAAAATGAACGATTGAAATGGTCACCCATCCTATTACGTAGCATAAAACCACTGGCTAAGCCGAAGGAATCTTGAAAGAATCCCACGACCGCCAGAGGTTGTCACAAGGTGATAACATGAGAGAGAAATATGTTATTTAAATTGAAACATTTATCATAAATCACAAAATAATAATTTGTATATTTTCATGTTTTTGACGAATTTAATTTTTTTTAAGTATACAAAGTTCTATTGAAGTAACTTATTTTACTATTAGTATTATAGTAGGTTAATTTAATTTTTGCCAAATATACTGTATTTATTGTACCTACTAATAGTATTTAATTATATATTATGATAATTTAATTTTTAGTCAATAACATCGTACCGTAGAACGATGTGATTGTTAAGTACGTGGCAGGGGTGGATTTAGAAATAAATAAGGGGGGGCACAAAAATACACCAAATATGATATCACACTAATACAGTTATATAAGTTAGACTTTTAGATCATGTATAAATTAATAATTATATAATAATTGAATATTATGTAAACAGTAAGACACTATACTCATATGTTACTAGTTAGTATATAGTAATTATAAAATATAAACATAGGTACGGTCTTAAAAATAAATTCTTTGCCATTATTATTATCAATATAATATATTTTATTATTAGTGTTGTGTAATTTATATTACAATATGCTTGTATCACATTAATTCCTTATTTTAGCCCTATTTATAATATATATCATTATTGCGTACATCAATGATAAAATGTTAAAATGTTATCAAATAAATAAAAACGATTAATAATAAAAAAATGCAATCTTATGTACTGTTCAGTGGTGTAGCCAGGATTTTTTTCGGGGGGGGGGGCTGATCAACTTTTACACTTTTACACAGTAAATAGGATAGCGGAAAAGTGTTAATACGTATTATAGTACGTTTTCAAATATTTTAAATACAATTTAAGACTTTTTGAGCGACTATCATAGACCATTAAAATATTTTTTTAATTTTTCTTAACTTTTTTGGGGGGGGGGGGGCTGAAGCCCCCTAAAACGCCTCCCCTAGCTACGCCACTGGTACTGTTACTATCATTTCTTATTATATCGATGATTTATTTTGCCAAGTTCCCATAACTTCAATATCGACATATTGGATACCTATTATACTGCTGCAAGAGTAACTGGTACCTATATCGATGGAAAAATATTCAATCATAAAGTAGGTACCTACCTCTATATTATATACGTTTGTTCTTTCAATTCGTCGTCAACTACACAGTTTTTATTATACCTAACTACATATTACGTATGGTACCTATGTTTATGCTATATTATAATATATATAAACATTATACCTATCACTATATTTTATAATAGGTGAAATACAATACATATCATACGAGCCTGCGCTCAAATATAATAATATAATTCCTGAACTGCTCATCGTCCTTCTAGTGTATTTATAGCCAAGTGGGTACCTCTATTTGCGTATATAGGCGATGTTTATGGCGGCAATAAACCGCTGCTGCAGCCTCAAGAATTCACACGATTCTCGAAGTCGGTCAAATGGGATTTATCTATAATGGTTGGTTTTATAATATATGCGCACAGACTTTCTTGCACTGCAGCTGCCGGAGATATCCACTGGGACGGGTTGGCGAATAAACAAATTAATAAACTAATAATAATGCGCATTACTCGATGCCTGCGCACAGTAGATAGGTGTCATATACGATAATAATAATATTATGATAGCCGTTAGGTTTCACTCGAAATGACGACCGTTTGAAATCTAATAATATAATTATAAACCATGATAATATACCATTTAGAAATACGCTCATATATATAACGAATACATACGAGCGTTTAATATAAATAACAGCTTTATAGGCAAGTACGACATCGCGGATTTAGCAAACGTTCTAAACTGCTAACCTATAACACGAGACAAGTACCATTGGTGGTCCAACTCGTGAGGAGGATGAGGGGATAGATTCTCTGAGACTAAATCATGTTACCGCCACTGATAAAGGTACCTACGCTCATCGGTGTCAACATTTTGATGGCGATATTATTATTATTATCATCATCATCTGCTGCTGAAGTGTCTATGCAGTAACTATTCAAAATATCATTTTTATAATTTTTGAATTATTATGCTTAAAGACCATCAGACTTGGGTGGTATTCCGAATACAGTATTCGGAATACTTTTTTTTAAGTATTCGGAAAATGTATTTGAAATATTTTTAAAAAGTATTTTACCCAAGTCCGAAGACCATTTATTATTTTCAAACTCTAGCAGTGGTGATTTTGTTAGTATTTTTTAGGTGTGGCGACTTATGGATAAACTCCCCCCAGCAAAAATTAGACTTCAAAATAAATGGAACTTAATAAAAAGCACAGTAGCACGCGTAAAAAAATGTAAACACAACTACACCGAACAAGACTTCGAAAAAGATTGAAATCAAAAATATATATATTAATATTAAAACCAGGACTCGCATTTGAAAAACAAATCCGTTTAATGTTGTTTACAAGTAAAACTTTATACAAGTTTTGCGTTTATCGTTATTTAGAATAGTGTTAAAGCCTATTAAATTTAAAAATAATAATTCAAGCGAGTAGCTGAATAGCCCAGATACGGAATATAATATGATAAATTCTTAGATTATTCGCTGAGACAAAAATAAATCGCATGAAATAAATATTTCTAGGAAACCAATATAACTTTGAAATAAATGGATTTATAATTTTATTTCGTGATATTCTATAAATTACGTTTTGACTTATGTTTTGTTTTGCGGTATTTAATTAATTTTGATTATCTATTATATTATTTTATATTATTTCCGTTATTATTACGTTGACGAATTTCAATCGTTTTTTTAAAATATCAGGCACGTTAAAATCATAACGTTTGCAAGCCCTGATTATAACAGTAGGCTGTCCCGGCTGTAACAATAACAATTGATTATGAGTTTTGTTGTTTAAATTCAGCTATGCCCTCTGACCATAATACCAGTATGCCGCATCTATTTTAAGTAAACATAATGAGGCTCTATATTGATAACATAGAATTTATGAGGTAACTAATATGTTACCTATCCTAACCGATCAACCCACCTTAACCGATGGTAAAGTCTGAGAGACCGTTCATAGCGAACGGATCTGGTCCATAAACAAGAAATTCAAGAAACATTTGAAAAAGTTGAGTAAATAATAAGGAAATATTTTATTTATATTTTTTGGCCAACACGTTCACATTTGAAAAATATTTTGTAAAAACCATTAACAAAACATTTTAATCATTATTTTTCAAAAAACATTATGAAAGTATTAAGTTTACATTTTTGTGCAACCATATATAGTCCAATATTTTGTTATCATGAGAATAAAATATTTATACAATATTATTAGTCAAATATTCAATATTCAAGCACTCCAAAATGTTCACAAAATATTATCATTTCCCAAATGCTGTAAATAAATTATTATAATATTAATATATTATAATATATTGACTACAGTTTGTGAAACTAAGCCGACGTAAAGTCCGACAAGCTATATAGATTGAATATTGATATAGTTAACATAGTACGATGTAATAATATTTAACTCTAAAAGCTTCTAGTTAATATTGAGAAAAATACCAACTTTAATGAACTATTAACTTATAGTAGTTATTTAACTTTTTTTTTAATATCACATTGTGTGATTGTGCAAACTCTCAATTTTTGTAAAAATGCCTCCTATACCTCCTAATACCTATACCTACTAAACTTGAAAACTTCAAACTTCCTACGAATATAACTTACGGAATCACATATGTGAAAAAAGAATGAGGCCCCTTGTATTAAATTTTAATAATTTTTAATCATAAACGATAGTTGTATAAAAAGAAAAATAAAAAGTAATGTAAAAAAAATTGAACGAAATAAATGGTCACCCATCCAATTACGTAGCATAAAACCACTGGCTGAGCCGAAGGAATCTTGAAAGAATCCCACGACCGCCAGAGGTTGTCACAAGGTGATAACATGAGAGAGAAATATGTTATTTAAATTGAAACATTTATCATAAATGGCAAAATAATAATTTGTATATTTTCATGTTTTTGACGAATTTAATTTTTTTTTAAGTATACAAAGTTCTATTAAAGTAACTTATTTTACTATTAGTATTATGGTAGGTTAATTTAATTTTTGCCAAATATATTGTATTTATTGTATACCTAAATAGTATTTAATTATATTAGGTATGATAATTTAATTTTTAGTCAATAACATCGTACCTACCTACCGTAGAACGATGTGATTGTTATAGGTACGTGGCAAGAGTCTGGGGTGGATTTATAAATAAATAAGGGGGGCACGAAAATACATGATAAATTCTATGATAACATAGAATTTATGAGGTAACTAATATGTTACCTATCCTAACCGATCTAACCCATCCTAACCGATGGTAAAGTCTGAGAGACCGTTCATAGCGAACGGATCTGGTCCATAAACAAGAAATACAAGAATTTTTGAAATGTGGTCTTTGAGTGTAAATTAAAAAATCCAAAAATCAGAATTTGAATAAATTCAAGGAATACGTGAGGGTGGGAACTGGGCATGCTTGGTGATTTACCTTGTATATAATAAATTATATACATATGTCATACTACTTATATTATACGGAAAATATTGATAAAAATGAAATAATAATAAATAATAAGAAACTTTTCCAGTAGGCATCTATACTTCGGAGCTGAACGTCGAGTCGACGACTACGACGACACGTCGTTAATTCAAAGAAAGAAAAAGAATAAAAAAAAAAAACATCGGTGCCGAGTCAAAGTCGAACTGGATTAACGTGTACATCAAGGTCGTAACGAGACCGGATGACATTTAACAGGACCAGAAATTATACCGACTCTCCGCCTGCACCGCCTCCGTCACTGTCGTGTGAATGCTGCCGGGTTGGTATAAATACGCGAGTGTGTATATAGCTATAAATATTATGTACACATAACAATATTTATGCACCGCCTCGACTCGACGACGTGTCCGGCGGACGAATATGTGCGAAACGAAACAATAAAATAAATAATGCGTGTTACTCAATATAACATATTATACGCACAATATAATAGGTATAATGTACTTACTTGCATGTGTGTGTGTCATATTACAGGCACATAGTATTAGGTATATATGATATAACAATAGTGGCAGAAAATTCGATTGATTTTTTCTTATACTTCTGCAAGCCCGGATTAAGGATCAATTGGGTAACGGGACGCCATACTGCACTTAGTAGGCACCCTTTTAACTTTAACTTGAAAAGTTATTGTATCTTTAGTCTTTACGTATTAACGACTTTATGTTATTGTATACATTTTTACTATACAAAAAATATACAGAATGTATCTTATGTCATTGTATGATGCTTTTTTTTTTTTTAACAATTATGAATCGATGATATGGTATTTCGTTAAAAAAAAAAAAAGACTTGTTTCTCTATATTTAACAGGCAATTTTTTTCTATAACATTATCAAAATTTTTTAACACACAGTTGTACCAATAATAAAATTGACTTAATTTTTTCAAATGGTAACCACCATATTTTTTGATGAATTCTGGTAGAACTTTTTTTCTGAACATTTTGACAGTAAAATGATCAATTTTGGTTCACTAGGTTATTAACTATATGGCCCTCTAAATTTTAGTATTATATTATGCATTAATACTTTTAACTGAAATAATTAACTTACAAGGGCTAAATATTTTTTTCTTATAACTATATTTTTATAAACCTACTATTAAATAATTAAATCGGTAATCTAAAATGATCAAAAAAAAAAAAAAAAAAAAAACAAAATTGTTGGCAAACATAGTTCATTATTTATAGTAATTTTACGTGATATAAAATTGAGAACAATTTTATTTTATAATTATTAATAATAATTTACCTACATACTTACATAATTTTTCTACCTAATTACATAATTTTTTTTTGCTGTATTATACGCTTTAAAAAAATATATTTTGGGGATAAATATGGGCCCCTAAATCAATGGGCCCTGGGACCGAGCCTCCCCTTGCCCCCCCTTAATCTGGGCTTGTACTTCTGTGAAATTCGATGGGATAGTGCAGTCGATCATCGCCGCAGCGCAATATCCGTTGCATCCGAAAACCGCACACTCATTATGATTTGGCTCAAAAAAGATATATAGTTTTAAATCTTTTACTCTCAAACAATAATAATTTATGATAATGTGTACTGTACCTAATTTGTAAAATAATTTTAATGTAGTCAAATATTTGAATTCGAATCTATACGCACAGTTATTAATTTTTTAATACATTACAACTAAATCTTTTGTGTCAAAAACTGGGAACATTCCGGGTTTTTCGTATTTTTTTTGAAAAGTACCAGGAAATTTCACTTTGAACCCTCCTCCAATTTACTAACCATTCCAATTTTTTACCAGAAACACAAAGTTGATGAATGAATCATTTTTATACTATTAAAAGGGTTTTCAGCCACAAAAATAAAATGAACAGACATCTGCAATGCGTAATCTAAATATTACTTGCTCCAGAGATGGATCCAGGGAGGGGCCAGGGGCCCAGGCCCCCAGACATATTGTGTTATAAATATAAATATTATATATTAAATAACAAATAAACGAAATCTAAACTTCCTTTCACATTGTCCATTTATATATTAAATAATCAATAATTTATTTATCACATTGATTACCTATATCTACTATTATAACAACATTTTGAGCAAAGTATAATATTTTATTATAACTGTATTTGTGAAAAAAATTGTTGCCCTCTCACAGATCTTTGCTCTGGATCCGTGCCTGACTTGTTTCAAGTTCGCTCAGAATCTAAGAATAGACCCGAATTATTACGCATCGTAAATTATTGAATAATAAATTGTGCATTTGAATTTATAGTACCTATGTATTATTGTATTATAATGTTATTAACAGCTCTATACCTCTAAGTATATTAGTCCAGACACAAAAATAAAAACACATTATTATAGAACCAACACAATAATAATATTCATCGATCCACTCATAGGTATACTCTTTAAAAGGAACTTGCATATTATTTACATGTCACGTTTTATATGTACCCGTGCAGTAACTGACAGCTGATCACACGACTCTCAGTTAAAGTTACCCGTATTATATTATTATGTAGGCACCATATAGAGATTGAAAATACTGTAAAAAATACCTAAGTAACAGATTCTGAACTGTTTGACGTGTGTTGTGTGTATATTACAATTTTTAATATTTTAACATACTTTAACTACATTGTGATCCAAAATATTTTTCATTCAAATAAAAAATCGTATTAATATTTTAGTTTTTTTTTCTATTCCTTCTTGTTGAAGAAAACAAATTCATACATCACTATAAATACGCCTATGATAATAATACATTATCACTTATCTTACAATGCTTCAAGACTTTAAGAACTAATTTAAAGTGTTAAATAAGTTTAGTTACCTATATATGTAGATATTTGTGATTGGTTATTATTAAGTTAAATTATAAAATGCTGTGTTAATTTCGAGCCTTCCCACGATGCGTGTTATAAATTATATAATATATACTATGTTTGTAATCTATCTATATAAATAAAAGGCAATTTGGATGCGTGTGGATGTGTCTAGGAAATCTACAGCCAAGTCTCTTGCATTCATGGTTCTGAAATCATTGATAGGTATAGGTACATAGAAAATCCTATACAGATGCCAAGATGAATTCTTTGAATTTTGTATTTTTAAGAGGGGCTCAACAATTCATAAGGATTAGTTGGCTTCCGAAAAATGAGTATAATTTTTATTTTAGGATTGCCATTGGGAACAGACAATTAAATAGTCATTAATCATTATCATTAGTATAAAGATATAATTTTAGACCTGTATTTTATACTTGGTCAAAACACTCAAATTAATGTGTTGGGTTTATTATACATTTAACAGTGACTAAGACACGGAAAATCATTATTTAATTTGTCACGGGCAACGCCTTTTGCACGATCAGCTATAATAATATACTAAAATAGCCAAATTGTAATATTATATTTATTAATTATATTAACGAAACGTTATAACAAAATGTAAACATAAAATATCAAACTTGTATTAGTAGTAATATGCCAAAACAATTAAAACACAATTAATTAAAAAATCTATATAAATCTATATACAATGATATGTATTACCTACGTATACTATAGGCGTGCGCCGTGCACTTCATATTATTGTCTTGCTCTTATTAATGTTTTCAATTTTCATTTATTCAAAAACCTCTTTAGGTGGTGATAAATCAATAAATTCGCTATTGATGAATGAAATTTAATAATTTTTAAAATTAAATCTCGATAATTAGTAATAATTTCTTATACTCAACCAAAGAAAATTACAATTTGTTGAAAAGTCATAAATACGATATACGATTTTCAATATGTAGGTACCTGAGTACCTCCTTAGCAAATTATATAAGTCGGATGCATTTTTGTCTTCATCGGATAAATACCTAACAAACTTTCTCCACGAAGAAGATTATTTTAAAGTGTATTAGTTATTATATATTTCTATCGTATTCGTATTTTGTGTATTATTATACAGAATTATTATAATTATAGTATTTATGTAAGATTCTATAGACTGAAACTTGCTATATGCACGTGGTTGGATCTTCTTATATAAAAGATTACAGGCGATATAATTATGTGAATTCTATATCGACCTGCCCACTGCCTCTGGAGCGAGAACCACAAGAATATTACTTAGTCAACGTGTTTAGTTTTTTCTTTGTTTCGTGATTTATAATAAAAAAAAGAATGATTATTCACCTGCATAACAGTGACACAAAAATACGTCTTGATCACTTAGATAAATGTTGTGAAGTCGCGAAGAATAAAATATCGAATGTTCGATTGACGCTGAGGCCTAGGTAGGTATATATCTATATTATTATCATATAATATATTTGTAGGTAGTTTTATCACTATATCAAACAAAATATGTGTAAAATGTTGGTTAAATTAAAAATGAAATAATTGTTTTTGTTTTTTTCGGTACAAAACGTAAATATACAAAAAACTGAGTTCTGATTTGAATAATTTAACCAAAACAATGTAAGATTTAATGTACGTATTATACAATAATATTGTGACGATGGCCAGCCAAAATCAACTTTCGGAGGACTGCAGTGTGTTATATAAGTCTCTCGGATCAAATGCGACACGACGAAAAGAATGCGAACGAATCGTATCGGTAAAGTAGGTACGACTACAACAGTCAACAGCAGCATATAGGCATCCTATACGTATTTTATGGGACTTAAAAAGAAAGAGGAAAACAAAACGAAACGTTTTAAATATCGTTCTAAGGTGGGTCCGTTATGATATAGTAAATATATAGTGCATTACAGCTACTATATTACGGGTATAATATAATATAATATATATATATATAGGTTATTATATAGGTATTATTGTTTACCTACGACGAAACACTACTGCACCTGTTTGAGATCGTGATTTTCACAAGGTATAAATAGGTCAGGGGTGATCCATTTAACGTGACACAATCATTATTTCAGAAAACACTAACGTTTTGTACGAGATTTCCAATAAGTTTTCATACCCTTAACACACAAAAAAGTTTACCGAAAAATCAAATTAATTTTTCATGATCGTTTGAAATTCAATTTTTTACAACATTGGATAGGTATATTCACTCGATTTCTCATGGACCGATGTTCTTGTTTTGTTATAATATTCAAAAACTAACTACCGGATATAGATCTTGAAATGTACAAACATGTTTGCTTTATTTTTTTCTATACTAATTGCTACAATTTTCAAAATATTTTCAATCGTTCGAGTTGTTTACGGACATTTTAAATTTTAAATGTTTTTCTATAAATGTCAATAAAATTGTATTCGTAAGGTTATAATATTTGAACCAACAAATCTAAAAATAATTAAACACAGTTTTTTTATAGTTGTTGAAGTTCAATGTTGGACTAAATTAGATATTTAAAGAAGAAGAACGATTTTAGTCTTGTGTTATGATTTAAAAGTATTATTCGTGGGCGGTTGAAACTACTAAAGTATATTATTATATACAAATAATATTAATTCGATTTACCAGCTACCGCGGTATTAATATAATAATAATACAAATACCAATAACATAAAATATCTTTAACCGTCTCCCCTCAGAATCATTTTTCATTTCCAACGATAATATTATAATATCGTTGAATTCAAATTTAACTGCACCATCCAAGCACAGTCACTCTCTTGCAACTTACTTAAAAATAGTTCATATTGACACCAAAAAAATGTAACAAATATTTAAATACAATTTTTGATTTTTTTTCATATTATTGACATTTGAATGTTACATTTGGACGAAATTAGATATTAAATCGAAAAAAAAAATGATTCTTGTTATTTTGTGGTAATTAAAAATTATTATTCGTGGGAACTTTAAAATTGTATACAGATACACAGTGACATTTTCAAAACATTTAGATTTATTTTAAGCTATATGTCCTATATATACATCACGAACCAGTGACGTATTTATGGTACCCCAAATATTGACCTCCGTACCTATGTTTATATTTTATAATTACTATATACTAACTAGTAACATATGAGTATAGTGTCTTACGGTTTACATAATATTCAATTATTATATAATTATTAATTTATACCTACATGATCTAAAAGTTTAACTTATATAACTATATTAGTGTGATATCATATTTGGTGTATTTTTGTGCCAACCCTTATTTATTTCTAAATCCACCCCTGCCACGTACTTAACAATCACATCGTTCTACATACGATGTTATTGACTAAAAATTAAATTATCATAATATATAATTAAATACTATTAGTAAAATAAATACAATATATTTGGCAAAAATTAAATTAACCTACCATAATACTAATAGTAAAATAAGTTACTTTAATAGAACTTTGTATACTTAAAAAAAAAATTAAATTCGTCAAACATATGAAAATATACAAATTATTATTTTGTCATTTATGATAAATGTTTCAATTTAAATAACATATTTCTCTCTCATGTTATCACCTTGTGACAACCTCTGGCGGTCGTGGGATTCTTTCAAGATTCCTTCGGCTTAGCCAGTGGTTTTATGCTACGTAACTGGATGGGTAACCATTTCTTTCGTTCAATTTTTTTTACATTACTTTTCTTTTTCTTTTTATACAACTATCGTTTATGATTAAAAAAATATTAAAATGTAATACAAGGCGCCTCATTCTTTTTTCACATATGTGATTCCGTAAGTTATATTCGTAGGAAGTTTGAAGTTTTCAAGTTTAGTAGGTATAGGTATTAGGAGGTATAGCGGACATTTTTAACAGAATTTTTACAAATATTGAGAGTTTGCACAATCACAAAATGTGATATTAAAAAAAAATTAAATTCGTCAAAAACATGAAAATATACAAATTATTATTTTGTCATTTATGATAAATGTTTTAATTTAAATAACATATTTCTCTCTCATGTTATCACCTTGTGACAACCTCTGGCGGTCGTGGGTTTCTTTCAAGATTCCTTCGGCTCAGCCAGTGGTTTTATGCTACGTAATTGGATGGGTGACCATTTCTTTCGTTCAATTTTTTTTACATTACTTTTCTTTTTTCTTTTTATACAACTATCGTTTATGATTAAAAATTATTAAAATTTAATACAAGGGGCCTCATTCTTTTTTCATAAGGGTGATTAAGTAGTATTCGTAGGAAGTTTGAAGTTTTCAAGTTTAGTAAGTATAGGTATTAGGAGGTATAGGAGGCATTTTTAACAGAATTTTTACAAAAATAGAGTTTGCACAACCACACAATGTGATATTAAAAAAAATTTAAATAACTACTATAAGTTAATACTTAATTAAAGTTGGTATTTTTCTCAATATTAACTAGAAGCTTTTAGAGTTAAATATTATTACATCGTACTATGTTAACTATATTAATATTGACAATATTCAATCTATATAGCTTGTCGGACTTGACGTCGGGTTAGTTTCACAAACTGTAGTCAATATATTATAATATATTATAATAATTTATATACAGCATTTGGGAAATGATAATATTTTGTGAACATTTTGGAGTGCTTGAATATTTGACTAATAATATTGTATAAATACTTTATTCTCATGATAACAAAATATTAGACTATATATTATGGTTGCACAAAAATGTAAACTTAATATTTTCATAATGTTTTTTGAAAAAATATGATTAAAATGTTTTGTTAATGTTTTTTACAAAATATTTTTCAAATATGAACGTTTTGGCCAAAAAATATAAATAAAATATTTCCTTATAATTTACGCAACTTTTTCAAACGTTTTGACAACTATAATATTGTTTTCCTGAAAATATTTTTACCATAGTTGGGAGATATTAAAATGCCACGTGGGAATATCTTTGGATTAAGTTCTCTCCGTCTCTTAAAATGATGATATTTTCATGGTAGGTTTACCTATAAATATTTGTTCGGAAAAGACGAACTCGTCAAGGCGCGAAAACTCCGCGAGATCCACCGGCACGTTGGCATATAATAATATAATAATAATACTACGACGTAGCCTGCACAGGAAGGAACGAGCGCATAACATTATAATATCGCCGACCGTCGTCTAACGGTGCTTGGCGAGCTCGTCTTTCCGAACGTAGGTCAACGTGATTCACCGCCGCCGTCGCCAGATTGCCACGACCGCGAGTCGTTTTCTTCTCCCCACCAACAGTCGTCACAGCTCATGCTCTCGGTTCGACTATTATATTTTTTTTTTTTTTACTCCTTTTCTATTATACTATTTTTTTTTTTATTATTTATAAAATACTCACGCCGTGCTGCTCCACACGACAACAAACGCTATACCACTATTATAATACTACACCACGACTACTATACCTACTACCACTGCAACTATACTACTACCTAGCCCAAAGGGTTTCAAGACAAACAAAAAAGTGGGTGATTCGTCTTCTGCCCCACTGTGCATACACGATGCACACAAATTATTTTATCTTCATTTCTTCACTGTGACAGCGTGCAGTGTACCTTAACTTGGCTGTTATCTATAATCTGTATATACTCTGAAAGTGTAAGACTGTATGGGCGATGGGAAAATGGGCTCTGGGAGATACAGAGGAAAATCTATTTATACGTCAAACAATATAAACCAATATTAAAAAAATTAATTTTCATTTATTTCATATAAGTGCCTAATAAATATTATCAGTGATTTTAATTACCTATATGCTTGGACGACGCGGTGAAGTTAAAGCCGATTCTTGCATGGCTACACGCAAACGTCCGCTATATAGAGTCATATACCATCATTTTACCAAAGTCTTTCTAAAATCTAAATTTGACGTTCAATACGGATAACATTGTCTGCACGCAATCGCGGAAATCGGGAAATGCTAAAATATGATTATAGCCAATGGATCAAAGTACCTATATGTGACATTGTCTGCAGATTTATCAAGTCAAAGATATGTACCAACATACCTTGCAGGTGTGGCCCGCAGACATCAATAATTATTTGGCAAGCCATTTTCAATAATGTCTGAGTTTATGATATTGACTGCGGTAACCATGTGGTATAAGTCACTAACGTGGTTACCTATACATATACATATGCGACCAGGCTATGCCTGCGGTGGTCACTGGAGTTTTGTATGTTTTGTGAAATAATTACGCCTATTATACATATATTTTATAGTATTATTATTATTTATTATAAAATAAGGTTTTGCAGTTGAATTAGTTGGGTTTGCGTGTTTTTTTCTGTTTCACTGTAATATTATAGCTTATTTACGAGTCGGTGAGCTAGGTGTGTACATTTGTTTAGCTACTTTTCCAAACGTTTTCTGTGCATATTATTTTTAATTTCAAGTGCATCTTTCTTGGTGTTTTGATTTCTTAGTATAGGTATGCGATTTGTTAAAATATGTGCAAATTACAAACTACGCGGTTAATCATGAATAAAGACTTTAATTTTAGATTATACATCATGATTTAAATATCAACAATTTTTTTTGTTTTGGAATCGGATAATTTAAAATTCTAAAATGTTACCTTGAAGATAATTTAATTTAATAGTTAGAACAAGTTGTAATAAAATATTACTTACCTATTTATAATGAGTAATGCAACAGAATACCTAATAAACACTTAAAAAAAAATATTACCTTTATATATAGGTAAGTACAAATAAATAGTATATTATATATCAAAAAAGGGGTAGTTATAGGTATCCAGTGCAGTAGGTAGGTGTCATGTACACTGCTGTGCATCGTGATTTAGTAAGTCACTGTAATGTTAATTATATTGAATTTTAGTTTAATGATAACTCATTAATCATTGCATATAAAAATGATTTCGAGCAAAATCAAAATTCAAGTCCTCATTAGTCGTACACTAAGTGTATTGTATGAATTATATTATTTTAAATTGTTATTGTAGTAATTTATTTTACAATTTATTATTAGTAATACGGTAGGTGTAGTTATACGAATAAAATACATGCTTAACAATCTTGGAATATTTTGTAAATAAGAAAAAGTATCTTTTTATAGGTAGGTATCTATATTGATTCATTTCGATACCTTTATAAATTTGTATTTAATATTTTTTGCTTTCATGTTGCAACATGAATTTGTGTTCTTTATTAATGATAGTTATTATTATTTAATATTTCAATAAAAATACAATATAATATGGTATTAGGTCATGTGGTGTGAGAAACTTCGACGGATGGCTATGACGACGACGACGACGAATAATAATGAATAACATGTAAAATGTGTGCAGTATAATAATAATAATAATATTATACCTACGCGTCACATAGTAATAATATTATTATTGTACGCGTGTGCGAGAATCGCAGTCGCAAAAATACAAATTGTACCGTTGTTTCTTAACTCTTCTTTAATTGAGGTGTACCTCATCGTAGGTAGGAAGGTATAGGTGGGAAGTCAGTTGTAAATTGTAGTGCGTTTTATTACTACTGCGCCTGCGCAAACGTCGGACGAAATACGCATATACATACAGCTGCAATTCTATACGAATAAAAAAAAAGTGTGATAAAAAATATATTATAATATGCTGGTAGAGGTGTGTACGCGCTTTTATGCGGATGTATAATGAAATATATTGTAATTTTATTACTATTATGATAAGTCGCAGTGCCGCAGACGGAAATTTAATATAGTGTGGGGGTGGGGGTTAATCGTCATATTAAAAAAAATACTTAAAAATACTTAAAAATATTAATTTTTTAGTGGTCTTAAATGTTTGTAAATACATTTATAATAATGTGCTTTCCATGTTGAGAGCGTGGAGGGGGGGTGTCTACGGCCCTGAAGTGTCGTATAATTACTGTAGGATTGTGATGATATCGCGACAAAAAAAGTAAGCAATGTATTCATCGACTTACACTCTTAGCTTTTTTTACTTTAAAATAAATATATTGCAATAATTGCAACTCTGTGTGGGTTTACCCGTCTGTGCGAATGTCCTACAATGTATAACCATCATTATCGGGTCAGTATTTAGGAATATGCAAGAGCCCAGGGTCGGCAAATAACGACCACTCAATTACACGAGAAAAAATATCCATTAGTTATAAAAAACAGTTTTTGTAATAAAATTAACTTACATTTCATGTTAAAAAAATAACAATAATAAGAAACTAAAATGTTTTTCTAATGGATTGGGACTAAGACAATTCTTTAATATTACAATATCTATCATTGTTGCGATGGTGGATATAATAATAATCATAATAATTTATTGTATAGAACAGTGGTTCTTAACGGGGGCGCTACCGCCCCCTTGGGGGCATTTCGGTCTCTATGGGGGGCGATAGTTTTGAAGGGGGCGTTGAGGGGGCGGTGAGCTTTTTCAAACTAGGAGATTAAAAATAATACAATTTATTAATATTATATAAAAACACTACAAATAATTGAACTTGAAATCAGAATAGTTGTAATTGCGTACGATACAACGACATACGGAATGTTATCTAATCGCATTTTACGTATCGGGAACGTCTTGTTTATAAAAAATTTATTTTTACATTTTTAACCATAACTGGACTATTGTATACTGTACCTTGTAAGTTGAAAAAGGATTCAGCGTTGTTGTTCAGCTTTTGACGAAACAAAGAAATCGGTTGGACATTTGTAACAAAGGTGATCTATACGTTTAGCTTTGACCAATATCGAACCAGACATCGCCACATTAGCAGCTACTCATCAGGCTCAGGGCAGTCATTGATAGGTATAATTTTTATATTTTATAATTTTTTTTTTCATAGTTAAGTAATTCTTTTTGTATAGTAAAGTAAAATGTTTTTGTTAAGTGATGAAAAATATAACCTTTATTATCTAAAAATAAGAGTTTTTACTTTAATTAATAATGTTATACTGTAATATACTGATGAATAAATAAATATATACATATATATATATATCTTTATTAGAAGACATTTTGATTTTGAGGGGGGGGGGGCGTTAGCAGTAAGTTATTACGATAAAGGGGGCGCTGAACTAAAAAAGGTTAAGAACCACTGGTATAGAAGAAAATGTACAATAAATAATAACCCCCTTTAGGGTAAAGATAACAGATATATAGAGTAAGAATAGTTAGATTACTTTCGATGTTTAATACGACTGAGGCATTTTTGCTAGTAATAATATTTTAAAGTACAGGAAAAAAAATTTTAAAATATAAAAATAAGACATTAAATAATTGTTGGAAACAAATTAATGGAGTTCAGACTGGATTAAAATAAGAAACATTTTGAAAACAATTGGATAGTTAATTTATTTATAAATCAAAATATATTTTTTTCAAATTTGTAGGGTTTGTAAGAAACCTATTAGGAAAACATGTAACTAACGTGGCTATAAATGCATTAAATTTAATAAATTAACTTATGCTTATACTATACAATATTACATACCTAAAAATGGCTAAAAATGTCTTTTTTTATAACTGCCACCAATAATGGAAAAAAATTAATGAATTTTGAATTAATTATTTTTATATAAACCTTGTTAATAAACATTTACTTCTATAAATAAATAAAATTAATCAATACAAATGTATTTGGTACCTATATATATTATGTTTTAATATTTAATGATAATACAATTATAACCATTGATAGCCATGGACTGGATGTGTCAAAACATTTTTAGAGGTGGACTGGCTCACCAGGACACAGTGAAAATTTCAGGTGGGCCAGTGACGAATGTGCCCATTAGAATACGATATTAGCATAAAAGTAAAATTGATTTACAATAATAAAATTAAATTTTTGATGTAGATTTATTTAACACAGTAATTGTTTTTTTTTTTTAAGTTGATTCTTAGACAACTGAGGTCATAAGCCTGTAGAACTGGGGGGGGGGGGTACTGTAGGTTTTGAACACTTGTGTTTGTTTTGGCAGAATATTTAAGTGGGCATGCCCGGGTGGGGGATGGCGGCCTCTCCGGGCACCGTGACTGCCCGAAGAAAAATGCCACCCGCGGCCGACTTCGAACCACTCCGTTCCCCAACACAATAATTATATATTTGAATTTTCATATTTTTGATATCGTAATGTATTTTATTATTTATACGATAGTCTATATTCCTAAACATGTACCTAAAGGCTATAGGTACAGTAAGAAACTTTGAAGTACCTAAAAAAATGTGTATTATAATAGATATTGTACAGCTTAATTGAAAATCTTTTATATTCATTTTTAGTTTTCTTACATCATTTTTAAAATTTTCCGATGTCAATAAACATTTTAAATTATTAGTCGAAGAATCGGAAATATGTCATTGATAATTGAAAATATGATAATATACATAATGATGAAACGTCCCTATAGTAGTAGCCCCTATATAGAATATAGATGGTTGACATTTTTTGAATTACAACAATAAGTAATTAAAACCTTTTGATGAAAAATCGTTATTTCAATCTCTTATAAAAAATTATAATTGCTTACACTTAATTTTTTTATTTTAGTAAGAACAATTTACTAGGACCTTGTATTAAGCGTTCAAGCCTTACTATTTCTATTTAAATTGAACATTTTTTAATTACAAAATAAATTTAAAATGGAGTACCAGCCATAACCTGTTATATTATAGGAGCCAATATCATATATCGTCCTATCGAGCCTACAAATATTACTCTTCTTGTACTCTCTCTAACTAGTGATTTCCACAATCATCAATTGCCCTGCTCTTTCCTTCACTTTAACCAATTTAAAATAAAATTGTTTTTCTTTCGTGAGGTTCCAACTTATCTATCCTATATTGATGCTCTTGCCGCCTCCTTCCTCTATAATAATATCTGCACCTCAATATAAACCGTTCTACATTTCTACATCCTCTCCATAATATTATTATGTTTTATATACCTAGATATTTTAAAATTTAAAAATGCATGGGCTTAATATTTAATCTCTTTTTTATAATGGTTGAAAATATATAATAAATTATGTTGATATTTCTTTCTTTGAAGTGTTCCAAAAGCCCACACGGGAGACTTCATTGCTGTTAAATAATTTTATTGTTGGAATGTTGTTTCAGTTGAACCATAGTAATATTATGCGCACGAATATTTATACTCACAATAATAATATTTTAATATATTATGAGATTTGTTTGAGCTGCATGTATATATATATATATATATGCGTTACCATCGTGTTTCGTTTTTCATTATCCGACAATATTGAGCGTTTAATAATTTTGATAATACCTTATATTATGTTGAAATAAAAATCGTGTCGATAAATAATGAGTTTAATATTATTCATCATATTTAAATTATATGCATTATGCATTGTGCAGTATATTTATATACTAGTTTCCTAATTACAATAATTATAAAAATTAAAAAGTACAAAAGGTGTGTATACCACAAGCTATTCTTATAACATAATATTATAGTGTCCATATGTTCTTTTGAAAAAAAAACTTTTTTTTTCCCACATAAGGTGTGATTTTTTTGTTATCATTTATTTTCATTAAAAAATGACTCCTTCTGTATATTAGTACCAAATACAGCTCTTTAAATAGTTTAGGGGTGCCATAAGGTGGTACATGATTGGTGATTTCGCTTCTGATTACGTCTTACGTACTAAAATATATTATACTTATTATTTATACATGTATAATGTTTTGTCCTGCATATTATTGTACATAAAATGGAAGTAACCTACGACGTAACAGATATTCAAACGGAGTTACTATACTTACCAAATACATCTTTCAGTTTTTAAAATTTATTGGTGTGTGGTATAATATGTTTAGTATTTATGTAATTTAAAAAACATTTTGGCTCTTTTAGAACTATTTATAAACATTTCAAAGTGTCGAACTTTCTTGTTGATGAAAGTCGTAAAAATAACGGAGACATGCAAATTATTAGTTCCTTGTTAAAAAAAAAACACTAAATGTCTCATTATAATCGCAGGTATTTTGTTTTAAATCTCTTTTCGTCACGCTTCTTCAAAATATGGTGTAATGAATATCTAACACGTTATTTTATCATTATTGTTACCAAAGTTGAGTACTTACTAGTTTACTAGCTACATACACGATTTGTGCAAGCACGTGAGGGTGCAGAATAATTCCTATAGCTTATACCCACCAGCTGTATTGATCACCTACAGTTCTATCCGTTTCTGGACGCACATGCATGATGGGCGACGATAGCCATTGATAGGTTCCTATAGTACATCATTTTATTGACTATTGTATACTACTTTATATATATTTTGTTCGTCTTTATATGCAATATTATGTACATAATAATATTTATGATTCTCGTTTGAAACTCACAGAAATACGTAAACATTTTAAATTATTTTATTTCTATCTGCACATCAAACGAGCTGACGAGATTTATTATCCATATTACACAATATTGTCAAAATAATAATAAGTGCCCACATAATATGGTCTTGTAGGTGTGTTATAAATAGATAAATAATAATAATAATAATTACAATAAAATTATGCGATACCTTTTAGTTTTTACCTACATAACTTAAATCAAATATTTCGTCATTAAAAGTCTTAATATATTAAGATTAAGATTAATTCTAAATATAGCAATGAATGTCAAACAGGTGTCAAACACGTAATTTTATCATTATTGTTAGCAAAGTTTCGTGTACCTACTACCTATATAAATACAATATACTAACGATTCGTGCAATCGCATCAGGATGCGCAGGATTTTCAGATATTATATATACCTGTATTTAGACAATAGACCACCAACAGTTCTATCCGGTTTTGGATACGTGATAAGTAGTACCTGTACGTTGGTACACTGGTACATTGTCTATTTTGTCCACCTTCATACATTTTATATTATTTTATTTCTATCTGCACATCTGCTTCAAACGCGTTGACAAGACGTATTATACATACTCATTGATAAAAAAAAAAACTGTCCTGTATTATAATAAGTGTTCCCGTCATAATATGGTCTCTTAGGAATCGACACGTATTGGGGGGGGGGGGGGCAAATTAAGCTCCTACACTAGAGTAGCAGGTATAAAAAATACATACCTTAGTTCCTACACGACGGAAAAAGTTAAATATGTACCTATATATGAATTTAAAAAAAAAGGTGGGCAAGTGGGTGTCACTCTGCTGTACAGTAAGTTACAAATGGGTCACTGTATAATGGATGATATTAAATTTTAATTCAACGATATATTATCATTGTATAAGAAAAACGATTCTGAGCGGAGACGGTATGTCAGTCTAGGTATAAGACATATTATATACATATCTATGGTATTAAACAAAAAATTGACCTATAATAGGTACCTAAAATAAATTCTAAATTAATCATATCACAATATCCATTAGGTACTTATAAGCGTTATACATCAACAACAAACCGTGATACTATCATAGATATATAATAGTACACTTTAGAAGTTTCAAGTACCCACGAATAATATTATACAATCACAACAAAATAACTAAAATAGTTATTCTATAGGTTTTTTAATATGTAATTTTGTCCAAATATAAATTTAAAATGTCTGTAAAAAATAACTGTGCTCATATATTTTTTAGATTTTTGGCTACAGTATGAACTATATATGACTGTTCGGTTGAGTTTTTTTTATTGATAATAGTAGGCAAATTTATAAGTAATCTTGTATTACATTTTCAAATCTTAGATTTAAGAAGAAAAATTTTTACGAATTCTTAACTCAAAATTGAAAACTGAAAATGTCCGTAAACAGCTCAAAAAAAGTCAAAATATTTTCAAAATTGTACAGTGTATAGAAAATGCTAATATGAATATTCAGTGAAGTTTTCATGTATATACAGTTATTCGTTTTTGAATTACTAGAAAATAAGGAAATCGCTACATGAGAAATCGAGTGAATATCCAATGTTGTAAAAATTTGAATTTCAAACGCTCATAAAAATTTAATTTGACTTTCTTATAGACATTTTTGTTTTGATAAAGGTAGATAATCTTATAAGGAATCTTGTATTACATTTTCAAATTTTAGATTTAAAAAGAAACATTTTTACGAATTCTTAACTCAAAATAATTTGCAAATTTTCGTGATTTTTCCATATTTTGTCAATTTTTGAACTTTAAATGCTTATAAAAAAAAATTGTGAATAAGGATTTTTAATATTTTTCATCTACCTTTGAAACAATATATTAGGAGCCTTCTATTAAATTTTCAAACTTTCGCAACCAACAAATAAAATTTTATTGATATTTTTAGAAAAAAAACTAAAAATAAATGGAAAATGAAAATGTCCCTTAACAGTTCAAAATAAATCAAAATATTTTGAAAATTTTATCGTGTATAGAAAATGCAAATATAAACAACTAGTGAAAATTTCATGTATATACGTTCATTTGTTTTAGAGTTACACCAAAAACCAAAATCCATTTTCTCGAAAACAGATTTTGCGTAAAAATTCCCGTTTTTCCTTAATTTTTCTTTTGTTTTTTCACGGCGCTTTTGAAAATTACTGGGAAATTTTTACTTTTGACCCCCAAAAGTACCAACTAGATTCACTTTCCTATCAGAAAAGCTGCTGTTGAAGAAAATCCAAGCACTTTTACTGTCCTAAAACGTGATGACAGACACAAAAAAAAAATAAAAATAAAAAAAAAAACACACATCATTGTAAAATCAATACATTCGTCGTTTCACTC
This sequence comes from Macrosiphum euphorbiae, assembly GCA_949089665.1. Taxonomy (NCBI): domain Eukaryota; kingdom Metazoa; phylum Arthropoda; class Insecta; order Hemiptera; family Aphididae; genus Macrosiphum; species Macrosiphum euphorbiae. The sequence goes on along the minus strand of CARXXK010000002.1, from coordinate 43,396,662 downwards.
AGAATCTAAAATATTTAAACACAGTTTTTTAATAAACTATAGTTGTTTGAAGTTCAAGATTGGACGAAATTAGATATTAGAAGAAGAAGAACGATTTTAGTCTTGTGTTATAATTTAAAAATATTATTCGTGGGCGGTTGAAACTCCTAAAGTATATTATTATATACAAATAATATTAATTCGATTTACCAGCTACCACGGTATTAATATAATAATAATACAAATACCCATAACATAAAATATCTTTAACCGTCTCCCCTCAGAATCGTTTTTCATTTCCAACGATAATATTATAATATTGTTGAATTCAAATTTAACACCATCCAAGCACAGTCACCCTCTTGCAACTTACTTAAAAATAGTTCATATTGACACCAAAAAAATGTAACAAATATTTAAATACAATTTTTTGATTTTTTTCATATTATTGACATTTGAAGTTTACATTTGGACGAAATTAGATATTTAATCGAAAAAAAAAATGATTCTTGTTATTTTGTGGTAATTAAAAATTATTATTCGTGGGAACTTTAAAATTGTATACAGATACACAGTGACATTTTCACAACATTTAGATTCCTTTTAAGCTATATGTCCTATATATACATCACGAACTAGTGATGTATTTATGGTACCCCAAACATTGACCGTCCGTACCTATGTTTATATTTTATAATTACTATATACTAACTAGTAACATATGAGTATAGTGTATTACGGCTTACATAATATTATATACATAATTTTCAATAATTATATAATTATTAATTTATACATGATCTAAAAGTTTAACTTCTATAACTGTATTAGTATGATATCATATTTGGTGTATTTTTGTGCCCCCCTTATTTATTTCTAAATCCACCCCTGCCACGTACCTAACAATCACATCGTTCTACGGTAGGTACGATGTTATTGACTAAAAATTAAATTATCATAATATAATTAAATACTATTTGTACAATAAATACAATATATTTGGCAAAAATTAAATTAACCTACCATAATACTAATATTAAAATAAGTTACTTTAATAGAACTTTGTATACTTAAAAGAAAATTAAATTCGTCAAAAACATGAAAATATACAAATTATTTTGTCATTTATGATAAATGTTTCAATTTAAATAACATATTTCTCTGTCACACTATCACCTAGGACAACCTCTGGCGGTCGTGGGATTCTTTCAAGATTCCTTCGGCTCAGCCAGTGGTTTTATGCTACGTAATTGGATGGGTGACCATTTCTTTCGTTCAATTTTTTTTACATTACTTTTCTTTTTTCTTTTTATACAACTATCGTTTATGATTAAAAAATATTAAAATTTAATACAAGGGACCTGATTTTTGGTTTTTTGTTACTAATCGTGGTTACGATTGTGTAAATACGACTATGTTAAATTTTTAAGTTATAGAAATAAACCTCATAAAATATAAAATTTCGCATTATGTGATTTTTATTATATTTTTAATCATCATATATTTATTTTTTCAAATTCGTATATCGGTATTTAATAATTGTGTATATACATTATACATATTTAACCTTTTCCGCAGTGTAGAAACTAACATAACTTACACACAACTTACGTATGTAATTGTTTACCTGCTACTATCGTGTAGGGAAACGTTTGCCATGTCCCTCCAAAAGTTAGTATACTTTAATTAAATCTTTTTTCATGACGCGTCTTCAAATTACTGCAATGAATATCAACTATCTGGTATATCCAACACATTTTATCATTATTTTTACCAAATTTGTGTATACCTATATAGTAGGTATATTGAATATTAGTATATTATATACATAATAATTATAGTATAACATCTAATTATACATGTACAAATGAGAATCTTTGATGCCAATAATCTCGGGAACCACTCATCCGATAGTCATGCGGTGTTTTTTTTTTTAAATGGTAGAGTTTATCGCGAAGAAGATTTTAACATATTTTCAACACCTATAGGTAGCTGGCGCATGAAAAAACCTAATAATCATTTTGTTTGTATAAACGGTTGTCAATGGCAACATAATATTACATTACCTACTATTACAATAATTAGTAGAAATATGGCATACAATATATGTTTTAAAAAACAAATCTTTGGCACGGACAACGTCGAGCAGGCCAGTTTGTGTCTATTATAGTAGGTATACCTAATCAATATAAGCACTCCAGGATTGATAATTCCAGTACCCATTATACCTGCGTATGTATGGACCACCGACAGTTCTGTCCGTTTCTGGACACATACGCTTGATGGGTATACCTAGAACACTATATACTTTGTCCGTCTCTATATATATACATTATATAGTATGTATAGTTTTCGGTAAAATACCTTATACATGCACAGTGATACGTAAACATTTTGTATTTTTTTTTTCTATCTGCACTTGACCGATATCTGCACATCAAAAGCGTTGACGAGACGTGTATGCATTGACGAAAAAAAAAAAACCGTCCCATCGTATTATAATATAAGTGTCCCCATATGGTCTTGTAGGTACATGTATATATGTTCTATAGAATGGTGAGTGACGCTATATAGTCTAAACGATTATGCGATGCACACACAACTGCTGCAGACTGCAACATAATGTATAATAGTAATAATAATATAATATAATATACGCCCGCGTGTGTACCGCCTGCAGCAGCCAAAAACGATGCATTATTTATGTTTCCATTTCAGGGAAGACATATTTTTACTGACCCACGGAGGGCATATTATACCTATATTTTAATACCTACATAGACGCGTACAACCCTTAGTTTTCTGAGAACCGTCGCATATAATTTGGTGGCTGGAATAATATAAAATATAAATACCCGCTGCGGCGCAGTAAAATATTACTCCACAGTATTACTATATTATAATAATATATGCCGTCGTGTCGGCCTTTTTTTGGGTGACATTGCCGGCAAAATACACTAAAATGTTTATAATGCACAACACACGCTCTTGTATCCTTTTACCGAGTTATCCAACACTCGCTATTTGAAAAAAAGTAAAATCAGTCGGGGGCCTCCCGGTCGGAACATGTGTTTTAACCCGTCAATCTGTATATGCGACGAGGTCCGAAATTTTATTAATATCCACCCACAATATGTCATATAACGTCGAAATCCTACATAATACCCATATATATATATGCATTGGACTTACACGGCTCGCATGTTATTCGTCAATCGTCGTTTAAAATATTTTATGTTTTAGAATACAAAATGTTATGATAAAAATAATATATGTTATTACTTTTATATACCAAATTCTATACTTGGTATACTATATTTTTTCTAGAGATGGAGAATTTACTATATAAAGGAATTGCAATAAATTGGTTAAATAGCTTAAACTTGGTGTGCGAATGATAGGTACCTTATAGGTGTAATAGGCAGTGTTGTAAAAAATACTATTAATTCTTTTTACTTTTTAGTGCTGCAATAATTTGTAATAATCAAAAATTTGTGTATGGCATTTTAAAACATGATTTGTTCAATAATCAAAATTCTGATCAGTCATGTTAGTTGCACCACAACAATGAACTTTTCTCTACAAAATGATATATTAATTCAAAAATATAATATGTATTTGGATATACCATACCGCCGCCGTCGACGATAAACGATAATGATAATTATTGATAAATATTATCTTGGTAAATATTTAGTAGGTACTAATAATTACCTAGTAATAATATTTTCGTATAGTTAAATAATTATAAAGTATAAAGTATAATAGCCGATAAGCAGAAACTTTTTACATATTATATATTTTGTTATTCACTTAAGCTAATTATAGTGATACCGACTACAGATGTATCTTTGCTGTCTCCTGGAGAAAAAAATATTTAATCGACAAAAACCGATACCAATTGTCTGTGTGTGTTTTTATTTAAAAAGAATAATTATAAGTAGAAACAAATTAAGAATTAAAAGAATAAAAAATAAGTATTCAATAAAATAGTATTCAATAGTAAAAAAAAGTATTTCAAATACCATTAAAATACTTCAAAATAAAAAGTATTCAATACAGAAAAAAATATTTGAATACTTTTACTCAAATACTTTACAACACTAGTAATAGGTATACTGTTTTCTAGCTAAAAAATAGAAAAAGTAAAAACAGTATTCGAAAAAAATATTCATTAATCACAAATAAAAATGTTAATGGTTATGTGTAAAGTACTTAGGCGCATAGACGCATAGTATTGTTTATTATATGTGGGATGTGGCACTAAGAAGTAAATATTAGTATGCCATAAACCAATTTTGGTACTCAGCAGGTACACGTCATGTGGGGGGGGGGGGGTAGGTAGGAGGTTCAAACCAGTGGCGTGGACGCGTGGTGAAGTGAAATATTTTTTCGGCAATTTATTTTTTGAATTTCCTACCATTCCTTGACTACTTAAAGGAGCACACAACACAAATAAAAATATTCTTTAAATTTTTTTTAAATGTTAAATTATTGTAGTTATGGTCATATGAAATGATTTTGTGAAGATACGATGTAAAAAAAAATATTACTTTAAGAGATATTAAGAGATGTAGAATAGCCGCGTGACGTCACTGGGCCGGAGTCATCGTAATTGCCTATCTTATACGTGTAAAAGTTCCTTGCTTCACACAACGATTTATCAACCTAAACATTTTCTTTTGAAAATTTAATTGACGTATAAATGTGTGGTTTTATGTGTTTAAGACGATGCAAGAATCAGAATTTCAATATGACGTTTAGTTTTTTAAGTATTAAAAATCTTAAAACAGACATTTTTGTTAAACGGCACGTCATGGCGAGCAGCGCGCGGCGGTCGGCGGACCCGTTGTTCGAACGCCACGCACCGCTTGCCATGACGTGCCGTTTAACAAAAATGTCTGTTTTAAGATTTTTAATATTTAAAAAACTAAACATCGTATTGCAATTCTGATACTTGCATCGTCTTAAACACATAAAACCACATATTTACATGTAAATTAAATTGCAAAAATAAAATGTTTAGGTTGATAAATCGTTGTGTGAAGAGAGGAACTTTTACACGTATAAGATAGGCGATTACGATGACTGAGGCCCAGTGACGTCACACGTCTTTTTTCAATTGCTCATAACTTATTGAATAATGTGAGTAGAAACGTAAAACCTATACCATTATCCTTAGAATTGAACATTCTTTCAAATAAAAAAAACTTATTTTTTGTGTTGTGTGCTCCTTACCACTTCATACCCCCACCCATTTCCAGCTTTTAAAATTACTTAGCACTCTACTGCTCAGGTTTATGTAGTTAAAAGTAGTATAGCTGATAACAATATGATGACAATTCACAGCCTTTAAAATTTATAACATATTGTTTCATAAATCCTAATCAATTAAGTACAATCAATTTAAGGGACTTTCAATAATAAAAATAAATTATCCAGTAAACAAATTGACTTTTTGTGACTTTAAATTTGACTATTGACTAATTTAACACATATATATCGTTATGCAAAAATATTTATGTACCAAAAAACTTAACTATTTTATCGACAAATTATCTACAAGTTGTATTTTACAATTGTTTTATACTTGTATCAATAAAAGTGTTTCTGACTGAAAATTGAGTTTACATTTTATTTCAGGTTATTGTGGTGAATAACACATTTTGAAAATTTAGCAAGACACTGTAGTACTTACTTTCTCTTCCAGTACTCGTTATCGTCATAGCGAGAAAGAGTAAGACTTTGTGTAGGCTAAAGAGATCTCACCCTCGAACATCCAGTACTCATTTCCGTGGGCAGATGTTCGAGAGCAAAGTGACCTTATGGTTATAGAGTATAAATCCAGTGGGATCTTGTTAAATTATCATTTTGTTCAGTACTATCGTTATCGTGGTCACCAAAGGAGAATTTAAATAGGATTTTACCACAGGTGTTGATATTTACTCGTTCGACGGTTTAGGAATAGGAAACCAAAATATTAAGCCGTTCGGAAAAAAATAATTTAACCTATTGCATAGTAAAATGTATTACTTTAAATAGCAATGATATCATAGAACATATTTATAGTAATATATAGACAGTCTTCGCTCAAAATCGTACAATGATATTATACAATTGAATTAAAATTTAACCCATCCAATATAGCGATTCCTTTAAACATCTACTGTACAGATCGGTACCCACTTGCCCGCTATTTTGTAAATTTTTTTAAATCTTAAAAAATTAGTCTTGTTTTGTGTGCAATTCAAAATAACATTTTTTAAAATGTTTTTACTCAGAGTTTACTACTAATATGTTTAACATGACTATCACGAAACATGAGTGTTTTGGAATTGAACGTATACGAGCGTGAAATTGGTTTAAATAGCTTTATTCACTATTCACTCATCTGTAATAAATAATAATCATAACAATTTCTACGTTTTTGACAGATAAAATATCGTTTGCTTGTATACCAATGTGAATTTAATTTGATTTGAGGTTCCGGTCGTAATTTTTTTTTTTGATAATTTATAATATTTCATCGAAAATGTATTCTTTATTATATTATATCACGTGTGTCTATTGTGATGGAAAAATCTACTTCCTGGAACTGGGCAAGTCTTAAAAATTCGGTGAAACTGAAAACATATAATTCATCGATTTTAATAAGTTTGAGGAAAAAACCCCAACACGAAAAATACAATATTAACACTTTATAAAAGATATAGGTAGATACGCCATACGCGTTTCAGTATTCACCAAGTAAGCTCACCCCCATTTTTCCCTAAAATAATGAATTGATCTAAATTCTGTTTTTTAAACTCTTTGATATATACCTACCTAGGTACTAGGCCTGGATGATGACTTGGCTAACCCGTACCAAGTCGCCTCGTCAAGTCTATAACGTCACCAACACCACACGGCGAGACCGTTTTTTATTTATTTATTAATATTGTGGAGTATAGAAAGACACAGGTGCTAGGGTTGGAAATTGAGGACATTTACAGGTTATAAGGGATAAAAGAGTAAGGGAGTCCACAACATTAGATAAGAGCCCTCTTAGGAAAGTCTTACGTCTTGACATCCGCCTACGGTCAGCTAAGGATTGAAGGTCAAGAATCTTAAAGACTGGAGAGTAATCGTGTGGGGGACATTGAATGCCTAAAATGTAACTTGCATACTTTAAAAATGTGAGTTGGACTTTTCAACTTGCAAAGATCCATTTGCAGTGCACGGGTACCAAATTAGTGAACCATACTCCAATTTTCACGTTGTAATATGCAACCAATAAGTTAACATATTTTAGGAGTGAACAATTGGACATCGTTTTCTGCAGAAAGTCATAACTTTTCATTTGGAAATGTTAAGAGGTAGTCCTATTAAGTTGAAGTATTCGATAAAACGGCCCACATCACTCTGCAGTTTACCATTAACAAAATCATTGTAATTATACCATCAGAAAAACACTACAGTAAGTGACTAAGAATATGACTAAGGTCATTGACAAAAAGTGAAAACAGTAGCTTTTAAAAAGTATATTGTTTTTCTTGATTGTTTCATATACCACCATGGATGGCTAAGCCACAACATTTGGGCGAAGGTCGCCGACCAGCACCAGTGAACTCCATCAAGTCTCTGTTCCTAGTATACCCTACCGTGACGTGGTCGACAGTGTTTTTCCCATTACGTATATTATCCTGTTCAACAACATAATGGGCTGGACGACAAGTAGATCCCATGGTGCGTGAAGACCGAGGCACCGTCAGCACCGAGTTTCCAACATCTTAAGTTGTTCGTTCACGTGACAGAAAACCTTCGTAAAGTATACTTTCCCCCCAAAACTCTCTTTTTGCCGATGCAAGCACCAAGTCCGTTTTTATTGTATAATGTGTTCAATATAACTTATAAGAAACCCCTTCGGTGACGACAAGTTTTCGTCGCCGAACTGACACCCATTTGTCACCCCCACCGTGTAAACTATTATCTTTTGTACACCTGTCATGTAATATTGCAACGCCCTTGCGCAGTTCCTGGACGCCACATACGTTTCTCTTTTTGAAGAGAGTATTTTATATAATACTTTGTTATAATATCACGCAGCGTCTTTCTGTCCTCAAAACCAATAAATAATATTATAATATAATTAATTAATTAATAAAATTAATACCAGAGGTGGAAAAGAGATTCTTTAGCTGAGATCTTTGGATAGAGAGAGATTTACAATTTATAAGTAGGTATTGGAAGTCACAGTATTCTCCACCACAGTTGGGTAGGGGTCAATACGTACTACTGTTGAGTCCCAATTTAAACGAGTGGTGTGGTAGTAGGTTGTGACCGGTGCGTAATTTGGTGAATTTAGTTATGGCAGCGCGGCTCATCTTTAGGAATTGATACCATGGTTGAATTTGGATATTTTTAAATAATGATCTATAACCAAAAGCATAAGACTCTGGTAGGGAATCTCATTCCAGTTTCCATAGCTTCTGTATGGATGTGCGATGTATAGTGACTATAAATCAGTATAGGGATACCACAGATGGCCCGAGTAAGACTAGTTGGCGGTAGAGCCAGCTAACGAATCAGAGTGCTCATTACCATTTATGCCTATAAAATCAACATTTTAGAAAATTATCCAAAGACAAATGTACAAAAATGGCTATCTAAAAAAGGGGTTGAATATTCACTTGAAACATTGAGTGAATTACGTGAAAGGGTCAAACAATTGGTACCCAGACAAAAAATATATGAGCTTGATCAAATCGCGTTGGAAATGGGACATGAAGTCATGCATCTCCCACCTTACCATTGCCAATATAACCCAATAGAACTGATGTGGGCACAAGTAAAATTGGATGTAGCCAAAAAAAAATGTCTCATTTAAAATATCAGAAGTCGAAAAACTTGTTAACGAAGCGTTGGATGCCGTGACCGTGGATAGTTGGAAGAAATGTGTAAGTCATTGCGAAAAATTGCATGAAGATGATTTTATAAAAGAAGGCTTACGTGACGAAATTTTGGAGCCAATAATAATGACCATTAACCCAGACGAAGATTCCGACAATTCAGAAGATGAAGATGAATTTAAATGAAAATTGTAAAATATTGTATTATAATTATGTATATATTTTTTTAATGTTAGGTAAATTAATTAATTTTATTTGTATTTGCAAACAAATAAAAATCGTGATAATAAATTAGCAAAATTGTTCATAATTTGTATTAAGAAATATTGCATTTAAATTACGGCGTAAAAAATAATCATATTTAAGATAAATTACAAATGAGTAATTAATTTAAATTGTCCGCGCTTTGTTTCAAGCGTATTTTAGAGTCCCTGCGTCAAAACGTCCACCAGGCACGCTAACGTCGAGGACCATTTTTCGCGAAAGGGACTGTATATGCCCTGGAGCCCATAGGAAGGAGATGGAGAATGCCCTGATTTTGAGGGATAGTAGTAATGCACGGATTTTTAGAATTATGGGGGATCACTTAGAAAGGAAGGGGTTGCTGACAATTGCTAAAATACTAGCTTGAGAATCAGAGACAATGTGGAAATCTCCGCAGGGGAGAAAAATTATGCATGTGAGAGCTTCTAGGATAGCCCAGCATGCAGCCGTGAATGAAGAGGCGAAAGCAGACAAGTTGGAGGATGACTGTATATAAATTCTGAGAAAAAGTAAGCAAAAGCCGCTTCTGATTGTGTGACTGACGGCGGCACTGACCCATCAGTGAATACCAAGGTACACGAATTAAAATTGTCGGCAATAAACTGCCTGAATAAGTTGTTAATTATGCATAGAGGCACGAGGCGTAAATCATTAGGGGTGTGGCCCAGGAAATTGGGTGACACCATCCCATCTATGGTGAGGATTAGTGCATCAAAGTTTATGTCATATAGAGGTTATTTGTGGACTTTATAAACATGGGGAAAAACCGTCGAGAATACTTGAATCATGGATGAGAGTAACGTTAAGAACCTTCGAAGGAATCTCCATTTGAAATTAATCGAGTTAAATATATCAATCATTGGAGAGTTTGATAAAGATGAGCATTTTAATATAAATTTACCGGTAAGCCAACGATATCTGATTGGAAGTGGATTGGCAGGAGGACTCAACATTCAGTACAGATATAGGGGTTGACTTTAGTGACCCGAGCTCAGTGCGTAGACAACTAGCCTGTAGTGAATTTAATTTCTTGTGGTGTGACAAGGCAGAGGAGCCAAAGAACAACAACCATATTCAATCTTTGCTCTAATAATAAGACTTGTAAACTTGTAGTAAGGAAGAATGGTGTGAACCCCACCAAATACCAGCTAAAGACCTTAACAAATTTGCCCATTTGTAGGCAAAAGAAGTTAACTGAAATATATGTGCCTTCCATCGGAGATTTCTGTCAAAAATAAGACCCAAGTATTTTATTTCAGAAACCACAGGCAGTAAGTCGCCATCTAAAAAAAAATTGAGGGGAACAAATCGACGTTTCCTTGTGAAAATAACCACCTTGCATTTGTGAGTCACTACGGAGAAATGGAGCTTGTTAAAATTACTACCTAGCCCGAATAGACAGAGCGAGGATGAGGAGAAATTATGCTCGATTTAAATCTTTATGGGAGTGTAAGATAAATAAGTCATCCGCGTACAAGAGGTATGGGATGTTGGCTTCTTCCAGAGCGAGCGCGATAACAGACATGTATATGTTAAATAGTAGAGGGCTGAGACAACTGCCTTGAGGTAACCTTGTGTGTGTGGTTCGACATGACTGAGACCCGGGAGGGGAGATAAAAATTAGTTCTCGTGTGAATTAGACTTATGAAATGAGCCAAGGAGGCAGGTATGCTATATGAGTGTAGTATAGCAAGCAATGTAGGGATGTGGACGGAATCATATACACTTCGGATATCAATAAAAGCAGTGGTTAGGAAACCACGGCTATTGAAAGCATTGTAGATAGGACAAACCAAAAAGGACAGGCACTCTAAAGTGCCGTGACCTTTACGAAAACCAAATAGTTTCTCGGGTAGGATGGACTAATGTTCAACCCACCAATCCAACTTAGTTTTTATAATATGCACTGTTATTTTGCACAATCGTTGAAGAAAGGGCTATTGGTCTGTATGAAGCCAATTCTGTCTTCATAAATGGGAATGTTCTCAAATAAGGTTTGTGTTTTTTCAGGATACAAAATATTAAAATCTTCAACTAACTATAAATGTATAATATAAAACTATTGTATATTATATAACTGTATAAACACAAAAAAACTTACAAGTGTATAACCAACAGGTTTTTTTAATGCATTCATTCATTCACTCATTCATACCTATATTGACTGACTGTTTGAGTTTCTGAATTTAATACATTTTTTAGTCTATAGCTTTTGGTGATATCCTAATACTTTCAACTAATAGCCCGGGATCAGATGAGTTATTCAACTATTTAATAGGATCTTACAAATCTTCTATATCTAAACCAAAATGGAATAATTAAACATAAACACATAGCTGCAGAGCTACATAATATACTCAAAGTTATTATAAGATTATATAAAATTATGAAATTTTTGTGGGTAATGCCCCAGAAAACTGGCATCAAATCGTTCCGTTACTTTTAACGAACATAGTTTTTTCTACGTAATTAAATTGAATAACAACTAATCATATTGTAGACATTACCAAACAAGAATAGTCTCAGTTACACGTAGATTGCAAAACAAATTTAGCAAAACAATTTTGTTGTGTTTATACATTGAGTACTAGTTCAACAAAAATGTATTTGTTCCCATCATAATATAACCTTTACAGAACTAATAAAGTAACCATACAAAATAAGCTCTGCAAGTACAACCAAAAAATTGGTAGATTTAGATAGCAATATTTTACCACTACTAAATATCGTTCAACAGAATATTTTGGTAAATTATTTTTTTCCGTGCATCCCAGCAAGTCCGCGCCTGAGCGTACTGCCATCATAAGCCGAGTCGTCAGTGGGACATTTTAATCCAGTGTACTTCCGATAGTGATGATTCTTTAAGGGGATTCGATACCGTGATTTTCTGTTTTTGTCTAACACACGCTTGACATAGTATTTTAGACGTGTTTTTGCCAAACATTCCAATTGATCTATTGAAGCGATAAGATTTCTGAAAACAGATTTGAATTTGTCGTCAAGTCTACTTGAAATCGACTTTCCCACATTTTTGATTTTTTGATTTTAACTTCTCCAAAAATTGAAATAACAGAATTTTTAAATACTTTTTTTGAATATGACATTTTAAAAAATTTGGGAGATAATATCAAAAATGTGGGAAAGTCGATTTCAAGTAGACTTGACGACCAATTCAAATCTGTTTTCAGAAATCATATCGCTTCATTAGATCAATTGGTATGTTTGGCAAAAAACACTTCTAAAATACTATGTCGCACGTGTGTTAAACAAAAACAGAAAATCACGGTATCGAAATCGAATCCCCTTAAACTGTTATTTAGAACACCGAACGACTTGTCTCACATGTCGAATTTTGACGGCTCTCTCCAGTGTGCCGGTGATTCGTCAACTTGCAACTTTCGCTGAACGACTTGTCTCACATGTCGAATTGGTACGGCTTCTCTCCAGTGTGCGTCCGCCGGTATATCGTCAGATGGCCTTTTCTGTTGAATGACTTTTCACACACGTCACATTGGTACTGTCTCTCGCCCACGTTCACCCACCGATTACAGGTGAGATCGTTCATTTAAATGATTTTTTTTTTTATCATTTATTGCTGTTGTACATATTTAATGTGAATGAAGTCTGGAATTATTGATTTATGTATAGAACTTAGTATTTCCTAGTATTTAATTTGTTAAACTGCGGGGTCACCACACTTACTAGACTATTATGTTTATTTTAAATTAGAATTTATTCTCACCGTCAGGGTTTTGAGCCAGTATATTTTTCATACTACAATTTAAATCTTAACATATTATAAAACAAAGTTTCTTTTTCTCTCTGTATGCTTAGATCTTTAAACAATGCAACGGATTTTGTTGCGGTTTTTTTTAAATTCATAGAGTGATTCAAGATGAATGTTTATATGTATATAACATGCATAATACAGGAGAGGAACACCTCTGGAATTTTGAGATTTGAGATAGAATTTTTTGCTTATAAATTGTTGCTATGGACACATACAATGTATGCACATAATATTAACTCTTATCTAAATTACATATTATTATAATTATTGTGATTAATGATTACGAAACACGCGTAGGTATATTAATAATTATATTTTAAGTATCCCAGTCATAATACTTAAATCTAAATTACTATTATCGTTGCATCATATACGGTATGATTTTTGTACGTTTGCCGTTACTGTATAACAGTTACCTACAGGGTGTTATAGATGAAAGACCTGACAAATGACAAATGAAAAATGTATACAAGTTAATCGTATGAAAAAAATTATCAACATTATATATAGATATTAAATAATTAAATATTTCTTGTGTCTGAAAAAACCTCAAAAAATATTATTATAATATTTTAAAAAATTGTAAAAAAATAAACTTCTTGAGTTAAATAAAAGTTACGAATTTGCAATTTTAAATTTTTCCAAAAAAATGTAATTAACTTTTTATTTTTCAATATTAAAAAACCGGGTAAGTGGATGTCGCTCTGCTGTATAGTAGGTTACAAGTGGGTCATTGTATAATGGATTGTATTAAACTTGAATTCAATGATATAATATCATTGTATAAGAAAAACGATTCTGAGCCGAGACGGTTTGTCAGTCTGGATATTTTATATAGTTATTATTTATTATATCATGTAAGTTGAATTAATATTATAATTTTTTATTCGTTTCTATGGTGATAAACAAAGCGTTAGAAATTAAAATCCGATTTTAAATGGTTTTTCGTAATTTTTCGGTGGTTTTTCCCGTGGCATTATATAACTATTGAGAAAATCGAAAAATGACCTCTCTAAAGTACCATCTTGGTCCAATTTGCTAAAAGATAAGGTACTAGATGTTGAAATCAAAGCACTCCTTCTGGTAGAAATTTTGTATACAGGATATAAAAAAAAAAATAAAAAAAAAAAATAAACACCATTGTAAAACCACTAGCTTCCTCGCTCCGCTCAGAATCTAAAATGTTATACATAAGCGTATATATATTATTAAACATTTTTTTTTAAATATTGATTAAGTCATTAAGTTATTTCATTTGTTTGGTCATTCGCTTACACCTTGTATAATGGAACCTATGTAAATAATGTGAAACACGAATTCCTCTTAGATACGTTAATTGCTAACAACGTACAAATAAACATTATGATTTATGATGTCATATTATATATATTTGTAAAAGTTTCGTTACAAACAATATAACTATGTAAAATTTGTGTGATGTGCGAAATATCGCTTACGACAATAAGTTAAGCAAACAATAAACGTATAATATATTATATTATAATATACAATTATAAATGACACACCTCTGTTTCGTAAAAAATACTTTTAAGAGTAGGTATAGGTATTGAAATAATATTTAATTTGTGTATTTACCCTCGATATTTTAAAATTATTTACTTGAATATAATTTATAAATAATAAAAGTACTCAATTAATTTTCAAAAGTTTTGAAATATTCAGAAGAAAAAAATGTATTTTAATAAACGTTTAATTTTGGTACGATTGCCAAAGAGCTGTTATTTTTGCACTTTAAAATACTATCATACTATATCCAAAGTGGCGCTAGTCAGTTATATTATCTGACTTTTATGAAGTGTTACCAGCTATCATAACCTGTAGATGGAAAAATTAAAACAAATCATTTTATTATTATATTTTTATTATGTGTCTACCAACACTACTAAAATTCGAAAGTATTCAGCTTAAACTATAAACATGACTTAAATGACTAAGTATTACAAATACCATAAACAAAGTATAGAAAAAAAAGGTATTAAACGTTTACTTGGTACCAATTCAAGTAGACTTAAACACACTTTAACACTTTTCAAGCAACTGTCTAGACTCTATAGAGAAATATAATAAAACCTATTATAGTTACAAAAAATATATGAATGTATTTTCGGTACTAATAAATATATGAAAAACATTTTCAAGACACGTTTTGACGTTTATAATAATATATAATTAGGTATCATAATATTAATGTGTACCTACACCTATACCTATCAAGAAAACAGAACATATTAATAATAATACGTTTTATTGATTTAAAAACGTCATAATATTAGTAATATTTTTACATGCGATATCCGTCAGAAATATAACGTACCTAAGTATTAATTATCAGGGCCGGACTGGCCCACTGTGCTACTGTGCTACAGCACAGTAGGCCGCGGCCGTGATAAAAATCTTTGCTGAGATTACAGAATAGTCTGAATCAGCTTTTTGGAAGTAAATCTAGTATTTACCGTGCGGCACTGCGGCGTGCTTAATGCATATCTTTTTTTATATTATATTGCTTTTGGTTATCAAATAATAATATGTTGTCCGAGTTTTCTAATGGCGTGCGCGAGAAAAAAGTGCATAATAATATGATAATGTAAAATTGTGATAACACGTTATCGTTATGTCATATGGACGTCTACTGACTGTTCACTGTTCAAATTAACTCATTGATTTATCAGTTTATTACATTTGTGTTTACTGTTTATTTACAATTTTTTTAGTTTATACAATTTTATTTGTATTTTTTTTTTTGTAAATTATTATAACTGTGAGTCTGTGATACAATAATCATAAATTTTATTCAGTATGGAACCTTGTTTAAAGAAAAATGTTGCTAAGAAAGTATTCAAGGGTGGAGCAGAAAAAAAAAGGCTAAAAAATGAGTTACAATTAAAAATTGCTGCAAAATCATGCCAAAAAATATCAAATATATTTGCAACAAATCAATCAAAACCAGTAAAGGTACAAATATTACCTAAGAAATTATCAATCTATAGACAATAGTTATTAGTTAGTCAAAACTGACTGTTTCAAAATTGCAGATTACTGTAAATAAGATCATATTGGTTTGTTTTATATTTTTAAATTTTTACATAGGTCATTAATGCACAACAAAATGTATTACCTACAAATAATTCACACTCAGTTGATGATGATAGTGTAGCAAGTATTGATTTGGATTTACAGAATGAAAGTAGTAGTACAAAATTATTGAATGTAAGTTTTTTAAATAATTATTAAAATGTTCAGCATTTTTTGTTATTTGTTAGTTGCATATTTTAAACATTTTGCATAGGTCATAAATGCACAACAAAATGTATTACCTACAAATAATTCACACTCAGTTGATGATGATAGTGTAGGTACGTTTAATATTTGTTATAAACCTTTAAAAAAGATATTTTTAGTTAATAATTCTAAATAAAATAAATAAATTCACAAAAAATAGTTTTGCATTTT
Source organism: Macrosiphum euphorbiae (assembly GCA_949089665.1). NCBI lineage: Eukaryota > Metazoa > Arthropoda > Insecta > Hemiptera > Aphididae > Macrosiphum > Macrosiphum euphorbiae. The sequence goes on along the minus strand of CARXXK010000002.1, from coordinate 43,380,270 downwards.
TAATAAACTCCACTAATTTTTTGTGTATTATTTTAAAATGTATACCTTAAAGTACAGAGTAAATTTATTTTATATAATATCATGGGACATGGATTATGGATATTGGATAATATCACATAACTAATCATGATTGTTGAATATAAAGGTTATAAGATAGTGCCCCCCTCTAACCTCTTTAAATCCTACCAAATATCAATTTTGTGAGACAGACACATTTAAAAATTCCTGAAATAATACATTGTGGGCCGCCTGCTTACCTAGAATAGTAGGCCGATACCCTCCCAGTCCGGCCCTGTTAATTATCATAATATTATTATATTATAAATCGTTGTGGCGATAATCGGTAATGGTACCTACTTTGTAGCTTCTTAGCTACTGACAGGAAATATTATAATAACATTGTAAACGACTAACGTAAGTATACTCAATGTGACGTTCTGTGGGATGATTTATAATATTATGTTATATTATTAGCTTCCAGCGAATTCATTGGAATTTATATTATTATTAGCACGTACAAGCAGGTACCGATGTATAATATAGCGGTCAGATCGATATTGATGTTACCTACTGGCAATTTTACCAAATTTTCGTATATTTTTGCTAAATTGATGCAAAAATTGGTTGCAATTTTGGTGCTGATTCGCTGTTTTTCGATGAGAGTGTATACTACATCTACGTCTCTGTACAAACGATTTTTCAAAATTCACACCGTGAGCTAGTAAAAAATTGAAACAAATGAGTAATTGTAGCTACATAATAACATATTACCTACCTATATAAAGTATCCGAGGTGTAATATATAGCAAGGCACATTACAACGCACGAAAATATTATTACACTTTTTACACATTATTTTTCGTGGCGCTCTTATCAAATTTCACATTACACCGTTACGCTATTTTTTAGTGTCAAATAGGTGTCGACAACTGTGTATATACAGGGTGGTTCATCAAGCATGTACACCACATTTGTTTCCTTTTAATAATGAATTTATTCAAATTCAAATTTTTGAAATTTTTAAACACACATGAAAGTTCAAAACGATATTATTTTGGAATTCCTGAGTGGTATTATACTACCAACATCAAGATCATCCTGTGGCTGTACAAACTTATCTTTTTTTTTTCGACTTAATTTTAATTTCAAAATTATTTAGTGGACATTTTGTTGAATATTTTGATTTAGGTAACTAATTCAAAATGCAAACGAGCAGTTTTTCAGTTATTCAAATGTTTATATTAAAATGGTTTTACAGAACTATAACATACTATATGTATTTGGATCTAGTGTTTATTATACTTGGACTATTTTTAAAAATTTTAATATTGATAGATTAATATAAATTACTAAAATGTTCAAAAAAAAAAACCCGAGCCAGCCATTTTCAGAAATTACGTATAATCCTTAGAACACAAAGTTAAAAGAATCAAAAACTACTCATTTGAAATTTGAATATTAATACTTTAACCATTTTAGAAAAATTATCCACTGAATCATTTTACAATAGAACAGGAAGGTTCTCATTTGAAAAACAGATGTTTGTTTATCTTCACTGCGGACACTCTTTGAAAACAAAAAAATCTCAAGAATTTTAAAATATGGTCATTAAGTATATTTGAAAATTCCCATTTCAGATTTGGTGAATCACCTTGTGCACCACAGATACAATTACCGGAAAGTACGGAAAGTGTCGATGATAATATATATTTCGTCCGCAATGTACACCAGACACCCGAGTGTAATATTATACCAGATTTATATAATAATTATTATATACCTACACGCGGTACACACCCAATGTGCGGTATAATAATATGAAACAATAACCTATACCTAACCATTGCAGCGACGAACGTCGCCGGACGAACGGAAAGGACCAAAATTACGTGTATATAATAATGTTATACCTCATAAGCAGGTGTTATAATAATAATACCATTATTATTATTATTACGTTTCAACAGTGTCATTACGTAATACGTACACGGTATCGTCGTTACTTCTGAACAGATACCATGTGGTAGCCCACCTACTGTTTATTTCGGAGAGGGTGCAGACAGCCAGACAGGTATGGCGAGTACGTATGTGCGAGTTTACAATATTATAAGCTAGTTATTGATTCATTCAAAAGAAAACAAGATCGTTTTCTTGAAAAATATTAACGTTTTTGGAAATATTTGTCTTACGAAATTTAAATTTATTACATAAAATATGTTATACAATTTTTGGTATCTTTTAGATTTTGACTGGAGCGCTGAATGTATGATTATACAATGATGTGTTCACCAACAACCTTTTGAATTGGTAAACTAGTGAAAATATTTTGCAAACGTGCTATACAATAGTTTTCCATAATAATTGCTATTGTTAATTAAAAAATATTAATCTTGAAACTTGAAACATTTTAATATTACTTTAAATTATCATATTCTATACACAATGCCGTTTTTAAAAAATGTTTAGTCTAATATTAAGCTATTTTGTACTTAGTAATTTTCAAATTTTCGAATTTTTTAGTTTTTCTAATGAATGTTGTTAAAATAATATAAGTAAAATGTAATATATAAATCTTTAAAATCTAGTATTTTAGAATTCTTAAAATGTTTATTATACATAGGCACAATTTTTTGTTCATATAAATAAGTACTTATTTTGATATTATAATTGTATATTTAAAAGAAAAACAACGTTTTATTCTCTTTTAGTTTTATTGATTATCCATGTTTTAATTTGAAAATTTGAAATATTACCAATAATAATAGTAAGGATTTGAAAATCTGCTGTACATATATACGTTTTATAATTGTCTACACATTTTCACAATTTAGACTAATTTAAAGTTATATACATACCACAAACCTATTCACGCCGAATACCTACCTAATAATTGTTTATAATATACTATAATATTTATTATTCAATTGGAAGTGTCATTGGCATTTTATGATAAGTACAACCTTTCATATTACTAAATACTAATAGAAAAATGATTTACTATAATAAATGATAAGATACATATTTTACAAAATTCCATTAGAAATATAGACAAACTAACTGAAAAATCGTTTCCGCTAAGAATCGTTTTTCGGACGTAATGATTTATCTTCTAATTCCATTTGAACACATCCATTACAGTGACCTACATATCCAATGACGAGGTATACACACGACACCTATCGTACAGGAGTGCGATTACCTACTTGAACACTTTTTTTTTAAATCTTTTTAATAATATGTAACAGTTGCAATATTTTTTCAGTTTTTACTTTTTTGAAAGAAATCATACATTTTTAATTTCATACTTTATGTAGAATGTTAATATAATAGAAAAACAGGGCCGGATTTTCGGTTCTTTTAATCAAAAAACATTTACCAAATATAAGGTAAATTTACCTTTTACATTTATATTACCATTTACACCCCCTACAAGCAGTACCCTCGCTGTGGGGCATCAATGCCCCTTCGCACTCTTATATCAGATATATCCTTGCATCACAATTTAATATTAAAATACTCAATAGGTAGTAGCTGGGGTAAGACAACCGACATTTTTCAAAAAAAAAAAAAAATATAAAATATCGTTTACATTGTCCTGTATATGTAGGTATATGCGTGTTTATAGTGATCAAAAATAATGATAAGCAGGTAATACTATAACAATTTTTAACAATACTATTATTGTCAATATAGGTGTTATAAATTTAAAATATATTAACTAATCGTACTTCATTTTCGTCTACTTGATTCGTATATACACATTCTTTCTAGGTCACATTTAATATACACCCTCATATTATGATTAAAAACACTGAAAAAAAAAACAAAAATGCTTTTAGGTTCTAACTAATTTCTAAAAATAGAAAAACTCTTTGGAAACTAGTCTAGCTTTCACTCGATTAATAATTTATGCCATAAACAAATCCATAGCTTTTTCAGAAAACTGTTGGCTGTATAAAGAGGTCGGGGTTTGCAACCAAGTATTGTACAACTGCAGGTCGATGTCGGTATTAAAAAACAAACTGAAGAAAAATAAATAAATAAAAACGTGGATTACAGAATATTATTTAACCATCCCCATAAGTGGTTTCTGGTTACTGCCTTGCCTAAACCCACTTCACATACATCGTATGGGTATTATTGTCGCTATATTTTACTCTACACCAGAGACTTGTACGATAATATGTTTATGAATTTAAGATTATGTTTTACTGTACCACGCACAGCAGCAGCAACAGTCTTTGGAAACTTGTCAAACTCACTCAGTTTTTAACTAATTTATGTCATAAAAACACCTGTATAATTTTCAGATAATGTTTGGCCGCGTAGTACCTATTGTACAAAAGGTTGATAAATATTTGTTTTAAAAAACAAACTGACGAGAAATAATAAAAACATAAATAAAAACGTCGATCACAGAATATTTAACCCCCAAATGTTTTTTTTCTGGTTACCGCTACTTACGTTAATCCCACTGTAGCACATACATCATAATATGGATATTATCACCACTATATGCACAATCTACAACAATATAATGTTTATGAATTTGTGATGGTTATATTGCTGTGCCACTGCAGGCTGCTACACCGGACGCGGTAGTCGATATAATATGTGGCACCGCTTGTACGCATAACATCATATTATATACCTACCCAATATTATTATTATAATCCATGACCCATATACGCACACACGATGCAGCGATGCATTATTATTATTCCACGGTGGTGGGAGATGTGCAGAGTCGCGAAATCCGTTCATAGCAGCTGGTTTCGTATTTATTTATTTATTTATTTTTTTATGTATAATATTATATATTATATTGTTATAATGTATCGTCGTCTCCGGTTTTAAGTACATTCGTCGGAATTACATCACGTTTCTCTCACTGCAGGCATGTACCACGCATGCATATAACAATATTATTATGTGTGTACCAACGCCGGTACAGAGTCTGCACGTGCGCACATAATGTTCTAATATATTATACGCCCGTGTATACGGAATTTACACTTTTCCGGGTAATTTCTTATTATTCGTACCTACAACTACTATAATATACGAGCGTTATATTAAATTATTATTTATAATTTTTTACTATTATTATCGTTATTATACACAGGCAGCGCCGAGAGGGTAGCTAATTTTTTTCAACCATGTCACGTGTACTAACACGTACCTATTCGATACAATATAATATTATACGTCACCACGTTTATAGTCTGCCATTTAAACCGTATACGGCTCGAAGAGTTTTGCAGTATTGTATATGGGTTGTATTAATAGGTATAGGCACTTAATACTTATATTATAAAACATTCATTGTACTATATCGTAAACGTGATTTAAAATAACGTTTTGTTTCTTCGACTATTTTATTAATTGCGAGTTCCTAGTACTTTTAAATATTACTTCAAGCTCGAATAAAACTTTTTTTCGAAAACGTCTGTATTTTTGTCTTATAATTCTCTTACTTTTCCATGTTTTCCGTGGATTTGGAAAAATCCGAATTCCCAGAAATTTTTCCGATTTTTCAAATAATATTTACATACATTATAGTATGCATCAGGGCTTGCAAACGTTATAATAACGTTATGATCAAACGTTATATTTCACAATAACGATTGAAATTTGTAAACATGATTATAACGGAAAGAGATAATCAAAAATAATTTAATACCGCAAAACAAAACATAACGAATAACAAAATATATTATAAATCATTAAACAAAACATAACGCAAAACGTAATTTATAGAATATCATTGAACGAAAAATAACGCAAAACGAAATATTTTAAAATCTATTTATTTAAAAGGTCTATTGGTTTCGTAGAAACATTTATTTCGTGCAAACAATCTAAATTGATTATATTTTATTCCGTACCTGGGCTATTACCTACTCGCATTAGTTATTATTTTTTAATTTAATAGGTATTAACAAAATTTCAAATAACGATAAACGCTCCGTTTAAAATTTTAAATATCTAATTTTGTCCAAATTTTAACTTAAAATGCCTTTGAAAAAATCTCGACTATATAATACATATATTATTTTACTTTTAAAAACATACTTACGTCTTACATACGTTATTAAGTAGGTAATTATAACAATTTTGGTTATTGGATAATTTATTTTATTTTTCTTATCTCATGATAATAATGGAAAAAATAATCCCAAATTATTTATGGATTTTATTGGTAGGTAGCTATATTTCATTAATAATTTTGTTGTTGACGATATTGCATAGAAATTGCATGTTTTGTTCTTTGGCAATTACTGTGCAGGGGAAAATTAAAACCACGTAATACTCATAATGATTATGGCTCTTGTTAAAATGAAAAAAAATGTAATCATGTCATTATTTTGAATGTGTATCGTACCAATTTGGAATAATTGATTATGTCATAACATACGCAGACCTAACTATATAAGAAATTTACACTTCTAGTTATTTCTTATTATCCATTCGTACTCGTAAAATATTATCATCATTATTATATTATACATGGGTAGTGCCGGGAGAGGGTAGGTAATATAGTTCAGACAAGGCACGTGTGCTAACACGCTTTCGATGTAATATTCTGAGTTGCTTCCCATTATACCTTTTTGATGTAAATTTCGTCTAGAGTACTTCCTTATTTTCTGTGCTACGTACATTTTGTGTTGGGTTTTTTTTACACTAAATTGTTTGTTACCATTTTCCTACAAATATTTTCTCTTCCATTGTTACAGACTGTTAACATTCCTGTTTGGTATGGTTAAAAATATTGGTTTTTTTTTAATAACAATTTTTTATTAAACTTAATAAACAACAATAATAAAAATACCTTTTATACGCAGGAAGACATGGCAAAAAAAAAATGACGCTACTTAAACGTATGACAAAAATTGTTTAAATTATATGATAAGATAATAATTTAAGAAATATACTCATGTCAGAAAATTCTCCAAAATAATATGAACAAAGTTATTACTTATTACGTTCCAAATTAACTTAATCAAAAAAATATTGATATTTTAAAAAATTCCAAAAAATAAACTACTTGATTTAGATAAATGTTTTTACCATCAAATTGTTCTTATAAAAAGATTCACAAATTGGCTATTGTGAATTTATCCAAAAATATTTAAATCAATTTTACAATTTTTATTTTCAGTCTTAAAAATTATTTTTTATATCATACTCGTAGTCCAAGTGACTATAAATTAATAAATTATGTATAAAAAAAAAATTTTAAATGTCGATTAGAACAAAAGTTATTTCATCTGCATGTGCTCCTAGTACCTACACTCATACCTACGCCATGTTATGTTAATTATTTATTAGCATACTAAGATTGTGGACTAAACCCTAGCTGCTGAATTTTTCTGTGCCGACTTTGTCCTTTATTAATTATTGAGTTATTTATTAATGCTGATAATAAATTATTTTAAAATGAATTACATATTTTTTCGGAAAAATTCAAATCAGCCTATTTGTAAAACCGATTTTTAGAAAAAATTTTATATATTTTTTAAAAATCAATACTATTTTTGAGTAAATTAATTTGAAAATAACTTTTTTCAAAATATTCTTTTGGGGAATTCTCAGACACAATAATAAGGTGAATCTTAAATTATTTATTATCCATATAAATTTCATATTTTTTTCATACTTTTAACTAGTATCAATCTTCCATTTTTCATTAATTGACAATAGTCTTTCTGTACACTCAGTATATTTCATTATAATATAAACGTTTTTGTTTTAGTTTCATTGAATGATATATTTATTGTACAACAATTTACAATTATATTATATATTATAACTGCAACAAATCAGAAACAACATTATAAATTGTGTACAGAAACATTTTACAAACGGCTATAGCAATGGTGACAAATTGTTAGTGTCATACGAATACATCGAACCTGCACGTGTTAGCCAGAAGTCAGAGTGATACATCTACAGCAGCTGCAGAGCACCCAGGATTGTGATAATTTGTTTTTACATTAAGATCGAAATTCCTCCACTATTTTTCAAAAAGTTTAGCCAGTTGATATCATAAAAATTAAATACCTATTTTAAGTTTGATTGTTATGTTTATAATGAACAATGGCGTGTTTTATTTAATATAGTCGAAATTTGTATTTTAATGAATCTAAAATCTCGGAAAAACATTCTACTTCAAAGCATTAATTTTTAAAAATTAACGAAAAAATTAAAAAATTAAGGAAATGCGAAGATTTTTACGCAAATCCAGTTTTCGACCAAATCGATTTTGTTTTTTGGTGGAATTCTAAAAAAAATAACCGTAAATACTTAAAATGTTCACCAAATGTTTATTTTATCATTTGTTAAACATGAGACAATTTTCAAAATAGTTTGACTGTTTTTTTGTTATTTAGGTACCTATAGACATTTTTAATTTTTAAAATTTTTTTCCATAAATGTAAAATAATATAAAATAACATTTTTTTAGTCAAAAACCGTAAAAATGTAATAGAAGGCTCCTCATAAGTATACTCTCTTCCAAATAGGTTTGGAAAAAAAATCACGACTTAAACGCGTCGCGTGGTTGTTGGCTGCCATCAGTGCACTGGTAGAATGTCACAGCGGTCCTACCGTTCAGAATTTGCTCAGTTTTTCCAAACATATTTGGAATAGAGTATAGTTATAATAGCTGTTGAAAAATACAAATAGGAATGGTTTTTTTTTATAAGCATTTAGTTCAAATTTTGACAAAATTCATCAAAATCTCGAAAATTTCTCAATTATTTTGTAGTCAAAATGTATAAAATATTAAAATGTTCAATTTTTATTACTAAAAATTGAAAATTCAAAACAAAGTATCTCATAAATAATTTATATAGCTAGTAACCATAAGTTTTAAAAAAATCTATAAACACAGGTTTTTATATAAATATTAACTACCTATTAAGAATGTTCAAATTTGGACGAAATTAGATATTAATTCGAAGTATAACGGTTTTAGTTATTTTGTTGTACCTCATTAAAAACATAATTTATTCATGGTTATAGATACTTGAAACTTTTAAAGTATATTATTAAAATTGTATACACACAAACACACAAGATAATTTTCAAATGCAATTTTTTGGCAAAAATTAATTCAACCTACTGCAGTAGGTATATAGCAAAATAAATTACTCTAATATCAATAATATCATAAAATATACTCAGTAATAATATAAGCTGACAAACCATCATAACTCAAAACACTTTTTCGTATTCAATGATTTTATATCATTGAATTCAAATTGAATACATCCATTATGGTGCCCCTCTAGGTACTAAATAGTAAATAGTAGAGCTGAACCCCCTTTTTAAATATTACTTTCATTAGATATATGATAGTGCATTACTTATTATTAAAGTCTATACATAGTATAAAGATCAGTGTTCTTTTATCGTACCATGATATTGTTATATGGTATGCCCAAAATGACTATTCTAAAATTGTCTAGTATTGAAAAAAAGTGCCGATTTTTTAATTTGAATATTTTAGGGGTACTTGATCGTTAGCCATAGACTGGTCAACCAGCCGAGTCGAATAGCCGACTATCACAATTCACTTTTACATATCATTTTGAACTCGAAACCGATTTCTGTAGTATTGAACCTTTGGGATAGTCTTGGGGTAGCAACAAGTGCACGAGTGCGGGAACGACATCCTGCCCGTAACAATAATCATCGCCGTCGGCTCGTCCTGCGAGCCGGTGGTCGCCCGTAGCGATGGCTATTCCAGTCCGATATCTAAATAACAGCAGCAAACTGTGCGGTTTAAATAATCATTTTATTTTCATAAAACACGGCGGCGATATCCCGTTCGGCTTTTCGCAGAACCGCGCACTATACGGCGAACAATCCCGCAACAGGTACGGACCCGGTCGGTCAATAGGAACGTCAGTACATAATATCTAATAATATATTATATAGTTTACGTACAATAAATGTTAAAGTAATTTTCACAATACGGTCCAATGATATAATAAATAGTTTACGATATGATCCAATAATAATAATAATAATAATGTATAATGCGCATTGTATACGTTTGTACGCGCCGCGACAATGTCTCGGAGTGCGGGTACAACGGCTAGTCGACGTATGTGTGTACCGTATAGGAAAGGACCTTTTTACGACCATTAATTCGCAAAGTGTGAACAGCGACGGCGACGATACGATGACCACTACGAGGAGAAGAGGTGAAGTTCGACGAGGGCGGAGAGAGAGAGAGAGAGAGAGAGAGAGACGTGTTATATTATTGTGTGTTATGCCGTAGTGCGGGTGGTCAGCGAAGGGTATGTTAGGGTAGGCCGTGTAAATTTATATTATATTATTATGTATATGGTCGGCACAGAGCCTTTTAGAAAGTGTTTCCACATGTGTATCATCGACTGTGTTGGATGTGACAGCAGTGTACCATGTCATTGTACTTTTTCGGGTAAACGCGAAATGACGCGCCACCCCGTCGATCCCCGCAAACAAATAATATCGATTTTTCTCACGTGCATTAGATAATACCTACCTACAATATTGTAAAATAATAATAATAATAATATATTATATGGGTTAGGTATATATAGGTCGCCACACCTCCCACGGATACCGCAATGACCGGCCTCTGCAGACCTACGACAATAAAAATCTCGTGTAAACCTATAAAAAAAATAATGTACTTACGTAATATACGCGAATCCTACGCATCCTGCTCATCCTGCTCATCCTGCGCATCCGAGGTACGGATTTTTCTGTTACCTGCCATCGTTTGGTTATGAATATTATTGAAAAGTAAAAAATTGAATGTATCACACGTTAAAAGAACTTTAATCAGCAAATTTTGCAAATTGACCTATACACGGAATAATTAATTTTCAGCAGACAAGCTCCTCCCCTATTTTTTTTTAATAATGAAGATATTCAAAATATGATTTCTGGTTTTTTTTTAATATTATTATAATATACCTACTTAAAGTCTTTGACTGTATTTGCGAATTTTTGAGATGTGTTGTACCATTTAAGAAGTGTCCTGTAGCAATACAAACTTCTGTTTTTAAAATATGAGAACCACACTTTTTCCTTTAAAATATTCGGACACTCAGTAGGAATATGATTTCTTTTAGCTTTGGCTTGATGTATCTAAATCAAAATTCAAACTAATAGTTTCCGAGTTATTAAACATTATGTACCTACTAAGGATAGCAGATTACAATAGCATGATAAATGATTATAATATATGCATGACAATATTACACTCAATGTATTATGTAATATCTATTTGTTTATAATATTCACATAAAAATTGGTAAGAGATCAGGAAGGGTATTATGTATTTCATAAGAGATAAATATAAATAAAATAAGTGATAAAAATGTTTTGGCTCGGTCAATAAACTTGAAAATGTAATACATTAATTAATTACATCCTTGCGTCTCTCCTCACCAACTCGGCCAGCTAATCGTAAGTATACTCGAATGGATCTGATGGGCATTTGTATGTACGTAATAATAATATGTTTATCAACTCTGATTATTTTATACGTTCGTGATTTGTATCATTAAATCTTGTGTAGCCGTGCGTAGGTACGTATAGGCATTATAATATTATTTATAGTCGGCAGCCCGCAGGTACCCTGTGAACTGGCTGAATGCGAAAATCGGTGAACTGTATTCCTCCGCATCTCAGGAAAATAATAAAATAATATAATATTATTATTTAATAGATGCCGAGAAATCGCCGAACGCTTCAAACAAGTCGTACGGTCGAAAAATAAGATCGATTAAATGTACAGTAGCCAGTAGGTGTATTGTATATAATAGTATACTGTATTAAAAGTATAATATAATATTGTATTATATCCGCCTAAAATTTCTTTTCTTTTCATTTTTTTTTTTTTGTTCCGTTTTGTTGGTTTATTTTTCACTACCCATAGAAATTAAATCATTTCTTTTCGTTTCGTAGTGACCCGAGAACAGTACGCGGTCGTCTTCTTTATATAGATACCATACTATAACGGCAATTTTCATTGTTAGTCCGTTTTCCGAATTCAATAATATATTATGACGATAAACGATATTATAACAAACACTAAAACGCATATAATATAGGACCACCGGACATTTCATATCGGAATTTTATATCTGCAGAATCCGATACATGGCGAGATTGTTAATATTATTATTTATTAGATCATTTAAGCAGTGGCCTATCGGAAAATTGACCGGTGATAGGAACTTTTAAAATATTACAATACTATAGGTATTGAAAAGGATGGCTTTTCCTCAACGCACCTAACATCAACTACTGTTCTAAATTAAAATTGCTTTTTTACTAATTTGACAATTTTTTTAATATATAGATAAGCAACGTATTTATGAATAAATTGTTTTGTATATAATAAAACATCATAGAGACCCGATTCCCAAGCAGAATATAAGTGGTTAGAATAGTCGTCCTATTCAAATACGCCACTGCAGTAGCATTAAAATCAATTTATCGGTCAGAAGTGTTTCAAAAACCCGCTTCCACATATAGGTACGAGGTAATATATTTAACACTTCTATATAGGTAGTGGTTATTTCGAAAAGTTATAACAATCAAAAAATATATTATAGGTAGATTTTTCTCCAATTTATTGTATCTTTAATTTTAATTTTTTCTTTGTTTAAATGACAAACATAATATTTCGATCGTGTATCGTTAATTAGTTATATAAAATTTTTTTAGTTTTTTTTCTATAATAAAATTGTCAATTAAGTTTCATTTGTAGGGTAAAAATGTGTGAAAATGTAATACAAATCTATTGATATATTGTTGCAATAGCAGTGACCCACTTGTAACCTACTGTACAGCAGAGTGACACCCACTTCCCCACCATTTTCGGTTTAATTTCATCACGCACAATATAATGGGCACCCCGTCGGTGTGTTGACTATTTGGTAGACTAAAAGGGTAGGCACAGTTTCGATGAAACCGCCCACTTTTACTATACTGACATAATAATATCTACGATATACTATATGGGCCGTACAATATATTAATTCTACAAAAAATACTATTTTTGACCGCCATCTACCTATAGTACATTATACACAATACACGTAGGTTGGGCATTAGAAAATACGTATTGTATATATTATACAATGACCATTGAAAATGTCGCTCCCGATACGATACCGTGCTAAAAAAAAACATAGGTACCTACCTACCTGCTGCAAATGTACATTGATATAAATACATTATATTTATATACACATAGGTAATATACATAGGTGGTTAGTATATAAATATATGTTACAGTCGGATTCACCGAAGTCACACCTCCTGCAGGTCCACCAACGGATCGGGATATTATAGGCCGGCGAGAGATACCGACAAAATCTCTGCGGGGCTCTCAAAAATTGGGCTGGTCATGAGTATTTTATTTTTATATCAATAGTCAGAAATTATTGAGCACAAAAATTAGTAGAAAATATAATTAATCGTGATATTAAACCGTACAATAAATATGTAGTCAAATATTAAAATTCATATACTATGCCGATAACTTCCGGCGCTGTTTACTTGATTTTTTTCTTCAATAATGTAGTTATTCAAAATATAATTTTTGAAATTATTAAATGTCAAAATGTCAAAATTCTTCTTACAAATTACGGAGTGTTCTGTGGACTGTGGAGAAACAAATGTCTGTTTTCAAGTATGAAACTCCTCTTCTATTGTAAATTATTTAGCAAATAATTTTTTTGAAAATATTGATATATTAAATATAAATTTCAAAAATTTAACGAGTAGTTTTGAGTTATTTAATTTTGTGTATAAATAGGTTCACGATAATGGGTTTTGTAGACGTTGGGGCTATGGTAATATGAAAATTTTTGTAAGTAATATTAATCTATATATCAACAATTTATAGTTTGTAAAAATGACCCAAGTTTAATGAACACTATAGATCCAAATATCAAATATTACAATATCCATCTTATATTTTGTAAAATCATTTGTAAGGACTATGTTATAGGTAATTATTAAAGGTTCATCAACATTTTTAAAATAGTTATCCACTAAATAATTTACAGTAAATGGTTAAAAGTTAAAAGGTTTGTTATCGTTTAAAATACATAACATAAATATATAAGGATTATTAAGGATAGCAGTATATGATACAAGTTTGGTCCGGATGTCTGGCTATGGTTATATCTAATAAAATTTAAAATATATGTAAATTTAATATTACAGTGTGTAAATAGTTGAGTTCTTATTAGTAATTCACTTATTATAAAATGTAAAATGCTAATCGACAAAATATGTAGTTTATCTACTAAACATTTTAAATCAATTAAAATTTAAAAAGCAAACAATACATAATAATATACAATATATCCATCCTGCTTTATCAAATCTCTTATCTAACTCTTACGAATAAATAAATATTACATAATATATTTTAATACTTTTGTGTATTATCCTTAGTATTTACATGATGTATAATAACTCGGAAGCTAATCGTTCAAATTTCGATTTAAATAGATAAAGCCATCAAAGTTTTAAAAAAAAAATCATTTTAAAAATGTACCTACTGAACGTCTGAATATAATATTTTAAGGTAAAAAAGGGGGGGGTTCTAGTTTAAAATACAGTAATTTGTATTCTTCCCCACAGGTCACTCCTTAAATGGTAAAAGAAAATCTTTACTAGTTGTACTTAAATAAGGCCGTTAAATGTAATTAAAAATTAAAAAAAATCGAATTAAATCGGTAGGTGTTAAATGAAAAAAAAATGAACCACCCCGTTTCGCTGATCGAGAGATTCGACGAGCGTCCGGTACCGATATCGACGGGAAATAATGACGTAATACGCCCTGTATATGATATTATTATTTCGAATATTATATAACAACAATATGTGAGTCTTTCGCATGTGGTGCAATATACCTAATCCGCCACCCGCAAACACGCGCACCCGTGCCGGCGGCGACCTCCTGTTGCACATGCGGCGGCCGGCGCCGAGGGACGTCCCATCATTAACAGATACACCCATAGAAAGGGCTAACGAGCTGGACCCTCGGAATGTGCGTTTCCTTTGGTCGTAAACGAAAATTTCTCATTCCTTTTGCCGAACCTACGTGTGTATATAATATATAATATATACTATGTATAGTGCATGTACATAAAAGAAGATATTTATAATAATACATATACATATTATATACTTTTGAGACGGGTCTTCTCCATGTGAAGCCAAAACGCATATGCGGCATTCGTCATGTTATATACGTATACTTGTGTGTAAACGGCAAACACATATATATATAATATTATATAATGTATGTGAAGTAGGTACACTTGATTATATTATATATATACTTATACGATGTTCTTCTCTCGGCAGCGCATATGGTCCGTTTTCTAAACAATTTTTACCCGTCCGCCGCCTTTGTTGATTCGTTTCCGTATGGAATACATCGGTATTGATCGACTTAACATATAGTAATATAATAAATATTAAATACCTATGACCTCCATAGTACATATTATATAGATTTTAAAGGTTTTAGAAAAGTTTAGGAAAGTATTAGATCAAAACAATCTAATTCTTACACGTTATTATCTATCCTAACCTAACTTTATTAGGTATCTATTTATTTGAAATTCTTAAACATTTATCTTCATTCTAATTGGTTTATAAACTCAGGACTACAGTTCTTCATAAAAAAACAAAAAAAGTCATTTATAGCGTTTAGGTATACTATATACCTAAGTATAATTTCTCAATAGTCAATATACAATAATAAAAAATAAATAATGATATTGATTAGATTCTCCAATTTTCAAAAGGTATTACTATAATTAATTATTAATCAGCAAATTTTTTTTTAAGTGCATCAAAAATTAGAAATATATACTAAATATACATTTTGAAAAAAGATATTTGCAACAGAATTATATTAGAATCTGCACTAAAGAAAATATTTTTAACCATTATTAAAAATATTTGTATTAAATATTAAATATACTAATATATTGGTTTCTAAAGAGTTTAAATATTTCTCAAGACAATGCAATTAAAAAAAAAAAAAAATACATGATTACATTTACATATTGAAACGAAAAACAGCTAATACTATATACCTAGTGACAAAATAAACAGTATTTACAACAATATATTATATATTATAACTGTATTTGCAAAAAACGGATTTTAAAAACAAAAATAATTAAATACCTATAATTACATAACATTGCATGAACATAAATCATTTTTTTTGATTATCAAAGCCTAAGACCAGAACTCCCATTTCTCTAGATATTATTATCCTTCCTCCGGCAAATCTGATTGGATCAACTTATATATTATAATGGTAATACCTTTGAAAACCGTCGCTACTATTAATAATATCAATGCTATATATTATTTATAGTTTGATCTTTTATTTTATTATTCATAATGTAATTATATTATACATAAATAAAATGTCACGCACAACAACAATGTAAAACTTTTTGTAAAAAACAATGAACTCCCAATGGCAATAATGCCAAGGGTTAAAAAATGTTGAAAAATTAAAAACTTCGTTGAACACTAAAATAATATAATATTATCCTCTGGAATATTATATTATATTTAATAATATATACGGTGTACGTGAATAATACATACCTATGCGTGCTTCAATCGTGTACTGTGTACATATTTTATAAGTAATATACAATACAATCATATTAGGTATTATATTATTTTGACCCTTTACCTGCAGGAATGTATCTATAGGATATAATATTAATAATATTGTTGTTGTAGGTACATATTATTCAGATTTCAGATAATATCTTGCGGACGAGTATACCTACACTTATGCCGTCATGCTACATAAACAAAGAAAAACATGATGATGAACCCTTTAAACACGATTTATAGTGGCCCATCATTGGTCCATATTGCATTTTAGTGAACTACTAAGTGAGTCAATTTTTTATGCGACCTGAAGATAATCTCATATACCTATCTTATTATTATTAATAACCGTAGGCCTGTAATAATTTTTTTTTTTTTGATAAATACCTTCTATAATTAAAGCAGAATAATTCGAGAATATTATACAGTTGGGATGCCTATCCTATACATCATACACGCACGTGCTTAAAAAAAATTGATTCTGTCGAGTTGAGATTGTTACATTGTGAAGCGAATATTTGCAATTATTTGAAAACGTTTACGGCATTTTAATATATGATACATTTTTGTACGATCTTTGTTAGATCCTCGACTAAACGAGGAACGTCTATTTTACAATAAAGTATTGTTTTTAAATATTAATTAATCACATATTTTTCTTTCTTTGGACAGTATTTCGGTAACTGTTCGAAAAAAGTTTCAAGCAGAACGCAATCGTAATTTTATTCATTTTTCAAATTTTTCGCAATAGATTTTCCGAGCGTAAAAAAATGTTTAATTAAGTAAAAATAAATGTATTTAGTAATGAACCATTAGTACTATGAAGTACATTATTCCTTCATATAATTATTGTATTTGCGAGAAAATACAAACTGAAAATTCAGCTTAAAATTATGTAAGCTTCGAGTTTTTCGATTTAAATCTAAGAACGTATTATATATTTTAAAAAGCAATACCCCAAAAAGTACATTATTTAAAATGTTTTGTTCAATAAAACCTTATGCTTCCGATAAAAAATATACTTTAAAACGTTGTTAATTTGTATGAACGAATTACTCTATACTCGGAATCAAATATATAAGTGGTATACTCATAACCTAAGTATTATGTATATTATTCGAATTTGATATTATATGCATCGTTTGGCCATTTGCATTGTAAAATCATTACGTAAACATATAAACTGAATTTATATTTCACGAACAATATTATTATGTTAAAAAATATTTTCAAGTCAAAATAATATTATTTTAATATGGGTCACGTGTACAAACACACGCAGTATAATCTAACTAAAATTATGTAGATATAGGTGCAGTATACAACAAAAATAATGAATATTTTTGTTTATTATATATTTAAAAGTTTGAACAAAAACCACACAACTTTATTATTTTGGTATAGTCTGTGAAATTTTTTTCAGCGATGGCGTTCATTCATCCGTATTTTGTTTTTTATTTGTTTGTATTAGGTAATAAAAAAAAAGAATGTTTTATGAATTAAAATCGTTTGAAAAATTCCGACTATTCTCATTCAACTGACAACCGTTAATAATGATTATTAACATCGAAGACCAAAATTATATGAAAATACATCTATGTGGTCACTAAAAAATATATTATGCCTTCACAAACTATTTTCTACTTTTATCTCATTGTGAATTTCTTTTCATTTGTAAATGAATCCTCCTCGAACGTTTGCCATATGTCCACTCCTCATTCACTGCAGTCACGTCATCTTTATTTTCAAGAACCTAGTCTATATTACTATAAAAACAATAATACCAAAAAGCTACAAATGTATTTTCTAAATATGGAAAAAATTAACAAAAATCTACATAATAATATAAATTAATTAATATTTTTAAATAACTACACCCTATACACAGTTATAATTACAGTTTTAAATAACTATGTTTTTTTCTTCAGACAATGGATAAACCCTGGGTAAGAGATTCTTTTACAGTTATTTTCCTGTTTTTATTTTGTCTCTGTAATAAATTTACTAAACTCAACAAGTACAATAATTAACAATATTATTATAAATTATAATATAACAGCCAACCAGTATCTATTATAGTAGGTATATATTAAACTTCAAATATACCTACCCCATAACTCTATATGTTGAAACTTATTTTGGGATTATACATATTTATTCATCAAATATTCATCAACTATTCATCAATTATTGTAGGAACAAAATTTTTTGGTACTATTTGACTACTACTATTTCAAAAAAATTGTTTTCATTTAGTTGATATATATCATACTATATAATAGTATTAGGCGATTGTGGTGTTGGCACTATAATTATATAATATTACATTAAATTAAGTATTGGAGGTTATGCCATTGACTAATTTCAATATAAACTATAAAGTGTAACCGTCATAATGTCGGAGTAAAAATGTTGCATAAAAAATATTGTGTCAATTATGTCGAGAGTACAACAAATTCGCAGGGTTACAAATATTTCAAGTATACAAAATCTTATATAATATTGCAACAACATATAATTTTAGAGAAGAATATACATTTCACATTGAATAGGTATAAAAATTGAAAATACATAAAATAATAATTTTAAAATTTAATTGGCGTTAATTGGTACGTTATAATAATATTTTAACATATTATTTCAATAAGTCACACATAATATCACAAAATATATTTTTTTATACAAAACCTTAATATAAAACCCAAGGAGGTGGCTCTGCTATATAGTAATAACGTCTCATTTACTTCGTCATTGAGTATAGGTCACCGTACCTAATGGATGTTTTACATTTTCATTCAATGAAAAATGAAAATCAATGTACCTACACGATGAAAAACGATTATAATCAGAGACAGACACGTCATGTCTACAAAATATTCACGATTTTGACAAATTTCATGAACATTTGAAATTCAAATAGGTACCTACTCATAACAAATTAATATGGCTTCCTGTCAAACTTTTTTTTTTAAATTATTATAAGGAAATCTTATGAAGAAACTTATATTACATTTTCAAGCTTTTTGAAGTGAATATATTTCATAGGCGACAGAGGACCTATTCTTACGCTGTGTCAAATTCTCTCGTTATTGATTAAAGCGAGTTGACAACCATTGATGACGTAAATATTTATGTACATATATATATATATATATATATATTAATATTATATTTTAGTTTTATTTTTCATAATAAATTAAAAACATTGATAAAATAATAGGAAATTACTATGGTCAATAATAATAATAGTCTTAATCGTATAACCGCGGTATACTATTACCTCAAATAAACATTATGATTAACATTACTAGTAGATTCTTAGCTCACATTTGTATACCATGTATAATATTAGGTATAGGGATGTCCTATCCATGTATAATATTATCTAAGGCCATATGCTTCCCGATGCAGATGACTCTCATTCTTCGCATTCCTCGCTACATTGGACGATAGCGCGAGTGTGTGTATAGGTATATGTTTATTTTTTACTGTTGTAATATATTTACTGGATAAATTTGCTTTATTTCACCATTTATCAATACGTAGTGGACAAAAATCTCATAAGTACACCACAATCAAATTCTTCATACCAAACTGACGGATATATAACTGTTTTGAACTCATCGCGATAGGGGACCTATTACTGCTGTAGGTTATACCTAACGCCAAGTACAAAAATAATCCAGATCGTAAACTAATATTAACAGCCATACATTTCACTCAATTACCCAATGTATATCAACGAGAGATATAAAGATGTTTTTAGGTAAAGCTTACTATCATTATCGATCGCAGGTTCCTGAGCCCTCGATGAAATTACAGGTGAACCTGTAGATTATTGTGATCGACCTGTGATTTAGGCAGGATATTTCAATGTGAACTTTTCATTACCAGAGTCCGGACCATTACTCAATTGTCTGGAAGAAAAATTTTCTTTGAGGATGATCAGTGCGACAGAGTTCACTCTACGACCAAAAGTGCAGGTACTACAATCCACGGTATATTCACCCGGAACATAAAAAATATAGACATTAAACTTTCCATATTATCATACTTCAGTTAACATAACTCAATTATCAGCAAAACTAAATCGCAGATGAACAAACTGGTGAAAATAAGTTAAATATTTGTAATTAAAACAAAAATTGATTCAAATCTTAAATAAACAATGTGTATATAAAATATTTTTTGTATTTTATCTATTTATTAGAGTACTTAGAGACTTTTAGTATTTTAAATACATAATCTGTGAAAATTTAAACTTTCTAACTGTCATGGTTCATGAGAAACGGCCTGGTGACAGACGGACGGACAGCGGAACCTTAGTAATAGGGTTTAATTATACGGAACCCTAAAAACTAAAAAAAGTAGGTAGATAATTTAAAATGTAGGTATATAAAGAGTTCCTTATGATCAAAAATATTTTGAAAATTGTGTAATGCCTAAAAATTCATTATAGGAACATTTATTGACAATTTAAAGCTTTAACGGTTTTTAATAAAATTGATAGGTATAAATTAAAAATATATTGAATATAACGGTATATTTTACATTATTATTCGTCAATTAATCTATTTTTAAAATCAACACTATTATTTTATTATCACTTATCAGTTAAATTGGAGAATATTTGTTTTCTTTTTTTTAGTGTTTCCAAATCGCCAGGGTATTATTTTATTTTTAAACTGCTTACATTTTGTATAAAGTCATTAATAAAAATCAGATTATTATATAACCTAATTTAAGCATTAACCTAATGTAAACCATTAAAAAAAAAATCAGATTTATGAATAGTGGGAATCAAGCACACTATTAAAACAATTATGCCAATAAATTATCAATTTATCTTTGGGTAGTTTGAGCTTTATTACGACGATATGTTTGTATTTGCGGCATTTTTTACCGCGAAATTATATTATGACATCAAACCATTGAACGTGAACTTATGAAGACTTTGAAAGTTTCTAAAATGAATCTGTTATGTTTCAGTTCCCTTCCCTCGGTCCCCAGCGATGAAAATATGTCATGTATATACGTGTATTATATGCAACCCACTTTTATGTGCTGATCTCTAAAATGTTTCAGTTATATTTTTAGTCCAAACCAAAAGTAGTCCATTTTGTGAAAGGCAGGATCACAGATATCTGATAGTGAGAGAGAAATGCAGAACGGAGAAGAATCATGATGAGCGTTTCCCGGTATTTGTTTGGAGAGAGGTGTGAATAAAAACCTAAACATGTTTGTCGTTATAAATATTATAATTTGTCGAAAATTTTTTTATGATCTTGTAGCATTAAACCGAGGACAATAATAATTAATGTGTTAATACAACACTTGATCGTGTTGTATATATTACGACTCTGCAGTTCGCGTACGAATAGTAATATATACGAAATTCAATTCCCAAAATAATTTAAACCTTAAAAGTAATGAAAACTTTTAAAAAATGATATGGACCTTTAAAAGTTTAAAACAAATCTGTTATTTTTCAATTATATTCCCGCAGTTCTCAGTGATGAAAACCAAGGATTATTGTGGACGTGTTAGTACAATAACTAATATCCTAATCGTGTTATATATTACGACTCTGTAAACAATACACGTGCGTATAGTGATAATATGAAAGCCAGTTCCCGAAATAAAGTAAACCTAGTAAACTTCAAAGTATTCTCTCCTTGTTCTTGGCGCCGCTTGATAGGTAAGCATAATATAATTAATTAATTAACTTTCGGCGAAAAATTAAATTTGTATTGTTATACATACTACATAAACAATAAACTTTCTTTAATAATCTCTATATAATTGTTTGATCTTGCTTGCTCGCGATTTTAAATTACAAATTATACTGTAGAATCTACTGCGATTGTGTACGCACATATGTTCTAGATAAGTTATTTATTTTATATTTTATTTCTCACGATCCATATAATATTATAATATGAATTAATAAGTGGAATGAACCCGTATCTGTAGAATATAGATCGTAGTATTATATTCAGACGTGATATTCAGCGTATATTAAACAGTATTTTACAGTGTATTATATAATTGACCCGAAAAATTACTACCCAAAGATACGACGGTTTCAGACATTCGTTACAGAGTTTTAAGAAATTATTGAACGGTGTTAATTAGTAAACCATCGTGTAAATTGGTTTGGAAAAAAAAAATTAACAAATTGTATAATTTATATTTATATATGTGAGCTCATATAATATCATAGGGAATGGATTCGTAACTTAAATATTAATTTAAATTATTGCCGATGGTGATTACGATATTGGTTGCAGTCTTCGATAAGAATTGTAGGTAGGTACGTCAGGTTTTCAAGTGTTTTGATCTATTCAAAACAAACCTCACTTTTTTAAGTTTTATAAATGTAAGATTAGTATCTAGGGCATATCGGAGACTTTATTTAATTATATAATACAATATTTAAATAATTTTAGTTATCATTTTAAAATGTTCATTTTTACCAATTTTTTTTGATATATTCTTTGGATTTCGATAGGTTTTTTATTCCATTGTCCTTTCATCTTCGTGTGCACTGTAAAAGTCAAGCGGTTTAGGTGCTTTGAACTAAATGATTTTAATGGCTAAATGCCGAATAATAAAATAGTAATATTACTATTACGATAATTCTGACCGTCATCCGTACTACGACGACGAAAGAACTCCGCTATTGCGGTTACCCGCACACGCGTGGTTGTCGTGAACCGTGGTACATACGGTCGAACCATATACCTACCATATTAGCGGTAAATTACGGCGGGTAGCTATGTGCATGACAATTGACAATAGGTGCGTGTTATACCGATTACACGGTATGCGGTTCGATGCAATATCTATATAGCGCGGAAATACGTGCGGTGAGCAGCGATATAATATAATATAAAGTTCTGCGTGTCGTGCACGATCGGCGCAGTTGTTAATTTCGTCCACGCAAACTCTGCAGGTACAATTTTAATTATATTATTCTCCTAGTCGGTGTAAAGATGAGGTGGGGATGGTGGAGTTCAGTTTTTTTTCCACGCCATGTCTGATATTAAAAGCCCTGTCAAATCACAGTTATGCAGGATATGAGTATTTAATTTTAAATAATATGTTCCTATACCTATCTAATATAATAATCCATATCATTTAAAGTGATGATGAGCGTTCCACGGTGGAGAGGAAATTCCTTAAGTCCTGTGCTTTTGTAATGCAAAATTATTGCTCTGTTCTTCGAGTGCCTGGTCGAAATTAATCAGTCACGATTTCCGATATTGATGCTCCAATATAAATATTATATAATTATCTATCTAATTATATATCTTGTCTCTCCACCATGATGGAATTATCAGCATCTCAATTTCAATTTGGACATTTTTTTGTGTAATTATAAGTATATTTTTTTTAATATGCCATTAGTTTTTATATTATAATAATAATTGTTAGGAATAATCAAATTATTATTATTAATTGGACAAATAAATATATAAATAAATATAAATTAAGTAGGTATTTAAATGAAATGGACAAATTTTTGATTGTTTTTTCGAATTATTACATTTTTTTTATGAATAAAAATATTGAAAATTGAATACAAGGTTCCTCATAATAGTTGTAACATGCTCATATAAGAATTAAAAAAATGTTAAAAAATAAAAATAATTTACAAGTTATTGTAAGTTATAAATTTATAATACGTCATATACGCGTAATAAATATAATAATATATTAAATATATATACAGTACATTTTAAAGGTCAACTTTATCGTATAAGATATCGCGAAAAAGTGAAACTTATGGTTCTGGCGGAAATTGGCTATGCCTGTTTCAATTAATTTGAAATACCTCCTTAAAATATATTTTTATGTTTGTACCACAAATTGTTAATCTATTGTTCGTAATTTAAGGTCTGTCCGACGTATGCATATTTTGACGTGTGTCTAAATACTCAAAATACCAGTACTATCTCAAAAAACAAAATGTTCACGACAATATAATACAACAATAAATGGAGATCAGTCAACAAGTGCTGCAGTGTTGTGTACTTATCGACACGAGTTATACAATAATACGTCCCGTGGTTTTTTCGGTATTTTCGGTGAGTATTATCCCTGTAGGATTATGATTTACGGTAAACATCCGAAAGGAGAAAAAAAAAATGTCAAAACAAACATTTTGTGACTAAACGTTGACAAATGGTCCTTATTTGTCAATAATGTTAAAAAAAACCGCTATTCTTATAAAATATTGTTTATTTGAATTATACACTTATAACGGTTAAAAAGGTACAATGTACAATGACATAGGTCTTTACTGTAAAATGGCTATTGAAATATATTATGTAATAAGTAGGTAGGTATTTATAATACCGGATTACAGAGTCCAGGCTGTTTTTTTGGGGTTCAAATCGAGTTCGTTGAACCTCGCACAGCGTGCTATGATGAGGTAAGTTATATTGTTCAATATTACGACAGTTTTGCGGAAAATACTTCGTGAACACTAAATATTTATTTCAAAGTCCGAAATAATTGAGAGTGTCGAGTGAAAACCAAAAACAATTTTGATAATTAATATATTGTGTTTAAGATTCAATTTCATAAAATTCAAAAGTTAGGTAAGAACTTATTAAAGGTATGTCTAAGAAATATACTCAGTCTAATTCTGAGAAAAGTTTTTTCGGATTGTAATTTTTAAACAAAAATTACCTAGTTGAATCTTAAATGTTTCGCAAATGATTTTATGACAATTAAACTTTGTAACGAAGAAAAAAATCACTACCTAGGTTTATATATTACATTATTACATTTTAAATAAGTATAAGTAAACGTTGTAGTTTCATAGCCCCCCCCCCCCCCCCAAGGGTCACTGTAATTTATGTGTTCAATTTTCCATCAATGATAAATCATTCCATACCTATAGGTATCGTATATTCGTAGGTATATACGAAAAACGATTCTGAGTGAAGACGGTCTGTCATCCTATATTATTACACTAAGTATATTTTATGATATATATATATATTTTATATTGCTTTTAAAATTATTTATTTTACTGTTGGGTTAAATTAATTTTTTCCGAAAACATTGCATTTGAAAATGTCATTATGTGTATAAAATATAAAAAGTTTAAGTTCCAAGTACCGACAAATAATATTTTTAAATTAAAACAAAATAGCAAAAACGTTATTCCTTATTTGAATATCTAATTTTGTACAAATTTGAACTTAAAATGTCTAAAAAAAACATAAAAATATAATAATAATATAAATTAAATACTAATAAAAGTTGACCGGTTTTTTCACCATTCATAATCAGTGTAAAGTGTAGACAAATACACACATTTTTTGGCAGACTACTTAGCCAAACTCCACATGATTTATCGTGTTAGATAAAACTAAAATTTCTTACTCAACTCGAACAACCAAAACATATTTATTGTTACTTGGATTTAATTCAAAAGCATTCGTAGTACTCAATTCAATATTACCATTTAAAAACAAAAAAAAATTATAGTGAGGTTTGATTCTTTAATAATCGACTGTTTTGAAATACACCTTTTGCATAATAATAATATATTCATGTATAATAATTATTAATTAAAAAATCCAAAATAATATAAAATGTTACAACGGTAGCTTCCTGATATATTTTCAAACTTCCCTCCCCCTCCCACACCATTATCACATATGATCGATTGTTATTTAAACGTATAGGTTATAGGTATAATACGTATAAGGGTTTCGTTAAAACAAAAATAAGAAATGTGATCCATAGACATCCCCCTAACGATATTCAATAACGGCCTATATTTTTACTTTGAACTAATACGTAAATTGAGTGTAATAAAAATTATTAATGTTACTGTCGAAAAAAAATTATATAGATTACAATTGAATTACAGTAAATATTAATAAAATGTAATATACTGCTGTTGTGCGAACCCTTAGCTGACATCGTACCAACGATGACCACAATAAAGACGCGTTAAGTCCAACAATCTTCACTCGCCGAAGACGTAAAAAAAAAAACTATTGGCAACGTCGATCGACATTATAATAATAATATTATGCCATAACATACCATAACGTATTATGTAGCTGCTGTGGGCCACGAGGTTTCGGTCACACAAACGGCGTCTCGAACCGGGGTCAAGGTCGGTACCGGTTTCCCAGTCGCGCATGTCGGTATGTAAATAATAATATAATGTAAAATATTATAATATGGGTAGGTGCGTATGGATACACAATACACACCCACGTTTATTGTATTTTTTTTTTTTTTAAAGTTTTGTCCGGACGACGGATTGCTCAAATAGTAGTCATATAAATAGTGACAGCTGAACAAGGAAGTTAAGGCATTAAAGAGATTACTTACCGATGCTTTGATACGAACCGAACAATGCCAGAACGCAAAATATGCAAAATAAAATTTATTTTTAAACATTTAAATTTTTAAGTTTTTAAATTCTATTTATTTTTAATTTTACAATATTTGTATATGTTTTTCTGTAAGTATAAGATAGGATATTATATTACATGGGAATGAGGTTCGAAAAGTTTCGAGAGAAAATTATTTGTTTGCCAAGAAAAAAGTAACTTTCAGTGTTTGTACTTTTATACGTCGAGCAAAAACTGTTTATTTTGAAATTGTTTTTTTTTCTTTAGTTATACAATTCAGACTACTGCAATAATGTGTTATGAATTTATGATAATTTAACAATTATTCTATAATAACTAAAAATCTATGAAAATAAAATTTACTCGAAATCTTCATTAATAAGTATAACCATCTGGCCAGGATGAAATCAAATCACTCGGAAACTCGGTACTTTATAAGTATAGAAATCGAAAAATGTAGATATTGATACTTGCAAATGATAACTCGATGATTTCCATTGATCCATTCAATTATGAAAATAGAAAAAATTGTTTCAAACAAAATATTCACTTGGGCCAATATGCACTATTTTAAACATAATGTTTTTATTTGTTTTAAACAAACTACGTATCGACCAAACGTTTAATTAATATTATGTTCTTAATAAATGTTTGAGTTTTAAAGGTGGTCAAAACAATAAAACGTTTGTAAATCATAACACAAACCATTGATGAGAGGCGACGTACCTATATATATCGTACCTAGTGATGAGCAAATTCCCGGGAATATTCCCAACACCGGGAATTTTCCGGGAATATAGGTAATAAGTTTTTAAATATTGATCATAGGTTTCAGTTTTAAATTAAACTTATGGCTGTAAATGATCCAAGTGACAGCTGTTTATTGATATTATGTCAGTTAAGATATTTATTATTTAAATACAAGTTATTAAGTAACTAAAATTTAATTTTTTAATTAAAATCTGTACAATGATCACAAAATAAACGATCCAGTTTTCATTTATATATTTTGAAAAAATTTAAATAAACATACCGAAAATGAAATACTGAATAACATAAAAATAATATATACTTTTTTTTTTAAAGAAATTTCCCTAGAGGTTGTTGAATATTTCGGGAATATTCCCTGTTCCCGGGAACATTCCTAATGGCGCATCACTAACCGTACACGTGTACGTATATAATATTGTAGGCACACAGTTTCAGCGGATCAACAGAACGGTTTTAATGGTTGTGCGAGTGCGTGAAAAACACGTCTCTTACATACCACACCGGTGACCAGGTGACCGTGTGTGAAAGTATAATGTAAATCCGTCTGCCTTCTGTATAATAATACAAGTAATAATATTATTATGTTTGTACAGTTTTGAATAGACGTTGCGCGCGTGCACCAGTTCGTCAACCAACGCGGTCCACGGATGACCGCGCATATTATACCTATATCTACCAACTCGACAATTCGAGACGATACCTAAAGGTAAATCTTACGGTTTTTTTTTCTTCAAATTTTCGTTGGATTTGCTGCAGCTGCGCGTGTAGGTACACGTATTTGTATTAGTTACTATACAGTGGTGGTTCTCAGTCGTATAATATAATAGTATATAATATTATTATTATACAGACAGTAATATTTTGATATTTCTTCCATTTATTAATATTGTTGTTGCTGCCATGAGTTAGTGATAACTGAATAATACATTTTTCAACATTCAAATCAATTATACCTGAAACTATAATAGTAAAAATCACGACAAAAAACGTATATTTTACATTGCCAACACTGGAAGAGTTTGCACTTGCATTTTTAGTTGAAATGAGACAGGTTCGGCGGAAATCCTTGTAGGGGAAAAGAGAGGTCCAAGTGCAAAGAGATTATTATAGAATAGATAACTATGTAATAATGGATGAATGCCCCTAAGGAATCCAAGAAAACGGCCTAAGAATATACTCGCAATCCCTTAAATTTAAACTTTAAGGTTTAAAGCGTTCATAATACCTTTAACGTTTTCATTCTTAATAATATTTTAAAACATTTAAAAAGCGGTCTATAATGATAGGATTAAAAATCTAAACTTATTTTAAGATAATAAACACGCATTATCAGATTTATTTTACCGTGTGCAAAATTCAAAGTTGCTGTCACCGCCATCATTTCCACCTCTCTATTTCTGTTAGGTTAGTTTAGGTAGTAAGGTTGACGGTTGAATGATTTGCCATCCACCGAATTCTATTCTTTTCATTTTTAATTGTGTATTTTTTTGATAACTCATGTATAAATCCTATAACATTAAGAAAATATTTCTAGAAACTATAATTAAAAACCTTGTATAGTCACGAAACACACTTGAAAGTAAATTTAAAAATTAGAATATTTTAGTGTTCAACTCCAAAAAACCATTAAAATGTCGTTGACCTCATAAAATATCACATAAACCTATTGCACAAATATAATATTTGAAATCAAAGCAAAACAAATATAGGTACAACTATTACAGATCAAAATTAAAAATTATTCACAGACTTATTAACTTACCTCCTGTAAGCTTATGCAGCTTGTGTTGGAGATAGGGAGCTATGATTACTACTAACTATAATAAATAAGAACAAAATATAAATATAAATTAAAATTCAATAATATAAATCGAAAAATAGAAAACTTAAATTTAAGATTACAAAAAATATTCTTAAAATAAAAAAAGTATTATTTTATATAGAACAATGTTAATAATAAATAAATAAATAATGTGCTAAGGTACAACATATTAAACAAAACTGAAACAAGCTGGTTAATGTTACCGCAACTCATTATCTAATTCCAAAAATAAGTATTTATGTACCCAGCATTTAATTTGCTATTATGTTTATAACGTTAAATTATTATAAAATTTTTTTCTTTCATTCCGCGCTCTTTGACGCACTTCACGTCAATGGAATCTCGTCGTTAGAAACGTATAGCTTACGATATAACAGTATGCTATGTTATTATACTTATTACTATAATGCCTACCATAATAATTGACGGTCAAAGAACAAACGTCATCGGATATATACGAATCGATTTAATAATAATTACTCGTCTTGATAACGGGTTGGAATCGAAAGCTTTACAGCGAACGTAAACGTGTTTTGATCGATTAGACCGCGATGTGAATACAACATATACATTCATAGACGTGTTTATGGAACTAACATCTAGAACCCCCACCCCCTTTTCTCATTGATATGATAACTGATAAGAGGAACCTTCCAAAAATCTACTCTTGGAAATTATAGTTACATCACAGATATGCATGGTAGAATCTACCAGGTAAATCATAAGAAAATTCAATAATGTAACTATGCATAATATTATACAAATGAGTTTATCTATGCCAATATACATATAGGTACTTACGTAATATTGTATTTACGATAATAATTATTTATTAATATTTATATCAGAACGTCAGAACTGGATGAACCCAATATACAATTTTGTATTATAAATAATAATAGTAATTACAAAGCAATAACGCTCACACGACTACCTCATAATTAAAACATTTCAAATATGTTTATTGTTTAACAATGAAAATTATTAAACAATAGAGATCATGAAGTCTCATTGGCCAATTTAATCGTGTGAAAAATCTCACTGTTTTGAGTAAAGTATAAGTTTTATAAAATGGTATCCGATAGGAAAAAAACTGAGCGTATTTACGCCCTAGAACTCTAAACTTGACACAAGAAAGTAGGTAGTGATGACCTTCAATGAGTTTATTCAAAAATTATAAATTTGTAGCTACCATATTCTGCCAGCCTAGCAAGCCCGGATTAAGGATCAATTAGGCCCCGGGATACCATAAGCTTAGTGGGCCCCTTTCAACTTTAACTTCTAAATAACTGTATCATTCATATTAACGACTTTATATTATTGTATAATTTTTTACTATAGGTATACAAAAAATGTATAGGATGTATCTTTATGTCATTGTACGCAGCTTTTTTTTTAACAATTATGGATCGATGATATCGAGCCCTATTAGGTAAAATGGCTAAGCGACAATATAAACCTAAGCACGTCATTTTGCCATTTAAAGATTGGGTGAAAGCGACATGTCGTTTAAATAACTTCAAAATTGATCGTAAGTCACATGAATTTCGAAAAAATATATGCGACATGCACTAATCAACACGACAAAGTGTTTGTTGTAAGCTCCGAAAGTGAAAAGTGTAAGCACCATTGAGCTATATTCGAACATTTATTTTATAGTAAGCGACATAATAGTTACACAATATTAAAAATATCTTTTAGATTCTGAGTGAAACGATGAATGTATTGATTTTACAATGATGTGTGTCTTTTTTTTTATTTTTTTTTATTTTTGTGTCTGTCATCAAGTTTTAGAACAGTAAAAGTGCTTGGATTTTCTTCAACAGTAGCTTTTCTGATAGGAAAGTGAATCTAGTTGGTACTTTGGGGGGGTCAAAAGTAAAAATTTCCCAGTAGTTTTCACAAGCGCCGGGAAAAACAACATAAAAATTAAGGAAAAACGGGAATTTTTACTCAAAATCAGTTTTCCAAAAAATCGATTTTGGTTTTTGGTGTAACTCTAAAAGAAATGAACGTAAATACATGAAATTTTCACTGGTTGTTTATATTTGCATTTTATATACACGATAACATTTTCAAAATATTTTTAATATTTTAATATTTTAAATATTTTAATGTATATACACAATTATTAAATACCCATATACGAATTTGAAAAAATAAATATATGATGATTAAAAATATAATAAAAATCACATAATGCGAAATTTTATATTTTATGAGGTTTATTTCTATAACTTAAAAATTTAACATAGTCGTATTTACACAATCGTAACCACAATTAGTAACAAAAAACCAAAAATCAGGTCCCTTGTATTAAATTTTAATATTTTTTAATCATAAACGATAGTTGTATAAAAAGAAAAAAGAAAAGCAATGTAAAAAAAAATGAACGAAAGAAATGGTCACCCATCCAATTACGTAGCATAAAGCCACCGGCTGGCCGGAGGAATCTTGAAAGAATCCCACGACCGCCAGAGGTTGTTGAAATTGGTGATAGTGAGATCGAGAAATATGTTATTTAAATTGAAACATTTATCATAAATGACAAAATAATTAGTATATTTTCATGTTTTTGACGAATTTAATTTTCTTTTAAGTATACAAAGTTCTATTAAAGTAACTTATTTTAATATTAGTATTATGGTAGGTTAATTTAATTTTTGCCAAATATATTGTATTTATTGTACAAATAGTATTTAATTATATTATGATAATTTAATTTTTAGTCAATAACATCGTACCTACCGTAGAACGATGTGATTGTTAGGTACGTGGCAGGGGTGGATTTAGAAATAAATAAGGGGGGCACAAAAATACACCAAATATGATATCATACTAATACAGTTATATAAGTTAAACTTTTAGATCATGTATAAATTAATGATTATATAATTATTGAATATTATGTATATAATATTATGTAAGCCGTAAGACACTATACTCATATGCAGGGCTCGTAAGTTCATGCATCTGCATGTTTTTTTTGCTACACAGGAAAACATGCTAACTGTGATACAAATCCGTTTCATAACAATAGTAATAATAATATGAAGTTTGATAGTGCATGTTTTTGCATGTTCTGGGGTGTAAAGTCATATTTGGCATATAGTTGATTTTTTACAGTCATTAGTGCATATTATTTTATAAAAATATTTTTTAGACAAATATTTGAAAATATCGAAAATCAGGCTTCTTACGATTGTAAAAAAAAGTTCTACTCTACAATTTTTATAATAGGTATTTTTACTGTAAACTACTTCAATAAGCCGTATTACTTGAATTACGAAACCATGGTTTTATGCCATATTTTGTCAACTAGTGCGCCCTCTTAAGTTGGAAAACATAAAAAATACACTTATAAAATATATATTACTAAATTATCTCAAAATGAAAAACCTAATATTTAATTCCAAATGTTTTCATTGTTGGTGCTGAATAAGGGTGTACACAAATTAGACAAAAATGACTACCTAAGTCCTAATTAAAATTTATAAAGATGTCAAAGCTATTTGAACTTCACAAGTATTAATTTTATTTTTTATTTTATTAATTTTGACTGGTAAGGCGGCTCTAAACGATTGGATTTTTCATGCATTTAGACCAATAAGCTGGCGAAAAATACACATACTTCTAGTAGTCCAATTTCAATTTTGAATACTTATTTGGATTCGTTAGCCTCTTTTCTATGATCTGTAGGAAAAACTTTTTCATCTTTTTGTCTAGTTAGCACTTAAAAGTGCAAGTTAAATTTGAGAAATCAAGCAGTCATTTGGAACCGTAATATACGTAAATTATCTAAAATATCCAAAATCGGTTTCCTACAAATCATAGAAAAGAGGCTGACGAATTCAAATAATTTTTCAAAATTGAAATTGGACTACTAGAAGTATGTGTATTTTTCGCCAGCTTATTAGCATTTTTCACTGTTGTGAGTGTACAAAATATTTTTCGAGAGTGATTACGTTGACTTGTGTATGCGCGTACGTGTGCTATTGAACCGTGTGCCCGCAGCCGGGCGATATAAAATCTATTGTTATCGAGTTCGAATTTCTTCGAATTTCACACTAATAATCATTTACGACTAACACATAGATTACGGGCGGCGACGACAAGATTAGGAATTGCCTAAATTGTTCCCCTTAAATAATAGCCACTAAGAGCCGCCTTAAATATATAAAAATAAAAAGGAATAAAAT
This sequence comes from Macrosiphum euphorbiae, assembly GCA_949089665.1. Taxonomy (NCBI): domain Eukaryota; kingdom Metazoa; phylum Arthropoda; class Insecta; order Hemiptera; family Aphididae; genus Macrosiphum; species Macrosiphum euphorbiae. Next base: position 43,346,410 of record CARXXK010000002.1, on the reverse strand, counting down.
ACTTTTAAAATGTATGGATTTATTCTTATTATTTTAAAATTTGGTCATGTTTTTTTTTACATAATGCATATTTTGAGTTCATAATTTAAAAATGTGAAGGCATATAAATGCATATTTTCGAACTTTTAAGTGCATATTTTAATGCATATTTTGACAATTTTTAGTGCATGAATGCATGCTTATTTATGCATTTTTTAGTGCATGAAGTTACGAGCCCTGCTCATATGTTACTAGTTAGTATATAGTAATTATAAAATATAAACATAGGTACGGGCAATGTGTGGGGTACCATAAATACGTCACTGGTTCGTGATGTATATATAGGACATATAGCTTAAAAGGAATCTAAATGTTGTGAAAATGTCACTGTGTATCTGTATACAATTTTAAAGTTCCCACGAATAATAATTTTTAATTACCACAAAATAACAAGAATCATTTTTTTCTTCGATTAAATATCTAATTTCGTCCAAATGTAAACTTCAAATGTCAATAATATGAAAAAAATCAAAAAATTGTATTTAAATATTTGTTACATTTTTTTGGTGTCAATATGAACTATTTTTAAGTTAGTTGCAAGAGGGTGACTGTGCTTGGATGGTGTTAAATTTGAATTCAACGATATTATAATATTATCGTTGGAAATGAAAAACGATTCTGAGCGGAGACTTTTAAAGATATTTTATATTATGGGTATTTGTATTATTATTATATTAATACCGCGGTAGCTGGTAAATCGAATTAATATTATTTGTATATAATAATATACTTTAGGAGTTTCAACCGCCCACGAATAATATTTTTAAATTATAACACAAGACTAAAATCGTTCTTCTTCTTCTAATATCTAATTTCGTCCAAACTTGAAATTTAAACAACTATAGTTTATTAAAAAACTGTGTTTAAATATTTTAGATTCTGAGTGAAACGACGAATGTATTGATTTTACAATGATGTGTGTTTTTTTTTTTTTTTTGTGTCTGTCATCACGTTTTAGGACAGTAAAAATGCTTGGATTTTCTTCAACAGCAGCTTTTCTGATAGGAAAGTGAATCTAGTTCGTACTTTTGGGGGTCAAAGTAAAAATTTCCGTGGTCAAAAGCGCCGTGAAAACAAAAGAAAAATTAAGGAAAAATGGGAATTTTTACGCAAAATCTGTTTTCGAGAAAATGGATTTTGGTTTTTTGTGTAACTCAAAAAAAAAATGAACGTAAATACATGAAATTTTCACTGGTTGTTTATATTTGCATTTTATATACACGATAACATTTTCAAAATAAATCAAAATATTTGTTTATAACTGTTTAGGGACATTTTCATTTTCCATTTTTTTTTAGTTTTTTTTCTAAAATATCAATAAAATATTGTTGGTTGCGAAGCTTGAAAATTTAATAGAAGGCTCCTAGTATATTGTTTCAAAGGCAGATGAAAAATATTAAAAATCCTTAGTCACAATTTTTTTTTATAAACCTTTAAAGTTCAAAAATTGACAAATATGGAAAAATCACGAAAATTTGCAAATTATTTTGAGTTAAGAATTCGTAAAATTTTTGTTTTTAAATCTAAAATTTGAAAATGTAATACAAGATTCCTTATAAGATTATCTACCTTTATCAAAACAAAAATGTCTATAAGAAAGTCAAATTAAATTTTATGAGCGTTTGAAATTCAAATTTTTACAACATTGGATATTCACTCGATTTCTTATGTAGCGATTTCCTTATTTTCTAGTAATTCAAAAACGAATAACTGTATATACATGAAAATTTCACTGAATATTCATATTAGCATTTTCTATACACTGTACAATTTTGAAAATATTTTGACTTTTTTGAGCTGTTTACGGACATTTTCAGTTTTCAATTTTTTAGTTTTTTTTTCCATAAAATATCAATAAAGTTTTATATGTTTTGCCAAAAGTGTAAAAATTTAATACAAGGCTCCTGATATATTGTTACAATAGCCATTGAAAAATATTAAAAATACATAGGCACAATTTTCTTTTATAAGCATTTAAAGATCGAATTTTGACAAAATTTATCAATTTAAAATTGAATAATTTTTTTGTAGTTAAAAATGTATAAAATGTTCAACTTCTAGGTATAGCTAAGGATTGAAAATTTAAAACATGAGTAGTTTATTCTGTTACCAAAAAATCTAAAAAATACATACGCACAGTTTATTTTATAGTCATTTTAAGTTTCAAATTTGGAATGAAATTACATAAAAAAACCTAGAATAACTATTTTAGTTATTTTGTTGTGATTGTATAATATTTTTCGTGGGTACATATACAATATTGTTGTTGGTGTATAACGCGTTGATGGATTCTGGCAAAGCTTTTTTTCTGAACATTTTGAGAGTAAAATAATCAATTTTGGTTCACTAGGTTATTAACTATGGTCCTTTAAATTTTTTGTATAATATGCATTAATACTTTTAACTGAAATATCTAATTTACAAGAGCTAAATATTTTTTTCTTATAACTACCTTTTTATATATTTAAATAATTAAATCGGTAATCTAAAATGCTCAAAAAAAAAAACCAACAAAATTGTTGGCAAACATAGTTCATTATTTATAGTAATTTATCCCTGAATTATACGGTCCTGACATATACTTTCCGGATTATTATAGCCACCCATATAAAATTGAAAACAATTTTATTTTATAGTTATTAATAATAATTTGCCTACATACCTACCTACTTACATAATTTTTTTTTTTTTTTAAACTGTGGATAAATATGGGCCCCCAAAATCAATGGGCCGTGCTCCCCTTGCCCCCATAATTTGTTAATCGTTATGTTTCATTGCTGTATTTAATTATTTTTGATTATCGTTATCCGTTAAAATAACTATTACAAATTTCAATCTTTTTTTTGTCAAATATAATGTATTATTATACGTTAAGAGGACGCCACACCCGCATGTGTTGTCTCCGTCTTACAAATGTACAACATAGCAAAAACTCTTTTGCGAGGGACAACTTTTCTCGCACCATATTTGTTGTAGAACTACCAAATTTTCACAGCACTTAAAGAAGAACTTTATCTGTGCAACAGCGTGCTCTTTTTTTCAATAGCACCATCCAATCATTTTTTATAAGCAATTAAAAAACCAAATGTTTAGAAAGCAATAACTTATATTGTATATATGTTATTGAAAAAAAGAGCACGATGTTGCACAGATGAAGTTCTTCTTTAAGTGCTGTGAAAATTTGGTAGTTCTACAACAAATATGGTGCGAGAACAGTTGTCCCTCGCAAAGAGTTTTTGCTATGTTGTACCAGTTTAAGACGGCGACAACACATGCAGGGTGTGGCCGGTCCTCTTACGGCAAACTTAAGAGAAGTCCAGTATCGCAGAGATTTTCACGTTAATGATAAGCAATGTGAAACAAGTAGTGGAAAACTGCAATCTCCCACAATTGGAATACACTAAAAATTTAATACCGGAACAGACATTTTTTCAACTCGGGTAATCAAGGTTTAAACAAACACAGGTTTTCCACCTCCTCCTAATGAGCATATCATCAACGCTCTTCAAACTTTGGTTTCCTAGGGAAGGGTGGTCATACACGTATTATACACATACATATATGTAGTACCTATATTTGAAATACAAAATGTGTAATGAATTGTTGTTTTCGGCATTTTATTGATTCCACGAATTTTTTTTTCCACAGAGTTGATGCCAATACTTCCCCCATACATGTCTTGGCGTCACCATAATATTCCCACCACATCGGTCTGCGGAGGGGAGAACACGCATATTTCGGCCAGTTCCGCAGCGGTGAGGAATTTTAACAGTTTCACGGTTTTTATTTTTTTTCCACGACCAAAGTCGTGGGTTATTCAGCTTGTAACGACGCACAATAATACCACTAATACCCGTATTATGTATTACAATTATTGTAGAATCTTGACCGCGACCGCCGTCAAAGAGGCGAAGACCCGCAATTTATAACAGCGCGTCCAAACCGCGAGACGTTATATTATTATTTTCCATTTCCGATTCGGTGAACTCGTCGATGCGGCCGATCGATTTTTTGTCCCACTCGACTCGTTCATATTATATAGTCACAAAGACGACACACATACACACTTTATAAAATGCCTATAAATGTATAAATTAGTAACTGTGGTAATGAAGTAAATTTGCAATGGACTGGGTATAATTTCTGTTTAAAAATTCGTCACGCTCGTTTGCAGTTTAGGTACCTGTATAATAATTATTTTTAATCTATGCTGGTTTATATAGGTATACAAATCTCCCGAAATGTCGTCATTATAATATGACATTACAAGAAGGGCACGTCTCGATAAGGTGTGATGCTCAGGCTAATTTCTTTCTTTCCCTCTAATCTGTTGACTAGTCCAATAACCTTTTGACGAGCATAATATTATGCACTTAACGTTATTATTCAATTTGATCATTTATTGTACAAACCGATCCCGGTCGGCCTTGGCGGCCATAATTCACTATAATATTATACCATAACGGTTGATTTAGCCGATATCCTATACATAAGATAGTATAGTATGTATATATATATAATTTTGCATATTTCGGTACCAACGATGATTTTCTGATGGAATGTGCTTTCAAAATCTATCGTACGTGGAATATTGTGTGGCCTATGGCGGTGCGTGAAAAATCGATAAATATAATATACAAAAGAGAACAAATCGGTTTAACCTTAGCAATTAAGATTTTCGGATTTTTTCCATACCAGACCTCTAGGGTACCGGTACCTCTATATATGGATATTTGAGTTGGATGTTTGAGTGGGAAGTTAGGTTTACCTTTATCATAAATATATCCTCGTATATTTCATGACCCTGAGCGATTATTTTTTGACCACGTGCAAAAATACAAATTATTAATTTAATTATAATCCAAAAATTAAATAATTCTTTTCACCTTTGATTACCTTCTTTGAGTTTCTGAAACACCGAACACAGTTTTCGAGAATACAACTGAAATAATAATGATTTCCACAAACTGTCATAACTACGTGATTGGCCAACAATCATCATACGATTAATATTTATGGACATTGACAAGTTAATAAATTAAAAGTTAAATTTAATTAACTATTATTAACTTAACTTATTAGTTTGATGTTTTTATTAATTTAATTAAAAGCCTCTAATGTCTAATAATATCTTAGAAATTATCTTTAAGATTATTAAAAATCAACTTATAAGTTGTTTAATATTCGCAATTAAGTAAGTTTTTAATTTTTATATTATCTAAAAAACTATTTTTGTTTATTAACCACTATTTAAAATCAGCTAAAAAAAATGTCTGAACCGTTGCCAATGTTATCTGTGTATAAAATTGTATACATATTTAAATTTTCAAATATTTTATGCACCAGTAGTCACATTGATCATGTTAATTTTATTTCATTTTATTCTATTTATTACTTTTTCTGGATTTATTTTCCATGGACATTTTTTCAATGAATATTTTAGGTGCCCATGAATACCCATGTATAATAATATTATTTAAAATATCAATAAAGAATAGTATTATAAATGGACAAAATTGTAGTCATTGATGTTGAAACAAATATGTGGTATACACTTATAATTTTTTAGTACTAATTCAGTATTTTTCCAATAATTGTGTAGAATTAAATATTTAAATGATATATAATAATAGGTATGTTTCGATGAAATTGCACAAATACAAAAAAGTGCAACCCACTGTAGCAGGGCACTGATATACCATTATTGGTCATCAAGTATAAATATTTTATTATATAATAGTATAATATATTTATATCAGTCAATACCGCCCTACCGTAGAACAATGTGACTTGGTTCCTGGTATAAATAGGCAATAGCTAAAAACTAATCTAAATGATTTGATAATTTAATAAAATTTTAAAATATTTAAAAAAAAATATATATAATGTATAAGTTTCAAGTTCTCGTGAATAATATTTTTAAATTAGAACAAAATTATTAAAATTGTTATTCTCCATAAAAATATTTAATTTCATTCATATATGAATATCAAATGTACCTATATAAAAAAGCGTTTTATTGAAATAAATATTAAAAAAAAATTGAAATTTTCTTATGCCTATAAATATCTCAGAAAAAAAAAATATTTTAAAAATTATACCATGTATAGAAATAATAATATAAACATTTGGTTAAAATCTTAAGTATCTACGGTTATTCGTTTGCTTTTGATTTCTCAAAATAGATTTCACTTTCCTACTAAACAAGATATTGAAATCCAAGCATTTTTACTTACAAAAAATACACATCACTCGGTGGATTTTGAGGGCAGAATCTAAAATAATTAATCAATCTATAGTTATATTAGATAATAATATGTCATAATATTATGTATAAAAAAAATAAACTTTTTTTTAAATTAACTGGTTAATACCAATAAATCGTTACAATGGATTATTTAACTTGTTTGTAGTCATTAAATCGATTAGAAAACTAACTATTTTAATTAAAAAGTTAATACCTATAGTCAATAATCTACAAATCTACTATATAATATGCTCTATATTATATAGTCCACCTTTGATAGCAATGTCGTGCTGCAATTGTGCAAGAATCACTCTGTATTACACTAGCGTATATATTTTTATATATTCGTTACACGATGGTTATCATATTTACAATTATCATTATATTTTATTATTATTACTACGATAATATCATAATATTATTGTTATTATCATTTACAGCACCGAGCTGGACTTGTAACCACCGAGCATAAAACCTTAGCACTCGTATATATAATCATATATTATATTGTGTTCATAATAATAGGTACTGTAAAGGTATAGCACACCAACTATTATTTTTAACACTCGGACGTGATCTATCGATCTCCGCAATGTCATAGCAATAACCGCAGGTAACGTTGGTATCCGGTCCGGTCCACAAACCGCTATATCGAGATGCAATAATAGTCTACCATCCGGTAGACTGAATTCGTTTCGACATCGCAGGCGAATAAATATTATACAATAATCTGATCCTGCTCGTCGTTGCCAGTGACAAATTAAACGATTCTAGTGGATTTACACCTTCTTAGACTCCGTTAAATGAAAACTGCTCAAATTATTAACACAGTTATTTGCAGGATGTTTTGATAAAATATAAAATGATATCCAATCATATCAACCATTTTATTTTCTGTAACCGATGTCAACGATATAATAATATAGGTAAATAAAAAGATGATAGTTTTTCGTGATCCAACAAACCTTATGTCAGCACTTCTTTAAAATATAAAATTAAACAATTTGGCTTCGACGATCATAATTTTCAGTTTGAAAACACACACACACACACACACACACACACACACACACAGTAAGCACACACTTAATTTTTTTTATAAGCAATACCTATTTTTAAAGATCCCATCGACATTTTTACCGTTTAAGAGGACACCACACCCAACCAGTGTTGCCTCAATCTACCATACAAACCTACGCAACGGAGCAAAATTTGCGTTCAGCAGAACAAATTTTCTGCAGTAAATTTTAATTTAATGGTGAAATCATCTATGGTCAAACTTAAAGGTTATTGGTGTTTGTAAGTCATTGGGTTTTTACGATATTATAATTTGTAAGTGAGTTGTCACTGTCTTTGTGAGCATTTTTAAATTGCTATATTTCGTAATGTGTGGAATATCATCAAAATACCGACTCATCACAGATGGTGTTTTTCTTACCTTTAAATTAACAATAAGTATTTATTTTTTTGCTCAGTAAAAAAACATGTTGGTTCCCATTATAAACTTAAGGGTACAACTTACATACCAAATTTGAAATGATGTGTTCAGTAAAATCAATCTAAATCTTAATTTAAATTCGAATTAACCAATTTATCATATATTAATGGTAATATTATCTAGGAGCATGACGTAGGACTATATAGTCATATATTATGACTACAACCGCGACACATTTACAAAAACGGTCACTATAAATGATACAATATTTATTATTATGATACAATTTAAATGATATTTTACGTAGGAACCTTATAAGCGACGATGGACTGAACTGGCGGGATATCTAGACTTTTTCTGGTTAACCGTGGCTGTTTTTTACAAAATAATATAAATTAGAGCCATTCCTGCTTGTGCTGTACACAAATATACTGATTATATTGGTGTTGAAGGCATTACTTACATAAATTTTCAAAAAGTGATTAAAACAAAACTATAACAAAAAATTATGTAGGTACCTACATCTTTTTAAATTTAATATTATTTTCTGTTTTTATTAATTGCGAATAAGAGTTATTTTGTTTAGTGACTGCATTGATTATTAATTTGAGGGCAACGTATGTTCTATACAATTTCAAAAAAATTAGCATACCATTAATATATCATAAAAAATTGTATTACTATATAATATACCCAAGACAATGAAATATTTGAGTTCCTGGGTCCAGAGTTTGACTGAGATGGCTCAGTGAATTTCTATATCTATGTAGTATTATGTACACCATTGTCTAACAATATATGACATACAAATACAACTCTCATATTACGAAGTACTATGGGCAACAAAAAGAATTCGTATTATAGAGAATTTCGTGGAATAGAATTGAATTAATTTTATTCTAATTTGGTTTCGTTCTTAAACATAAATAGAAAATTTCGTAAAATGCAAGTTCGTTTATGGAAGTTTTACTGTATTTTCAAAATCAGTCGAATCAGCTATCCTTTGCTTGTTTAGTGTTACGATAGTAATTTTCGATTTCATAACCATCGCATTCAAGCACCATCCAGCATCCGTAATTATTATTAAATCTGTTTATTATTATATCAGGACGAAATAACGTTCATAAGGTTCCATAAGGATAATGACAATAATATTCGACACAGGCTATGCATTTTTTTCAACAGGTAAATTTAAACATATATATTATTTAAATGTGTACTATTTTAAATGTACGCTTAACGGGACATTTTAATTTTTCATCACAGCATTGAATTACTATTTATATCATTATACAACATTATTATTGCACACACGCGTAAAGTATTAGTTCAGAATAGTATTCCAAAGACGTACCTATATAATATTTTAAGTTAAATAAATATATTATATAGGTACGTCTGCAGAGCGCTCCAAATATTATAATTATCTCATACCTTTATGATTGCATAACATTACATGAACGGCTGAGTTAATTATTTCCTTTTAATATTATTTTATGCAAAATGAATAGGTAATTTCGTCATGCATTTTACACCACGCGAGGAATACGTTTTTCGATGCGTGTTGGTATTATTTTTATTATTATTATTATAACATATTCTAAATGGTGGTCGAAAAAAAAATAAATATATATATTTTAAGCGAGTGCAAATTGCGTATGCAAATTCGTTCGTTATCAATTAAATCTGTTCTTATTACTCAGACTGCAGCCCACCTATACGCGAATATCTACAAAAAAAAAAACCAAACAAATTAATTAAAATCCAGCCTAGGTTACAAACAGGTGCTTGCACTTGAATTCATTCCGCGTATTATTTATGTTAGTAATTATTATAATATTATGTGAATATAATTTCCAACTATAAACTGTGCGTATACCAGTAATGTTAATGAAGGAGATTATTATAATAATAGTATATACAATGTGCAAACAATTTTTTTTTTTTAATGAATTAAATATTTTATACGCAATGGATGAGACGATAGTTATTGTTTTGAAAATATCACAGTAAGAAATTTATAATGTCTGATAATGATATATATGTTATTAATAAACATAATATATTATTTATATAGATTTTAGATCGTGGAGGTAGACCTTTGTATAATTATTCATTATTTATTATACAGTTTTACAACTATATGTGCATTTTATTATTTTGGAATATCCATTTTCTTTTTTGTAGAGTAAAACGTATAAAAATAAGTTTCACAGCGGCTGCAGCAATAATTCTTTATTTTATGGATTTTGTATATTAGAATGGACGTCAAACTCATATTGGTGTAACTATTATTTTTTAATTTAACGAAGACTTTCGAGAAACCTAATGCAAAAGAGAGCAACATTTTGTTAGCTTTTCAATTTTCTACATCTGTTTCATTTTTTAAACTGTCTAACTTTAGCTTAAAAATACTATACCTGCAATGTTTTGCATATTATGTACCTATTGACCGTGATCGATTCCACATAAAGAAGTCTTCAGATCTCAATTATTTTGTCTCTAAAATAAATGATCAGTTTATAGTCATACCTTTAGAACTTAAAGGTAGGTATTCCTTGAAGGTACTCGTTGTTAAAATATCGTTGTTCTCTCTATATTTCGGATATATAGTTGCTAAATGCAAACGCCTGCATAATTCTTCTTTGTCTCCTTTCTAATATCTTTTACTAACTGGTTGTATATGACCAGACATATTATTTTCATTTTAACACAATGAGTTCATATTTTTTTAGCTGATCCAAAAACTTTCACATAATATGTTTGTATTATAATAATATTGATGTTCAGCTAAACGTTTTTTAAATGTACTAAATTATATCTCTGTTTCAGAAAGGATTCAGTTTGACCAAAATTCGTTTTCTATTATTTAGAATTGTAACGTAGTTTTGGAACTTTTACGTTTAACGTTATTAATAATTAAACGGAATCTAACTTTTTCGTTCGACGATATTTAAAATCAAAACATTAATTTAACATATTATACGTTTCAACGTTACAATATATTATGTTATACCACATAAATTCGTGACAGCAGACAGACTGACAAACCCGAATATCCGGACACACAGAAGTGTACCTTCCACGGTGCAATATTGGGCACCACAAGGTGTTAGGTCCATGTTGGTCATGGTCAGGACGTGTACTTAATGCTCAATTATTATAAATTAAATTGGCGTTATTTTTCTATAATATTTTCTTTAAATTATTTAAATTTTTTTTACTGAGACATTAGTTTGCGGAGATTAATTTTTCGCAGACATACGATCCAGAATTTAATATAATATTATGTAAGTGCATGTATATGACGAATTCACTTAGTATTACGACTATGCACTACCATGGAACCTACATGTATACATAGGTACGCGATACACTGGGGTATTATTTAACAACAATAATCTGAAAAAATAATCATTACGAACGCTTTACAAGGTAGGTAGGTAGGTACCAGCTATATATTATAATATACGTAAGTACTCGCATTTTGTCATTCGGAGTGTATGAATATACCTCTAAATGACGCAACGATTATATTATATTATTGTTATTTGGTGGAAAGGATTTTTTGTTTTTTTTTAACAGTACCCACCTACCTACATAATATGTAGGTAGCTGTGGTATTGTACACGTCAAACCGAGTTGAGAATTCATACGCCGAAGAATAGCCGCTTATAATAGTGATACTATTTGGCCATCTGCTTTAAAAACGACGTTTTTTACACGCTTTTTTTTCCAACCTGAGGTTTTTTTTACCGTAATTAAACGCTATTTGTTTACAGACATGTTTACCCGCACGTAACACTACTAATATTAATAATAATATTGTGTACATAATTTACATAGGTACATATGTCATACCGCGGGCACGACGACGAATGGGGTCATGTCCTTCGGTCGGCGTTATTCTCACCTGCAAGAGTGAGGTATAAACCATTATCTTAATATACCTCTGTATGTATATATATATGTCATAATAACAACAACTCATTTAGCCCCAACCCTTTATTACAACCGGCGCGAAGGGCGTCTCGAATCCGTAATTTCTTATGCGAGCACCTTCGGTTTTCCTCTTAGTCAACACAATGCACCTACCTATATATATATATAATATCATAACATGAAAGGGACGAATCAACGAGTCGTGTATATATTATTATTTCAAGGACATAATACCTGTGTACGGCATATATAGGGTGTAAGGATTCCGAGTTATAATCTTTCGTTTTTATTTATTTATGTTTTTTTTTCACCGTCGCCGTCGGATGACCTTCGAAGGGGAGAAAATAAGAATCCGTTCGTCGTCTTCAGATTGTACAGGCAAACGTCATAATAGGTCTTGTTTTACACGTATACCGGGGTTACTCATAAATCCAGCGGCGTCATCTGGTCAACCGCCCTGTCGCCCGTCGCCGACGACCGTGGTCGTGGTTTAATTAACCGCAACAGTCGCGTTTCGTTTTTTCGTCGACCTCCCCCACCCCCCTTTCACTCGCCCGCACGCAAAGTTTTCCTTGGACACGTTTAGGCGCCTACCATCTTGTTGGTATCATATGGGCAGGTACATAAAATATGTAAAAATACCTATCTGCTGTGCACTATCGCACTTCAATTATTAAATTATTATATCGAAAAAAACAGCAAAGCACGATGACCAAGCCCACAGATCTCTCTAAGTCTGTAAAGATTTTTATCGCATATTATTATTAGGTATTATATTATTACGCTAATCAAGTCGAAATGACCGCCCCGATCCCGGCCGGATGTGATTAATTTAATGAGATTTTTTTCGTTTTACGCCTTTATTCACCGGCTACAAAATTGTTGAGCGGGTCCGAGGGAAAAAAATAGAAGCTATAACTACCTATCGTCGCGATAAATTTATTGTCCGGATATAGAGTGTATTTTTTCAAGAGTTTTTTTCGGTGTGAGAAAAAAAAATTTCGAACCGCCTTCCAACGGCTGCTAAACGGCGGGAACAGATTTGTTGTGCTCGGCAGTATAGTTTATCCGTATTTAATAAATTATTTTATGATGATGAAAAACCCATTACACACCTACCTATAACATTATATAGGTATAGGTGCGATACGCGTATAGGAAAAATATAAAAAAAACTTACAACTTCGACAAAGAAGAAAGTGAACATTTATTTTTTTTAACTATAATTATTTCAAGTACCTATGTACATAATGCTATATATTGTACTTACCTGGCTTCACCTAACCTTACCATGGTATCTTAACTTACCAGTGTTTACACCAACTTATGGATCCTGAAATGTTTGTGTTGGGTCACAAGCTATCATTCAATTATAGTTACAGCAATTTATACAACTAGAATTTTTTTTTAGTCATTTGGCAGTAAAACATCTAATATTGGGTTGCCTTATCAATTGATTACTTAAATTTAACTCATATTAGATCCAAAATTATTAAATTACAACGTGATAATGAGTCGTTATTTTTATACGTAATACTTGTATATCTTATGTTTTATATGCCTATATAAAGCCTTATATAAAATAACACAAGTATAAAATATTAAAATTTATAATAAAATATACTTTCTTTTGATTATTTGTGAGATTAATTAAATGACTACTTTAACGTTTATTTTATAAAATTAAATTAAAAAACTAACCCTAGAATTGATTAATCAATTAGATTTTTTTATTTGTCAGTTTTTAGTTTTTTTTGTTGTTTTAATAACTAGTTTTCTCATCAAACCTTTACTGTACTTTCTTTAAAATGTGTTTGGAATAGTATTTAAAATAAAGGGAAAATAATAATATGGTTTTATTTACTAAATATACACATTACTTGATCTACTTTTCAGATAAAGAAAGTAGTACCAATGTTATAGGTGCTCATATCTAGTACTACTCATAATAATAATAGCTGTTAATTATAAGAGAGCGACATTAAATTTAAAGGTAATTTATTCCATTAAAAAACCAATTGTAAAAATAAATTGAATAAACATAAATTCTATAGATACAGATGTACGCAACAAGTATTTTTTGCATACATAATAATTTGCATATAAGTACATGCTAATTACTAGGTACTGTAATATTTAATTTCGTTATCTTTTAAGTCTTGTTTTAATCACTTAACAGACAATTTGAATAAATTGGTACATGAGATCGATGAGAGCTCAAAATCTAAAGAAAAAAATTTTCACCATAATCATACAAATTTCGAATTTCAGCATACTCCAGTCTCCAGTATATAGGTATTCCAGTGACGCCTCCAATCATTCACTTTCTGAGTACATTTGTTAGGATTACCTTGAAAACAATAACAATATTATACATATATACACATTATATATAAATTCAAATATCGGTCGTCAAAAATTGAAAATAAAATTTCAGTTTTCAAAAATCCAATCTCAACATTTAATTTACCCATATTAGGTATTACCTATATATTAGACGGTTGAAACACTGGAAGCTTTTATACTCGTTTAATATTTTCCGCAAGGTGCACTATGATGATGACAAATAAATAATATTTGATGTAGGCATAAAAATGAACCTACGCTTTGAAACAACCGGGGAAAAATCAAGCCTGGGAAAGTTAATGATAATTTTTAACTGAGTTAAGTTAAGTTAATCGAAAACATTTTAAAAAGTTTAAAGTTAACAGTTAACCTAATTTTTTAATTGTTAAAAGTTATATGGACATTTTTAATTAACTTAACTTGAGTTAATTTATTTATTTTTTTTAATATCCATATAAATACCCAGTAATATGGTTTAAAATAATAAAAAGCATAAATATTATTGAACACAGGAAATAGCCAATAGCTTTTCTATACATAGATACTGAATTAATAGAATTATGTAGTAGGTACAAAAAACATACAAAATTGAAAATGCTGAAACAAATACACACTTTAGATTTATTAATACAGATAATAAGTATTATAACCGTATTATACATATCACACAGACCAAGTCTTCAGTTAGTGAAGAGTGAAGACTGAATGTATTGAGAGAATTAAAAATTAAAAATTCTATAATTTAATAATTTAACCAAAAAACCCAATAAGTTTTAATTTAAAAATAACCTATTTATGCCGAAAATATATCCTTATTCTAGTAAATGGTTATATAATATCAATAATAATTTTTATTTTTATTATATTTATTACTTAATTATTTATAAATTAACTTGACTTGAATTTGATTAAAAGTAACTCGTTATTTATTAAGTTTATATCAATTAAAATAAGTAAAGTAGTGAAAAAAATAAGTATTGAGTTAATGAAAATTAAATTTTAAAAAGTTAAAAGTTAAAATGATCTTAACTTCTAAGTTTTTAACTCTTTAGTCGTTTATGCCTAGGCTTGGGAAAAATTACAATTATCGGATACAATGATTTACGGCAATAACAAAAGTTGCCAAGCCATTGTAAGACCGATGACTATATTTTAGGTTCATATCACCTAGCAAAAATTGGAATTACCAAAATAATTAATATACAATTAAAGAGACCGTAAAGTGTTTTGGAGCTATAATCAGTCAGAAATATGTGCCGATGAGGTATATATTTTTATACTGCGACGTTTTCAATGCAAAAACAAATTAAATACAATTATGAGCTCGCTGGTTTCAGCGGCTAGTGGCTACGATAATGATTTAATAATTATTTTTTAATGGCTGCCTGCACACGCTCATTGAAAACGTTTATAACTGATATTTTCTTTTATGTGGTATGCATGTGAAAAATAGACATAGTAACCGACGTTTATGAGCGGCGACTATTGAAACGATTTTAAGTTACTTGTCAAAATAATTAATAATTAAAGATTTTGAAAACTGCTATTTTGCGTACCTATATATATGGTATGTGTAGTCGGTGCATAGGTAGTTAAACGAACATTAATTGTTTGAGCTTCAATTTCGATTAAAATAAATGTCAAAAAATTGCATCGTCATGAATATATTAACATGCACATACCTATCTTAAAAATATACTTTCAGGATCATATTATTTTGATTAAAAAAATTCCGATTTAATACGATATATTATTATCGTGGTCTTAAACTGAAACTCAATATGAAATGAAAAAACATTTACAAAAAATTATTCTACTCTGCATATCATACTCCTCTTCATCTGACCAAGTCCCCTTCCCTATGGTTGAAGGGGCATTTCAACAGCCCTGACGTACAATAATATCGTCCTTATTATGCCGACAGCATATTAAATAGTATGTACTTTTTGCGTCGCGACGTCGCATAATATATAATAAGTGGGTTTAAATGATTTAAAATTTATATCGGTTCAGAGTATGGAATTATTGGCATCGGAATTTTCATGTATACCAATAAAATACTTTCTCATTTTATTAGAATAAAATTAATTGCGTATGTATATTTGATTTTTTATTTCGCAACGATTGCAGGCATTTGAGTAGAAATGTTTGTTGCAAATTGTCTTAAGTGAAAACCCGTACGCTTTCGATCAAACAAGAAAAACAACGATGACAAAATATATTATTATGTCTGTAGAAATAATAAAATAAAAGATCGATCAACTGTCTAAGTATTTACGTGGGCGTCATTTAATAATTTGGCGCAGAATACAAATAAATTTACCAATATACCTAACCATAATCAGAGTCACTCTCAAAATAGGTTACCTATACTCTCTTATAATTTTAAAAACCCTAGAAGTCACTCAGTTGACTAGTAGGTACGTATCTATAGATGTCGACCGGTGGAGAATGAGTGCCAAAACGGGATGAGAAAAGATAAGAAAAATGATATTTAAACGTATCGTAAAAAACCGCATAAATCACAGGCACCTGTGTGATTCATTCGAGATATTAAATTTAGAACTATAAAGCTATTGTTCAAAAACTCCAAACGTATAAATGTATAATATTAATTGAAAAATGTATATTATCTAATTTAAGATAGAGCGTCTGACTTTAGTGTATAACCTAATTTTATTGTAAATAGGTACCTCTGCTTACGTAGTAAGCATTCGCGCAGTCAATATACCGTATTGAAAATTAATTTTACAAAACAATTACAAACAAATAATGCGTTTTATACATTTCATAAATTTTAATGAATAAAAATATAGATTTTTACAATTATATATTGTTATGGATTATTTTCGATTTTGAAGCATTAATATTGGTGCAAATGATAGTAAGCTTCCTTTTAATATATCTTAGGTGCTCATTTCATAATAATATTAGGTATGATTTTGTATTGGCACTTATGTCATACTAATTCTGGCGTAAATTATATGTATTTTTACACATTTTTGGCGCTTAAGTCATTTAGCCATACAAACAGAGGCATATGAACGAGTGGTAAGGTGGTCTAATTACCCCTTCCAAATGGAAAAAAAAAGTAAAAAGTAAGTTTTGAAATGGCCAGTGTAACCGGTTAGAATGAAAAATATACACAAACTCTAAATATTTTAACTAGGTATGGTATATGATAGGACTATTTTGTTGTGTTTGGATGAACATATATCGTACATCATAATTTACCCCCACCCCCATAACAAAATTGAGAGTAAGCTATTGCATACAATATATAGGTATTATAGTTTATGAAATTATAAGGAGTTTTTTTGATCTGCCGTCAAAACAGTCGGGTTCTTTCTTAAGTATTTATTGCTTGTCGTGCCCGCAGTATAATATAATATCTATGTCTATTGCCGACGTGCAGTATAGACCGTTTTTAAAAATTCTTTTTATAAAAGAAACATAAAAACACGAGGGCACGAGATGACACTGCAGGGCGGCGTGGTATATACCTAAATACCGATAGCTAAAATCCAAAAAGAAAACCGAAAACGCCGACGTCCGGTCGTTGATATACGATGTATGTAAGTGTATCTATTGTACTAGAAACGTCGAGAAAAAAATGAAAATGGATAAAAAAAAACAATTCAATTTGTAATCCCTTTTGAAGTGCACGCGTTGCGCAAACACGTGTAATCGCAGACACAGCATAATATACAGTGTGTTCAAAAAACTCGGAAACATTTTAATAATTTACTGTTTTATACTAAGGTACATCGTACATGTAGCAATAACACCACTGATAAAACAACAGATAACACCACTGCTCCACATTTATTAGGTAAAATATTCAATCACCTCAATAATATCATATTGGTATCGTTTATCAGTCATAAATAACGATCTAATGACCGTTGCATTTGAACACTCTGTATACGGGTACCGAATGAATGCAAGGGATGTGAATGGTTATTACTTATTACCTACCTTTTTCAATAATATGACGTAAAGTCCATCGATCGTACATTTTATAAAGGCAAATGTACATCATAATGTAATAAAGGTGTCGTACCTAAGTATTGTTAAGATAAATAATATCCCCAAAAAATGGACCTATAGTTGCATCATTTGAAAAAACAGTCATTATTCAAACTAAAAAATCCACTAAAAAAACAACGTCGTCTTTCTTTGGTCGGGATTTTTTTTTAACGGTCAGCGCAACACGATATCAAACGTTGTGTTCAAAAAATTTGGTACATCAAGTTTTGGAATTTAACGAAATATCGTTAAAACTGGTATACCCATAAATGTTAGCCAATAATTGCTCGGTAGCTTTTCATCGTTCCAAGGAAGAGACCTTCAATCGTAAAAAATAGTCCCCCTTTAAAGATCTAATGAGAAAACATTATTTTGCAATCGACAAATCGGCGATGTTTTTAATCTTTTGAAGCCAGTACCTACTAGTATAACTACCTACTAATAAGAAACAAATGTCAAATAGGACATATTATAATATTAGTTGTTGTTATTGTTTTATAAACAAACCAAGTAATAAAGAATGTTATAAAATTAAAAACATTTCAATCGTAACTAAACAAAATGTACACAGATAAAAACAAAAACCTATTTTTTTGAATAACTGAATAGTTAAAAAATGATTTAACTGTTAATTGCAATATTAGTTGAATATATAATAATATAATATATTTCTTCTTTAATTTTACCTAGGAAGGGGGTGATTTATTTATTTTTAGAAAATTTTCTTTTGTGTTTTTCGTATTATTACTAGGTATCAATTTTTTTTTACATTTCTATGTGCATAATGCACAAACTACTATGGTTTTTTGTCAAGTTCATTTTTTAATAACATTTTGTCCTTGAGTATTTTTATTGAATCACAGAAAAAGTATCTGGCGAAATTTCTGTCGGAATATATTATATAGACAGAAAAACTATATCTGAGAAATCGAAAAAAAATCCTTGTTCTGATAGTATTAGAATTTAGTTATTAATGCGTATTAGTATTTATTTTCACAATGTAATTTATTGCAACCTGTCTGTAATGTTACAATGATAAAGCAAGATTAGTACGAACTTTCCATCGTTGGCATACCACCAAAAATAAAATCAACAGCTAATAAAAAAGACTGCTTGGATTTTGTCAAAGATATCGAGAGCGGGAATATTACTATATAAGTATAGACAAAGTAAGTTTAAAATTAATGTTATTGCAGTTTAAAAAAAAAAATGATTTTAATAAAATTCGTGTTTATTTGTAGGTATTTGTAATTCTTAAAAGAAATGAGTTATTATTTATAAGGAATTCCATTTAAATAATATTTTTATTTATTTGTGTTTGTATTTTTTTTTTACTTTTGTATAAAAATAATTTAGCTATAGTAAATATTAGTTGTACGCAGATGTATTTTCTGTGAACCACTAGCCTAACTATTATAGGTATAGGTAAAACGTTAGTCCATTAGGTACCTATATATTCAATTGTATACAATATAATATTGTCCAAGATCATTTACTTATTTCTAACCTTTAAAAAACCCTTTAGATCAATAGAATAAATAGGTAATAATCATTATATGACAAAATATTTTACAACTACCTAAACGACTGAAATAAACATTATAAAAATAATATATATATATATAAGCTAACAAAATTTGAAAATATATGATAGTACAATAATCATAATTATTAATAAACAATAGTTTACATCAAATACTTAAATAGCTATATAAATAAATTTTGTTTTTTTAAATATGTCGATAAAAAGAAATTAACACGATTAACAATTTAGTTCGCAAAGAAAGAAAAATGTATGCTGAACTGTAGTTTGTATTATAAAATGGAACGTAAAACAAATATTTTATTAGTTACAGCCATACAGGGAAACAGTTGAAATAATTTTTCACTAAATAATTTATAGTAAAAAGAAGGATTCTAATCTGAAAAACGGTAGTTTTTGCCCCCACAGGATAACAATATTACACTCCTTAAGTATAGAAGGAAAATGCTCAAGAGTTTTAAAATATTGTCTCTAAGTATATTTAAAAATTCCAAAAATCATATTTTGAATAACTTCATCATCGAAGAAGAAAAATGGGGTGAATCACTCTGTATAATAAATTATTTATATAATTTTGTATGATTATTGTAATTCAATAATTATATCGAAATAATAAACTGAAAAATGTTGAATACATAATATTAACATTATGCATATCACCTATTAAATAGTAGCTACTCAATGGCCCTCGACACCGGAGGATTAAAAAAAACATAAATACAAATAAACATAGTACAATAACTCTCCAAATGTGACGGGTCTTGAGTGTCTCCAGACCATAGAACTGTCTTCGGCCTTTGTAGGTACAATATGACGTGTGAGTGTGTGTATATATAATATACGAATTGAAACGAATTCTCAATAAGCGATGGCATGAAAGACGTGAACTGATGACTGTAAAAAACACGTCAAAAACGTTTTACAACCAATAAAATATACCGTTTGTAGTGAGATCTTTACAACAGTCAAATAATTCGTAACATTTATTTTTTTATTTTAGCTATTTATATTTTTTACACCTCAACGTATACGTATTTATTATTATGTAGGTATTTATATAATATGTAAAGTAAACGTACGTGTGTACGGGCAGAGTATATACATTTAAACTAAAAGTGTACCTACATATGTATGAATAAATATATTTATATATATATATATAGTCACCGCCTAACCGGTTTGTCGTGTTCTTTTCGACCTGTTATAAATTGTAAATTTTATGTTTCGACTTTGAAATTACTTTATCGTAATAACTCTTATTTTAAAATAGTTAGCATAGGTTTATTATTTTATTTTCCGTCGTCTATAACAACATTATAATACCTATACGGTTGCAATTATTTATAACTTCTGTTTTCGGAACCAGAACTACAACACGGTGACATATTTGAACATTTTTATACACATTATAGATAATATGTTATAGGTACATCAATAAAATGATATCTATAATTCTATTAGAATAAAATTAATTGCAGAAGTTTATTGGATTTTTATTGCGCAACGCTTGGTAAAGGTATTTTTGATGTAAATTGTCCTAAGTGGAAACCCGTTCGTATCCAACCAAACGAGAAAAAAAAACGTCTATAAATGTGTCTGTAGAAATAATATTATAAAAGATTGATCAACTGTTTAAATAGGTACTCACTGCAGTGGCGTAATTTCAGAATTTTGCTTGGAATGCAATGAAATTTACCATTAGCCGGTAACTTAAGTCAGCAAGTAAATCATTGTGGTTTCTATATAACTCGCAACTTAACTAAATTACAAACAATTAACACAAAATAGTTAACCATCTATAAACTTTTTGAACGTTTTCTATAAAACTTAACTTAAATCAGTTAAAAAAAATATAATTGATACTTGCCAGGCCTTGGTCATATTCCTGACCTACAGCTAAGGCTAATGTTGCAGATAAATCATAATATTCGTTATAGGTATACTCATTAGGTATAATTGTATAAATGTCCGCTATGTGTAATTAATCACTAATATATAATAACATACAGCGTTATCTATATCAGGGTTTAATAATATTGTGTAATTGCAATTTAAATTTATTTTTAAAATTTCAAACCTAATATTATTATGATGCTTATTGGAACGCTATGACGTGTAATTCACATCATTGTATTATTATAATATTAAAATGACTATACCAAAATCGGGTCATCGGAAAACGTTGTCGTTCACCGAGGATTCATGTGCAAGTGGTTATTTGGACCGCGTAAAAGTCGAGAGGGTCGTCGCGACTAATCACCGTCGTCGTTATATTATAGCATAATATAATAATATATTCAAAATATAATGTATACAATATAATTATGTGTTTACGACAAATGTGTATCCAAAATGTCGTATAATCGAATAGTTCTTTAGCCAATATGTGTTTCAGTATTAGCGCCCGGCTCCAGGGAGGTATTTTTCACACGTGCAATATTATGTTTTCCACCCGACTTCGGCCTAAGGACCGAAATCTCCATTGCCGTATAATATACAGTGCGATGATTTACTAACACAATTTTTTTCCTTTAATAATAAATATTTATTTAAATTCTCATTCGGCGGGGTCCAATATAATAATATAATATGACATAGTGATAAAATGTATTATACATTAACGCACAGTCTGGTCCTGCTGCAATGGCCGTAATTGCTATCCTCGTGCGGTCCTGTGCAGGCAGGAAACTCGAGCAGGATCGCCGAGCGAGTAACCCGGGTGACGGTTTATTATAATTTATAATAAATAACATAAATTATGCGATGGCCGTGCATTTATGTGTATAATATGTAAGTACCATATAGGTACCTATATGGATTTTGTAACTTCCGCGTGTGCGTGTTATGGTCAACATCTGGAATCCGAATTCAATATAATAATATTATATATATATAGTTTAACGACTATACGCATTATATGTGTATATTATACGACGTTCGTTAGTTTACTGTATATTATGTACTGCTGCACATATGCGAGCAGTCAGTCGGGTCAGCCGGAGACGTTAATGTGGCGTCGTACAATGATATAATAATATAATTTATAGCTATATGGCGTTATAGGCGTAAACAAACGCCGACTTATGCTGTGGGTTTCAGGGGTTGTATATATGGAACGATGTGCCGAGCCACCAACTGCCCGAATTTTACAGTGCTCGATGCGTAGCAGGTACCTTCGTCGGTGGAGGATTTAACGGACGTTTGGTTGGAAAATGCCGACGGGGTCCCTCTCCCAGTACGTTTGTTAAGGGGGCCATATCAATTAGTTAGTTTTTTAAACAATTAATCACAAAATCAGAATTAAAAAATAAAAACAACAGTTTCGTAAGTATGTTACTGAACGACTTTATTATTTCAACCCTCAAATCCGCCACTGCATACGCAGTCAGCCGGGTCAGCCGGATAAGTTATAATGTAGCGTCATACAATGATAATACCATAATATAACTTTTAGCAATGGTATTATATAAGCGTAAAAATACTCTTACTTCTGATGTGCTTCAGGGGTTGTACATGAAATTATGTGCTGAGCCACCTGTAGTCGAGTTTTTGTCGATGTAGCATGTAGGTAACTAAAGACCTGCAAGGGCCGGGCCGGGCCTTTGAAATAAAATAAAGGGTTGGACCGGGCTTTTTAAGTCTTGAAATTTTATTCCGTGCCGGGCTGGACTTCGAATAATAAATCAAGAGTTGGACCGCGCTTTTTAAGGATTTTTCTTCGACAATAAAATAATCACAATTTAAAATAATAATAATAAAACCGATAGATACATAAAGAGTATACTCTATGGATTGATACTAGATAGTATATACAATCACAATGTATATAATAATATATTGATTGGTGGGTATAATAAAGCTATTTATATAGGTACCATAACAATATTATTTTTTTTTTCACAATATTTTTTGGACCAGGCTGGGCCGGGCCTGAGGATAAAATTAATGGACCGGACCGGGTCTATCTACTAAGTACCTAGCTATGCCTTCTTGTACGGTTTAATATAATCTCACTAGAAACTGTTATTTTTATCAAGTATTGTTTTTTTCGTTTTTGCGGGAAGGGTTGGAAATCATCATAATTTATACATTTATACATTTTATAACTATAATCTATTTGAAAAAAAAAAAACAATAATCAGTCTATAAACCCTACTCGCATATTATGCTGTAGTTTAGGTATACCTACTTAACAACAATAATAATAGGTACCTAATAATATTATTAAAAATGAGATGGACAGATATTTCACTTCCACCAATCCTCCCGGTGAACCTATCATTTATTATACTTACAAAATTAATGTATAAAATGTCAAAGTGGGCGAAATAATAATATTAATTAAGATGGAATAATTAATGTAAGTAGGTACAACATATTTTATCGTAAACGGCTGAATCAGATACATTCATAAATTATAATATTATAATAAATGGCCGATTTTTTAACATAGGTACACTATTTGATCATTAAAAATATAATTGAAGGTCAGATACCATTTTATACCTAATAGGGTACATAAATAAGTTCCTATAAATATCGAAAAAAAGGTCATGATCTACAACACCCCCCCCCCACCCGTTTAACCACAACTACATGGATGTATCGGACTCGGATCGAAACACTGAGCCGATATAGGTGCATTATTTGCTATTGCAATAATTTCCATATCCCGTTCGTATTGTTCGATCTTCATTACAGCGAATGTCGTACTATATAGTATAATATATTATATTTGTAATTTGTATACATATACATACCATGTATAGAAAGTAACTAGTAAGGTAGTAAGATAGGTAGCCGTCAGCCGATACCTACACTTAATATTATATATATATATATAAGTATACATTTTAACCGCAATCGAAATCCATCTGAAGAATCTTTACAGCAATAATAATATATTATAATATTTGCATTACGTATATTACAATACATATATACATAATATTACTATGTGTCTTGTTTTTAATGAGTTAATGTTCTACCAAGACCTATAACAGGTATATTATAATAGTTCGAATTACGATTTAGATAGGTGTATCAACGATCAACATTTTCTACAAAAATCTCGTGCTTAACAATTCACAGTCAAAAAGATCGTATTACTCGTTTGAAAAATAGAAAACATGTTTTTCAAATAGGATTTTTTTAATTTTACTTCTTACAAAATATTATAGTATAAAAATCAAAATAAGTGCAAATATTGTTAGTCCTTTTTCCATCCTCAAGTATGGGTTCTTAAAAATGAGAAAAATCAGAATTTGAATAAACTAATTACTAAAGGAAAAAATAGGAGTGAGCATACTAATCGTTAAATCATCCTGTATATTAAAATAACCATACAATTATTATATATAGACACGAGCTATTGGTACATATACATTTCAACCACAATCGAAATCCATCTGCAGATTCGTTAACGTAGTGTGGTACCTGTCAATAATAATATATTATTTCTCTTTTGTACAATATACATATTATAATGCTCCTGGTTTTTAATGAGTTAATGATTTATCGAGATTAGATACGTCAAAGTTTTCAAAAAAAATTATCTGATAAACAGTTTACAGTTAATAAGGATGATTCTTGTTTCAAAATAAAGAAGTAGGTATGACTACAGATCGGCAGAAAAATTTCTAAAATATAATTTAAAATATTGTCCTTAAGCAGAGGCAGTTTGAGGAGTACGTAGACGGTTTTTGATGCAGTAAAAATATGTTTTGAGAGAGGGGGGGGGAACTTGGCATAAAATTGGAACCACTGCTTTGTGTTACAAACCTTGACAAATATTTTGCTTGTGGTGGTTGGTTTGTTGAACATTTGCTGACCGAAAGGTATAACTTTAACTTTCAATAGAGTAATCAATGATAATCGTGATTGATGTTCATTCAGTTGTAGGTATACTTTTATAACACCAACTTAACTTAACCACTGAAGGGGTGTGTTGGATGGGTCAATGGGTCATTGGATCTATCATACCGCTAAATACAATACTTTAAATCCTGGTCTCCGTCCGCAGAGGTATACTTGCAAATTCAAAAACTTAGAATTTGATGAAATGGGGGGGGGGGGTGAAAATGCTCGGCGAATCACTCTGTACCTACACACAATTTAATCGCAATATCGAAATCCATCTGCAGATTCGTTAACGTTGTGCGGTAGCAGCGGCAATAATAATATATTATATATTCGCATTACATTTATTATTATCATGCACCTGGTTTTTAATGAGTTAATGTTTAGCCGAGATTTAGATAAGTATATATTATAATATACTATTTGCGTAAATGTGTGTGTGTGTGTGTGTGTGTGTGTGTGTGTGTGTGTGTGTGTGTGTGTGTGTGTATACGTTAAATTCCTTATCGGACATCTGAAACAAAAGGCAAACCGTGACTCGTTAATCTCTGCAGCGTCGCGTTTGTACTCTCAGAGTCTCGCCCGGACGATAGTAATAATAATAATATAATATCATGTGTATGGGTATATATTATTATTATGTTTTATAATCGCATCTAGATCGCTATTTTTGTTTTCAATGACAAGTCGAATGATTGCTAACAACGTTGTCAATCATCGAGTATAATATTATACTATATTATTATCGTTTCAGCACAATGCGACGAC
The DNA here is from genome assembly GCA_949089665.1 of Macrosiphum euphorbiae. Taxonomy (NCBI): domain Eukaryota; kingdom Metazoa; phylum Arthropoda; class Insecta; order Hemiptera; family Aphididae; genus Macrosiphum; species Macrosiphum euphorbiae. The sequence goes on along the minus strand of CARXXK010000002.1, from coordinate 43,320,199 downwards.
GTATGAATGTGATTGTATTGTAAAATAGGCTGTATAGGTATAATACACCTTACCACGTTTTAAGCAACAATCACAGTGGTTAAAATAGTACAATATAGTGCAATATTATATTATTGTGTTCGATGTAGGTAAGTCAACGCATACGTTCAATAATAATAATAATAATAATAGGTAATATAATATATTAACAATAATTGTCGTCGCCCGCCAATATAATATAATATTATTATTATTTATGCTATTGAAACGATATAATGTAACGCATAGTCGACTTCTTTGAAATATAATTTATGTGTTCTAATCAGAAACGTAGCAAATGTAATAGTAAGTACTCTATATTATAAGAGGTATTTATCTTTCCAAGGTAGGTACCTATTTATTATAAATAATATAATATACATCTAACACATAGCGAGTAAACACTAAATATATATTATAATAAGTTATTATATAGAATAAATGTATAATGTTAGTATTAAAAACATTATAACACAGTTAGAGTGTGAGTTCCATTTATAATTTCGCTTATTATTTTGTAAAAACAATTTTAATAATAAATCATACACACCTGTTGCATAATTATATATCCAATACAATGAATTATTGCAGTTTCAATAGTTTGATTATCTAAACAATCAAAAGACGACAGATATTGAAATTTGAAATGTATTTTAATTTCTTGATTTTTAATCGAGTTTGATAATATTTGGAATGAAAAAAATCTGCATTTTGAAAACTTCAAGAGTTGTACCGTGAATAGGTAAAAAATAAAAATATAATTCAGTAATAATAATGAGTAGGAGGGTAATTAAGTTAGCTTTGATAAAATTAATATGAATAAATTATAAGATACTATTGAGATACATCTGATATTATGCCCAAGTGGCAAGTGGTATAGCCGAGCTATAGGCAATGTTTTGAATACAGAAAAATATCAGTTCCTGCAGAAAACTCTATTTTTTTTTTCTATTAAACAATGAGAACTAAAAAGTTGGCAAATGTCTAATTAAAAAAGACGTGTCAAGTAAATACAAAATATGAATTTAAAAATTAAAACAAAATCAATTAACATTTCAACCGTTAAAAAAATAATCAATTTAAGCTAGGTTTTTCTTTAGCAACTCAGATATCCGACTTGGAAAGTGAGTTTTGTTGTTTAGGGTTTTACTAGTATCACATTTGCTGAAGTACAGCGAAGTGTTTCAGACCTTTATCTTTGCCTACCAAAGATGACAATTCACTTAACACTCTAAGAGGGTTAAAAATTACGAGACAAGTTCTATAAGAACAGAAATTAGTACTAAAGTATAAAAAAAGTGTTATAAAAACTAACATTTTGTACAATACCTACTTGAAAAAAAACGAGTTCCGGTTCAGAAAATGTACTATTATGAGCACTGCCTAAAGTTTAATCCTATAACTGTAATAAAATATAAAATATATAGTTATAGTAATAATTTATTCTCCAAAAATTAAAAATCAAGAAAGTGTATAATATATATATATATATATATATATATATTATGCCAACAACGACTTGGCAAACGTTTTTACATGTCATTAAATCAGGTAATAATCTAGATTTAAAAAAAAGATATAAATATTATTATTAGTACGCAGCTATGTATTATACTTTTAAATCGTACTCATACGTCATACTATTATATTTATTATTATTTACCTCGCTGGTTTTCGGTTTAGGTATATTAGGACATTAGATGTATACACTTACACCGTACAAGGAACCGTTTTTAAAAATATTCATTAAGACAAATTCAATTTTATGAAAAAAGAAATGCATTCATTTTATCCTTACTACCTATAGGTACTTACTGTTTTTATTTTGTTAACAGATTGAGTATATTTAAATTAAAAACAATTTAAAAAAAACTTAAATGAATAGCTCATATAGGTAATTTATTATTTTCATTTTACGTAGATAACTATACCCTGACCTATACCTATATAATATACCTAATATAATTTATACAATATTGCCAAACTGCTTTTTACAATATACATATATATATTACCAAGAACTATTAACTTATAGATAAGAATTATTATTACACGAATTAAATTTATAATAAATTATTCAAGTATTGATTTTGCATTATTGGTTAACCGGTCAAGATTATTGCCCCATAGTTGTATATATAAAATTTATATTATAAACTGTATACTGCGGTCCCATAACCACCATTATGATATTTTATTTTTCCATCTAATTTTATAATTTCCAACCGTTTCGCATGCATAATTTTCTAATGATGACTGTTTTATAGTCACCAATTAAATATTACCATATAAAATTATATTATGATATTTTAAAATAAAATTATATTTTGAAAAATGGCTCATTCAAGCTTTGAATAAAGTGATACCTACATCAACATTTTCCAAAAAATTATTCACTAAATAATTGACAGTAAAAAAAATATGGTTCTCATTTGACAAATATAAGCTTGTAAGTATTACACAGGACACTGGTTGAATAGTACAGAAAATCTCAAGAATTTTAAAATATGACCAAGTGGGTACCTATATTTAAAAATCAGAGTTTGAATAAATTCATCATTAAATGTAAAAATGAGGGGGGGGGTGAGCATGTGCTCGGTGAATTGGCCTGTATATTGTTATTATACAGTATTATTATTGTAATGCTTATTGTAGATGTTTGCAGTGTATTGTATGACGTATACTTTGGCATGTGGGTAAGCTTTTTAGAAATGCCATTTTCAGCTGAACCACAACAATCGTGGGACACTGTGGGTACCAGTATTATAGTGTAAGCATAATTATATTATTATATCGCATGGATAATTTTCTTATGATGACCGACGACCGTTTCATAACCATCAATTAAATATAATATTATCATATAAAAAAACATTCAATGCTTATTAATCGTATTATATTAAGTATATTTAAATGTTCCGGAACTTACGCGTTTTACAATAATTGTTATTAGCTAATTAGTAATTATAAAAAAAAAAAAACGTCTGTAATCTCGTCACACATAATATTAACATAATGTGCAGTTTACCTAATTATTATTATAATATATTTTATTATTATTATTGTTGTTGTAATTTACAATGCATAATATTATCTCCACGTTGTCTTTAATATCAGTTTAGAGCGATACTATCTATATATAATATGTACACGAGATCCTCAGCGTTTCTATAATGTTCTTATATGTATACTTTGGCCAACTTTATAGAAATACCATTTGCAGCCGACCCACAACAACCGTGGGACACCGTTGTTGCAAGAGCATATAATACGCGTAACAATATAATATAAAAAACTTAACAATGCGCCTACAAGTGCGCTATTAGAAGTACATATTATTAGAATGTAATATCATTTCCGAGATTTGTTTCGGCGATTGCGAAGCGAACAAACTATACATTTATGCACATATGTGGCATAATCGAGTACGATTATCCTCTTCTTCAGCGACCGAAGACTTACAGTGGCGACAAGAGTATAATATGTATATGACTACTATCGTACCGGACACTTGTTGCAAGATTCAAATAAATGTACTATATTTTTTATTCATTGATAACTCTTAATCCACACTACGATATATATTTTTTTTAAATTTAATTTTACACTACTGCGCTGTCGTACCTATATATTATACTAATCACAGAGATGAAAAATCATAAAAAAATAAATAGTTTTCTCGAATTAAAACTATTAACACTTAGACATAACACAGGGTGATCAATTTAATATATTTTTTTAACATAATTTTTAGTCTTTAAAAACAACATTTCTTACTATCCTTTATTGTTGTCGTTTAAAAAAAAAAATTCAATTTTTTATTAGTAGATAGTTTATGAGTTTATATGCATCTAAAAGGTTGATAGTTAAAAATCAACAAGTAGTGAACCAACATTTTGAGGGGCGTATCAACTTAATCCCACTCATCTAAGCTTTACATGCATATTTATAACTATATTACTTGTCCAAAATTTGATTTTTATACATCAAAATACTCCAAATAATATTTTATTTCAAAATATAAAATTAAACATTTTTTTTATGTCATTCTAAAGAATAAATACTTAAAGAATGATAACGATAAAAAATATAATTTTTTTACCAAAAGAGTTGTTCTGTTATGACTTAAAATATGCATGGGGGAGGGCAAAGATAGGGACCCTCTGGGGAAAAAATTAATATTTTTTGGCTCATTGCGAATATTCTCCTGCGATTTTTGAAAATACTTAATGTTTTTATATCACTGCCGACAACGTGAACAATAGTAGTTTAGTACATTGTGAAGTTGAGTAAAAATGGCTTCGGTCGACTACAGGTACAGATCGTTTAAATGGGTTGTGTATAATGAGCTTTGAGCTTTCATTGTGAAAGTGTGAACATAAACAAGGACATTTTCATTCAAGATGTCATTAATATGTTTCGAATGAAACGAAGACGTGTTCAGTTCTTATGCACCGATATCGAATAATAAATTAAATTGGATTATTTCATTTTTTTTTTTCTATACTATTATTACATTGTTTTTTAACTACCTAACTATATAATAAAAATAAATAACAATACAATTATAAATTATTAATATTTACATTTATATGTGAAAATAACATTAAATCTTTATTATCTTACATTTCAGAATTTTTTTGCCCCTCCCTACAAGTTTACCTATGGACGCCCATGGGAATATGTAAAATACATTTTTCAAATTTTACAAAAACGATATTGCTTTCTGAAATAATTAGTGTCTTACGTTGATAGGGTCATCCCGAACGTAGAGGCTATACTTTGAACATTGCCCTTTCTTGGTAATAATATTCCAAGTAGCTTGTAGGTACTTATATATAGATATTATAGTTACAGGCATTACAGCATGGTTACAGAACATATATTATTAAACACATCGATGGCTGTACATAAAATACGATGAGATTTAAACATTTCGACAGTAATAAGTATGTTTTAATTATTACTCAACCATATAATATTTATTGGTAGGTAGATATATTGTATGTTTTACCCAACTAAAGTTAGTTAGTGTCAACGACGTCATGATGATGACGATTTTTGGATATTACGCGATCAAGTGATTAGAAATGTTACTTTTAATGGTATAGGGAGCTCATCCACGGCCATTGGAAAATACCGTTTTTATGGGCATACCCGATGTGTCAACTCTCGAGGCGAGAACGCGGTTACGACCATGGACCGGTCTTTGCAGGATCGTTGGTTTCGAAGTTTCATATGCCACATTAACTTATAAATATCGGTTCATAATAGGTATTAGTTGTAGGGCTTGAATTTGAAAAAAAAATTCCGTTTTATATTATTTAGAATTAAAAGGTTATCCAAGTTTTGCGTTTATCGTTATTTAAAATAGTGTTAATACCTATTAAATTTAAAAATAATAACTAATTCGGGTTTGTAATGGTCCGGATACGGAACATAATATAATCAATTCTTAGATTGTTTGCACGAAATAAATGTTTCTACGTAATCAATAGACCTTTTAAATAAATAGATTTAAAAATATTTCCTTTTGCCTTATTTTTCGTTCAATGATATTCTTTCAATTACGTTTTGTGTTATTTTTCGTTTAATGATATTCTATAAATTACGTTTTGCGTCATGTTTTGTTTAATGATATATAATCTATTTTTTGGATCGTTATGTTTTGTTTTGAGGTATTTAATTATTTTTGGTTAGGTATCGATTTCCGTTATAATTACGTTTATAAATTTCAATCGTTTTTTGTCAAATATAACGTTATAACTTATAATCATAACGTTATTATAAGTTATAACGTATGCAAGCCTTGGTTAGCAGTGTTTTGGGCTAGGGAATTCATGCTCTAAAAAACCTTAAAAATGCACGTATTTATGCCTTAAAATTATACCAAAGGTATTAGGTATATAATATGAAAAAATACTAAAATATGCTCTTGAAAATATTTTAGTTTCTCATAAAAACCAAAAATTTAAGCTAACATGTATTTATTTTTTTTTCTTAATCCTTCTTCTTTTTTAAGCTTGTCTTTAAACAAAACAAACATTTAAATATTTCAGTTATAAATGCATATTGTGTTTATTACTAAATATTAAATAATTATAAAAAAAAATATTAGTCAGAAAAAAGTTGTTTTTAGTTTTTTTGTATTATTCGACAATATTATTTATTCCTTATTTAAACTACTGTATTGATTAGTTTTATTTAATTGGTTATTAATTAAAAGTTACTATACCTAATTAGGTTTCTTATACCACGTAAGCTCTAATCAATTTCATAATTAATAATAACAATTTTAATAGAAATATGGTTCATATTTGGCTGCTAACAAATAAGTAATAAAAATGTGTAAAAATATTAATTTTTGTTAATTGGGCTTTGTTCATGAGAACAGGCAGGTAAAGATACTTTTAAAAACTCCTCCCAGGGCGAAATTCCGACTACACATCGGGTCTATAATATAATAATTAAATAAACCAATTAAAACTGCTTTTTTATACAAAAAATATAATATACTAATTATAGCACTAATGAAAACGTGTAAGTTAAAAGATAAATTAAGTTTGAATTGAATTTGTAGTTGAGCTAACTAGATTAATTTTACAATATTTATGTTTATACACCTGATAAATTTGTTCTAGTTACAGTTCACCATACTTGTGATCACGCAAACAAATCAAGTGAGTATATGAACTTATTTTTTTTTGAAATACCTAAAAAGTAAGTGAATATAAAACCATTTTAAACATTTTTTACCCACTTTAACTTGTCCACCGTTTAATTTGTTTATTTATTCAACAACTATCAGTATAGTAAAGTTAATCTCTAATTACTCGCATATTTTTATATTATGTTATATGAAGTTATTACATTAGCCGTTGTGGGGCATGATATACCGTTTCTGCCAACATTTAAAAATACGATCGTTTACACGAATCTTGAAAAAATATCAATTTCCGTTACTTATTTTGGGAAATTATTATTATACTTATATTTCATATTTTCCGAAGGAATTTCCCGTTTTCGTGCACTTACATTATGTGTTTAATAACTAATAATTAATAATTAGATAGGTAGTATTAGAATTTATATAATATTAAAAACTAAAAAAAGGGCAAGTGGGTCTTGAACTGCTCTGCCTCTGCGGTTCGAGTGGGTCACTGTAATTGTATAATAAATAATATGTTAAATTTGAATTCAATGATATCGATTGACGATTAATCATTGTATTTAAAAAACTATTCTTAACGAAGACGGTTTGTGAACCTACCTATTACGGATATTTTTTGATATTATGGCTATAAATTATAGTTATTCATTTTACTATTATTAATACAAATATACAATAGGGTTGAATTAATTTTTGCCGAAAACACCACATTTGAAAACGTCATTGCAGTAATGTATACAATATAATAATAAACTTTAAAAGTTACAAGTACTGAAGTACCCACAAATAATATTTTTTAAATTAAATCAAAATATTATCTAAATGTTTAAATATTTAATTTCATACGAATTGGAACTTAAAATATCTAAAAAAAAATACACAAATAATATACAATAGGAAAAGGGGTTCTCATTTGATAAACACAAGTTTGTATCTCCAGAGGATACCTAACCTAACCTAAATTTAAGTATGTAGTACAAAAAACCTCAAGAATTTGAAAATTTGGTACATATATACAGTTATACCATACCTATTTGGTTATTTAAGTCTACTTGGAAATTCCAAAAAAACCAACTGATTTTATATAATTGCATTATTGAAGAAAACAAACAGTGTTGGGTAGTAACGTAACGCAATTACTTTTTCAGTAACGTGGCAGTAATTTCATTACATTTTACTTAAAGTAACGCAATTGCTACAAAATTACTTTTGAAAAGTAATTTCTATGAAGTAACTCACTAACTTATTATTTTCCACCTTATTAAAATAATAGTTTTGAATGTATTACAGGTACAGGATGTCCCAGAAAAATTAAAAATCAAATATTTTTATTTTTGATTCCATTATTTATAGTTAACAATATTACTAAACATTCTAGGAATAAATGTTATCACTTTATTAGCAGAAAGAAAAGAGTTTGGTTGTAAATAAAATTTAATAAAATATAATATATATATATATATATATTTATATATATAGTATCGATGAGATGATTGTACATAATACTAAAATAGGTATATTATCACTAGGTCTATGATTGTAAAATTTATACATAATAATAAATTGAATCGTATGATATTTATAAAAAAAAGTAGCTTTATTTGTAACGCACAACTTTACTAATGAAAAAGTAATGTAACGTGATAAAATTAATTTTAGGTAACGAAAATGTAATTTAAATAAAAATATTTGAATTAACGAGTTACGTAATTTGATAACTTTTTAAAATTAATTTAGCCAACACTGAAGACAAGGGGTGAACATACTTGGTTAACCACCCTGTACCTATATTATAAAAGTTGATTATGCGTACCTTGTACCTATATAGAATATATTATTAGTATGTACACAAAGCGCCGCCTTGAACTGCAAAAAGGAAAAATAGAAAAAAAATTCGTATAAGTACACGCGTACAGAATGTTTAACATATATTATAATAATATTATTTTATGTAGGTCACCCGTAAACGACGAGATTAAGGGAGTCGAAAACTCAGATAAGTACCTACATAGTTATAATAGGTATAATAATAACTATTATTACGATTGAGTTTTCGAACGATACTATTCAGAACAATGTTAGGTATTTTATGAGATCGGTGGCATATTATAGGAACAGGCTGATTCGATAAGCATCCTACAATAATTTTTACTTCGATAAAGAATTAATTTAAAATCTGAATATTGGAGTTTTTAAGTATACTTACTTTGAGTCCATATTTTCAGATATTATCATTATGATTTCTTATACCATTTAAGAAGTGTCTTGTGTGACGATACTTACTTCACTTTTACGGATGAGAATATTGCCTTGTCCTTTTTTCTGTATATTATTATTATACAATTAGATAATGTATAACTTGATATTCCTATTATAAAATTATATTATTATTATCTTCTTTATATATATATATAATTCTACTGTACGTGTGTTGTGATTGTGAACTCCTCCTAAACGGTTAGACCGATTTGAATGAATTTTTTCGTATGCGTTTGGGTGACGCCCCGGATTGTTTAGATTCACAAATCATCCCCCTTGGTCTAACCAGGGGACGTGCTAAATTTAGAGATTTAAGGTGGACATTTTTGTTTATAAATGGTTGCCATGGGTCATACAATTATCATAATAATTATTATTGATTGCCGTGAAATCAGTGTATTCATTCAATGCATTTAATTTTTTTGTACGCTGTGTTTTGATATTATATGTATCGCAATTACTCAAATATTGAGCGTATTATACTCGCATATAATTTAGGTACATAAAATAATCGTGGACGAGGAAGATTGGTCGACAGACTCGGCATTTACAATTAGTCCAGCCGTTTAGGAGGAGTTTGGTGACATACTTGGTAGTTGGTATAACTTTGATACTTTAGAGTTAAATTATTAAGTTACGTACAAACAGCCTACCTGATAATATACTGCTGCGAATAAGAATTTTTATTCTAGGCTACAAAAAAGTTAAGATAAATTTTGAACACCATACACCGAATATTAAATAACGAATCGAACAAAGTTTAAGTCATATAGAGTTGGTACATTTAACGGGAAACGACGTGCACGGGATCAGCTAGTTACATATAATATAAACAATTTTCAAAATTAAAAATGCCTTTATATAGGTTAAAATTAGTTTTAATATTTTTAAATTTTATTTTGTATAGAACATTATAACTTAATTACTAATAACTTAATAACTAATAGTGTAATATTTCAAGTTTCTACGGTTAATAATTTCTGAAAAATAAAAATCAAAAAAAATCGTTATTATTTGTTCTAATGTCTTTATAATCTGTGCTTCAATCACACATAAAAAAATGTGTTTATGTCAAACTTTTTTTTTACAGAAATGAAAAAACTTATGAGGAATCTTTTATTAAACTATGTTCTAACCTTAAGAGTTAAAATAATATATTTTATTAATTTTTACTAAAAAATAATAATTTTGTAAATTGTCGTGATGTTGATGAATTTTTAATTTGAAAAACAATAATTAAATCATGCATTATAATAATGAAAATACATGAAAATAAAATAAAAAGTAGACAATTTCAAATTTCTATAAATAGCACAAAAACCCAAATATTGTGAAAAAGTCATAACATTTTTTTTTTTTGGAATTACAACATAAAAACAATCTTTTTTGTCTTTACCTATATTCCATGATTATTTCGAAAAGTACTTATGGGCATTTTTTGCTTTTGACCCTCCCCCTCCCCTACATACTACTAACAAGGTCCAATTCGCTACCAGAAACAACCTTTCCAAGAAGAATTCAAGTATTTTTACTGAAAAGGTGACGTCTTAAAGGTGACGTCAAAGTGTCAAACACGAAATAAAAACACAAATCATTTTAAGACCAATATGTAGATAGCTCGCTCAGAATATAAAACGTAGAAAGGTGTAGGAAAGTCAATATCAAAGTAAGCAAAACCAAATTACAATTTCCGATTGCCGACAAAACTCGTTGACCTGTAAATTGCAATAATATTCCACGTATTTTAGGTATATTCAGGGTTTGGCATATCAAAGATACAATATTGTATCTTTTATCTTGTATCATGATACAAGATACTATTATTATAAACATTTGTACTGAATAATTGTGGCAAGAAAATTTAATTCGATTTGCAGGACACTCAAAACTCAAATAAATGTAACAATTGTGTTAATTTTTTTTGTGTGTCTATCATTAACATTGTATTGTATATAATTTCACCACAGATTGTGTTTTTACGAACAATTGTCCAAGCGCAATTGAGCCGAAATGACCAATAATGAAGAAATTTACCATACAATGTTATAACTTGTAAGATAATTTAAAAAACATTAAATTCAATTATACCAGCTTTATCTATAATAATTAACTATCGATAATATCTATATACAGTCATACATAGATAAGCACTAAACTGAAATGTTCGTTCTCATAAAAATATAAAATATGATTCCGCTACGTAGGTCTTTCCACATAAAAAAAAAATTTAATTTAAAGTACAGATAAGAAATCACAGTGTACTATTTGCACTGTCGTAAATTTGTTTTCGTTTTGACTGTTTAACTAGTTTATAAAATTAATTTGGAAGTACAAAAGTATCATGTATCTTTGATACATGTACCTATCTTGTACCTTTCTACATTCAAAATGTATCTTGTATCTAGATACACTAAATGCATGTACCATGATACTTTTTTTATTATCTTGCCCAATCCTGGGTATATTCAACCGAGTCTCGATAACTTTAAATGCTCAATAAATCAAATTTTTTCCTTGTCCCTTGTACCTATATAATGTTTTTACTTTTTAAGCGTATTTGAGGTACCTACATTACTCGAAAAATATATAATAAGTCGAATTTATTTTATTCTCCATGAGATTCGAGTTATCGACTTGTTTACGCGTTTGAATAGCTTTGATCATTAACAGTGTTCATAGTCATTTATATCCATTTTTCCTCGAGCCCGCGTAATCGTGCGTTTATATTTGTGTCACATATTATTGTGCCTTATTTATGTTTACTAATTAAAATATATATAGTTATGAAATAAAAATATTACAGACTACTGTCGTTGGTAAATTTTATGTTTTGGGAGGAGGGGAGGCGTGCAAAAGGAACTTAATGATGTTATGAACCGCCACCGCCACCGCTGCTTCTTCGTCTGAGTGCATTCCTGCTAGGTGCTCGACGACGATGATGATGATAATAATAATAATAATACTCATGATAATAGTTACAATAGAATAGCGTGGTGAGACTACTTAGACCATAGAGTTATATACTGTAACCTGTACACTTACTATATATATATATTATTGTAATATTATTATGCAGACTCGCAGCGGAGGCCCACACTCTCGTGCGGTGGTTTGTGCATAATATATAATATACATAATAATATGTGCGTCAAGAAAAATATAAAGTGGACCCTCGCAGTGCATATGCGATATAAATAACAATAACAATAATAGCAATAATACTATCCATATATAGGTATAGTAAAAAAATAATAGTAATGATACGCACGCTGCACGCACGAATAATATACAGTAAGAATACGGACTCGGCACGCACGTCTATCCTGTTGGAATGAATCTATATAGATTATAGAGGTAAAAAAATATGGTCACAACAAAAATATTATGACCACGGAAAAAAATGGAGGTAAAAAAATAATGTCTAGAGTATGTATACTACCAACGGCATAGTATGTCTTAATTTCTATAAAACGTGCTAAATGTATTTTACGATTTCGGGTTTAAGGCAGCGATTCTTAACCATTTTATAGTCCCACGCACATATTTAGGACACTTTCACGTCCTAATTATCTGTTTTTGATTATCATTGAAAATGTATAGGGACGTTATTTTACATGGAACCTTTCGTGAGGAACTACATTGTTAAGAAAAATATAATTAGTATTTATAATGCAGAACAGTAAAATGAAATATTTTGTGCAAATATTATTTATACAATTATTATAATCATTATGGTTTAAAAACTATAATGAGAATATTGGTGCTTTTAAAGGACACCCCTTCAATTGTTTAAAAAAAAATTCAAGTTTTTGAAAATAATAATAATTCCTTAAGTAGGTACCAATATACTTATAAAAAATTCAAAATATCGAATAATTGCATTATAATGTGCTTTTTGGTCCTATCATGCTTGTTGGAATCGCCCTGTAGGTAATATATTATATAAATTGCTAGGTTTTTTTATACTATTATTAAGCTGCGATAAGACCATAGTAGGTACAGCGTATAATTTATTATCTTAAATATATATTAATTGACTATAAATCGTGTAGACGTCCTCGTCTAAACGGCATTTTAATGAAGGTTCTACATATTAATATATTATATTAAATATAAAAATGCGTGGAATATAGTTAGTCTGATCGATATAGTAGTCGATTGTGAACTCAATACCCATCCATTTATTAAATATTTTTACGTTTTACTTGAACAATTAAACTGCTTATTGTAGTGTATATAAACCAAATATTGGTACGTAGGTATGCAAGCTCAACTACTTTGTCAGATGGATTCATTTTTGAGAGTAAATACCTGATTTTGGACCCCTCAAAATATGATTATTTAAGATGTATACCAAATTATCAAGCGATAGTTGAAATTATATGTATTGTTCACACAATGCATTGCCCGTTTGAATAAATAAATAAATAAATATTTATAATCAATTGAGTTATGTCTATATAGAGGCCTCCCTCTCATATCGGGACTTATCGCTTGTACATTTCTTAAATATCAAAATGTATCTGACTTAAATTTAAACAGCTTACAATTTTTAAGAAATAGATTGTGCAAGTGTAATTTAATTAAATTTAGTATTTTTATCTTGGCTAAATAGTAGTTATATGTGATGTGACATTGGATCTTACATTTGCGTATGAAACATCCCTGTGACTTGTATCGTAAATGCACTTTTCTATTAATTGTTTTTTTATTAATTAGTTGATCAAAGTGATGATGGCGTGGCTACACTGCCAATGAGTTAACATTTTTTTAATTACAATTTTCTTAAATATGATTTAATAAAACAAAAATATTTCCAATTTAAAATGTCGAGTTATGTATTAGTATAATAGAGGTATATAATTTTTTACAATTATTACATATTTTTGTTATTTATTAATTGTAAAGCACTGTTGGTAATAATTATTTACAACACATATTATTATGAACGGCTTAGAATTTTTTATTTTTAGTCCAACATTTTTGAGAAAATAAAATAGTACTAAAATGTAATAAAAATAATTTCTACGTACCTACAGTGAATAGATTACAGTTACCGTATATTTAACTGATTAATTCTATTATTGACAAAAATTAAAAATGTGATAAATTCGTGTGTGCGTAGTATTTTTGTACATAAAAAACCATTTTAATTGAGATAAAAACGTGTATCAACTTAAAAACACATTATTTATCTAAATTCTAAATCGTTTAGATGTCCTTCAACGACTATCTAAACATTTTAAGCGACGACGAAGAGCACACGAATTTTTCAAAAACCTAGTTCGAATATCTATTTATTTTACTTACCACTAGTTACCAGTAGGTATATATTATATAGGTACTATTGGTATTGCCGTTAGATTTTTAATTTAGAAATATAAGCTGCGATGGATCATAGTATACGTTTTCTGCTAATTTTTGGCAAAATTTTTGATATAACCACTCGACAAATACGAAAATGGCTTCTTCAAAATATACCTAAACCTATATAACTATTGCGGAACTGTTGCGGTGTCCAATTATTGCGGTAATTTTTAAATTATAGATACTTAATTTTTTACATTTTGCTCCAAAACGTGTTTAAAAAAGCCACACACGCATTATTCGTTATATTACAACATCAATAACCTATAACCGTTTCTCCAATGGACATCTAAAAAAAAGTACCTATGTAAATATCATTATTTACTTATCGTCTAACTGACTATACCTACCTGTCTGTTTAAGTTGAGATAAGTTTCACGTCGTTAATGATTATATTATTATTATTGTTATTGATTCACTTAAAAAAATCACTTAAAGATAATTGCCATAGTAATAATAATTAGCATAATTAAATCATATATCCACCTGTAGGCATATCTTAACAATATTTACTTATGAATAATAATATAATTCTTCGGCCGTAAAATTTTGCCTCCGGTACGTTATAAAAAAAAAAAATTAACTTTGTTATGTATTATACGTTTATTGTTATTACTTAATATCAATATATGAATTATGTGTATGATAATTTTTTTTTATTTTTACGAGTTTTTAACAAATTATAAATGATTGTATAAATATTACAGTTTACAAATAATAATCGTCTATAATCTAATCATAATTGGATGTTATTAAAGTATAGGTATTTTAATTTTATTAATTTTAAATGCATTCGATAGCTATTCTTATAGACGTATCCGAGCAAATTTTGAAAACAAATTATTTGATGTACCTAAATGAATAATATTATGATTAAATATTGTAATTGATTTATATTTTATGGTTTCTCGGAAGGTGGTATCAAAGTGTAACGACTTTTAACTTAAAATCTCACGACCAGAACGAGTGTGCTTATAGGTAAGTAATATAGGAATATACCGGCCAGTGTTTGGGAAAAACAAGTTCACGTTTATATTTAATGAATGTCACTAAATTACAGTGAAACCTTCCTAAACAGACACCTCTGAATAGTGGAAACCTCCAAATAGAATATTATGTTTTTTTGGGAACCGAAATATTTTCACTATTTTTTTTTTTTTATAAGAAAAGCTCTAAATATGGGACTCTCGAATGACGGACATTTATTTATATGGCATTTTAATTTTTGATTTTTAACATTTTTCTAAATGTAGAATATGTGTTGCGTAAACAAAAGTTTACTCTATTAAGTGAAATTAACCATTATTGTAATTTATCTTACATTAAACGTCAAATCGTTAAAATGTTATTGCGGCGTCGAAAATATTTTTCTGGTTTATGTCAAGTGAAATTGTCTCATTCTTAATTAGTGATGATTCCATTGATTGTTCTCCCCCACTGCTATTTGTTTGTTAATATATTTTTTAAAAAATTCGAACGTCGGGTTCTGACTTGAATTTAACTAGTAAAACATACACCACTTGAAACCCAAATCTTGAATCATCGTATGCAAAGTTGTAGATTTTAATGAATATACATAGATATTAATACATCACTACTAAAAGTATTAATCGATGATTACAAAAAAGTGTATTAAAAATATGGTTACTATTGAAAAGGATAAGGAGGCCTTGTTTTTTTAGACGCATCTGGTATAAATTAAATTACATTTTAGGTGAAATATGAAAAAAAAGTTAGACATAACTTTAGGAGCTTCATCTAGACTCCAGAGTACCAAATAATTGTATTTTAAGGTTGAGTGCTGGAGTGGTATAGGTACTTTCAGCAATGAAACTATCTCTTAGATCATTATTTAAATCTAAATGGGTTGAAGTGTCAATGATCTCCTAGACCATTCTCGATATGATTGACAAGACCTTACATGGAATATTCTAGTCACGAGTGCCATTTGCCGGAAAGTATTTTTGATTTGAAGGGGATTCTCGACAAGGACAGAGTTTTGATAAGATTGGCCTTATCGTTAGGCACCGACGGATACACACTATTCTCTCAGGGACGTGTGGCATTGTTTCACTGCAAATCAAGAGCAGGAATCAAAATACAAAGCTAAAATACCTAATGACATTACACAAGTTGAAATCATTTTAATTCAAAAAGTATTAACTCGATAAAACATTTTATATAGTTTTGATATTATTATATATATTGTTTTTTTATTTCATTCACATTGTTTACAGTCAAGTAAGTCAACACGGTTAATGTATTAGCGAAATCAAACCGAAGTGAGGGCTTCTTTCATGGACAAAAACCGTGGGATGTTGGCAAACCCTGCAGCGAACCGAAAGTTTTATGGTCAGAAACCATAGTATTAATTATTTAAGAAAAATAAATACTGAATAATAAATTATTATATAAACTTACCTGGTACCACCACAATTAATAATAGAACACGAAAGAATGAAAAAAGTTTGGTCAGAAAAAAATGGAAACTTTTCCTCAAATATAAAATACGATGATTAAAATATGGAAAATCAACAATTATACAAAACAAATTTGAAACGACAACATACTACCGTATGATATTATTTTATTATTTTAAAGCTGCTTTCGAGATTGTTTAAATAGCAAATATTAACTGTATCCTCGTTTGTAAAAACAATTACCACATATTACTAAACAATAAAGTTATTCCAACAATTAATTTAGGACTCCCGATGATCCACAACGGAAGTCGAATGTTTGAATATTACAGACAATTTTGTGGATTTTAAAAGAGTACCTATGTCAAATTTCAAGTAAATCGGTTCTACAATTCACGAGGTCATGCCATGCGGTACAAGCATACAAAATAACTGAAAACGATGTCATTTTCTTATTATTAATACACGATATTTACCAGCAGGCACAATAAGAGTATGAGGCACAAAACTAAAAGAAAATTTGAACAACTTGGTTGAAGAAGCCACCCTCGCCATTGATAACACTTTCGTAAATAGACAATATTGATAAATTGTTTAGTCGGAAAATATAATAACATCATTGTTTTAAATAAACGATCATAATATTATCGTTTGGAGAAGGTTTATTTTTAATTATAATATTTGTGAACAAACATTGTGACATGTACCTATTATGACAGGCGAAATATTATAATTTATAATACGTACGACGTCAGATGAGTGCCTCAATGAACAATTATTATTACTATCGATTGATATTTGCCGCACATATTATATTGAATACGAAAAATAAATAACCGATGACGTTTTATAGTGCTAAATACACACATTTTTTTATTATTATTTTATATGTGTGACTGTGTGAAGATTTGTATCAATATAGCTTCTTTCTTGTGTACGAATATGTGTAATGAGTTATGTGATCCTAACTGGATATAATATTATATGATATAAGTAGTTGGCGTCCGGCCAGAAAAAAATTGAGACAGCACATAATAATATTTTTTTTTTATCATACCTAAATTAATATTTTAAACGGAGTGAGAGAGCTATATCATATTTATTATTGGAGACTGCAGCAGTTAAACAATGACGATGAGTATGCATTTTTTTTTTCGGGCGATTAAAGAGATCAAAGAATTTTCACTCGGCTGTTGGGAGGTCTACAGATTGGACCAGTAATAATATTATGAGATTAAAAAATGAATAAGTATCGTTCAATCGAAAGTCGTACAACCACTATTGTCTGATCCAGGTGCGGATGATTAGAAAACGTACAACATTTTCTTAAACTGAGTTATGTTAATATTATTATAGTTCTCCGTCTTAAAGGTTTTAGAATTAAACATATTATTTAGTAACACTATTTATATAGACTTTCCGAACGTTGACTTATCACTGCTATAGGTAACTTGAGTATCATTAACTTGCCCTCCCTTAGAATATATTTTATAATAATGTAATACCGCACTGTAGTAATATTACTAAAACGCTTTACAATTATATTTTAATATCATAGTGCAGTATATTAGTGTAACTTTTACTTATATCTGACTTTTGGATTTCGTATGCACTCAACCACTTAATATTACATAAACAGCTGCACTACAACTGCAATAGGTAAAGCCTTAGAGGTATATATTGTGTATATTTAAGGTACGGCACCTAATACGTACTTTATCGAAATGACAATAAACCGTATAACCTATTAAAATTGATCAAAAACATCAATTTACACAAAACCATAATCAGAACAAAATCAAAATGTACAAATCTATCTTTTATTTTTTATTATATAAAAAAAAAAACAACTTATACCTATTCTATGATTTACTAAAAACCTATCTGCAACACAGTAATAGCGGCCAATGACCAACGAAGTCGAGGCCTTGTATTTATAATACCTAATAATAATTATAATAATAATAATAATAAAAATAACCCGTACCTATTATATTAGTATTTCAGTAATAATGAGAATAACGTTGTTGTGGAATAATATAGTTGGGATAAGTGATTTGAATAACCTGATGAGTGGAATACACATCTTCCTATTCTAATATTTCGATCGGAGATAAGTGGTTATAATCGTATTACCTATAATAATTTTTATATTAGTATAAGTATTAGGTACTAGTTATTACCTATTATTATTATTATTATTATTATTATTATTATTATTATTATTATTATTATTATTATTATTATTATTATTATTATTATTATTATTATTATTATTATAATCATTCACATTTTATACATACACGTTAACCAAATCAATCAATCAATAAAGTATAATAGAAACGGGAACGGTTTGAACAAATTTCAGAAAATAGTTTAAAAAAATATTACTTATAAATAAATAATATATTTTATACAGCGACCTGCAATATAGGTTCGACCCACCGCTGTGGTTCGACCATTAATTTTATTTTTATTCATCACTTTTATCGATTATTATTATATTATATAAGTTATCAACGATCAACATTTAATAATACACCGCAAGGAGCACACACAGCATAGCAATTTTTTGCCCTCGAAATAATATAATATAAACCGAGTTGAACAATATTAATTATTTATTTTTTGAAAATAACGAAACGTCATATTTTAAATACAATAACCACTCGGAATAACATATTTTCGATGATAGAGATATGAATCTATATAAGTACTACCTAATAGATACTATTCAGCACAATTTTATACTATAAAAATGGCTTCACGCAAGTCATTACAAATCGATTAATCTCGCCGACGGAATGAATTGGCTGTGTCTGTGGTAGGATTTTACTTTTTGGATAATATTTTGATTTATTTTTTCGTTTGTAAATATGACTCCGTTTAAATGTTATCCGCGCAGGTTATTAACTATGAGAAATAATGCAATAGTCGAATAGTGTAAATATTAATTATGCATAATAAATGATCCACACCCATTTCTTCGTTTGGCAATCAATATTAATTTTAATACTGTTTTTTTTTTTTTGGGGGGGGGGGGGGATACTTAACTGACCTTATTTTAAAACATTTGGATTTTTCATACCAATTTAGATCAGTTAGTGGAATATGGTGATACACCGAGAATAAGACTTCTTTTTTCAAATGCCAATCACCAATCTCCTGTGAATTGTCGGGTGGATTATTTTTTTAAAAATATTTTAGTCCATCTACCTAAATGGAAATTATAAAAGTATTTTTTGAATGTTTGGAACTTTGAATACTAAGGATAATTATAGGTCCATGATAGATAATAGGTTTGGAAAATGTGGTGGATGAGTCTATGGTGATTTGAAAATTATAGTAATTAATATTATTTAATATTAATATAATATCTACATTTAATATTTTGTAAAAATGAACCGACTATCTATAATAAGTACCTAAAAAATACCACTCTTTAGGATTTTGATTTAGATACATTAACATTTTCAACAAAAAAAAAAAAAGGATTATTAAAATTTAAAGTAATAATGGTAGGCTCTCGTTTGAAAAAAATAAGTTTGAATCACTACGGGGCACTTCTTAAATGATGTAGAATCTATGTATTTGAAAATGTGGTCCTTAAATGTATGCTTAGAAATTCTAAAAATCAGAAATTGAATACATTATTTAAGAAAAAATTAAGGTATTTAAGGTACAATGTGTAGTATAAAATTGTAAATTTTAACGAAAACCTATTATAATAATATATTATTTTTTCTAACGTTTCGACTTTCAAGTTCATATCTATTAAATCTATTATAAATATATAAATACTATTCAGCTTATAATATTCTAGAGTATCAAATAAACCAATGTTTGTAAATATTAAAGTTGTATAATATTATAATAATTTACAAAATACAATTATTTATTGCATATAAAGAAGCACTAGGATAATATGTATTTTTTTCTGTAAGTATTCTTATGAGTTTATAATTAACTTTAAAGTTCCATATACTTACCAGCTATAACTGTAATGCGGAAACGATAACGCTTACATAAGTACGACTTCAAGCTGTTGCTTTAAAGGGTATACTTATACTCAATCGTTATAAAGTAGAATGTTAATACCTACTTAATTTGGGTAAAAAGCTATTTAAGCTGCTGTGCATTATATTATACAGGGTGATTTTTTTATCGTGAACCAGTTAATATCTCGGGAAGTATTAGTAATTTTAAAATAATTTTTTTTTTAAACTTTCTAGGTTTTACTATTTTACACTGTGTTACAATTTTGAAAATTTTAACTTCCTCCCTTATTTGATAAAACACTATCAACTTTCGATTTTCAAATGGCAATACCTATTTTCGATAACGAAAATCTATAAACATACTGAAAAAAAAATTTTAACGTTTACAGAATTTAATTTGAGTAAGCCGTTTACGACTTATTAATGCTGAAATATTCGTTAAATTTACTGCTACTGGGCAATTTAACAACCCAACTGTAAAAACCAGAAGTCAAAACGAAATTTTATCTCAATTTAACAATACCCATAACGGTAATAATCAATAATAACAAGATAGATAAACAATACTATAAGAAAAAAAAAAGTGTTCCATCATCACTCCCACCAGAATACCGAGTGTCAGTGAACGAGTGAACGACTATTATAGCCATCCGCGGCCTGCAGCAGCTAGGCTTTATCAGCTATAAAGTATAAAAACATTTTAAATTTATCATAATGGTTACATAATATAGCACTGGTTACTGATCCCTGGTATACGGTCTTATCACGTATTTGTAGATAAACGATAATAAATGCCGGTAAACTGTTTCTGAAAACATGTGGTTATTGAGTTTCCCATTATCAAATATTAAATATTAATTTTTAATTAATTATTATTCTTTGAACGTTAAACCACAGAATACGCTTTAAGTAAATTCTTAATTATGTGTATTATTTAAAATATAAATTTAAAGTTTAGGTAAGCCAATTATTCCAATGCATACCTATTATATTTTTTGATAGTGTTTTAATGTTGTATTTTGGTTAACAAATTTGTATTTAATTAAAAATATACTTCTATCCAATCAGAAATATTATTATGTATATGGGAATCAGATTTCATACTTAGCCGACAACTTTATTTGTATAATTTATTGGTAAGTTCAATCTAAAATTAATATATTAGAATTTTATTTTTTTATTAAATGATTTATACATACATATTATTGACAAATAATAACCAGGGTTAAAATATTTTAATTTTATTTCAGTGGCAATTAGTAGAGTTTACATAATTCATCAAAAAATACAGTGAACTATATGACTAGACAACTAAATTTGCTCAGAAATTAATGCAAATTCATATTGCTTTCTACTGGTACCTATCTGATGACTATAAATTAATATGGAATAAAGGAATACAATATACATACATATTTCTATATTATATTATAATCTTTCAACAAACTAAACAATCAATTATGTAAGTATGAATTGTTTTTTAATAAATAATAACCAGGGTTAAAATATTTTAATTTTATTTCAGTGGTAATTAGTAGAGTTTATATAATTAATCAAAAAATACAGTGAACTATATGACTAGACAGGTCAATTTGACCAGCAATTAATGCAAATTTACATTGCTTGCTACTGGTACCTATCTGATGACTATAAATTAATATGGAACAAAAGAATAAAATATCCATATTTTTTTTACATATTATACTTATTTTAATCTTTATACAAACTAAGCAATTTATTATGTAAGTATGAATTTTTATATAAAATAAATAATTTGATGTTTATCATAATTTTTGCTTATTTTTTAGATAATTAATTTTGTTTTCTTTCAAATTTCAATTGCAATTAGTAGTACTAACTTTTAATTCAAATATCTATAACAAGATTGGATGAACAAATACAAAATGTTATTTTGGTTAGTTACAGCATAGTACAACTCACCTGATAACTTAATAAGTATGAATAAATAATTATTTTTTTCTATAGAATAAATCATTTCTATAAATAATTTAATGTTTTTTTTTAGTTGCATTCAGATAAAAAAAAACAGTGCAGAATCAAAACCAACAACTACTTCTACATTTATAAAATTTATTGATGGTCACATTAACAGTTAATTGTATGTTTAAATAATTAGGTTAAGTTATTGATTTACTAATTTCCATAATTAGGGCTATGGAGTTTTTATTAAACTGAATTGGTAAATTGGAAATTTTTTTTTTATATGATACCTAGTGTCATTTTTATGCAATATTAAAAGATTTTTATATCATAAAATTGTAATTAAAAAATAACATAATTTCAAAAATAAGTGTAAAAGTGAATAATTTTTTAAGACATCCATAGCCCTAAAAATATGCTGTAATCTAGAGTAGATAATATAAAGTATGTTCAATGTTCATTTAATTTTTATTAATTTATCTAGGGTAGTGGACATGTTAAGTGTTAATATTTTTTATTAGTTATGACCTTACCCAAATCCTGCAAAAATTTGCACTACGGAAATTTGTTTATACTCTAGTAAAATTATTGATAACTAATGTGTTTATTGCCATTGATAATTTAGTATTGAATTAATGTCCATTATTTGGTCTATTCACACACAAGATAGTTTGATATAAAATGCAAATTATACATTATACAAAAATCCCAGAATACCTAATATTTATAAATGGAGAGTCAGGTAGGCACTATGAACAACGGGTTCTCGGCCTATAGCCCCACATCAGATTGACAATACAGGACTCAATTCCTTGATGCACAAAACATTGTAATATCAGTTTAATGTTGGTTATTTGTTGTGTCACTTTATTTGTAATCAAAATAACTTACATATTCTATTTTTTTTTTTTAGTATACTTGGATTGATTTGTAATTATTTATTTTTAATGAAATGAAAACCTTAAATGATAGGGGCGTTGTAAAAATGTATAACTAAAAAAAAAAGGAATGTGTGAATAGACCTTTAACTACTTTAGTCTGGCTCTAAATTCTGAATCCAAGTACATAAATTATACATTTGTATCTGTGTATTTATGAATTATTTTTCTAAATACATGGAAATTGTTGATTTACTTTGTTTTAAAATGAATAAATGTTATCTGTTTAATATAATCATTTACTATAGTAAATTAAGATACACCATATTATTGTTTTAAAAAAATATTTATTTTGTAATTTACTAGTTATAACACATCAATCTGATATAAAAATATAAATTATATTAAATAAATACTTCTGTATTATGTATAATTAACAAATAATAAACTTAAATAAATTATACTACATATTATCATAATATCATCTATTTATTCCATATTTGATAATGGGAAACTAACATTAACGATTAACCAATAACCACAATATGTTTTCAGAAACAGTTTACCGGCATTTATTATCGTTTATACGTGATAAGACCGTATACAAGGGATCAGTAACCAGCAGAGGCGTGCTGAATAGTAATTTTTTGAGGAAATTGCTTCAGGGAAAATTCGGGTAGGTGGGTGGGTGTGTTAGTAATTAGTATAGATGTGCAACTTATACCTAAAAAACTTAATAATATTTATTATTTTGAATAAAAAAAAAAAAAGTGAAAAAACTGTTGGTGGTGGGGCCCCTGATCAAATTGTTTGCCTCAGGTCTGCTTGTCAGTTCGGCAAGCCACTGGTAACCAGTGCTATATTATGTAACCATGATGGTAAATTTATAAAATACGGTTTGAGCATGACAAAATAGATAGGTATGTCAGCAACTTTTTGATACGCATCGGGTTCGTCGACCACTCCACACCCCTTTGATAAGCTGGTTCGCCAAATGAAATGAGACAAAGTACGACTATGGCTGAGAACTGAGAAGGGTGGGATGCGCTAACCGGACTGCGTCTCGTATTGTTGCTGACATACCTATGTCCTATCTATTTATTTTGTCATGTTATTCCATAGATAATAAAGATATTATCAATGTGTTATTCAGTATTCACTATTTCACTGGACAATCGGATGTGTTCGGCTGGGAGGGGTGATAAGATATTAAGGTCCAATTCGTGTGACCTTTGTACTATTGTACTTATTAGTTATTATCGTTTATAACCGATTATTATCGATTATTATGGGTATTGTTAAATTGAGATAAAATTTCGTTTTGACTTCTGGTTTTTACAGTTGGGTTGTTAAATTGCCCAGTAGCAGTAAATTTAACGAATATTTCAGCATTAATAAGTCGTAAACGGCTTACTCAAATTAAATTCTGTAAACGTTAAAATTTTTTTTTTCAGTATGTTTATAGATTTTCGTTATCGAAAATAGGTATTGCCATTTGAAAATCGAAAGTTGATAGTGTTTTATCAAATAAGGGAGGAAGTTAAAATTTTCAAAATTGTAACACAGTGTAAAATAGTAAAACCTAGAAAGTTTAAAAAAAAAATTATTTTAAAATTACTAATACTTCCCGAGATATTAACTGGTTCACGATAAAAAAATCACCCTGTATGAGTATTATTCTCTAAATATTGATATGTGGAGAGCCAGGTTTATGTAAAATATAATTAATACATGATATACATAATATTTAAATATAGCTACTCCAGAAATTCTAAAATAATAATTTAAATAATATATGTAATATTTATGCACTAAAAAATAGTTAAGCACGAACAATTTTAAAATTATGCATTAAACATTTTTTATATTTCAATTATTTAATGAAAATTAAAGAAGATGTTTAAAAAATATACATATTTATTTTACAATTACAAGTACGAGTACCTACTTACATATAAGATTCTTTATTAAGAGAATTTCATTGAGCAACAATGGTTGCATTCTATGTAGGTATATTTTCAACTCTCCAATACTCCGTAGCAATATAGAATTCCCGATATTTATAAATAAATGATAATTTTATATAATCTGTACTTCATAATAGTACTTAAAATACAGATACAGATATGATATTATACAAACTTAAATTCAGCTTTAGTTCATTACGTTTTTTTCATATTTTATATCGACCACTATAAAATAAGTTATTGAGCCCAGAAAAACTGAAATATGCACTTATAAATAAATTTTGGAAAATATGCAAAATCAAATTTTGATATTTCAATTTAGACATCATGAAACAATTTTCTATCCAAGAATACAATATGTCATAGAAAAACCTAAAAAACATGAAAAATCATAAATACATATTATACTAAACCTACTTAGGTACAACATGTACCTAATTTTAATTATTGCTGACTTTGACACCGTCTAATAAGATATTGTATAGGTACTGATGTTATACAATCCAAACCATTTTTCTAAAAAACATCAGGAAAATCTGAAATTTTACATAAATTGCATAGGTAGGTTCTTATATTTTTTTATGTCATAAGTCTATATGGTGTTTGCAGAGCTGAGAGCGTTTAAATAAGGAGTGTATACCAAATATAGATTGTGCAATATGCTGAATAGTTGGGGTAAATAATTATAATATTTAAATAGTTTAATTTTTTTTAATAATTTACGTGCGTAACAGTAATTTATAAACTGGAAATTTAAATTTAGGTACTATGTTTGTAAAAATTCAATCCAACGCGATACGACTATTTTCTGTCGAGCATTTTTTAATAACAATAATTTACCATTTTACCTATGTAGATCGCATCAACCTGCGGTATTGATCGCGAACACGACAAGAAGCCAAAACGTGTCCAATTCGCGATACAATGTCGTCTGCAGCAGTTGTCGTTTACATTGTAAAACGAAATATTTCTGTGTTGAATACATTAACAGTTGGCTGTTTCACAACGTCATGGGTATAACAAATATTGCGAACAGTGCAAACCTCGGAAAATCTGGCAATGTCGCACCACCTAAGTACTTTTTTACGTGCAGAGCGTGATCGTTATGTTTTTGCCTAAAAAAATAAAAAAATCTATTTGATTCGCCGACGAACACTATAACAATGTACCTACATTCACAAGATGAGTTGGTTATACACACGATGATTCATTACTCTATAATGCGCACAAATTATCATAATGTTATATTAAATTAATTTAGTGTAATTAGTGTACGGAAGAATTTTTATATATTCGGATTATTATTCGGTTTATTTTCGTAACGGTCTGTATATTCAGATACATTGATTTAAATTAAATTCATATTTTGTCTTTTGAGTGGAACGATGAATGTATTGATTTTACAATATTGTGTGTTTTGTAGATTCTGAGTGGAAAGATGAATGTATTGATCTTACAATGATGTTTTTTTTTTGTGTCTGTCATCACGGTTTGGGGAAGTAAAACTGCTTCGATTTTCTTTAACAGTATCTTGTTCGATGGGAAAGTGAATCTAGTTGGTGTAAGTTTACAGTATATACAAATAATTGTTTAAGTGTATAATTTCATATTTAAACCAAGAATTACGATTTTAGTTATTTTGTTGTGATTGAATAATATTATTCGTGGGTACTTGAAACTTCTAAAGTGTACTATTATATATCTATGATAGTATCAGGGTTTGTTTTTGATGTATAACGCGTTATAAGTACCTAATGGATATTGTGATATGATTAATTAGGAGTTTATTATAGTTACCTATAATAGGTCAATTTTTTTTAATATCATAGATAAGTATATAATATGCCTTATACCTAGACTGACATACCGTCTCCACTCAGAATTGTTTTTCTTATACAATGATATTATATCATTGAATTCAAATTTAATACTATCCATTATACAGTGACCCACTTGTAACATACTGTACAGCAGAGCACCTTTTTTACTTGTGAACTTGGGAGATAATATGTGATGTTTTCTATTTCTATTTATGTTTTTAAATCATTATGTATTTAGCAAAACGCGTTTTAATTTTTAAATATGACTGAATGTATATTTAATTAAATTTGTGATATTTTCTATTTATTATTATATGATTAATCACGATGTTCAATAAAGATAAAAAAACATGTAAGTCATGTAACCATAATATCAAAATTGCAGTTTAATTTCTTTTAATACGGTTTATTTTATCTATGTTTTAATTTTAGAACTAGGGATAAGAATTTTTTAAATTGTGATAGTTTACATAGGTACTCATATCTTGCTCAATAGGTTATTAAAATATTGTAAAAAACAATTTATGAGAATTACTCTAATGTTAAAACCATCAACATAAAATTGGAACAAACACAAATTCGCTATTTACGTAGTACATTGGCACCTATATAGGTCGGATACATCAGATAGGACGTGTAGATATGAACAATGACTTAATTTTATGTAAAAACATTTTTTTATGAAAATTGATTTATTTATAAGCTGTTGCTATTTAATGTTTTCATTTACGTAAAATCTTTCTTTTTTTTAATTAAGTTTTTTTTTTTATTTGAATTAAATGTTCATACAAATGTCTGTGTATAACAATAACTTAACGTATCTTTATATAAATATGACTTAGTTGTAGGTATTTACTATTATGTAAAAAATCATGTACATTATTAAATATGGCATGAGTATAATAAGAAAAGATAAGAGGACACTACACCCACATGTGTTATGCACGTTAATAGCATAATGTACGTTCTATATAATCCATTCAACTCTATTATGTTTAATATTAGAGTGAACTGTCATATTATACAATTTTCTGGTAATAATACTGAATATTATCTAGTGAATTCATAGGTTTTTTTTATGTTTTAATTTTAAAGCGATTAGCGAGTTATGAGCATAACATAATGCATTTATATGCAAATATAAAAAAAAAAAAACATAAGAGATTCACTATTTAATATTATCGCTTGAAAATTTCATAATAATATGATTAATATAACAGTTCACTGTAATATTTCACAGAGTTAAATGGGTTATTCTTAACGTGCATTTGTCCATGTTATACACGACATGCGGGGCCTCTTAATATTGTGAGGTGTGAGATGTTTTATTCCACAAAGCGAATGACCACATTGTAAAAAAAAAATTATAGGATTGACCATCATTTCATGAAAAAAGTAACGATTTCATGAAATACTTTCGTATTTCACCAAGTGTGAAAAAGACTTTTCGTGAAATGGATAATACATTTCATTAACGGATAGATTTCACAAAGTATAATAATATTATAATACGACGATCGTCAACCTATGCCTATCTTCATATATTATCATCGTTAGATATTATTATTGCGGAGAACGATCGTCGAACATTATAAGCACGTGAACGTTTTCCTCGGCCGTGCAACCATATAGACAATCGAAACTCCGCTCGGCAGGGTCGCGGACGGTGCTTCTTTGTGGGTGGGCGGTGGGGTTGGTCGGGCGGGGGTGTTACGAGGAAGTCGTGACTGGGTGGCTTCAGCGAAGTTCCGCCGCGAGTCACGACCAAGGCATGGAAATGCGCACAGCACGCATAGGCGTATAAGTTTTATTATAATATTAGGTGCCTATACCTGTCGTTATTCATCCAGCCGAACAATGTGCAACGTCTCTGGTCGGGGAGCACCAGCTGCTGCTGCGGCACGTCTGGGCGAGGGCCGATCCACGACCAAAGCGCCTCCGAGATAAACCGGCCCGCGGCCGTCTCCTATAATATTTTATAGAAATATAGAGACACCTTATATATTATCATAATATTATAATGGTTTTTTTTTTTTTTTTTTACTCGTCACTGCGAAAAAGGCTAGGCACCAAATAATATTATATGATTCAATGATTGTTGTTGTTGTTGGTGTCGTGGTTGTGATAGCCGTTTCGATGGTAGGTAATATATTATTGTAATGTTCATCATTATAACTATATACCTAATAATATATTTTAATACATTTAGACTTATAGAGTATATTTAAAACATATTGTTTAATGGATTGCTATTAAATAATATAATAGTCTAATAATTAGATGAAATTCAATAAGGGAGTATATTTTATACAATGTAAAATACAACACAGCGGAGCCCTTAAATTAATATTAAAAATTAATCAATGCTTACATAAAAATTAAAAAGATAGGTTAAATAATATTGTAATATTTTGAGATTTTGAAAATTTTTTGGAAGTTTTATCTGATAAAATTGACAATTTTCATACCTTGAAGTACCTTACCTATTTAATTGTGTTCATCAACTGTCATATACGAATGTACTACAAAGGGAATTTGTGTTAAGAAGTTCCAATTTCGTGTTGCTTTAAAATTAGAGTAAATTGACCTATTATAAAACAAGTCATTTTTTTCGAGAATCTCCAATGATCTATCAAAGATTTTAAATGATAACACACCCATTTTCTCTTTCAACACTACTATAGAGCAGAAACAATAAAAAACAACTTTTAGTTTCGACAATTTCTAAACTTTGCTAAAATTATTAGTTTTACTGCAGTGGCGGCTATCAAACAAAATAAAGGCGGTGTATTAAATTTTGAATTTAACTACCCACCCGACAACAATGATACACAATTTATTAACCAATAATTAATTTTTTTTATAATACACACCTACAAATACAAGAAAAAAGAGGGTAAGTGGGTGTCACTCTGCTGTACAGTTGTAGGCAGTAGCTGGTTACATGTGGGTCACTGTAATTAATGGTGTTAAATTTGAATTAAATGATATAAAATTATTCACGGAATAAAAAAATTACTTTTTTTTAAAGCAGTTAACATTAGACATTTTCATAGAAGATTCCCCACAAATTGTTCTACTTTTAACAAAAAAAAAAAACTACCAGAAAGTTACGCTATTATAAAATATATACGATTTTTGTTAATTTTTTTTCTAATTATTAAATTTTATTATTTATACAAGAATTATTTATAGGAGGACACAACGTCTCCGCTCAGAATTATTTATCATTGAATTAAAATATAACGTATCCATTAGAATAACATACTCAAATATACGACAACTACTGTACAACAGAGCGGTACCCCCTTTTTAAAGTATTGTTTAATAAATTAGTAAATTATTCATTGATTATTACTTATTTTTTTATTAATTAACCAGCGGCAAATTGGGCCATTGGGTGGTTTTTACCTGTATGTTTTGTAAACACGTATGTTTGTAGTTTGGCAGAATTTTCAATTTTCAACAAAAAAATTCGCAACCGACGCCTTAGTCCGATCGGCCACTCCATCCCTTTTATTACTTATTATTTATTGTTCACCAAATATAAAATATGAGTAAATTTATAATTATTTATAACAAAAAAAATAGTACCCAGGTACCCATTTTGTTTTAAACTAATAATTACTAAACAGGAATTACTACTGGATCAGACACATGGAACTACATAACCCAACACAATTTTATTTCATAAGAAATATCCTTTACACATTTTGTTATTTTAAAATAATGGTCAACACACTATACAATAATATTGTTAAAATCGTATGTATTATAAGGTGAGGTTTGATCAAATTCCCGGAACCCTTCTTATTCTTTTTCTTCTTCTTCTTCTTCTTCTTCTTCTCCTTCTCATTCTTCTTATTTGCATCCGGATCTATTATACTATTTACAAATGTTAAATGAGTGTATATAAACGTGTGCACAGTCTGTATGTCAGGACCACCACATACAGTTTGTCCAGCTCTGTGGTTAAAAAAAAAACTGCATACTCCATAAAGCATGCCATTGCAAATCATTGGACCACCGCTGTCTCCGGGACATATCATCGTCAGACGGCCCGCAATCGAACACAAATATTCACGCCAACGCAATGAAATATCATCGCTATATTTTAATAAGCTATAATATCTACAGATAATAAATTAATTATTTGTGTTTATTATACTTATCATATCCTCTACAGGCCGTTCGACCAAAGTTGACACTAGTGGTCATCATTCTTCCATTTAAATCTGTTGTTGTTGTATTTACTAGACCAAATCCAATACATGTACATTCTAGGGCTGTATTTTCAAAGTCTTTCGGTTTGCCACCAATTTTTAAAAAAATATTGACATCTTTGAATGGTTTTTCTAGCTAAATAAAAATATAATAATATTTTTATACCTATTAAGAAATATAAGTGTAAATATAAGTAAATATTTTGGTATATAATAATATAATAGAATTGAGCTCTATCATAAATAAATATAAACGTATAAATATAAATTGTAAGTTATTATATATTTATATATATTCATCGCTAATTTATAATTATCTATTTAATTTATTATTATATTATTTATTTTATTTTATGAAAAATTAATATAATTAATTTCAAAACGATAAAAATCTGACGATTTACAAAGAAGTAACTTATTTTACACAATTTTTTTTGGAAAAATTTAATTTAGCCAATTTGTACATATAATTTTTAGAAAAATGTTGATGGTTAAAAGTATTATTTAAGTCAAGTAGTTTATTTATTACAGTTTTTAAAATATAAATATTTTTTTGGAGTAAATAATTCGGAACGTAATAACTTTAAAAAAAATAAAGTTTTTTCTGAAATGTTCAAACTTAAGTAACTCATAAATTAATTATCATTTATATAACTTTCATAGTCGAAGTCGCTGAAAGAGCAATTGTATGTTTCCGCTCTCGGGTGTTGTAGGTACCCATATATGCGTCGTATGATTTTCAGTAAATCAAATATCATCAAAAATGCTTACTGCACGTTAAGTGTATACCTATCGAAGGTCATAGAACCACAGATTGCCCTAAACCTAAAAAGACAAAAGTAAATTGTGCTGAAAATAATACGGACAATTGGAAGGGATGCCTTGCCTATAAAAAAAAGCAATAGAAAGAGCACACCCAAAACAAGTCACTGCTGTGCAAAGAATACAACCGAAACCAGCTCAGTAAACATAGGCTTGTAATTCAATTAGGTTCTTCATGAGATAACCAAATTGCACCTCAAAAGTAAACTCATCAACCTAAGGAAAACAATGAAAATAGGCTTAATAACATTTTAGTCGTGGTAAGGTTAACCAATGCAACACAAACACTAGCAAATATTACAGTGATAATGGATAAGTTAGAAACAAGACCCAGTCCTAAAATACCAAATAGAAAGAGAAATGAAACCCTACACTTCAGATCATAACATGGGACGTCAATGGATTATTACAATGAAAACAGGAGCTTGAAGACCTCTAACATAGAGATAACATCGATGTTGCTCTTATATTAGAAGTCCAATTTACAATCCGGACTTTTCTGATCTAATAAACGTATATTACGTTGCACCCCAGTTTTAAAGGCAGCTTAAAGCCCGGGGGTGGCTCTACTGTAACAGTAAAATAGCCCATAAAGCATAATGAACACGAAAAATACTCTGAAAAACATACACAAGCGTTCAGCGTTATCGTAAATTACTGGATAAAGAACCTCATAGTCACTGTGACTTACTGTCCATCGCAAAGGGGTGCGATGAAATTAAGTTCACTGAATTTGTCCGTACCTTGGGTGCTAGTTTTATAGTTGGAGGAGACTATAATTTCAAACATACTCATTGGGGATCGAAACTTATCACCCCAAAAGTATGTGCACTGTTGAAAGCTGCAAACAAACTTGAAACTTCGAAAATATAGTAGTATATTCAAATTATATAATTCAATTTACCGGCTATCGTATTAATAATAATAATATAAATTATAAAATATTCTTGGCTGACAAACCGTCTCCGCTTAGAATCGGTTTTTTGTATACAATGAATAATGATATTATATCATTATGAATTTCAATGTAATACCATCCATTAAAGTTACCTACTTGTAACCTACTGTACAGCAGAGCTACATCCACTTATAACACGCAGTTTATACATTCTGTATATTACACTAATTATAATATGTAGTGGTTGGAGGTTACCCTGGCAAAGTTATTGCTTGCAAGAGTGGATTTTCTTAATGAATGGTCAAGTACAGATAAACATCTATAATATTATAGTTTAGAGAAAACTAAACAGAGATTACTCTCATCACAGCTATGTCACTCATTTGTGGTGCACTTTTATTCTTCGTATAATCTAAATATCCTTCTGGTACGTATGTCTCGGCTACTTTTCGAGTAATTTTTTTGTTAAATGATCCCAGGTACACCTATATATAAATTAGAACATTAGTTGTCACCTATTTAAATTTGTTTTTGTGAATGATTTAATATTAGTGAATCACAATGGAAGTACTGCATGAGTATACTTACTAGAAATAAACTTGCATCAGTTTTTTCTGCTGGTTCTTTCCTTTTATTCTTCTTTGCAAGACAGTGAGCAGCGGTCAATACGTAAAATTGTTTCACCAATGAACCTGTGCAACCTGGCCTATTGACACTGCCATCTGGATGACGAATGGTTGCGTAAATATAGACTACGAAAGGATACTTTTTAGCATCATATTTTTCGCCATTGGCTATAAATCCTTTATTGATGTGATTAGTCAAATTGAGTTCAAAAAAATATGCTTGTCTTATCGTCAGTAATACAATTATTATAATTTTCATCGTGTCCTAATTAATGATTGCTGTTTGTAAGCATATTATTAATATTAATGTATTTACATAGTACATACTCACTTTTATTAACATGGCAACACAATCATTTTGAAAACGTATATAAATCTACATTGAATAAATATTAATTAATGGTACCATATAGTTTATAATTAAAATTTATTATTTTGAATAGGTAATAGAAATTTGAAAGATTGTTAAAATCAGATGTAGAACTGGAGACCAGCCCGGTCCCGGTCTACCTGCACCGCAACGGGATCCGTATTAGGTCTGGTCTGGTCAAAATACTTTTATATTCTTGGTTTGGGTGTTCGGTTTGGTGCACATAGTCTTATAAAAAGGGTTAGGTTTATTAATATAGGCATTAATAGCACTGGTATGTCGGATCCGGTCTTTTTTATATTATACTGGAATAAAATAATAAATAGACATGTCTTTGGTTTGGGTTCTAATCATAATGAAATATACAGGGTATTACATATTGACTCGGATTGTGATCATCAGAACAAAATGGTTGCGCAAAGTGATACATATCATTTACCGAATGCATGAAAAAGGCTGAAGACTTTTAGAGTAGGTATTTAATATTATTATCAATCGATTATTCAAACTATAATAATATCTAATTTGTATTTAAGGAGGCGCAACTATTTGTGGTCATTATAATTGATGGAATTCTTGACACAAAAATAATATTGCACCAGAAGATCGATTGAACAAGCATTTCATTTTTACGCCTTAGATATTATTTTGTCCCATCGAAAAATAAACATTATTTATACATCCACCTACGTTGATTTTAAACCATTGAGTACCTAAGTACAAGTGACAAGAACATGATTAATTACATTCCATAATCCACGAGTTACCAGTAAACTAAGTCAACAAATGCGAACCTGTAATTCGATTTCAGATGATATATAATAATAATATGTACATTGTACAATAATAAATTATGTACATATATGTTTTATAATTACATTATATTTCCGAAATGATTGATGACCATAAATATTGTAAATATATTGTGTATCGTAGGTACGTCTTATGAGAATATTGCTCAACATCAAGATAATTTATATTGCAATAGGTAGCTGGTATAGTTGTTTGCTGCTATTAAATATTGTTCGAATATTCGATGTTATTATCGTGATTAAAATAAGTGGTTGAAATCCAAACATTTTAAACTATTACGCTAGATGCAGCTGATTAAAATTGGAAAATGGGAAAACAGAAATTCCAAAAATTAACTTGACAGTAACTTACTAAAATTTAAAAGCAGACATTTTAAATTCTGAACGGAGCGAAAGAATAATGTATTTATTTTACAATGTTGGATTTTTTTTTTATTTTAATTTTTAATCTATTTCTTGTTGAACTATTTACAGCCATGATAATTTTTCAAATGTTTTAAATTATGTTTCAATATAAATCCATAAAAGTTTTTCTTTTCATACCTAGCTAACATTAGACATTTTAATAGAAGGCTCTCAACATGTTTTCTGCCTCAATCAAAAAGAAAAATATATTAATATTTGTACAATAATAATATATAAAAAAAGCTGTTAAGTAGATGTCTCTCTGCTGTACAGTAGGTTATAAGTGGATCATGTATAATTATTGTATTAAACTAATTCATTGTTATAATATCATTGTATAAGAACAACGATTCTGAGCAGAATCGGTTTGTCAGTCTGGATATTCATATTGTTATTGGTTATTATATCATGTAAGTTAAATTAATATTATAATATTATTATTTTTTATTCGTTTCTATGGTAATAAACAAAGCATTAGAAATTAAAATCCAATTTTTTGAGGTTTTTCGTAATGTTTCGGTGGTTTTTACAGTGGCATTAAATAACTATTGATAAATTCGGAAAATTACCTCTCGAAAGTACCATCTTCATCCAATTTGCTAAAAGATAATGTACTATATATTGAAATCGAAGAACTCCTTCTGGTAGAAATTTTGTATACAGAATATAAGAATATAAAAATATAAAATAAAATAAAATAAACACCATTGTAAAACCACTAGCTTCCTTGCTCCACTCAGAATCTAAAATATTTATATCCATATGAGATATTTTTGATTTTGATTGATATATTTTTGTAACTATTAAATTTCATTATTTATTCAAGTATGCTAGAATCGTTTTTCGTATAAAATTATTTATCATTGAATTCAAATATAACACATCCATTAAGACGATACGCTCGATAACTACTGTACAGCAGAGTAGTACTCACTTGTCGAACTTTTTTACTATAAAATCACAAAAAAAATATTATATTTAAATAGATGCTAATGACTCATCAAGTGTAATAATGTGAACCTACTATTAAATCGAAATGACTCAGTGCCGAGTGGTCACTTAAACAGTGAGTTCTCGTCAAATATATAAGAGACCATGTTGAAATAACAGTGGTCAAAAAGTCACTTAAACTCGGTAAGTAATCGAGTGGAATAAAATGAGTTTATTAAGTAAATAAGTTTTCATAGTTTGAAAAACATTGCTATAGACAGGCTATTTTGTCATGATGACGTGCAACTGTCTGCGTTTTTTTCACGTCAGAAACTCGTTTCGATCACATAATATTATGCATCATAAAATATAAGTTTTGTTTCATTCAAACGTGATAAATCGCACGTATAGTACATTTTGGGCACACAATAATATTTCATAGTATTACGACAAAAACGAAAAAGGACTAATCTCAATGTATATAATATTATAATAATATAAATGACGACGGTATGTGTCCTTTGCCGTGAGGGCGTATATACCGTCTATATACATAACTCATAAGCTTATGACAGTTTTTGAATCCTATAAATATGATATATATATATCTAACATGTGTCTGGTTAAGAATGGGTTAGGGTAGGAAAAGAAATATAAGTACGTAAAACGTGTCCCGTATAGTCGCGTAGTGTGCGCACAGTATGAACCTTATGACATGTATTTATTATTTTTCTTTACAATGATGGGCAGACGGTATATAAAAAGGAAATAGTTTTACAGCGGAAGACCGTACGAGCAAAAAATAAGGACTAGTATTCAGTGTCGGTCTGGCTCATGATGGTTGGGTCTCAAAGCCCTATACTGACTTAGAAAAACTATTTAAATTGCCTTCAATACATCGCGATACAATTATTTTATTTTTAATTAAAAAGTAGTTAACTGAAACATTTGTGGTAGTAAAAATGCTCCGATTTACGAAATCAGTATCATTTCTGATAGAAAAGTGAATGTAATTGATACTTTTAACGGGTCAAAATTGAAAATTGTCAATAGTTTTAGAAAGTGTTGGGGGGAGGTAAGTAAAATAAACGGTAACTTCTACTCAAATACAATTTTTGAATAAATTGAATTTATTTTTATTTTTATTTTTTTGGTGTAACTCATAAACCAATAATCTTGGACACTTGAGATTTTCACCAAATATTTAAAGATATACAATTCTCAAACTATTTTGACTCGTTTTGAGCTGTTTATAGGCGTACATATTTTTTTAAATGTTGTAAATTATATTTCAGTTAGAAATAGTAAGTTTACTGGAAAGTTATGCTATTTAAAGCCATAAGCCATTTTCGATTTTTTTTATATATTATAGATAAGATTTTATAAAAATATTAGCAATTGTGCTCACATCTTATATTTTTAATTTATGTTATCTATATAACATTTCCAATAGGGAGAGGCTAAATCCCACTAGTCCCCCTGGATTTGTTCTTGACTGCCAGAATTCGTGATTCATATACAATTTTGAATTTATTACATAATCACTGTAACAATCACAAAAGATCCCCGGAGACGTAAAATAAAAATTTAAAAACATTGACTTTTAAGATTTATTTAACTCGCAGAGACGAGAATTTTCGTCCATCATTGAATTATCATAGTTATAATTTTTTTCCAACGACTGATGGGAACCGTGATTACGATTAAATGGCAATAATAGCATCTATCTATAATATTCACGTAGTTCGCGTCTTATTAGTCATGACTGCCTGATCAGACGAATGTTACTCGAACGACAGTGCTGGATATATTGATTTGAATGATATATGATTGCGGACCGACTGTGTTTTAATATTATTCATCATGGCACATTCCACGATCACCCGTCAAGGCTGTATTATAATACGGTTACTCAGACGTAATACTATTTACGTATAAATAATAATAATATTAATGAACAATGAAGATAACGATATTGTGTATATACAATAGTAATACGTTGCCATTTTCAATAAAGTTAAATACTGATTATAATATTATAGATACCTAAATGTTTCGGTAATATATATATTACGAGTATTATGTCAAGCCATTTTACGAATAATGTTATATTATTATTAGAGTTGGGAATGTAATGCCCTAAAAATCCCAAAAATGCTTTTACGAACTATAAATTCAAAATAATTCACGAATAAAATGGACTTACATTATTTCTAATTTTTACAAATATTGTATTTAATTATTATTGTAGTGGGTTATAAATATTATAATTGTAATAAAATGTTATTGACCTTATTTAACAGAATAAAATAGACCGCAGAGCACCGGTTGGTCTGAAAAGCTACCACGGAATAATTGCACAATTATAAATTATTATCTATAATTAGGGTCCGGAAGTATATGCACTGAAAATTACCAAAATATAGATGCATTTATGAACTTAAAATCACTGAAATATGACAATATTTTTTTTTAACCCTCATTAACAGAGTAAAATTGTCTGCAGTGAATCGATTGCTTTCAACTGCTTCAGTTATTATAACCATTACAATTAGGATCCGGAAGTGTATGCACTGAAAAGTATCAAAATATGAATGCATTTATTCGCTTAAAAGTCCTGTAATATGTACTAAAATAAGCCTTAATTTTTTTTATACATAATACATAAGAATAAAAAAAAAATTTTAATACTACAATTTTTAATTCAATTTAGTTTACTGGTAATTGACAATATTATCTTTTCAAACATTTAAAAATAACTAGGTATGGTTTTTTTTTATATTTACCTTGTATTGAACTATATTATGTATAACATTTAATATACCTATAATAATTACCGAATGGTTTTAAATATCAAAATCAACTTTAGACTATATGTGAAATCTATCATTCACCAAAATTATTTACACGAAATCCACATCAACTATTGTCGGTTTTATATATCTAGCGAAACCCCAGCCAAGTGGGGAGGCCTGTGTGTTTCGCTGGGTGTCACGGAGTTGACAGATCTCGGCGTTCTTCGACGGCCCCCCTCCCCGTCCACGTCGTGACAGATGGATACTGGCTTTAAAGCTTGCTAACACCATGCCAACGTCCCGTATACGGTTGATTGCTTGAATCAACCGGTGACACACGATTTGATAGCTGCGTCTCAGACATCTGTGTTTAAGAACTGCGTGAGATGAGAATCACAGAAGGCCTCCGTTAGCTCTCCAACGCTTAAAACGACTCGTCGTGTAATTACTTTTCCGAAAACCTCTCAGGATTACCTTGACCGTGCACCTTCTAGGATGGCAGAACCCAGGGAGCTTAGAAAGTATACTAGGCCACCTCAAGGTTTTGAAGTTGTTATGGAAGGCGTCTTCGCTCCACCGGGTCACTCGGTGACCCCGTCCCGATCCCAACGCCGGCTGAGGACGCCATGTATAAGGAAGGACTCAGAGATGGTCAATTGGACTGACCGGTGATAACGTAGAGGGGTCATAAATTAAGGGGAAGCAGACTGGTTTGGCAGTTTTTAGCAGACCAACCCCTTCACTATTAAACCTGAGAAGTAAGGCAGCTTGCCATACGCAGGTCCTTACGGAGATCATCTGAGCATCTTAGAGCATCTGCTAAGTGAATGCCCACTCATTAACTACGAAAGAAAAATCCACACCCATGGTGCAAGCGATCGGAGAGGACGAATTGTGTGGTGCGGACTCACGACAAAACTAACAGTCGTGTTCCAGGTGTTTCAACATTGAAACGTACTGAGGAGGGGTAATCCTATTAGACGTGTCAAAAGACCTCGACACGGGTTTCTATTTGACTCGGACTGAGGTGATGGATGGCATGCCTTTCTAGGTAACCTTTCAGGAACAGTCTACCGGAGTGGAAGTATTACACTGCCCCGCGACACACCGGTAGGATTATGTGAAACACACCGGTGCATGTCAGATGACTCAGCTGCAGACCTCCTATCACACGCTGGGCTCTCTCGCATAATACTGACTGAGAATTCACGAGCCCAGCCAAACCCGTGGATGAACACGTGCGTATAGAAGACTGACTGGAAGTCACCTATCTATAAGGCACACAAACCCGATGATTCGGTGAGGACACGGCCATCCGTCTTGAAAAACCGTACCGCTCAACAAAGGTCGTGCCTCGGCAGCAACCCTGTTCTGGCATCGATGCTGGCGGGACACCATTTGTTGTGAATACCGGCAATACTTGGATTCAAAAATCTAATTCCGAGAGAGTCGGAGAGAGCCCTGCTGAAACCCGACATTGCTAACGCCTGAACGATACCAGTGCTTCTACTAGCTTTGCTACGCACGTCCAGCTGGCGTGCTGGTGCACTACTCGTGCCCACGCCCGACATCCGTGAGCCTGTGGCTTATGTGGATAGCCTTGGGGAGACTGTGGAAATAGCGTCTTAGTAGAAGAGGAGGAGTTTGTCTGGAGTCAGACCCCAGCTCTCACCGACGCGAGAGTTTCAAAACCCACCGATCTGCAGCTTCTATAGGAGAGTTGCCGCCGAGAACATCCGTTTGGTGACACTGGTGACAGGGGTCCGATGTACCCCACCGAGGGGACAAGACCGTCTCACCAAGGTGTGAAGTGGCTGACCTTGGCTAAAACTTTGGCTAAAGTCGTAAAAACCACTGTGGTCTAAGCCTTCTACTCTCCGTTTCATATGTGATCTGTTGGTGTTATATATTATTAATTTATTATACTTTTATATATTTTTATATATATTATATATACAACGACCCGGCAGGGTGATGGTAAGTATAAAAAGAAAAGAGCTTCTTAAAATGCACACATAGGCAATACAACATGTGATAACTTGTCGGGTTTAACTACAGGAAGCAACACGATTCACGAAAACAATTTCTCGAGAAAGTATAGAAAATGTCTATTTAAATAATTAAGGTTTAAAATATAATCACCTAGGTGGTTGAACATTTCACGTGGATGTGCAATGTGCATGCTGTATTTTCAAATAATTTTGAACAATATGTCTACAGAGTTATAGCTAGTTAAACTAGACATTATTGTAACGTATTTTCAACATTTTATTGGATAATATTATCCACGGCACGCTTTACAATGCACTATCCGACATCAATGAGGCAACCAATAAATATATAAAAAAAATAATAATAATAAGTACTTATCTCTACTATTATTATTATATTCTGAAACCAATGGCAATCATTTATTAACATATTATAAACAAATTATAAACTAATATTTAAAAAAAAAAAAAGAAAAAACCATTGTAAAACCAATAATATGTTCCCGAAATAATATGATATCAACAAAAACATCACTCTAAAAGTTGTGATACATACATTGTATATCTAAGTCTTTGAACTATAGATATCATGTGTGTACAAAAATAGACTGTTAAGTAATTGAACTATACTTAGTGACTTAAATTAGAAATTTAAAAATACTAAACCATAATGAGTACATATTAATATAGTTCACTATCATAGAAATATTCGTTGTATTACACTATTACTAATCGAGTGTTTTAAAATCGCCTAGCCAGGTTCAATTATTTAGAAGACTATTTGAACATCAATTATATCTATAGTTCAAGAACAGCTATAAAATTATATCACAACTTTTAGAGCGGGTTTTCTTTTTTACTCAGAGTTATTTTTACACGGAGTTTGGTGGAGTGGTTTTTTTTGACAAAAAAATTATCTACAATTATACATACAAACCTTCTATATGAAAAATTTGAATACGTTCCATATACTCGGACATATTATACAGGGTGATTCACCAAGCATGTTCACCCCCATTTGTTTCTTTAATAATGAATTTATTCAAATTCTGTTTTTTGAAATGTTTAAATATACCTACTCAAAGACCATATTTACTAATTATTGAATTTTTTTGTATTAATTAAGGAGTGTCCTCTAGCGGTTCAAACTTCTATTTTTCAAATGAGAAACCCTAGTTTTACTGTAAATTAATTAGTGGATAATTTTTTTGAACATTTTGATGTACCACATTCAAAATTCAAATGAGTATAGTTTCTTCGTTATTAAAATGTTTGTATTAAGGATAATTGTCCTTAAAAATGGTTTTACATGTATAAAATAGGAAAATTGGATCTAGTATTTATGAACCATTTTTACAAATTATTAATAATAATAACTAAAATTTTCAAATCACCATAGCACCTATGGCCCATATTTTAGAAACTCATTACTATGGACCTTTTATCCTTAGAACATAAAGTTAAATAACTCAAAAACTATAAATTTTGATTTTTATACGTCAACAGTTTCAGGAAAATTATTTACCGTTTAATTTATTGTCGAATAGATGTGTTCTAATTTGTAAAACTGAAGTTGTATCTCCACAGGACATTCTTTGAGTAGTACGAAAAATCTCAAGAATTTGAAAATATATAGAAACCAAAAAAAAAATCAAATTTTGAATAACTGCATTATTGAAGAAAAATTAGGGAGTGAGCATGCTTGGTGAATCACCCTGTATAGTATAAACCGTTGTAAGGCTAATACGATATTTTTTTTGTTTCACATAGAATCTAAAATACAACAATTATAGTAAACATTCAGGTACTTATCACAGAAAAAAAAAACATTAAAAAATGCAAAAAATATTGGGGACACAAAAATGTATAATATTATTTAGCTTGGTTGGCAATTAATTAATAGGACAGTTTATAAAAAAACAATACTGGAATGCAACAAGTAACGACTTAGGTAATAATATAATATATTTTGTCGGATAACGATGTTCGATAAACTGTACTGTACACTAGCTGTTTCGGTGAACCGAATATACAGGATGGTTTCTCAAGCATGCTCAGCATCACTCATCTGTCCTTAAACAACGAAGTCTGGTTTTTCTCATTTTTAATTAAACCTACTTAAGGGTCATATTTTTAATTATATTTTTAATATTTTTATACCATTAAGGAAGGGTAGTGAATACAAACTTATTTTTTGGAAATGATAACCATACGTCTTATTGTTACTGTAAGTTGTTAGTAAGATAATTTTTTTGAAAATCTTCCTTATCTAAATCGAAAATCAAACTTGGTAATAGTTATTGAGTTCTTCAGCTTTTGACAATTATCCATAATAATAGATTTGGAAGATATGATCGATATGAAAATGATATCGATTTATTTCAATCTATAATAATATCGTCTGAGTACTTCTTTTATATTAATTTAAGTAAATTATATTATATAATATTATAGTATTATTGTACCCAGTATTATCCTTAAACCTATTACTACATACATTTTTTATATCTCTTAAACTATATATTCGTTCCAATGCAAAATGAAGGTGAGTATGCTCAGTGAATCAACCTGTATAATTGTATTACTTTTAATGTCCTCGTGCTGTAGGTATAATATATAATATACTCGTTTTGTCGTACATAATATGTTTAGTTGTTTATTGTACGACTTCTGCAACAGACCACCAAAAATGCTATATTTACTGCGGGCATGTAAGAAAAAAATCTTTATAAAAAAATCTTTAGACAAGATATTATACAGATAATTAACCGCGAGTGTCTACAGCAGTAGGTAGTACCTAAATGTTATCCGCGTTTTGCAAAAAGTGTAAATCGTGATTTTCGAAGGTCATTGGCCATCACTTATATAAATGCAATGAGTTGAAATAAAACATTTACTTTAACTACCTATAATATGTACAATGTACATTGAACATACAGGAAATGTCTAGATTATGTATTCTTAAGGATCATATTATATTATTATCTTTTAAAATGTTTCGACATAGGAATAAGAAACCATAATTAGGTACCTATGGACATAAATAGATTACCTACATTATAATATGGGTACACACATTTTAAATTTGCTTATAAATTGTAATTTAAAAAAAATAATAATATATCTACTATTTGTATACAGCAAAAATCCCTCAAAAATCTTGGTATAGTAGTCAGCATTATATCACAAAATATGATACCTATAACTTATAAGCTTGTTATAAAATCTTGACCAGTGCCTATTTGAGATTATTGAGTTTTATTAAATTTTTATTCTATACATTTTTCTCTATAATATAGGTATTTTTTATATGATGAAATTAATCCATCACAAAAATCAGATCATTCTGTATACAGACAGATTCTCAGAGAAACACTTTTTATCTAAAAAATTATAAACGATTTAGAATTTTATATTTGTTTACGTCATATTATACTCAAACGAATGTGAAAGTATTGTGTCGTTGTTATTAAAACAATGAATGTGTAAATAAAGATATTAATTTTATAG
This sequence comes from Macrosiphum euphorbiae, assembly GCA_949089665.1. NCBI lineage: Eukaryota > Metazoa > Arthropoda > Insecta > Hemiptera > Aphididae > Macrosiphum > Macrosiphum euphorbiae. Next base: position 43,275,479 of record CARXXK010000002.1, on the reverse strand, counting down.
ATTTTTTAGCTAAACTATTTATCTTTTCAAAGTGATAAAGTGTTTTCTTTATTATAATAACGATTCATTGAAAGTTCCTACTCATGGTTTTCAAAGAATAAATAAAGAAATAAAACAAATTCTTATTCCAAATGATACTTTCAAACATATCTGCTACCTATGTCAATATCTTTGAAATCTAATATAAAATAACAATTAATAACAAATTAAAATTCTAGAAATTATAATATAGCTGTATAATATCATCTGTGCAGTACCTAACCGAATATTATTGGATCGCAATCCAAATTGTGAATGAGGTAAGATGCTATATTCGGTTATGAAATATGTCTGATACGCTAGATGAGACATTTTTTAAAAAGTTCACCTAAGGTTGGCCACATACGACAGTAGGTCTGTACACTGTATACTATTATATAGGATATACGACAGTGCCGGATCTTAGGGGGCCGGCAAGTTGATATTAACATGTATATATATATATATACGCATGTTAATTCGTTTTAATTATAACCAGTGGCGCAAATATTAAAAATGTTTGGGGAGGGGGGGCTCAAGGTCCCAAACATTTTTTTTAAATTATAATATATTATATTATTATTTTTTGAGGGTGCTTTGAGTAATTTTTAGGGGGCTATGCCCCCCACCTATTTGCGCCACTGATTACACTACACTGTCGTTTATAGTGATTGGATTCATCAAATATCTACTATCCAGTATCTACTATCATGTAGATCGTAAATTAAGTCTGAAATTGATGATTTCGAACAATTAATCTTTTATAATCATAAAAATACCAGTGTTTATGTATTTTTCCTTGTCACAAATCGCGATACAGGATATAATACTAGACTATTAAATAAATATAATTAGGTACCTCCTTTCTGCTGTTTTAGTACTACTTATATACCATTAATCTGAGTTATTAAAGACGTTTGCTGATTACACCCGTGTCGTAGTATCAATTGGGATCGATATTCGCGTGCCAGTAAAATTATACAATAATATACATTATCCCTTAAACTGCATTCTACGCTCAACAGGTTAACCGCTATTATCGTCTACAGTTGTTGATAGTGTCATCAAATATTGTATCACATTAAATTATAACATATTATACATTATTGGGGCTGCTTCGGTAAAAGCCCATCAACCAAGATCCTTACACGTTTCTGGTTTCTGAGAGAAATTATTTATTTTTTTTATTTATTCATCAAGAAGATAATGGGCCCCACTGAACATGTTCGTCATTAAAGACTTGGAACGAGTGTTTTTTATTACTTTACTTTTGCAGCCACCATTCGTTTTCCCAGTGGGAAATATAAAACTATGACATTTGTTGGGTCGGCGATCCTCAATCCCAGATATCGCCTGGCTCGAGGTCCTCAAGACTGTTGTAGAGTAGGGCCATTAAATCATAAATAATAACAAAAATGGTTTATAATTATAGGTGCATATTGTAATGTACAATACGAGCAATACAGGGAAAATGATACAATAACAAATACAGTGGGACGGGAATCACCGACTGGACTGCATCCAGAAGTCGACTTGAGCTGACGAACTGAAGACTGCTGAGCTGCTGGAGCACGGGCACGAACGAATGCACCGTAGTGTTGTGGAGCTACGAAGGTTCAACTGCGATCACGAGGACGTATATTCGAGTAGGTCTACTCGGCACTGGATATTACGAGCTAACGATCCTGATGTTGAATCACAGACTGGACGACGACAGTCAACAATGGTTAACACACGAAAAACGGCTAATCGACCGAACAACAACGGATATGGTAAACCACGTTTTGTACAGCACTCCCAAACGGGAAATGGCTGACGAGTGAGCGAGAGAGCAAAGTAGGTATCGTGAAGACGGAGCCAGGGCCGTCCGGACGATTTGCGGGGCTCAGGGCAGAGTAAATTTGTGGGGCCTAAAAAGTCATTATCGTAAATTGGCAGTTGCATTTATTTAAATATTTAATATTATGAATTATGATATTATATATCTACCTAGGTATAAGGGGGCTACGCGCAAATATACTTAAAAATATAGTACCTTGTACTTACAATAATATGAATAAGTAAATTAATTAATAATAAGACACGTAATATATTTATACTTCATATAATAATATTGATAAATTAATAAGTATATAAATATAGTAGACACCTAATACATTATGAAAAAAGGTGGACAAGTGGGTACCGCTCTGCTGTACAGTGGGTGTCAAGCATGTCGTTGTAATGGATGTGTTATATTTAAATTACATTGATAAATTATTGTAAACGAAAAATTATTCTGAGCGGAGACGTTGTATCAACTTAGCACACTTGTAAAAATAATCAAATTTAGTAGCTAAAAAAGAAATTAACAAAGATCGAAAACGTGACTTTCTGGGGAACTTTTTTAATTTGATAGAGGTACAAAAACTTGTTGGAAACCTTCTATTAAAATGTCTTAAGTTAGGTATGAAGAAAAAACTTTTATGAATTTTGTCAAAATTGGAACTTTATAAGCATATAACAAATAATTGAGCCTGTGTATTTTTAAAACTACCATTAATGAAAATTATAAGAGACCTATCATAACATTTTAATAATTTTTACTAAATGAAAAAGATTTTATCGAGGATAATTTTAAAAAAAATTAGAAAAATGGAAAAATTTCTCAAGGACTCAAGCCTATAACTAGCTCAGTTTATACTATTCAATTACATCGGAAATTTGTTGTGTTATCTTAACCGGGAATACGATATAATCATAATTATTATATACATATACTACTTCCTATATTAACATAATTTATTATTATTAACTTACACACATATACACACGAAAATACACAGCGACCGCCTGTCTGGACGTTCTCAACCATATAATATTATTATTATACACATATTATATTCATACCTGCAGCGTAATATAATAATATAAAGATATTATTATGTATGTACGAGTTTTTCGGTCATTGACTGGTCCTTACTCCCGACGTCATCTCCTTATACGATGTATTATAATATTATAATAAATAATAATAATAATATAATAGATAGATAGGTATACACGTCATATAAAATATTATCTCTATTTGTAGATTGTGCATATTAACTCATATTAATCAAGCTGTATATACCCTCCAATTTTCAATCTATATACGAGTATATAAAAATGGAGACAAAAAATTCGAAATTGCATCAGTTGAAAACGGCTGGGCCGATTTTGCTCAAATTTTTTTTAAGATGTTCGTAATTGCCAGGTGAAGGTTTTTACCAAAGAAATTTTTTAAAAAGTCAACCGAATAATTAGAAAAACTGCAAAAACTATTTATTGATGTCTGGGATTTGAACTCGATACCGTTGTCTTTATTTACTCTATGGTGTATTATATTATATTGGTTGCTATTGGTTAATCGGGCATGTTTGTTGATTTGTATTATTATTTTTTGTAAATATATCTTATATAATATAAATGAATGACCTATGGGAAGAAGATACGCTAATTTAAAAAGGGTTAAATTTGGTTTTTTTTATTCATCGGATTTTAGTACGGTTAGGTTAGGTTAGGATTTATAGGTAGGTGGAATTAAGTAAAAACGTCAAACTTGGTATAACTTAGGTACATTTTGAGTTAAATCATACACTTACGTACAAACAGCACGGGGTCCGCGATCTAACGCAGGTAAATTACCTATCGGATAATGTACTGCTGCAATTCAGAATTTTTATTCCGGGCAACAGAAAAGTTAAGATAAATCTAGAACATCATACACCGAATATTAAATAACGCATTGAACAATTTTTGAGTCATATAGAGTTGGTACTTTTAACGGGAAACGAAGTGCACGGGATCAGCTAGTTTACTATAATTCTCCTATAACCAATAGCAACCATTTATAAACGAATATGTTTATCGTAACTCTCAAAATACCTGTATATACGTAATCATATCTATTATTTTGTATTTAAGAGTTATTGACCTTAAATGTTATAAGACAAGTTATCCATTTGAATGTTATAAATAATATTATTATAACAAATTTAGTTTAATTTTATGTTTCGTAAATCAAAAAGTATTTTTTTTCCAAGCAGAAACAATGACACAAGCCAAACTGAAACCAGATTTACAATAAAACAAAGGTGAAATGGCACTTAAATTGTAATTTTAAGTATATACAAGTAAACTATACATTATTAAGAATAATAAATTATTGAAAAAAAAAAAAATTAAAAATCCCATTTATAATGACTAAAATAATGAAACATTAAAATTGCATTTAACAACATTTTGATAAATTGATGTGTATCACTATTCATTCAGGAGTGCTATATAGAATAAATAGATTTTTATTATTTTGGGCCACCCAATTAGTTTCACCAAAGAAAATTATTACACATTAAAAGCTTCTCCGTGACCGATTTGTTAGTGAAAACCGTATTAAAATAAGTAGAGTTCTTTTCGAGATAATAATATGATTGTACCTACCAAAAAAAGGGCGGTGTTTCTCTACTATAATATGCATGTTATAGACGTATAAACATTCTTGCTGAATCACTCTATCAATTCAAAAAAAAAAAACCGCAACAAAATCCGTTGCATTGTTTTAAAGATCTAATTATACAGAGAGAAAAAGGAACTTTGTTTTATAATATGTTAAGATTTAAATTGTAGTATGAAAAAATATACTAGCTTAAAACCTTGGCAGTGAAAATAAATTCTAATTTATCATAAACAGAATGGTCTAATAAGTGTGGTAACCAAGTAGTTTACAAAAGTAAATACTATAGGAAATACTAATTTCTATACATAAATCAATAATTCCAGACTTCATTCACATTAAATAAGTGCAACGGCAATAAACGATAAAAAAATCATTTAAATGAACGATCTCAACTGTAATCAGTGGGAGAACGTGGACAAGAGACAGTTCCAATGTGACGTGTGTGAAAAGTCATTCAACAGAAAAGGCCATCTGACGATACACCGGCGAACACACACAGGAGAGAAGCCTTATCCATGTGACATATGCGACAAGTCATTCAGCGTAAGAGGCAATTTGACGAAGCACCAACGGACGCATACTGGAGAGAAGCCGTATCCCTGCGACATATGCGACAAGTCATTCAGCGACAGTGGCACATTGACGAAGCACCGGCGGACTCACACAGGAGAGAAGCCTTATCCATGTGACATATGCGACAAGTCATTCAGCGATAGTGGCACATTGACGAAGCACCGGCGAACACACACAGGAGAGAAGCCTTATCCATGTGACATATGCGACAAGTCATTCAGCATAAGAGGCAATTTGACGAAGCACCAACGGACGCACACTGGAGAGAAGCCGTATCCCTGCGACATATGCGACAAGTCGTTCAACAGTAGCACTTATTTGTCGGTACACCGGCGGACGCACACTGGAGAGAAGCCTTATCCGTGCAACATTTGCGACAAGGCATTCAGCGATAGTGGCACATTGACGAATCACCGGCGGACCCACACTGGAGAGAAGCCGTATCCCTGCGACATATGCGACAAGTCATTCAGCGACGGTGGCACATTGACGAAGCACCGGCGGACTCACACAGGAGAGAAGCCTTATCCATGTGACATATGCGACAAGTCATTCAGCGTAAGAGGCAATTTGGCGAATCACCAACGGACGCACACTGGAGAGAAGCCGTATCCATGTGACATATGTGACAAGTCGTTCAACAGTAGCACTTATTTGTCGGTACACCGGCGGACGCACACTGGAGAGAAGCCTTATCCCTGTGACATATGCGACAAGTCATTCAGCGATAGTGGCACATTGACGATACACCGGCGGACGCACACAGGAGAGAAGCCGTATCCGTGCGACATATGTGACAAGTCATTCAGCGTAAGTTGCAATTTGACGAAGCACCGGCGGACCCACACAGGAGAGAAGCCTTATCCGTGCGACATATGCGACAAGTCATTCAGCGACAGTGGCACATTGACGAAGCACCGGCGGACTCACACAGGAGAGAAGCCTTATCCATGTGACATATGCGACAAATCATTCAGCGATAGTGGCAATTTGTCGGTACACCGACGGACCCACTCTGAAGAGAATAACAGTTAAAGAATCACTATCGGACGTACACTGGATTTAAATGTCCCACTGATTTTACATTACTTGAGACATGAACGCCGGATCTGAGTTACATTATCTTTGATCTCTAGATCATCTCACTGATGTGAAATTTCGTTTTCGTATTAAGGTTAAATGTTCATTTTTCATTAGTCATTAATTACATCCTCAATAATATATTTCGGTTGTTTTTGAATGTTTGCGGGTTCGTGATGTGGTAAATTTATTATTATTTTCCCTTTTCAATATACATTTTTGAATGATTAATAATGTTTAATCTGCAGTGTATTTTGCAGTTGAATATACTGTAGAGTTAAAAATCTTTTGGAGCCCATCACATCGGGGAGTAAGTTATGGTGTGTCGTAACTCTCATACGCTAATAACTTCAGACTTCCATAAATAATATAATATATAATAAATATAAACACTTTTTTTAGTGTCAATGTTTTTTACTGACCACGTCCACACCACAGGAGAGAAACCGTACCCATGTGATATGTGACAAGTAATTCAGTGTAAGTGGTAGTTTCACGAAGCACCAGCGGACCCACACGGCAGACTAACCTTAACTAAGTTGTTTTGAAACCATACACTTAACGATGCACCATCGTACATGCACACTAGTCGGATCTTAGATATATAATTTAATGACCCGATTTATGTATGTTAAGTTATGTTATCATACCAAGTTTATAGATTCTGAGCGGAGCGTGGAAGCTAGTGGCTTTATAATGATGTTTATTTTTTATATCTTGTATACAAAATTTCTACCAGAGGAGTGCTTCGTTTTCAACATTTAGTATCTTATTTTTTAGCAAATTTAATTCATAAAAACGCAGGGGCGAACAGTAAAAAAATACCTATTTTTCTATTTTTTTATTAATTAAATCTATTCCCAATACACAATTGATAAAAGGAATGAAGGTATTTTACAAAAATATTATATGTATTAGTAAAATACGTAAATACAATTATTATAACAATATTGTTATAATTACATACTTTAGTACTAAAAACTGCAATATTAAGATTGATTAATATTTATTATCTTTGTTTATTTAATTATATTACGGTTGCATTAAAACGAAGGGTCCGGTGCAAGAACCGGCTATCTCCACTTTTTGAAATTGTTCAGGACAAATAAATAACGAAATTGTTTGATTTCTAATGAGAGTATGAATATTGTGATAACATATTTGAATTCTTCAATTGAAGAGCTACGTACACAAGTATACATATTTACATTTTAGATTTTATTAAGTACATAATTTAATTCGTAAAAATAAAGAAACATGGAGATACCTGGTTATTGCACAAAAATTAATTTTTTTTTTCGTGTTTTGACTGAACAACAATTTAAGGTGAAAATAATATAATCACAAATAATACAAAACTGTGAAACATTAAGACTATGTATTATAAACTATGTTTTAATACATAGTAGAGAGAATAACCGCAACTTCTTGATTTATAATAATAATTTAACTGAAAATTACGGAGATACCCGGTTATTGCACCGAAACTAAAGTTTTCCCTTAATATTATTTTTTTTCGTTTTTCGTGGATATTTTCAAAAGTATCGGGAATTTTAATTTTTGACATCTTGGAACTACAAACTAGATTCACTTTTATAACAGAAAAGGTATTGATATCGAAAATTTAAGAATTTTAATGCTAAAAAAGTGTTAACAGACACAAAAAAACACGCATTGTAAAATCAACCGCTGCATTCAGAATCTAAAACAGTGGTTATAACTATAAGTATTGCTACCTATATAGTTTAATAAATTTAATTGAAATTACAAATAAACAACTTCCTTTTATTTTATCAAATTAAACAAACGAAATGAAATTAGTAACTAGGTAATAGGTAAACAAAGGTTAAACAAAATATTCAAAATCTAAAATAAGACAACTTACTACCTTTAAACAAATTTTTTACTTTTTAATAATTATTATGACACTGTAACTAGGCAATGCTAGTTTATCAAAATATTATAATAGAAAATAAACAACTTTTATTTTAAACAAATTATAAAAAGAGTAACTAGGTAATACCAGTGTAACGAAATATTATTTAAAATACGAAATAAAACAAATTTCACTTTATAAAAACTTAAACAAACAAACAAAAAAATATTATAAAATAACATTAATAGTACAATAAATATTAACGTTTTGTTGACAATGTGATGTTAATGTTAGAAAACTTAATTAGTTTTACTATAGTAACTTTTTTTGTTTTCTAAATATTACTATCATTCAGCTTCAACGACTAGATTGTTATAGAACCATAAATTATGAGGTGGGACATATTTCGCAGCCAGGTCTTGGACATTCCGAAATTTAGCCTCTTTTCTTTTCAAAATTTCTGGGTGTAATAGAGGCAAATTTTCTTCGGGGAACTTCAATATGGCAGATTTTTTTTCTAAATGAAATTCTTCGAATCCTACTGAATTCCCGTATGTACTACAAAATAAACTTTCTTTTTTGTATACCATACACCTATAAGCCATAACAGAAAACTTCTGGTCTTCAATACTTTTTACCAATTTCTTAAATAGTGATTTTGTGTATTCCGAAAAATTAAAAAACATATCTCGAGATACGTCTATAACATTGAATTTTTTCGATGTTTTTTTTACAATTTCTTTGTAGGACTCTGGCAAATAGACAACTTTCCTCTTCACCTTTTCAATCAACCCGGTACATCGATTACACGGTAAAAAGCTGTGACCCGGCTCTGGATACCGGTGTGTGATAATTTCTAAGTTGAAACACTTAGATTTAATGACTGTGTATAAATATTGGAATAAACCATTGTTTTGTTCTGTGATGTACAGTTGTCTGTAAATATATATATGTGTTTTACACCGGGAGCGAGAATATTTTAAAAAAAATAGTCAATGAAACTAATTACATTGTTTTGACCTTTTTTGCCTGTCGATTCGTCATACATATAATGATAAGATTTACCAGTCTTTCCCGAATAAATACAAAAATTATAAACCCAAATTTGGCGTTTATAAAATACGTCTCCACACGGAATATGGGGCAATGGCATATTTTGTTGAAAGTCAAAACTTAATAGTTCTATTTCCTTATCTAATTTGGATTTTTGAACGAATGGTTTTAAATTTGTATAAAATACCTCTGCTTTTCTTATATGCACTTCTTTTTCAATTTCAAACTCACGTTTTATTTCTGGAACAGTTTCGTGGTCAATTAAATTTTTTAAGCGGTCACAAGTTTGACACGTATTAGTTTTTGGAGTACCGAAAGTTAAATTGAAATTAGTTTTGAAATATTCGGAAAAATAATCATATTTAACGATTGGTTTAATATTTTTTTCACCTCTTTGTATCATTTCGAATATTTCTGGTTCATTTTTTTCCAAATACAGTTTATACATTTTAGAAATGTTAAGTTCCGGGGATAAATAATGAACATTTGAATTGTCAGATCGGCTGTAATGAGACTGGCATTTAGGAAAACTATTAATATATTTATATTTATTGGTATTAATATATACTATTTAAATACAATGTTAGCTGATATTTTATTTGGGTGTTTCACATGTTTGCCACGTAAATCTTGTGGACTTGGCTTATTGCTTTTAATATGGTTTACAAGTCTATCTATTAACGATTTTCCTATCCCAAATAAAGAGCAAAAAGCAATTTTACAAACGATTATTTCTTTTTCAACTAGGCGTATTTTATAGGTACATGAAACCGATTTTTTTGTTTCAGGCATTCTTTGGACTTTAGGTCTACGTCGTTGTACATGATTTACGATAATTAGGCCACACAAAAAAGTATCTTGCTTCTCTTTATTACCTATAGCATTGAAACTTTTAATTATTGTAGATTTATCCGTATCCGTGATTTTAGTGAAACATTTGTATACATTTACATGCAGGCCCAGTCACACGTTTTGGTACTACTTTGTTTGTATAAAGACTTGTATACTTCTCGCCCGTGGCCTTTTGTTTTTTTACTACATTTCTTTTCCAAACGCTAGGATTTGATTTCCCTTTCTTACCTTTGGTTGTTGTAGCGTCATTAATAATTACTTCATCAGAGTCGTTACTATGAGTGGCTTCAATTACATCGGGACCATTTAACTGCTTTTTTTCGCATTCAACATCGGAGTCCAAACATAAAATACCCCCCAAAATATCATCACTGTCAGATAAATTATTAACTGTTTCAAAATCACTGTCTATTAGTTTAAAATCGGGGTCCGCGAAAGAATCGTCGAAATCAGAAAAAGGAACATCATCGCAGTCTTCGAGAATATTAAGATACCCGCTTACTGCACCAAACAGTATAACCAGGCATCTCCATTTATATGATATTAGCTTATCTAATAGACGGATATACCTGGTTATTGCACCTAAATGTCGACAAAATTATTCTTTATCAGAAAATGCAAAAACATGCATTTCGAAAAAAAGTGGAGATAGCCGGTTCTTGCACCGGACCCTTAGTAGGAAAAACTGTAATATTAAGATTGATTAATATTTATTATCTTTGTTTATTTAATTATATTACGGTTGCATTAAAACTAAACTTTTCTTCAAGGCAATAAAATATATTTCCGTGAGTTCACCTGTTGAGGCCACGAATGGGACTCACGTGCAGACGCCATTTGTTTAAACCTGACGTGACGCAACTAACCAACCAAAATCCAATTTTCAGGATAGAGAAACATCATTCCCTCTGATATATTATTGTAACTAGGTGATCGTACAAATCACGCATCGGGATCACCGATCGCCGGACTGTCTTCTGAAGTCTCGTCCGACGATCCAGCCCCTCTGTTCCCTTATAAATGTCTAGATACTAACTGCATAGATGCCGTGCACTTGTGCAACAAATTATCATTTTAGAAACAACTTGGAAATATAAATGTACCAACTGTATCATAATATCACCGATGCTCATCAGAATGATGACAATATTATGGACAACGTGGCAAATGTATAAGTATAACAATATTTATTTTGAGGGATTAGGAAGATAAATGTGGATGGAAAATTTTTATAAGAGAAAATGAATATAATATACACGTGGTATCGCTCATCGTTGTTCGTGGTTGCTCAAGCAGTTATCTGGCACATATCTTTTTTCAGTACCTATAGATATAATTAATCGTCCCGACTTGTGGACGCTTCTTGAGTTCTACGTGGGCAACCAGACGAATCTGGAGTAACTATTTATCATATATTCCATTTATTGTTTTTGAGGAGAAAGATATTATAACAAAGTATTATAATAAATAATCTAATCAAAATAAGAAACGACTGCGTAGAGCGTACAAAATATAATAGTTGACACGGTGGGGGTGGCAAATGGTTGTCAGGTCGGCGACAAAAATTTGTCACCATCGCAGGCGTTTCTTATTTTGAACAGAGTATACAACTAACCTGCATCGGAAAAAAGAGAGTCTTGGGGGGAAAGTATGTGTTACGATGATATTCTGTCTAGTGGATGGACGACTTAAGATGTTGGAAACTCGGTGCTGCAGACGGTGGCTCGGGCTTCACCTACCATGGGCTCTACTTATCGTCTAGCCGTAGCCCATTGTGTTGTTGAACAGCATAGTATACGTAATATTAAAAACACTGTCAACCACATGATGGTAGAATAGACACGGAACAGAGACATGATGGAGTTTACTGGTGCTGTTCCGCGGTCTTGGCCCAAATGTTGTGGCTTAGCCGGTCATGTTGGTATATGATACATAGTCAAGAAAAAAATGTACTTTTTAAAAGCGCCTGTTTTTACTTTTTGTCAATGACCTTAGTCGTATACTTAGTCGCTTACTGTGTTTTGCTAATTGTATGAAAATCTGTATGATCATTAATAATCACAATGACTGTGTCAGTGGTAAACTGCAAAGTGCAGAGTGATGTGGACCATTTTATTAAATACTTCAATTTATTAGGACTATCTCTTAACATTTCAAAATTAAAAGTTATGACTTTCTCCAGAAAACGATGTCCAATTGTTTGCTCACTCCTAAAATATTTTATCTGATATGTAGCATATTACAACATCAATAATTATGTCATTGATATTGAATTTAAATTTAGCCGTTTTCTTGACTCTAGTTCTCATATTGATATCATGTAGTACAACTGTACAAGGTGTTAAAAACTCTTGGATTTGTAATGAGACTGACTAAAAAGTTTTCCCAAATTAACACTGTAAAAACTTTTTACTGTGCCTTAGCGAAACCCATTTTAGAGTATGGTTCACTAATTTGGTACCCGTACACTTCAAATTGATCTTTGCAGGTTGAAAGAGTCCAACGCATATATTTAAAGTATGCAAGTTTCATTTTAGGCATTCGATATCCCCCAGTCTCTAAGATTCTTTACCTCCAATCCCTAGCTGACCATAGGCGGATGTTAAGACGTAAGACTATCCTTGGAAGGCTCTTATCTAATGTTGTTGACTCTCCTACTCTTTTATCCCTTATAACCTTTAAAGTTCCTCAATTTTCAATCCAAGCACCTGTGTTGTTCTATACCTACTCCTCAATTTTAATGAATAAATAAAAAACGGTCTCGATGTGTGGTATTGATGACGATGTAGACTTGAAGAGGCGTCTTGGTACGGGTCAGCGGTCTTGGACAAAATTCGCTGAGTTCCAAGTCTAGTGAATTTCGTTTTATAATATGTTAACACTTAATTTCATGTATTTTTTTTTTATATTTACCAAATTTATTTTCTTCTATGCATTATACCTCTGGGAATAAGGAAGAAATACTTAAAAAAAATCATACTCTTTTTTTTTAACTTCAAAAGCTCAAACATAAGTCTGGTTGCATGAATGCAACTATATGCGTCTGGTGTACCTACACTGTTGTAATATGTTTCAAACTAGAGTAGATAATTAAGCATATAGCCAAAGTACATGTTTAAATTATTCAATAAATTTATTATCTTAAATTTATCTACAATTTACATTAATTTTATTTATAATATTAAAAAAAAACAATATGAAAGTTAAAATTTTTTTATTTAGAAATATAACAATAACATAAACTTAAAAGTTTTATGCTATATCAAAAACTTGAACATAAAAAATTATATTGTATCAACTAAATTAAAGTGAACCACCCATAGAAAATAATGGTACAATTTACTATCACTTAATTTAAAAATCCAGTTATTTATAATTGATTATATATTCGGTTGTACGAATGCAACTATATGCAATAAAGGGTTAAGATAATTGCCACAATTTATGAATATGAGGCAAAATGTATTAAACAATTACCTATTAAAAATTGATATTGACTTTGCGATAAGATAGTTTTATTTAATTTCAAAAAAAAATTTTTTGGGGGGGGGGGGGTGAAGCTGGTGAAATGCTCTTTTAAAAATCAAAACGCTTAACTCACTCATTATTATAAAAATAACGCCTATTTATCTGAGGAATTCGTCCACCAGTTTGACGAATAATATTATAATAAGATTTACCGTGGTTGATGCTCGGAATACTGGTACGGTCCATACCATTTATAACAAAAGAAATAAAAAACGCGGAAAACTGGTACTATTCAAAATTTAATTTTCAGGGGTCCTAAAATATTTACAATGCTTATAATATAATTTTGATAAATCACCATCGTCAACAAATTAAATTTAAATAATACTTAAAACAAAAAAAAATATGTTAGCAATCAAAATTACCAAAAAACACTAATAAGTACATACAAAGTAGCAGGCAGGTAAAATAAATATAAAATATAGGTACAGTAAATATAATATAATATAGTTTATGATTAATAATAATTATTTCGTATACTTTGCTATATTATTTAAAAATTGTCCTAATTGAATTTCTTTATTTAAGAAGTTCTCACATTCGTTGTATAGTTTGTCTTGCAAAGTACATTCACGAAGTTTAGAGAAAATATTGGGCTCCCAGACTTCCCACTAACATAAGTTTCGTCAAAATATTTTAGTAACGGTAACAATTCTACAGGTGTCGTTGTATATAAATAAACCATTCCATCTATTACTTCACTAAAGGGTAAAAACGCTAAAGCGTTAATCATACCGTAACTTATTGTAAAATCTATGTTATTTCTGTATAAGGAACATATGCCTGATTGTTGAGCTTTTCGCCATGTAGATTGGCATAAATGTCCATATTAGGTATAATTTATATTGAAGTAATAACACTCTCAATCCACTATTGCGAATGATATTGTACTGATGAGAACTTTCTGTATATCGCATTATTTTCACTCGCAGTCACTCGTCCCATCGATCGTCGGTAGAATAAAATTAAAAATAATCGTTGATATTTTATTCTTTTTTTTTTCATAAAAGTTTGGGAAACCTTTACTATTGTGAACCGTACCAGTATTCCGCGTTTATACAGACCGTACCAGTTTTCCGTTTACCACCGTGGTTATGTATAGTAATCGTGAAGGTAGTGGTCGTGGTGGGGATGATGTCGATGATGATAATAATAATAATAACAACAATAATAGAAACAAATTCCTAAGTATTAATCAAAACACGGACGCCTGCGGTTTTACAGGGCGTCCTTATGATATAATATAATATTAATATCATAGCGTAATAGCGTGTTACACATTATATGGGTAAGTGTATAATTTGAGATAGTTCACAATACCTGCACCTTGCACCTATATAAGAACACCTCTATATATATATATTTAATGAATGATACTCGTTCTTAGAATAATATTCGACTCTTGCAGGCGAAGGCCGTTTGAGGTTGAAGACCGGATACGATATAGCCTTCAAAGGTTTAGTCATCTATCTCCTCGACTCTGCTGCAGCATCGGACTGCACGAACGCAAACTCTATACCGCGGTTACCGCAGCCCATGTAGTCTATATATAGCGGTCGAAATGCAACTATATACGAGATACGTCCAGCGCTTTCGTGTAATAATAATGGTCGAAATTCGATCACACACTACGTCATAAAATAATATATTATCAGCTCTACTGTAATGGTTGTACAGGTAAAGCACATCGCGAGATCGTCGTTTGCGATCAAATAAAACTGAAGGTATTTGCCAATACCTAATACCTGTCGATTTCGTATACCTATTATGCAATAACGACTTTTATGAGACGAAATCGATGATGATCCAGTTAGGTAGCCTGTGTAGGCGATGTGGTTGTAAGAGATATATTGTGTTTCACAGCCATTGAAACATTGAATATAACGGACAAAATTATGAAGTCCCGGCAAAACAATATAATACGACGCAGGAGGAGGCATATTATATTATAATAAGTGACATATCGTACAAAAGTAACAAAATAATACCAGCAGTATCATTCCAGATATTAAATTAGAATTATATATCGTTCAAAAATGCATAATATTAAAAGGACGCTGCTACAATTGAACGCTTTCAATTAAAACCAAATAAATATTTAAAAAAAAAAACGAATACCAAATTAGTTCAATTCCTGTCAATATCCGAACTCGAATAAAATTGTCTATAAAAAAAAGTTGTGAAGTTATGTATCATTTATATTTTTAGGTTTCTGTGAGAACGACTTTTGAGGAACATTGTATTCAGACTTAAGACTTAAGAGCAGGACGATCGTGTCAAACGTACGACCTAGTAAATTTGCGTAGAACCGACTATGTGTTTTTAAATTTAATATTTGAGTGAATTAACCTATTATCAAACTTAGAGGTAAGAACTTTATCTGTTATCTCACGTCAATTTTTTCGAAATTTAAATTTTTAAGCAAATTATGTGTAGGTATGTAAAATACTAAAATATAAAAACGTCCATAACTCGCTTAAAAATTAAAATATCTTAAAAAAAATCGTCAAAAGATAACAAAATATAATATCCTTACCTATAAGTTTGATAATAGATCAATTCACTGTAATATTAAAGCGAAAAATTCAAAATCGGTTCTGCTGAACGAAAATTGTCTATGTTGTACGTTTGCAAGATAGAAGCTGGTGTAACATCCTCGTCCCTCGACAAAATATGTATACCTACTGTCTGATTACGATAAGCATCAGATATATTGTCATGATTGTTAATAAAGTATTCTCGTATTGAGGTTCAGTTAAGTTCTACATGCATTTCCATGACTAATCGGGGAGGGCGATTTTCTTCCTACTAGTTGTATATGTTTAATATAAATATAATATAAAAAATTAAAATTGGTACAGATCGATATTTACGTCATATTTAGGTACGTATAAATTTATACTGGCGCATAATATGTACCACTGGGCTAATTATAATACGAATTTTATGTTTTTTGGTGCTTATGTCATACAGCCCAGGATATATGCTTTCCAATGTACTTATTTCGACCGGTCTTATATCGGCCTTTTCTATTACGGTCACGGACAGATGGACAGTAATATTTCTTCCCGATACCTTGATAACGGACAACAATCTAAGTTCAAACTCAAACATACTACGCAACAGCATCACCGGTCGCGACCACACGGCGAGCAATACCTACACGACAAGCCTTGATGGTCAGGGCACGGATTATGACTATGATTACATCCTAGTATATTGTATTTATAATAATTATGTATGTTTATATGTAATATGTGTTATACGTATAGTATGTATTATTATACACAGTCACCTTTTTCCGAAATAAAAACACAATATTTTCGTTAAATAGATAACATGCCAATATATGTATGTGGGCATGACTAAAATAATATCAAAGGCCGTCTACAGTCCTGTGACTGTCCATTATAATAATATACAGGTTTCGCTCTGTACTGTAATACCTACGTTTTGTCAAAAACTCCCATTTAAATAATATATTACGGATTGAATATTTTTAAGTCGTGTAACAGAGATCGGAAAAATATGAGAAGGTCTGAAAGCCTAGATTTTTTTTAGTTGTGTGTCTTAGACAATACTTATCCATTAATAATATCAAACATGAACTATTATATTATACCGTGTGTCCCAAAAATCAGGGGCCACTTTACTACTCATTACCATGTAAATATTTTTCAATTCTGTTTGCGGGACATTAAACTAGACTAATGGATCGTAAATTTCTTTGACTCACAATGTTTTTAACTCATGTATCTTGCGCATGCGCAATAAAACTTACATTTTTTTAAATGGCAACCCGTAATTTTAATATCATATTCGGGTTCATCGATTTTTTTCAAGCCATTTTGATGTATCAACTTATGTCCTAAACCCAAAATTGACTAAACTAGAGCTAATTCAATTTAATTAATTTTTTTTTCCAACTGTACCTACTTATTTTTTTCTTCTAAGCACGGTGAAACAAACAATCAAAATTATTATTATTAAACTAATTAACTATTTACTATTTTTTGAGAGTAAGATTTGGCGAAAAATTTATTGCAACACATGGACCAGTAGAGGTCACCAGATCTAACACCGTTAGATTTTTTTTGTGGGGACACTTGAAAAATGTTGTGTATGCTGATCCTCCAATCAACATCCAAGATTTAAAGAATAAAATTACACACGCATGTTACCTCCTAAACGAAAACCAAATACTGGCAGGAACTAATCGTGAATGTTTACGTCGATTTGAGGCATGCACTTTACACGATGGAGGGACTTTCGAACAGTTTATTGAATAGTTTATGTCTGTAATTTCTGTAAATTAAATTGTAAATAAAAATGTATAGTAATGGTAAAAAAAATAAAATAGAAATGTTGTTTCTTGAAAATACATGTTTAAACTATGTTGTTTTATAATGCGTAATAATAAAATAAGATAATAATTCATAAATAGTAAATAGTTAGGTAATTAGTTTAATAATAATAATTTTGATTGTTTGTTTGTTTGTTTCATGGTGTTTAGAAGAAAAAAATTACAAAAAAATTTACAGTTAGAAAAAAAAATTAATTAAATTGAATTTTTAAATTATTTAAATTCTACTTAGCTCTAGTTTAGTCAATTTTGGGTTTAGGACATAAGTTGATACATCAAAATGGCTTGAAAAAAATCGATGAACCCGAATATGATATTAAAATTACGGGTTGCCATTTAAAAAAATGTAAGTTTTATTGCGCATGCGCAAGATACATGAGTTAAAAACATTGTGAGTCAAAGAAATTTACGATCCATTAGTCTAGTTTAATGTCCCGCAAACAGAATTGAAAAATATTTACATGGTAATGAGTAGTAAAGTGGCCCCTGATTTTTGGGACACACGGTATAAGTATATAGGTATAACTATAAATAAGATAATATATTGAAGTATTGAATCATATGACAAAATATTTTGTAGAAATCATCTGCAATCTGAATCGTATAGTACATAACGTTATATATGTTGCATACATATTGCCGATAAGGAGTGTTTTAAGTTTTGACACCCAAAAGTCAAAACATTTATTTTTACCGTCTCAAAACTATTAAGGTAAGGGTATTCATTGAAGTGTTTTGTCACTTAAAAAAAAATAGAAATATTTTTTGACATGAAAACATAATCGACTAAAGTGTAATAAAATAAAATGAACTTCTTAAAATGAAAATTTAATTCGTTGATTTCAAGTCAATTAAATCAATGAATTTAGTACTTAAATTAACAGAAACCCTAAAGTACAACTAAGTTACTGCAAATTTAAAATGAAATTAACTTTTTAACTCGTTAAGCTCAGCCTTGAAATAACGAACAAAACTATGATACTCGACGTGGCTAAAAGAAAAATATTATACCTACTATTTTATGATCAAGTGTTTTTAATTTAATATAATATGACGCGTTTAAATTCAGCTCAAATTACGAGGAAGATAATATAATATAGAGATCACCAAGTGTTTTTTAACAATTTTTTTTTAATTAATGCGTATGTAATTGCTGGTAAACTCGTTTACGATTTGCAGGAGACTGAAATCCAGGTCCGAAATTCCCATGAAGAATATTTTAATAATAATAATATATATAGTTCACCAACTGGCAGGAAATCGCAGCGGTAATCCCAATTATGTTATATTATGGTATGGCTGGTGTAAATCACTAACGACTATAACGAGTTAAAATGTTATTCGAATGTTCTCTGTCACTGGATCTAGTCCCCCCCTCCCACACAAACCGACTTTTTAACGTCTACACAGCTTGTAAATAATTTTTTGAAATGAAAAAAAAATTTAATTTGAATACTTGTATATAATATATATGCAAATCAATGATTACACAACGAGTTACCCTTTAAAGGACTTCTACTATATTTTACTCTTCAAATCGTATAGTCAATTTGTTTCTTATTCGAGTTAAGTTCAATGTAATAATATTATTATTTACCTATATCACGAAGGTACCTGCATGTATAAATGTATGATTTGTATAAAATGTGTTCAATTTATTTCAATAGTAATAACGAATTGAATGAACATGTAACTAATACAATTTCAACTTTAACCTAGTCAATTTAATTTTTTTACAACTATGAATACAGGTCTGCACTTGGTGACTTTTTCACGTAAACGTATCCTTAACACCTATACGGCTATATCCATTGCCAAAACAATTTGTATAACTTTCGTATAAACCTTGATTTATAATAAAAGTAGGACATTTTAGAAGTGTCTCAAAATGTTTATACGAAATTGAACGACATTGATGCCTTATCTTCATAAAATAAAACTATTTAAAACAATCATACTTAGTATAGGTAATTTTTTCTTTGTAATCAACAAAATAAGTACATTCATTCGAATATTTATTTACAATAAAATTATGATAGCTAGAGACTATCGTACCACTACCGCGTAGGGCTGCACTAAAAGGATTTTGAAAAGTATTCTCATTTGAAAGATGATGGGCTCACACAGCGATTTTGTTTCATAAATTGATGTATACTGTTGCCATGTTGGTTAAAGTAAATAAAAAATGTAAAAAAAATTAAATATTCGCAGTACCATTTAGTAGTACCTATACATATTAATCGCATTTTGGCATTCATAAATTACGTATTGTGAAATTTTTTAAAAGGTCATGATTATAATATTAACCTATCACTGTTTACAAATACTGTGTTTCAATGAACATATTGTAATATTCTAATCAACTAGCTATCTCACCCGACATTGTCCAGGCCAAAGACTTGTATTTTTAATAAATAAATTTGTACAAAATGTATATACCATAATTATTTAAATTATAATATTAATATAATATGTTACGAATTGCAACCATTTACATTGACAAAAAAATAATTTATTTTTTCGTATAATTAAAAAAGTCAAGCTACCCTTTACCTATCTACAGCCTATATGAGTTGAAAAATCAAGATGTATACACCCTCCGATTTTCAATTTCCTATATTTCTCCTATAACCATGCAATAGCAACCATTTACTAATTTCATAACTATAGCAGTTTTATCAATATTATAATAATATGTTGTCTCAAAAGCTCTATATAATATTTATTTTAAGGTTAAGTAGGTACATAAAATGTATCAAGTAGTTAAAACATGTAATAATAATAAATATTTACATACCTGTTATATATTATTGAAGATTTATTGATCTTAAATGTTATAAGACAAGTTATACATTTGAATGTTATCAATAATATTATTATAACAAATTTTATTTTATTTTATGTGGTGTAAATCAAAAAATATATTTTTTCCAAGCAGAAATAATGACACAAGTCAAACTGAAACCAGATTTACAATAAACCAAATGTGAAATGGCACTTAAATTGTGATTTTAAGTATATACAGTAAACTATACAATATTAAGAATAATAAAGGATTGAAAAAAGATATGCTCGTACATACAAAAAAAAGGGCAGTGTTTCTCTACTATATTATATTATTATGCATGTTATAGACATAAAATATTCATCGTGAATTACTCTATCAATTAAAAAAAAAACGTTGTTTTAAAGATCTAAGCATACAGAGATAAAAAAGGAACTTTGTTTTCTATTATGCTAAGATTTAAATTGTAGTACAACAAAATATACTGGCTTAAAACTCTGGCAGTGAGAATAAATTCTAATTGATCATAAACAGAATAGTCTAGTAAGTGTGGTAACCACGTAGTTTACAAAAGTAAATGCTAGGAAATACTAATTTCTATACATAAATCAATAATTCCAGACTTCATTCACATTAAATAAGTGCAACGGCAATAAACGATAAAAAAAACTATTGAAATGAACTATCTCAACTGTAATCGGTGGGAGAACGTGGACAAGAGACAGTTCCAATGTGACGTATGTGAAAAGGCATTCAACATAAAAGGCAATCTGACGAAACACCGGCGAATACACACAGGAGAGAAGCCTTATCCATGTGACATATGCGACAAGTCATTCAGCGTAAGTTGCAATTTGACGAAGCACCGGCGGACGCACACTGGAGAGAAGCCGTATCCCTGTGACATATGCGACAAGTCGTTCAACAGTAGCACTCATTTGTCGGTACACCGGCGGACCCACACTGGAGAGAAGCCGTATCCCTGTGACATATGCGACAAGTCATTCAGTAAAAATTGCAATTTGACAGTACACCGGCGTACACACACTGGGGAGAAGCCTTATCCATGTGACATATGCGACAAGTCATTCAGCGATAGTGGCCCGTTGACGAAGCACCAACGGATGCACACTGGAGAGAAGCCGTATCTGTGCGACATTTGCGACAAGTCATTCAGCGACAGTGGCACATTGACGAAGCACCGGCGGACGCACACAGGAGAGAAGCCTTATCCGTGCAACATTTGCGACAAGGCATTCAGCGATAGTGGCACATTGACGAATCACCGGCGGACCCACACTGGAGAGAAGCCGTATCCCTGCGACATATGCGACAAGTCGTTCAACAGTAGCAATCATTTGTCGGTACACCGGCGGACCCACACTGGAGAGAAGCCGTATCAATTAGACATGTGAGACAAGTCGTTCTTTGTAAATAACACACTGTAAATAACGCCAAATTAAAATGGCACACTTACGTCGTTACACCACCTGAGACAGGAAGGCCGGATCTGAGTAATATTATCTTTGATCTCTAGATCATTTCACTTATGTGAAATCTCGTCTTCGTATTAAGGTTAAATGTTCATTTTTCATTAATCGTTAATTACTTTCTCAGTAATAAATTGCGGTTGTTTTTGAATGTTCGAAGGTTTTGTGATGTCATTACTTTGTTATTATTTTCACTTCTCAATATAAATTATTCGATGTTTTTAATCTGTAGAGTTAAATGTCTTTGGGAGCACATCACATCACATCAAGTTATAGTGTATCGTATAATCGCATACGCCGATAACTTCAGATGTCCATAAATAAAAGAATAATTAATAAATATAAACCCTTTATTTAATGTCAATGTTTTTTTACTGACTGCGTCACACGATCACCATACTACAGGAGAGAAACCGTACCCATATCCGTGTGACAAGTGACAGGTCATTCATTGGAAGTGGTAGCTCTAGTTTGACGAAGCACCAGTGGACCCACATGGCAGACAACCCATATCTATGTTGTTTTGAAATCATACACTCAATTATTCACCATCGGAAGCATACTAATCGGATCTTAGCAGGCCCGTACTGGTTAGCTATAATGGGTACAGGAAAAAATATATTTATATAAACTATCCTCTATACTCCAACTATATTTTTATATATCCACTACCAAATTAAAATAAATGGTGTCTACCCATGTATGTTTTATTTACAAACTACCGCCAGAAGATGTTAAACACAACTATCAGTTCACATATTTTAACCAATGCATTAGATGATAAATCATTTTTTCTTATACCATCGAATCTATGAGGATCGAAACATTCTAAGTCCGTGTATAAAATCTGATGAGATAAAAATCGTACATCTAAACTATTTATAATAGTGTCTATTGTATAATTAATAGTATATTGTGTGGCAAGGGCGGAAAGTGAGCTATTCACCCAATACTGACATTTCCTTCCCACCCTAGCCACATACTATTTTTTGTCACGCCTCTGCATTCATCGATCACGCCTATCACGGCAAATGTAATGAAAAGATCTATGCAACAACTAGACCATAATTATACGGCAACAATATTTCATGAAAGAAACGATTTGGTTTTCTTTATTTTAAGCGTCACGCATGGAGGTTATATATAATATGAGTATAAGATGTAAACAAAAATGTATGTTTTGTAATTACCGTGGTATAGATTTCCGTGTCTGGTTGTGAAGGAGATATGAGTGTGATATTTGCGCCCAGCACTTTTGGAGATTTCCACTTTACCGCCCACTGGACAGAAAAAGGATGCTTTCCAACTTTTAAATCCCTATCGGAAACCAAACCTTGGTCGGGAGTGTTAAAAATATTTGTATACGAAATTGATAAATTTTTTCTGTGTGAACTTCTTTATCACGAGTTAATTCAAACAACTTTGGGTTTGCGTTTCTTCGAAAGTTTTTCTTTTATTTCAATATCACTAAGCTCCTTTTCATCAATTGTTTTAACTGCTAAGTCAACAAATGTCTTAGCAGCCTACCTTCCTAACATACCTTATTAGATGGGTGTCCTGTAGAAAAACCAAAATAAAAACAATAATCAATGTACACACGAACTCGTCTTACATAGATTATAGTATTCGAATTTCACAAGTCACCTCTATGAATCTATAGTTAATAATGTCATAAATTATAAGAAAACAATTATTTACATACAATATGTAGGTAATACACTGATACCTACCTATGCATAATAATATTACAAAACTTAACATTTGTATAACATCCATATAATATTATAAAATAGGAACATTCTAATATTATAGACTAAATATATATAATAATGATATAAAAAAAGTGGAGAGGGGCTCTAATTTATCAATTGATCATGGGGTGCACAGGGAAAATTCCCGGTGTCCTTTTGGACCACTACGGTCCTTGGATATAATATATATGCAAATCAATGATTACACAACGAGTTACCCTTTAAAGGACTTCTACTATATTTTACTCTTAAAATCGTATAGTCAATTCGTTTCTTATTCGAGTTAAGTTCAATGTAATAATATTATTATATACCTATATCACGAAGGTACCTGCATGTATAAATGTATGATTTGTATAAAATGTGTTCAATTTATTTCAATAGTAATAACGAATTGAATGAACATGTAACTAATACAATTTCAACTTTAACCTAGTCAATTTAATTTTTTTACAACTATGAATACAGGTCTGCACTTGGTGACTTTTTCACGTAAACGTATCCTTAACACCTATACGGCTATATCCATTACCAAAACAATTTGTATAACTTTCGTATAAACCTTGATTTTTAATAAAGGTAGGACATTTTCGGAGTGTCTCAATAGGTTTCCATAAAATTTCGAAAAACAACGACATTGAAGTTAAAATAAAATAAAACCATTTAAAACAATCACCATTAGTATAGGTAATTTTTTCTTTGTAATCAACAAAATAAGTACATTCATTCGAATATTTATTTTATCATTATATTCATTGTATATTATACAGCTGATAGAATTTTCAACACGATCCATAGGTTTATTTTTTTAACAATATATACTTAAAATTTAGTATACATTTCGTCCGGCCTCATAGATTTAGTCAATTTAGAGACCTCGAGTGGTACCTAAGTATCCTCATATGCCGTTCAACAGACATAGTATTTTATATTTACATAATAATACATAGATGTTCGACAATATTTAATCACAATTTTTCAAACGATTATCAATAATCATTTTACGATAATTTCAATAACATTTTTTTTTTTTTTAAGATCAATTTATGTTTTGTAAAGTTCGGCATTCTTGATTTATTATTAAAATTTTATAATTTAGGTAAGTACCGCTAACCAATTAAGTAGTGGTCCACGTCAGTATTTTCTTTGAAATAAGAAATATATTATTAGTCATCCGATGCGGCGGCAACCAAAACAGTAAAATATGATTTCAATTAGAAAAAAAATTTGGCGTAGCCTTTATTCAGTTCATGATATTAATTGTGACCATGGTCATTCAAAAATGTTATCTTTTAATTTTATAGGAGACTATTATAGGATGAAACTTCATTGCTCCTGCACTAACCGATCGGCGATCCACCCACTTGTCAAACAATATTATTTCTTTTTCAATTCATCCTGATAAACTATAGAAATTCTATAAGATAGAAGATACCCTCTTCTTATATTATTTACCAGTGCACAATTGTATCTATATAGGTCAGGCTAAAACCGATAATGCACGTGGCTGAGTGGTGAGTTCGTGCCTTATATTCCGTTTCCGAAGTTAAAAATTATTCGTACTCGTGTTATAACATAATGATGGAGTTCTAAAATGGACAAAAAGGTTGAATATGTGATATTATAGTATAGTTTCGAACATAATATTGTAAACGCGTATTCACCTTTTCAGCATATTGTCAAAAAATGTGGTACAGATATCGAATCGTCTACGATCTACATTATAATAATAGGTACGCATAATGGTACACACTATACACAATAGTATGTTTACGTATTATAATGGTATATGTAGGTACTTAAGATGTATACAGGGCAATCCATCGCGATTCCCGATCTCTCGTGTTTTAATAAAACTGGTGAAAACGGTGGGTTACCATCATACAGGGTGATTCACCATATGTGCTCGCCCCCGTTTTTCATTGTATAAATAATTATTCAAGTTCTGATTTTTGAAATTTTTAAATACTTAAATAATAGGAACTTTTTTTCAAGAATTAAGATTTTGCATATCACTTAATGGGAGTAAGGTCCAGTACACATAGGTACCAACTTCTTCTTTTTTTTTTTTTTTAAAGAGAACCACCCTTGTTCCTGATAACTGTTATTTTTGATGATTTTTTTAAAACGTTGACCTATCTAAATCATAACTCTATCGAATTGATCGTTAATATTTTATTATTGTTATTATTATTATGTGTACGGGTTAGGTGTAAATAAAAATGCGTATACAAACTTCCCGCAACAATATAATAATATGATAAAATATTATATAGACGATTATTTATAAGTAAGATCAATCAGAGACATATTTTATAATGATTTACAAACTAGAAGTCTTATGTTCAAAAAAAAAATCGTATTTCAGAGAAATTCGTTAAATAGAATTAAATAGATTTGGTTCTAATTTAGTTTGGTTCTCAAAAATATTACTTTATTTAGAAAATGTTATTAAATTGAATTCGTTGTTTAAAAATGTCCCTGTATCATTACGAATAATAACGTACAAAGACCTACAGTGGTTATTATTAAAATTGTTGATGTTATATCTGTTTGATTATTGGTATAACCTAACCTACTTACTTATAAATACTTACCTACTATAAAGTAATGGTACATTTTTTTCCCCGAGAACAGTCAAACAGCTACAAAATATTATTTTTTGGACATTTTTTTAATTTCTTTATTTTTTATACCCACACAGCTTTTGGCAATGATTATATTTTGTGAATATTTTAAAGTGCTTGATTAATGACGATTTGACTAGTAATATTCTATAAATATTTTCTTCTTCAAGTACAAAATAATATTGTACTACATGATTGCTTAAAAATGTTGACTTAATATTTTTATAAAGTTTCCGTAAAATGTTTTTTTGAAAATGTATGATTAAAATGTTTTGTAAATGTTTATTATACAATGTTTTCAAAAACATGAACTTCTTGGCCAAAGAATATAACTAAAATATTTCCTAATTATTTACGCAATTTTTTTAAATATTTTGACAGCCCTATTATTTTCCTGAAAATATTTTTACCATAGTTAGGGAA
The DNA here is from genome assembly GCA_949089665.1 of Macrosiphum euphorbiae. NCBI lineage: Eukaryota > Metazoa > Arthropoda > Insecta > Hemiptera > Aphididae > Macrosiphum > Macrosiphum euphorbiae. The sequence goes on along the minus strand of CARXXK010000002.1, from coordinate 43,248,583 downwards.
CTTATATGCTGCTTGGGATGAGGTTCTCAACACTATCTTTGAAAATCTTATAAGTTTATGCAACGCTCAATAATTTATATAGTCTGAGTGTCTGACGGATATTCATCGTTTTTCGTACGCTCCCCGTACGTTTGCGAACGAATTATAAATATATTTTTCGGAACATTTTTTCATTTCTTATTGTTCAGATTCTTGAGGCGATCGTTACGCAATTTATATTTGAGGGTCAAGGACGGAAACGTCGAGTATAATATAATATTCTATATATATTTTTTATTATTATTATATTATGTGAAACGAACAATCTACATTTAACCGTGTGAAATTCTTACGAAAAAACCGTTATTACGTAGTAAAAAAAAAATAACGTATACATCTCACACTATGTCAATTTGCCAAAGTCGTTAAATAATGTTATGAGAGCAATATGTCTGTATTTGCTTACTTTAAAACGACGATTTGTTTTATTATTTTACTGCGCATTGACATCCGTGCTCGATACGATTTATTTGACGACATCACTGGTATTTTGATGAAATTACATTTTCGTTTCTCAAAATATAATATTATGATAATTTATGTTATATTATGACGAACAATAGTTATGATTTATTAGGTGTACGTCTAGTACGTATTTAAATTTTCTTTCGACAAATCGCCCATTCAAGTACCTACATAATATTATGTTGAAATATTATGATTCTGAACCAGAGAAGTTGAAGGAACTTTGGCATTTGTATGACTTTTCGGAAGAGCCGAAATCTCTTTATAATTTTTATTTGTTCGTTGCATTATTTACATAGAATTTGGTCATACAAAAATCGAAAATAAACTTAAGTTAGTTGAAAATTTCAAATGTCTACAAATAGTCTCAAAAGTACCGAAATATTGTTAAGAATACCCATATTATAGTGTCTAGAAAACTCTAATAAAAAGTTTGGATCACTACAGAACACGCCTTAAGCATAATACAAAAAATCTCAAGAATTTGATGATAAGGTATTGTCATGATATGGGTATCCTTAAAAATTTCGAAAATTTGAAAGAAGAAAAGGAGGCGATCGTGCTCGGCGAATAACCCAGCTGTATATAATATTTATTATTTCATACACACACAACCGTTCACCTATATATAGGTAGTTTATAAGTTCATTTTATTGTGAAACGCACGTGACAACCCACGTGAGTTTGATTACTCGGCACGAATAAATTAACTCAGTATACGATCTAGACTGCTGCAGTCAGAACGTTTTATTGTTGTTTTTAATATTATATTATATGTGATCAAATGATGGAGAATATAGCGAACTTCGATATTAATTACTTCCAACTTCATTGGGAAACAATTATAAGTGCGTAACGTCGTTTCGTTGAATTCATCATTCGGTAAACCACCACGAAAAAATTAATTTTATGTAATTTAATATGCATACACACGAGCAAACAACTGTATAATTATTACCTACCTATATTTTGTCGCAATTTGTGACGGTAACTGCGATGTTCCTCGTAATTCGCGCGGGAACGTATAACATAAAATATAGAAAATTTTGACAATGCAAATATAATAAAATATATTAAACAATAATAATAATATTGGGATGGAGGACTTGTGTATATACACTGCGGAGACGTAAAAATGTCGGGCCCTGGAGCTGATTTTGGTTTTTTGCCTTCTCTCCGCTTTGCAGTTGTAAAATTTTGATTCAGAATAGGATAAACAAATTCTACAAAATAAATTAACATTTAACAACTGAATTTAGGTGAATGAAATTGACAATAATTCACTTAACTTTCTGAGTAGAAATAGTTTAATATAAATGAATTAATGTTCAATGAGATATAAAAGTCAGTTTATAGTGATTAAAAAATATGCTTGGATATTATATTTATATATAAAGAATAATAATAATAATAATGATATATATTAAATTAATATATTTAAAGTAGAAACAATATTATAATCGCAACATTTGCTTGTATACAAAACATCGACCCAATCTCCATTATAATACATTTTCATGTTGATGATACGAATAAATAAAATGAATTAATAAAAGTGAAGCTAAAATTAATAATTTGTACTTGTCAATATCATAAATCAGTTTCATAATATTTTATTTTACGTATTTCTGTTAAACGTTACAACAATATTATTATAAAAGTTACATTTCTAACCTTCTTTCTTAAGATTGTTTGTTTTTTTTAATTTAAAACCGAAATTTACATTATTTGATATTTTAGATACGCTTCCGACCAATGTGCAAATATTTTTAATGTCCTGAGGCCTTTTAGTGGAACTGCGGCAGTGTGAGACGAATTGAACTTTGTAAAATCATCTATTTGTCCGATCTTCGATGTAATTTGAGTGTAAAAGTATATTTGCTTTAACTACCTATATTGATTAACTATTGAACTGAAATACTCAATGACTGGTGATTAATTTTCAAGTCACAAAATATAATAGCTATACCTACTTACTAATTTATTATTAAAAGAAGTTTTTTTCCAAAATGAATGAGACAATTATTTACAGGGTTGATATTTTTTTTTTCATTTTTAGTGTTTTAGTTGTGGCGATTTAATAGAATTACAGAAAATAAACAAAAACCTACAAAAAATATCATATTTTAATAGTTGCTTACGATTTTGAGTCACTCCTGTATTTTTGTTGAACTAATAACTTTATATTTACAATAAATTAAATGAAAATATTTTCAAATTTTTCCCGTTATACGCATCCCTCGGTGTCTCTGATGATAATCTTTGAACTCAGTAATGACGTAATGTCCCGTCACTGTCACTGCAAGCCTAGCTGGATTAAGAGGGACTCGGTTCCAATTATTAAAATATTTTCATTTTACCTATATACATTTAAAAAAATATCACTTAAATTAATAAAACAATTTAATTAAATCTGATAACTCGCTGAACTCGATAAAATTACATAAAAAAATGAAAAGTGTTTGATAATTATTGGAAATTGTCACATCATGGTCAAATTTTATAATCATAGAGATTAATCGTTTTTGATTATATCTGATAGAACAAATAACAATATTAACATGTAAAAACGTTTTGTATTGTGACGTATTTTAATAGAAAACATAAAGAACACTGTATGAACAACCGATGAATATCATATTATAATAATTGCTTACGATTTTGAGTCACTCCCCTATTTTCATTGAATAAAATAGGTACAATAAATCAAGTGAAAATATTTCGGGTTCGTCCCGTTATACGCATCCCCAGGTGTCTCTGATGACAATTTTTGGATTCCCTTTCAACGGGCTGCTATATATTATTAAAGTGTACGAAACTCTCGATCGGCGGAATGTGACCTAACAGCAAATGCGAACAACAAGAACATTATTATAATATGATATCCCGTGGCGATTTTCACTTTCGTCATACTCACCCTTTATCAACACTACGGTGCTCGTTTTGAAATATAACTCGTATATGAAATATAATATAACCATAGTGTTAGGGATTTTAAATGTCATGAAATGTATTTCCTTGAAATATTTCATCAATGTGAAAAACTAAAATATTTTTAAAAAAAAATGGTTCATTATATCTTAAAGTTATTTGAGGGGGAGGGGGGTTCGACCAAAGTTTCAAACCATGTTTTTAAACGCTGTGTGGTTAGTAAGTTTTGCCTACAGTGCTACCGATGAATTGTACCACGGCAATCGGCATTGTATACCTACTATGTTATGTTACTGGTTTTACAATCGTGCTAATGGTTGTTTTTTCATTCTTTTCAGTCGGTAAAACAAAGAACGGCCCAAACGTAATAATAATATATATTACGTTTTGAATATTATGTTACAGCCCTACCCTGGCGGCTGATCGGGATTTGTGGAATACAAAATATTCGGCTTGTACTTTTGTGTGCCCACAATAATTATCCGCATTTCGCATTGATAGTGCTAAAATCGCCCTAGAGAAATTCGAGAGGACTACAGAAAACACTCATTTTTGAGTGGACCTCAAAATAATAATTTGTTCAATGATTTGCCATTGTTTTTGAGTCTAAAATGTTATAGTTGACCTAATGCTATAATAACTCACTAATATCCAGTCACTGCAAGTCACTTAAGAGGGACTAGGTTCCCATTATTAAAATGTTTTCATTGTACCTATACATTTCAAAAAATAGCACTTAAATTAATAAAACAATTTAATTAAATCTGATAACACTCGATAAAACAATGAAAAGTGTTTGATAATTATTGGCAATTGTCACATCATGGTCAAATGTGATAATCATAGAGATTAATAGATTTGATTATTTCTGATAAAACAAATAACAAAATTAACGTGTAAAAACGTTTTGTATTGTGACGTATTTTGATTGAAAACATTAAGAACACTGTACCTAAGTGGGTACCATTGATGGCTTTATCATACATAAAAAATAATGCATAGAAACTATATTAAGTACCTAAGTGTATAGAAACTTTGAGGGGCTTACACTGTGATCCTTAACCCGGCCTTGCTCCGTTTCCATACCACGTATACCAGTGATACCTATACCTATTATATATAATATATATAGATAATAGATAAAATAATTATTTTATTTGTTAATAACTATCCTCAACTAAATGTGTTACCGTGCACACACTGTAAATTAAAAGCGATCATATTATTGTCAGGACTTTTACCAGAAATAAAAGTCATCAATAATAATTGATACTTTATTTAACCGTTATATGTAATGTTATTGTACTGATATTGATTTATAAACGTCAATATTATATTATGTTGTGCACGTATTTTTTCAATAGTTACTATAATATGTAATGATAAGTCTATATGAGGTATAGGTAATGTGATCTGTGACCACACCACCTACCCAATTACAAATTATAATTAATATTTGCACTCACCTTGTGGATAATCTGATTGACTTATGCCTGGTCGCACTTCAAACAATCACTAAACATTTAATGAATCATTAAGTGAGCTAATGGTCCCTTAAATATTATTTAGAGACGCCCATGATCAGTCCATTTATTTTAGTAAACCATTACATTAATTGATTTTCCATGCAACTTGGTTATAGTACCTATGGTAATCGTGAGGTGTCATATTATATAAGTAAATTATGTTAATTATATTATTTTTGGTAATAATTAAAACATTAAACAATTGAATAACTATAATTAATATAGTAAACATTATTATATCAAACAACTGTATTTATATAATCACAATTTTAGTAATTTTACCTATTAAGCAGTTAATTAATAGATCCCACATATTAGTATATTTTGTCTAACTATAATATTGTATTGATTTTTTTCCATATGAATTTTTATATGTTTACTGCACAATTAATATATTATAATTTATAAGCAATATACATACTGTACAATTCAATACATCTGATAAAACATGGAATGCAATAATATTTTTTCTTAAAACGGTAAGACTTTAGTATGTATAATAATGCTTGTGATTACTTATACATTTGGAATAATTATACCTCCTGCATTAAACACAGTAAAACAAAATTTATTTTTTATGTCAGTGCTGTTTTGATGACTGTTTTATATTATATTTTTTTTTTTCCCAGTAGAAACATAGCTTACGCAATTAAGTTTTACTCATTTTAAGTTTTCAGTTTTATTGTTTTACATTTTTTTCAGTTTTTTCTCAAAATAAACTGTATACTCTGTAATTTAATGACAACAATCAACAAATTATTATCTAGTTATGTATTTAAATGGAAAATTAAATACCACTTATTAGAAGTACGATGTACCTAATATGGTATACCCGTGTACAATTGTAGACGATGTTATGACAATGCTAATAAGCAAATGCACTTTCTTCTAAACATTTTTCCTCTGCAGGATTCGCAGTAAATAATATTCGTTGACTTTCGAATCTTTAGACATTTCAATAATTGTTGTGTCTACGCTGTTATTATTGTACTTTATTCATAATAATATGGTGGTATCCTATTTTAAGGTAAAATTTTAATTAATTTTAGGGTGTTGTTTTATGACTAAAAGTCATAAAATCCCAATTCTTTCTGCAGAACTATATACGATAGTGATTTGGAATGCAAATTGCAACCCATTGAAGAAGAGGTCGTTGAATTTGTTTCTCTATAGGTACAAATTCAATTTGATATTCATACGGAAAATAGTTTTTAACTAAGTAGGTACCCTGCAAATAGTATTAACATTTTAGATTCTGGGCGGAGCGAGGAAGCTAGTGGTTTTACAATGGTGTTTATTTTTTTATTGTTTTTTATTTTTATATCCTGTATACAAAATTTCTAGCGGAAGGAGTTTTTTGATTTCAACATATAGTACCTAATCTTTTAGCAAATTGGATCAATATGGTACTTTAGAGTACTTCATTTTTCGATTTTATCAACAGTTATTTAATGCCACGGTAAAAACCACCAAAAAATTACGAAAAACCGCTAAAAATTGGATTTTAATTTCTAACGCTTTGTTTGTTATACCATAGAAACGAATAAAAAAATAGTAATATTATGATATTAATTCAACTTACATGATATAATAACTAATAACAATATAAAATTCTCAGCTCAAAATCGTTTTTCTTATACAATGATATTATATCATTGATTTCAAGTTTAATACAATCCATTATACAATGACCCACTTGTAACCTACTGTACAGCAGAGCGACATCCACTTACCAGCTTTTTATTATTTTTTTTAATTTAAGTATTTACATTATAAACAAACTATATAATATTAATTATATTATTATGTTTAACTATTTGATGATTATTCTTTACCCATTTAAATAACTGTTTTAACAAAAATATTTCGACAAATGTTATTACCTACACAATATTTGACTTCGACATGACCTTATGTGGCTAATGCTGGAACAATTTACCATACACATATATTATTTACACTGCACCTATAACAACGTATACACACAATATTACTAATCATTTATAAATTAATTAACTTTACGCTCATAAAGTTTAATTTATTAATATTTAAGTTGCCAGTTGCTTTTACTGTATAGACCACGTATATATTTATATATTATCTACACTCCATAATTTAATGATTGATGACTTGTGCGATCAGACAGTTATCACTTATCTGTGACTGAGATACCTATACCGGCGATCACTGACCGCAGGTTCGATCAGTCGGATAAGGAACATAATAATATTCTGTTGTGGACATTAAAATATAATAAAAAATTGACACATCAGATCTTTTTAATTTCTGATTTTTAGTAAATTCGATAATTATCTACCTACAGTGAAAATGATCAGAATTAAAATTTAAAATGATTTTGGTAAGTAAAAAACCTGAGTATTAAAATAAAATAATTTTGTGCTTGATTTTTAATCATTGAAAGTTAAAAGTACTCTTTAAAGACTTATATAATATTATGGTCCCATCGTTTGTAAAATGCTTTATGGCAAAAGTATACTTTTTCCTTTTTTAATCAAAAGTCTTGTTTGTGAATCTCATTTAGGTACTATACAAGCAGTACCTATATATAGTTATGAAATATTCTTGAAATATTTGTGTTACAGAATTATAAAATAATTGTTGTTGAGGTAGTTGATGTTTTCTTTACCTATATTTGACTATTCAATAACCATAACTACCATTCCTATTTCCTATATACATAGTACTATAATATTATACATACCACATGTGTGATGGGTCCTAGACGAATATTATATTTACACAGCACAACACATAAAATAATATATTATATTGTCAGCCTTATAAATATTAATTTTATAATTTTATCTATACTCTGTAGCCTTGCTTAGGATTCATAAGAATCGAATATAATATGAATACAGTTCAAAATATATTATTTTTACAATATTTGTGTAACAGAATAAAACTGACGTTGAGGTAGTTGAGGTGTACTTTACCTATTTGCGTGTCTATTCAATAACCACAACTATTCCTGTATAGAATTATAACATTTTACGTACCACTACGTGCAGTGTCGGACTGGCTCGAAAAAGCCCAGTCCGCGATTTGGAAAAAAGGCCCCCCCCAACATGGCGAATGTTTTAATTAGCCCAGAAAAAAAACTCGCTTCGATCGCAATCCACTTTTCATGTACCTGTTACATAGTCACATATAGAACATTTTTTTTTCAAAACAATTGCCATCTTTCATATATTACTTATCATACAGCCTTAAAGGCACAAATAACTAAATACGTACCGAACTAAAATTCGATCATTGGATATATTAACAGGTTTTACTATATTTTCAATATAGAATTTATATTGAGCATATTCTCAAATCTAAGACTTTCTGCAGGTCCTAAGTAAATTGAGTACAAGAGACCCATCGGACTGTTTTTATTATCAGACAGGGGAAATCCCTCCTATTCAACCCCCCCAAACTAAGTCACTGGGGCGTAGCCCTTATACTGACTACACCATGTTCTGTGACATCAAACATTATAAAGACAAACACCAATTCAAATTGTCTCAAATTGTGCACGACACAATACTTATCCAAAATATAATAATTCAGTTAAAATCAGCGATAATGCGAAATAATACCAATTACCAAGCACAGATATATATAATAATATATATTATATATATCTGTGTTACCAAGTCATACTCATACGCTCGTATAAATATAATATAATATTATTTAATAGTCACAACAATTTTACACTATTTATAATCAATGATACATATTTGTATATAGACACTAGACAGCTATTAAATTCGTAGAATGATAATGAATATAAGGTCATTATTTAAATTTTTTCCTTTCATATTTCATTATTTTAATATTCATTAAGAACGTCTCAAGATTGTAAGCAAAAATACGTTTCCTGATTTGAAAAAAAAAAATGTATATTTCGTATTTCTGTTTACTCTAAACGAATAATAATAATATTAATAGGTACAAAATCAGGGGCCTCCAATTACCATAATTAAGCAAGGGCCCCGTCCGCAATTGCGGACTAGCGGTCCGGGCCAGTCCGACTCTGGTTTCAATATTAAACCAATTTAACCCTTTAATAAATATTGAATCCAGACCTATTTTATAATTATTATTATTATAATATTTGTTTGATAAATAAATACAACCGTTTTTAACTTTTATAAATACCATTTATAAAAGTAATTATATATATTTATTTAAATTATATAATTATATATTATTTTATTCAAATTGTATCAATTGCTCTGTGCTTCCGTTATCTAAATTTTGTAATTCATTATAAACAAGATTAAATTTTTTCGAACTTAGATTATATAATGAAATATTTTCTTTTGTAAACATATCTAAAAATCTATCTGGTAAAAATACTTGCAATTTTTTATCTAATATAACAACTATTGTCTTACCATAAATTGTATCAATATATTTGAAACGAGTAACCTCATATTTTTTCCTTTTTCTAAGTCACATACTTTTACAAAATCATATTGATCGTTGCATTTATTTAAAAGTGTTTTCAAATTTTCCATTTCTATTATTTATTATAATAGAGATGTATTTTTTTTTTAATCGCGTATTTAAATTATATTTATTTCTAAATAACATAACAATGTTAATCTTTACGGACAGACAGACAGACAGACAGACAGACAGATATAATAACATTGAACATCCGTCTGTCCGTCTGTCTCATGAATCGTGTGAGTCCGGTTTTTTTTTTAATAATCATACACTTTGATGTATGTTTTAATAATTCGATGTTAAATTTTGTAATTTTAATTTGATATTCAAAAACAGAATATTTTTCTGAGTATTTCGATACATAAAAATTGAATTTAGGGCAATTAGTTTATGAGTTATAAGTATTTAAAGTTTTGATGAGCGGAGTAGAGTGGTACGGGGTTACCCCGCGAAATGTTTGTCCACTACTCCGCTCATCTAAACTTTAAATACTTATAACTCATAAACTACTTGCCCTAAATTCAATTTTTATGTATTAAAATACTCAGAAAAATATTCTGTTTTTGAATATCAAATCTAGACACGCGGTAGCGTGTCAAGCCAAGTTCTAGCTAACAGAACTGGCGAGCAGCACCGTGTGTAATATTACACGAACCATTTGGAGCCACTTTTGACCCCCTCATAACTCAAAAACTATTCCACATAAACATGTCAAATTTGGCTAATATATTGAGACTAACGAGATACATATGTGCTCTAAATTTCATAAACACACTTCAAACCGTTATTTAGATATTAACGTCCGAAAATCGTCATTTTTATCACTGACTTACCTATAGATCAAAATTCTAACCCAGTTCCAGATGACCTAGAAAGTTCAAATTTGGCATACAGATAGGTAGTTAGGTAAATACAAAGGAAAAAATCAGAAACTTGAAAATTTTTAATTTAAAATTTTTTAATTTTTAATTTTTTAATCAATTGATTTTATTATAATTTTGCAATTATTTTATCTATTATGTTTAATTTTTCAATTTATTAATGAATTGCCTCTAATTTAATGTAATGTTGACTTAAATAACCTTTCCCGTATCGCCGCTCCAAAAATACGACTAGTCGAATATGTGTCGATATTGTCGACCCGCGCGCAGAAACATACTTTTTTTTTCTATCTATGTATCTAATTAATATTATTTTTTTTAAATATTACAATTAAAATAATTAAATAATTATTCTTACAAATTATGAATTATCCACCCAACAGTAGAAACTACAGTCAATAAAATTATGATAATTAAAAATATACTCAAAAAGAGTTAAAATAATTGTATATTAATTTTACATATATTTTATACTCTGTATATACAACGGAAAATATTTTATAATAAATATTATTATTAATATTAGTAACTGAATTATATTATATAGTAATAAACTTTATTTATAGAATACGTCATGGCTAGGCTAGGTTAGGTTATAATAATTTACGTACAAAAAGTAATGATATCCCACCAAAAACATATTATATGTAAAATGAGAGCCAAGTTCAATACTATAATATATGCCTTGGTTGTTGACTTCAACGACAAAAGAAGTGAGATCTAAATAGGTGCCAAGTTAGGATAATATATTGAAGCCTAAGGTCTGACTTGGCTACGAATTATATATTATAGCATATTTTGCAAGTTCTAAAGCTTTGAGTTCTTATTTTATTCTTCAGAAAATCATCTTCACTCTTCCATTACTGTTTTAGTAGGTACTTATAATAATAATTCGTATATGAAAAGTAGCCAAGTCACACCTTAGGCTTCAATATATTATCCTAACTTGGCACCTATTTAGATCTCACTTCTTTTGTCGTTGAAGTCAACAACCAAGGCATATATTATAGTATTGAACTTGGCTCTCATTTTACATATAATATGTTTTTGGTGGGATTAAAATTACATGTTGTCATTCAAAAAAGTAAAAAACTTAAAAAATTAAAAGGATAAAAAATATTTAAAAATATAATTTTTTAATAAAAATATTGTTTTTTAACAACTTGAAACTATGTAAAAAAATATTTTCTTAAACATTAATACTTTTTGAAACAATGAGTTTTCAATGATAAAAATATCACCCTGTATTTAATGATAGTGATATTTATATTGATATTGATTCTGAAATTAGTAATATATTATGGAATCAAATATTGGATAATTGTTGTTACGAAAATGTTGCAAAATATGTTTATTACAAAAAACATAATCAATTAAAATCATTTAACTTCCATTTCATTAGTAATTGTTGTTTCGAAAATATTTTAAGTTTTATTAAAAACAAAAATTATAATGAAATTAAACTTTCACTAAACGAACTACGTAAATTAATACAAGAGGAATTACATGATTCGAATAATAATAATAATAATAATAATAATATGCTGCTAGAATGATTATTTTTTAAACTTTGAAAATTTAAATATATTATATATAATATTATAGTACCTATACAGTGTGGTATAATAATAATAATAATAATAATAATAATAATAATATTGTATATATATATATATATATATCAACGTTGGACTGATTATTTTTTAACATCCGGTATTGAATATCTTATCATAATATATATGTATAGTTTATATTATGATGTTTTTTTATCGAATTATTTAAATAGTGTTTAAATAATCATTATACATGCCCAAGTGTTGTAGCTCAGTCGGTAACGCGTTTGATTTAAAATGTGTTCTTGGTCGGATTGAAACTAGTGGGGGAATGTGTAGCGCTCACTGAACTCAATAATATGGAACGCGTATTGTGTATATTTTCTAATACAAAAAGTGATGCCCCCTATGAGGCTGCCATCTTCATTCCGTTAATGTTTCTTTCCATGATATTTCATGGATAGAACTGTTTTATTAGCTTATCTTCTACCAAATCTCAGTGATATCAGAATATCATAGAATTGTAATATTATGTTATACCTGTGGAATGTTAAATACTTAAATGTTAATTAATTTTAAAATGTTAACTTTAACTACACATTTTGTTTTTCCATCGTTCGTAATTACTATAGTTCGTAACGTCCATAGGAGTTTATTATAATAGTGAATAATAATTCATAATTAATTATTGTAATTAATACGTAGTGTGGTGATCAAGTGCAGTTACTATAGTTTAATAAACCAATGCATTGAAAAATAATTAAATTAGAAACATAAATAATATCTATTTAACATTAATTATCTTTTATTTACTATTATATATTATTGTACATAATAATATGTTATTTTTATTATTATAACTAAATTTTAAACATTTTGTAGTATGGCTAATCTTGTTAAAATTTTACGTTTATTTTTGCCTATCATATTTGTATTGATTTTTTTGGTTTCATGAAAGTTTCTGATTCTTATGAAACATAATGAAATAGTTTTTATTAGTATCTGTATGTGATTTTCTTCAGAATCAAAGGAATGATAATATAGCTGATTAATCCGTGGTACCGACTGCCGACCACGGCTAATAGATTTAATATAACTATATAGGTATATGGCATAAATCTAATGATATTATATCGACTAAATATAGTGGTTATTTTAATCGCCGGCCAGCGGCCTCAATAATTATAATGTTCAATTATAAATTATAAATACTAGTATTTATAACCAATGGTTCAATGTTTACAAATTGATACGATTGGAACCCGAGTCTGGAATCTCGAGTAAATATAATATTTTTTTCCATTTAGCTATGGGCCCTTAATACATGAAAATGTCTAGTGGGCCCCCGGCGATCGCCGGGTAGCCGGGTGGGCCAGACCGACACTGGTATAACGTTTTATACAAACGCACCTACTGGCTTATTCATGACATTGTACGTATTTCATTCGATGCGTTTCCGTATACGCTATATTGTTTATTACTATATACACGCCATTTCCGCCTTTACGCGTTTCGTATTCGATATTAATACGACATTTGGATTTCCGCTTGCCGTGTTCATAATATCCGGACATAGACTTGAACGCCTACGTGCGCAAAAATCTTTAAGCCACGCTTTTTGCAGTTACGACTTACGAGACCATATTTATAAATAGTAATATAGTATGTTAATTTTGTTTAGTTCATACTCGAACTCGATACTGTATGTACACGTAATAATATTTTATACCTACCGTGTAAGAATAATACAATTTACTGCATTTCTAAAAATAAACACACAACACCGGATTATTCACTGATAACATAGGTACTGATAAGACAATTCCATTACACGAACAGGGCATCGGGCAGTTGGGTCCCCGAGATAACAGCCGTTATCATCAGCATTATTTATCAGTTTAATGTCATGGAATAAACGCCTAAATTGGGGACCAACTAAAATGTAGGAGTACCAACTTAGAAATACTAACATTCCCAATCCATTTCAATTTTTATCCCAAAATTATGTATTTTCAGATTCAAATATTATTGTACAATTATTGTACGTACAATAATTCTAGTACAATTCAAAATCATGGTATTATTGTATTAATGTATTAAGGATTTTTAAAACATGGTCTTGGGATTTTCAAAAACTGAAATAACAACTTTTTGGAAAAATTAAATTACATATCGCTGGAGATGATATTCCAGCAAACATTATCTACTACATTACGTGTTAATAGCCAAATTTTTTGACAAGTCATTATTCTGTAAATGATGTGAGTTATACCTATGATGAATAATATAATGATCTCTAAAAATATACATTTGTGCAAATTTTATACAAATACCAGTTTATTTAATAAATAAACTTATAAACGACAAATAAATTTAATTGTTAACTGATTTAAAACAACGAGTTATTCGACACTAGATTCATATAATATATTAAAATTGTGTGAAACTACACTTGTGTACTTGGCTAACATTAAATGTATACATCATAGGTACATTATATCAATATAAATATTTTATAAAAGCCAAGTGGGTTCACAAACATTTTATCCATAAGGGTAGATATTGAAGCTACCCACCTAAACGTTCAAACATTTAAAACCTGAATGCCCAAAAATAGTATTTTAGTGACACCGTTGGGAAATCTGTGTAACAAATAACTCATAATAATTATGATTATTCTTGATTAACTATTGACAAAATGTATCCATTTGTACTACTTTATATACCAATTACAGTCATTACTTAGTAATAACATTAATAATAAGTAAGACATTAGTAATGTATAAATTATAAAAATAAAATTTTATATATTTATTAAAAATAATTATATAGCTAGACAAAATATAACTTTAAGAAGTATGAACATTGTTGAGTAGTAGAGATGGGACATGTTAACTTTAATTAACTAATTTAGTGATTCATTTTTCAATTAAATGAACTGGAGCAGACTGTTCAGTGTATCATAATTTAACTTATTTATTTGTTTGTGACCACCACAGACAAGATAATTTAATTGAATCATTAATCAATTCTACAAAATTAATTAACCAGTGTAACAAGAAGTTTCTATATCTATTTTATGGTTTTTATAGATCAAATTTGAATTTAAATAATGTAAAAATATTAGTTTGTCGACCCATTATAAAGACAGTACATAAAAATCATCTACATTTTATAATTATGAATATTATGAATATTACATTTTGGAATTAAGTAAAAAGTAATAATAATTAATATTAATCTCAATTATCTACACACCAAGTAGGTGTATCTATTTAATTAAATTTTTTATTTATTTTAAACAAAGCATGTGTATGTTTACCATGTTTAGTAATCAAAGGTGAGATATTTATCAATATTGAAAACTGGTTGAACAGTGATATGATATGATATTTTAATCTTTTAGTCCAGTAAATATTTAAACATAAATGCAATCAGCCAGGGAAATTTTATTTTAGCATATTGAAAATATAAATTAATTTCTTAAATTGCATTTTAACCATTTCTTATTTTTTTTTTTATTGCATCTATTAATAAGACAAATTTCAATTCCCTAAAGTAGAGTTCAATTATGGTAAAAATATTAACTACAAAAATATAAAATTTGTTTGTTTGTTAGGTTTTTTTAAAATGTTTTATTAATTGTAATTTACTTTTTTATAAAATAGTAAGTTTTTGTATCAAGTGTCAAAGTAGCTGAAGTGAATTGTTGTGAAAAAGACATCTCTATCTAAATTGTAGATGAATATTTCCAAAAAAAAAAAAATATATTTGCATAGGTAGGTACTTGGTTTATTAAAATGTAATAAATCCATAACTTTGTTGGTACCATATATCTTACAAAAAACAGTTAAAGACTATTATGAATATTTATATAAATAAATATGAGTATAGTTAATTATTTTCCTATTTATTATAATTGTTATTTTTTTTTTAAAATATGCATACATTTTTATTATGTGTGATAGTCTGTGGTGGGTTAAGAGGACGTCTCACTCGCATGTGTTGTCTCTGTCTTACACACATACGACAAAGTCAATTTTCGTTCGCTAGATTCAATAGGGTATTGTCAGTTTTGATATTAAAGTGAATTTACCTATTATCCAACTTTTAGATAACAGCATTATCTGTGTTCTCTCGTTGGTTTTTTACGATATTTCAATTTTTAAGTGAGTTATGAGTATGTAAAATATTAATAATTGGAAATGCTCATAACTCACTTAAAAATTAAAATATCGTAAAAATCCAACGAGAGAACACAGATAATGCTGTTATCTAAAAGTTGAATAATAGGTAAATTCACTCTAATATCAAAACTGACAATACCCTATTGAATCTAGCGAACGAAAATTGACTATGTCGTACGTGTGTAAGACGGAGACAACACATGCGGGTGAGACGTCCTCTTAAGGGTTAAAAAATTTACATTGGTGGAAATATGTTAAATGGCCAATGACATTGATGAACCTTGCAATATTCTACAATTATGAGTTTATTGCTTTACTACTCTCTACCATACACTATAGATCTTGTTATACGGTCGTCGGTCATACACTATCAACATAAACACCATGTGAAAGTGGAAACAGTTTTCTCAGAAGAAGTTTTTCCAAACAGAATAATCTCCTAAATGGCTTGCATACATCAGTTACTGCATCTTGCTGACTAAAATTCAAAAAAAAAAACAAAGAATTAATATAAATTAAATTATTTTTAAAATCGTATTAATTTAATACCTCAATATCATATTAAAAATCAATGTAGTAAAATAGTAACCAATCAACATTATCAATAGTTTCAACACATAGTTTTTTCTAATACAATATAGCAAACATCCTTGAGTTATAGATGTGAACCTATTGCGTATACTTATTTATGATTATCTATGCCTTTAGTAGAAAAATATTAAATAACAATATACACATGTGAACTTTTAATGTTATTAATAATTAGTAACTCTATCACCATTTACCAGGACTTTAAAATGTATTAAAATGTAACAGTAAACAGTTACAAAACCTCAGGTGTTCAATCCACACCTGACTGCAACTGTGTAAGATAAATAATCGTCGTTGTAGTGTATTTATTAAGTTATTACAGATGTATCATAGCCAATAAGTACCTAATACATTCAGTGGAGGAGGAAACTGTTTTTCCTATGAAGCAACTGCCTTAAATAAGTACCTATACCACACACCAGTATTATTCACATTTTACACTTATTTTTTCCCAGACTTTAAACGCAGGCCCTAAGAGACCATGCGAGTATAAATTATAAACTAGTCTAGCCAACTAGGTGTTTGAGACTGGAGTCATTGGGGTACCCACCTTCACTTTTGCATGAGACAGCTGCCTCGTAAACAGCTATTCACGCCTCCACTAAATACATTATAGGGATTGTAACACTTTACAGAACTTACATAGTTACATGATTTGAGTTATGATGGTTTGAATGTGATTGTTGTAGCTTGTAGATAGCATAACTTGTTTTTTGCAATGGTTTTAATGCTTTGTCGATACATTTTACCTAGAAATATTTACACTGTAGTTTAAAATAAAATACACAAAAAGGTTAGTAGCCAAAAACTATGTATGACTTACAAAAATCACTTCAAAGGTGACCTGTTTAGATTTGTGAGATGTATACAGCACAAGGACAGGTAGTGAACGTATTAATTAATTATATAAAACCTACTTAAAATAGTAAAAAGTAATTAATAGTTAATACATTTTAAATTTTATAAATTGAATAAAAATTAAAAACTGAGTTCAAATATTAACGTACAATAATATTATTGATATAAGATACGAACATAACTTCAATATTGTTGTCAATTGAAACGGTAACCATATAAAACCTGAACCGTGGTTATAGTGATTAATGATCCGTTATCATAACTTATAATCTATGATTTTTGATAAAGCGTGTTTTGTAGGATTTTTTTGATTTTTTAATGGTTTTTTTGAAGCTATCTATTTAACTTCAAAAAAATCCGTTAAGCCGATCATTTAAATGGAATCTCCATAAAATTCCCTATCGATGAACATACGGTTTGACCATTTATCGTTCTCCTATCTGGGATTAATCTCATCTACAAATAGACGACCACAATAGTTCTGAAAAGAGTAGATACTTATTTTGTATATTCAACTAATATACTAATACTACAATACTATTTTATAGAATATACATCATCTATCATTTACTTATTGACTATACCTATTGTCCTATTAGTAGATTTTGAGACATGTCATATTATAGTATTATACATGCACAACAAATTGCATTTAATTTTAATCATTTTCGAGATGTTGATGATTGAAATCCTAAGTTCATCAGTTAATAATTATACATATAAACAATTGTTCATATTTAAACCTCTAATAGATTTATTATGGATGTGATTATAAGAATAGGTAACTACTTAAACAAGTTACTAAGGGCCGCTTTCACCAAATACTTTAAACTTCGATTACGCTTAATCGACTGATAACAGATATTTAACCGGGCAAATTCGGCCGATTAAACCCCGGTTTAACTTTAATCGGAGTTTAAAGTATTGGTGAAAGCGGCCCTTAGTAAAGTAATAAACTACTGGCACAGAATGTTCTATAAATAATATGTACCTAGGTACCTGTAATTGTTTTTAAAGTTCAACAAATCATTAGTTGTAGATGACGTTCAAATAAGATAATATTATATTTTTATGTTCCCAAACGTTTCGGTTTAGGCCCTTCTAAAACGTACTGCCGGAGCCGGGGGTCCTCGAACACCCCCCCTAGGTGTATTTTTGAAAAGATTTAGTTTTTGTATGACGTTTCTGAAACTCGAGATTTGTATAGTTTGGAGGTCGGTGACCAAATTCGGCGTCTTGTGTCGAGACCATAGGAGCCGTTTTTCTCCGTCTTTTGGGGCTTCAAAAGTTCAAAATTTGCGTTTTTCGGAGTTTTCGTTGCTGACACTTAGATTTTGGGCGTTCTGAGCCGTTTTTGTAGTTGGTCTTTATGGAGCACTTTAGGCCTGAAAGATTGGCACCGAGATCGAGGTGATCCGACTTTTGATTCGGGAGTTATGATTTTTAAAGTGTTTTTTGTACTTAGAAAATTACGTATTTACGTGGTTTTTAGATTTTTTTTTTTCGTTTGATAACTACAAAATTCTAGAACCTGATCATTCGGCGTACGAGGATTCAAAAAACCTCTATTGTCAAAATACGTACGACCATTATTTCGCCCGCAATCGTAGTAGCAAAAAGTTAGAAAACAAATTATGCTATTTTTCGTATTATCAAGGCGTCTCCTTGTGGTATACGTCTGTGTAACGTATCAAGTAATAATTATTTTGAACTTTTTTTCACACTTATTTTAGTAGGCGTGTAGCTCATAATTCATTAATGTAAATCGATAGGTATATAAGAATAAAATATTAAAACCTATAAAATAATAGGTCAATTCACTCTAATATATGTATTTGAGCTATCAACACAAAATTGGATATATATTTTGAAGTACTAGCTCCTTCAATATAAGTCGTATCGTTATAAAACCTTCAAGGATCGAAGCAGACAACCCTCGAGATCAAATTTATTGTCTCAAAAAATACCGCGACTCGATTTTAAGTTTGAGAAATTGGCAAAAGAAAATTTCCCGCCAATTTTATTTTTGAAAAAATCAAATTTTGAACTCAACACTCACCCCCTTAATATTTGAGTTTCAATACTTTTAAAAAGTGGAAACTGGTCTAGAGACGCTTCTGATTCGATCCTAGAAGGTTTCATACAGATATGATTTTTATTGAAGGATTTAGGTTTTGTATAGGTTTTTAAAATTCGTAATATTTCGAAAACCTAAATCATTCAATATAAGTCTTATCGTTATGAAACCTTCGAGGATCGAAGCAGAAGCGTCCCTAGATCATTTGAAAGTTTATAAAAGTTCATTAACTCAAATATTAAGGGGGTAAATGTTGAGGTAAAAATTTAAATTATTAAAAAAAAAAATTGGCGGGAAATTTTCTTTTGCCAATTTCTCGAACTTAAAATCGAGTCGCGGCTTTTTTGAGACCATGCATTTTATCTCGAGGATTGACTGCTTCGTTCCTTGAAGGTTTCATAACGATACGACTTATATTGAAGGAGCTAGTACTTCAAAATATATATCCAATTTTGTGTTGATAGCTCAAATACATATATTAGAGTGAATTGACCTATTATTTTATAGGTTTTAATATTTTATTCTTATATACCTATCGATTTACATTAATGAATTATGAGCTACACGCCTACTAAAATAAGTGTGAAAAAAAGTTCAAAATAATTATTACTTGATACGTTACACAGACGTATACCACAAGGAGACGCCTTGATAATACGAAAAATAGCATAATTTGTTTTCTAACTTTTTGCTACTACGATTGCGGGCGAAATAATGGTCGTACGTATTTTGACAATAGAGGTTTTTTGAATCCTCGTACGCCGAATGATCAGGTTCTAGAATTTTGTAGTGATCAAACGAAAAAAAAAAATCTAAAAAACACGTAAATACGTAATTTTTTAAGTACAAAAAACACTTTAAAAATCATAACTCCCGAACTAAAAGTCGGATCACCTCGATATCGGTGCCAATCGTTCAGGCCTAAAGTGCTCTATAAAGCCCGACTACAAAAACGTCTCGGAACGCCCAAAATCTAAGTGTCAGTAACGAAAACTCCGAAAAACCCAAATTTTGAACTTTCGAAGCCCCAAAAGACGGAGAAAAACGGCCCCTATGGTCTCGACACAAGACGCCGAATTTGGTCACCGACCTCCAAACTATACAAATCTCGAGTTTCAGAAACGTCATACAAAAACTAAACCTTTTCAAAAATACACCTAGGGGGGGTGTTCGAGGACCCCCGGCTCCGGCAGTACGTTTTAGAAGGGCCTAAACCGAAACGTTTGGGAACATAAAAATATAATATTATCTTATGTGAACGTCATCTACAACCTATAAATGATTTATTGGACTTTAAAACTATTACATATTCATACGTTAGTTCGCATTTGGTAATTACGCCAGCAACATACAACTTTCTATGCCAGTAGTTTTCCTAGAAGTAGGTAGTTACCTATTCATATAATCACATCGATAGTAAATCTAATTAAGAGTGTTAACCATGAACAATTGTTTATATAATTGACGAACTTTAAATTTCAATCATCAAAGTTTATGATGTGTATACGTCTCGAAAATGATTATAACTAAATGTATTTTGTTATAATATTATAATATGACATGTCTTTAAATCTACTGACGCTGGACAATAGGTATAAACGTATAGTTAATTAGTAAATGACAGATGTATATTATAATATTAGGTATGTACTATCTATTCAGAACTTTTGTGGTCGTCTGTTTGTGGATGAGATAAATCCCACATAGGAGAACGATAAATGGTCAAACCTTATGTTTATCGATAGAGAATTTTATGGAGATTCCATTTGAATAGTCGGTGTAACGAATTTTCCAGTAGTTAAATAGATAGCTCCAAAAAACCATCAAAAAATCAAAAAAATCATACAAAAATCGCTTTATCAATAATCATAGATTATAAATTATGATAACGAATCATTAATCACTATAACTGCGGTTCAGGTTTTAGATGTTTGAACGTTTTAGTGGGTAGATTTAATCTTGTTCTATGATTCAATCAAAGCCGGATTGAGCTGGGGCGTCTAGCCGGGGCCCGGGGTGTCTACGTGGCTCCTAGACAAATATTATTTACACAGCACAGCACAACACATAAAATAATATTATATTATATTGTAAGTCTTATAAATATTAATTATATAAAGCTATCTATATTCTGTAACCGTGTTTAGGATTCATAAGAATCGAATATAATATGAATACAGCTCAAAATATATTTTTTTACAATATTTGAATAACAGAATATAGCTGAAGTTGAGGTAGTTGATGTGTAATTTACCTATTTGCGTGTCTATTCAATAACTATAACCATTTCTATAACATTCTACATACCACTACGTGGCTCCTAGACGAATATTATTACATCGCAGCATAACACATACAATAATAAAATATAAAGTCAGTCTTATAAATAGTAACTATATAAACCTAGCAGTGTTGGTATAAGAGTTTAACTGTTGGTATACATATAGTGGTGGTCGGCGCTGGGCCTCTTTCGGGGTTACTGCACTGTGAGAATTTTTTCGTTTTCTTCAATTCCGACGATGGTATACAATAATACCTATAGTAATAATAATATAACGTCATCGTCATTCCGTCTTTCTGACGTAGGTACATAACATTTTATAACTTGATAGTTACGAACTCTGACACCCGTCGATTGTACCGCAATAATAGATTTTAATCGTTATTACGGGCGGACAAATAATACACATTATAATGGAACTGATCTGCTCCTAAATAGTAGGTACCTTAGACGAATACGCCGGTGTTTAGGTCGTTCGTCATTCGCTATTGTCCGGTCGGCGAGAAATTATTATTATTTGTTTTATGAAATTCAAATGATTTCATTACAATATAAATCATATTACAAATTTATGACGATTTAAAGTTTACAATAGGTATCGTTTCCGTCTCGAGTGGTGGCGGAAGAGTCAAGAACACAATATTATATCGAACAGTAAACAAATTATATACCTATGATAGGTATATAACGCGGATCGGATAACTGTAATATCATTTTGTTCGTGGGACGACTGACGTATTTTTAAATATCTATATCATAATAGTCATAAAGTTCCTTATAATACTATAATAGTATAATGGACAGATATTGTAATAATAATATGATCATATATGTTTTTGTTTTCAATATCGACGAGACACCATATCTATTGTCTATAATATGTGATTTTAAACAAATGCATCATCGTAAGAAAGAAAAAAAAATACTCACCCACACACACACACACATAACCGTTTGTATTAAGTGATATTACATGATGTATACAACAGGTGTGGGGTTCGTGTTATGAGTCAGTATAAGAGTGAAATGCTATTAGTCTTATGATTATAATTTAAAATAATTGATGGAAAACTAATGTTTTTATGCTATAACCTCCTCCAGTGGTTCGAATTTTGTAATTTTTTTTAAAAATTATTAATTTGTAATATTTCCCACAAATTTGTCTTCCTTTAAATTCCTTTTAGCTGATCTAGCATGGTGTTGTCCCTGACAAATTAAATAATGCCTGTGGACTTACAGCCTCCTCTTAAATTCCGTTAAATGTAAATTACGTGTATTTTAACACAGTAATTATTTGGTGTATTTGAACTAATATAAAATACGTCTAGGGGAACGAGGTGGCCGAGCGGTCAACTTGTCGGCTGCGGCGCTGCCAGTTCGGGTTCGATCCTCGACCACTGGGCGGCATTTTTCTCCGGGCAGGTCACGGTGTCCGGAAAACAAGTGCCGCCATCCCCCACTCCGGGGCATGGCAGAAACCTACGGGTGCCCCATTCGAAATTCTGCCAAAAACACAAACACTCACGTGTAAACCCCCACCAACAAAAAAAAACCATCACCACCTTACAACCTACTAACAGCTAATGGCCATAGATGCCGGGCTTAAGGATCAATAAAAAAAAAAAATACGTCTAAAATGATGGGTATACCTAAAATTTTTTAGTATCTATTTTATTTTGAGGGGCCTTGCTACAGCTATTATTTAAGGGGCAAGAGTTAGGCAATTTCTAACCTTGTCTTAGCCACCCGTGGTCTATGTGTTAGTTGTAAATTATTATTAGCGTGAGTGAAATTCAATGGGTGTACAACTCTCGTATACACATGCACAAGTCAAACATACGTAACAATATAAAATTCACTATACTAATTTTACGACAACTTACTTTGTCTTGACAACATTTAAGTTGGCTAACGTTGTCACCGTCAATATATTTTGATTCAGAAAAAATATTTGAATTCAACAGAAAAATATTTGCTAGTAGATCGTACAAAATACTTTCCATTTTTCAATTTAATTATGATTTGAAAAAAATGTTCGTACCTATGCAATCATTTATCGTTTAACTAAAGTATAACTCAATATCCATTACAATTACATAATAAACGTCAACTACTGTACAGCAGAGTGGTACCCACTTGTGCACCTTTTTTAATTTGTTCCATCAACTTATTAACTCGACTCCGTTAAAAAATATCATCGGCATGACCAACCTTGGATAAACGCGATTCTGATCAGGTGGTCAATCCGTTTTATGTATCGCATACAGCATAATATTTGATTATTACGGTGACCGAACAATATTGAATCATTACAAGAAACATTACAATAATCATGGCGATAAAAAAAAAGACAAAAAAATAAAAAAATAAAATAAACAAGACGGCAAAAACAGTAGGTACCTACTGTAGTTCGTGTCGCTGTGGACGATACCAAGAGCGCATCGTCTTTCACACAATAAAATCAACCGTGGTTACGTAATAGCATATACCTAGGTACCTATACTATTATTATATTATACCGCACGTATATACATAGAATTATCCTGTTATGCCTACAACGCCTGTTAATATAATATTATTGTTATAATGTATGCGAGCGCGTCCCATAAAAGATTATTATAAATAATATTATATCTACGCCGTCTATAATATAATATATATTAATATACATAATATAACGGGTAACATGGGAGTCCGCGTCGAAAGATAATTCGAATGAAAAATGCGTCTTTTAACGATTCTCCTCGTCACACACACACACACACACACAAACACACAATAATATGGGTATTATAATATATGCAGGTTTCTGACAACCGTCGCGGACCGGCTGGCTGTCGCTCGGTGGTCGTACATTATTGCGGCTACTGGTTTTCACGTTTATTATTATTATTCTTTATCGATTTATCTGTGTCTGTCCGAGATTAAAACGAACCGATACGGGACCACTGTAAATTATAATATTAATGATATAATATTACAATCCCGGACCCTGCACGCTGAGCGAGGTATATTCGACGTGTCACGATATTATATTCGATTACAATATTATACTAGTGATATTTTCTTAGATTGATTTAAGTTAGTAAGATATAGAAAATATGATTAGAAAAAAAAAATTAATTTGTCATAATATTTTTATTACCTATTTATCAATATTATTATTATTGGTAAATGCTAATAATATAGGGGAAACATTAGCCGCCGGTATAAATACTATTAGTCTATCATAATATTAGTATATATTTTATTTAGATGTATGCTAATTTTTACGTCGTCACGTCATACGTATATTTTATTGGGCATAACCACAGCCCACTATGCAATTTATGTTTCATAATGTTATGGGTACTGAGGACGTTATAGTGTTTCTGGTTTCATGATCAATGTTAATGCAAAATATCACCGGTTTGTTTTTGTGTGTTGAAAAAAGTTACAAACAGTGAATGAATCTACGATCTACCTACATGAAATGTACCATTATATAGGTTTTTGTGTACTGTTATAAGTTAAGAAAAACCAGGTTCACACTAAACGCTCTTGTTATAAGATGTAGCGCAGCGTAGTAGTTTTCCAATTTTGGGTGATACACTGGTCCCCGAATGTATTGTTCATAAATCATAAAACATCGTACACCTATGATAGATATTATGCATTATTGCATTTAATAATAATACATTTTGTATAAAACTATAGCTCAACATTAATAATATTCATTATGTCCTATACACCTGACTTGTAAATGTGTGTCTAGCGTGTTACATTCGGCACATACGCCTCTTCTGTGCAACGTTTTTCTTTAATAAAAAATAATTCAACAATCGCATCGAGATTCATTATGGCTGATAATATAAGAAAAGTGTGTTTTACTGTAAAATATTTTCCATTATTTCTGTTTTAACTATAGGTAGGTGCATTTTGTATTTACTCAACATAATATAATAATATCAAATTTTTGAGTGTACGTTTATTACGGTCATTATCAAGCACAGCGATATTACATCAATACAACACATATTATGGTGATGTTTTATGTCATCGTAGAATATCCTAGGAACATCAATTAAATGTAAAATTAAGCAGTGGGGTCAAAAGTTATGCCTTTAAGTTTAGCCCTGCATTTTTTTAGTATAAGCTAAGT
This sequence comes from Macrosiphum euphorbiae, assembly GCA_949089665.1. Taxonomy (NCBI): domain Eukaryota; kingdom Metazoa; phylum Arthropoda; class Insecta; order Hemiptera; family Aphididae; genus Macrosiphum; species Macrosiphum euphorbiae. The sequence continues at coordinate 43,222,589 of CARXXK010000002.1, read as the reverse complement.
TGATTATAATTGTAAACTTAATTTATGTGTTCACAATTTCTATTAGTTTAATTGTTAACTTGATTGAAAAAAAAAATAGTACTGAACTGAGTGAAAAAAATCGCATAAATTTATACACAGCCTTGGCAAATATATTTGAAAACCGTCTGAGAGGAGTATTTGTGAGTGGGCCTATACAATTCAATATTATAAAGTGTATTAAACATTATACTTACTCATTGTATTATAGTCCAAACGATATAGGTAAGTGCAGGTATAAACGAAAAACTTCAAACTGTTACAATATGATAATGTACAATCAGTATAATAGGACGTATAAGTATTATGAATCATGATATACATAAGTATATTATACTTGTACACATATTGTTACTCATCCAGCGATATTCGAACGCACTACTTTGTAGGTGCTTCTACTCCTCAATCAATGTCTCACGTCACATATAGACACGATCCCGTTGCAAGGTGTCCGTCGTGATCACTCCAATTCGTATACGCATTATCATCGAATGCATTGACTGTTATACAAATACTCGTACAAGTAAAGACCTATATTATAAAGGCACAAGTTCTTCATCAAGCTCTCGATATCCCGTCAACCACGCTATAGAATCATATTATACTTGTGGCAGACTTTGTGAAATTAAATCTGTCATCCATTCATGTGTACCTAATATTACGATTTACGAGTATAAGTCTATGTGATGTCAATGCACTTTGCATTGTTTCACAAAGCTTATAGCTACACGATACACGCTCTAAATAATGTCATGTACGTTCCATGACTTTTTTAATCAGAAAAAGAATAATTTTTATTTTGCATTTTTTTTGACAATTTTAGGGCTTAAATCATTTACACTAAAATCCAGGTTTTAAAATTGTATTTTAATTTTTAAGGTTTTTACCCAACCTAATATTATTAATCTTAATTTTTTAAACAAATACTAGTCCTTATTGTACGTAAATATTGAGATTACGATCATTGACAGAAAATTAAATTAGAATTCTTCTTTCAGTTTAAAATTCCTAAGTATTGAAATAATAGTACATAATAGTCCTGAAAAACTGTTTTTAAATTTAATGTAAAATATGTTTAAATTCAAAACATGTATGAAATAAAAAAAATGAAGTGCATTTTTTAAAGAATCATTATTTAAAAAAATTTAAAAAAAAGCAATATTTTTGGTATTTTTGGGGTATTTATAGTGCATTTAATTTCCAGCCCTAACTATGAGATAGTTACCTCAAACGGCGCAAATAATATAGTTCACCCTGCTTGTGAACTTAGAAGTTCAACATTAGCGAAAATCAATCTAACTCGCACCGGTTCCCAAACTTTTCCTCCACCCGACCCCTTTAGAGCATACTAAACATTATTCCCCTCTAATAAAAATAACCTATCCTAACAATAATAATTTGCAGGTCCCCTTCGATATACATGTGGACCCCTATAGGGGAAACAACTAGTTTGGGAAACACTGATCTAAGTCATATGGAGCATTTGTTGGACATCGTATAGTAATTGCACTTGCACAATTATCTGACTTTATTTTCGGCAAGGCCAATCGGAAGTTTTGCTCTGGCAAGCAGAGCAACAATTATTTTTTGGATACAAAAAAACTTGACCCAACATTTTTGGGTATTTTTTTTAGACTAAACATGTTCTTTTTATCGATTTGTTGGACATTTTTTGACCTGTAGCCCATGTCTGTCAACCTACTGTCTCTTCAACCGATGTGTTTGATAGGTTGGATCGATGGCTAATGTTACTCTGCCTATACTTCAAGACAGGGTTCCAATATTGTGGCTTGAACAAACTATTAAAATATGTATAACTCTCGTTATACAACAAAGTTAACGTTATCGATGTGAAACATATATACATGAACATGGTTTGATATGTCACAATTTGTGACTCACAACTCCTTTAATATAATTAGTTGTATTTATAGCGTTCACGAATTATGCTAAATCAATGTATAATGTTAAAATAGCGACATATGGCCATATATATCTGGTAGGTATTACGTAAAACACAGCCATGTAAATTTATATAAAAATCCAAAGACGTGGATTATTGGATTAATGATTATATAAGAAAAAAGACAATCACTAATCGAAGCATGATAATATTGGAAGCAGTAATTTATATAGTAAGTACCAACAAATTTATTTACAACCCACTTTTGTTATCCACAATTTATTGTCCGAGGACAGAGATTCTGCAGTAATAAATGTTATACCAATAATGTATGTTTATATAATAATGGTAGTTGTTACCCTTTATAGTATACACAATATTATATTTTGTTTTTTCTTGAAAGTAAATAAAAATATTGCTTGATATTTTTATGAATATTAGATACAACATAATATGAAACAATTTATTAATTTTTACTCTTTATATTTGTATCTAAGTGTAAATATGTATTACTTATTCAAATAAGGGGAGGTAGCTACCTAGGTAGTATGATATAATTTATATGTCGACCATTATTCTAACAATATAGTGAATATTTTAATCATGAAATTTATCGATTTCTGTATTTGATTTTAAAATAGGTACTTACCTACCAAATATATTATAAATATATAATTAAATTATATCTCAGTGAGTCATTGGAATATATGCATTAATAATCGTGCTGTAACTGCACAACTGCTATTGTATATAATATATTGTATATGGTTGTATATATACCATATAATATATAACCATAAAAAAATTAAACAAAATGTAAAATTAAAAGTGTAACAATAATGAGGTTGAAATCAATAAAAATATTTTGATTTTTATAATACATTTTTACTTTCGAGTGCAATGAATAATATCATTGAATAATTATAACTTAACACATTCATTAATGGAACATATAACTCAATTAAGAGATTAGGAGCACTCAACACCTAATTATTATTATTAATAAATAATGAAAAAACATAATTATGATATTGGGTGACTTCCCCGTTTTTTTTCCATCATCGTGAGCTATTAATTTTAAAATCTTTGCTCACAAGTGTTTTGGGAATGGATATGAAAACTAAACAGCACATTTAAGTCACGTTGTTATGTATGTACATTTTTAAATATATATGGAGGAATATTGCCTGTTTTAATAACATGAAAACGTACTGTTCATCTACTTATACGAGTGGAAAGAGAATTTTTCATTTAAAAAAAAAATGCAAAACTCATTTATACAATATTTACTCTTAACAGAGAGTAACATTGTACTGTATGTAGTCTTCGGTCCTCACTTGGTGCAACTTAATAACGAAAACGACTTATAATACAAACGAATACCTGTGTATAGTGAGTACATAATAATATAATATCCGTTATTTGTCTTATAAAAGTTGTTTTTTTACATTTTTATAGCTATTGTGAATAATAAAGTAGACAATTGTGCATGTAGTTTGGTATAGGAAGAGGAGCTGGAGAAAAATGTTGTTTCATTATATACCAGCTATACCGGACACCGGTGTTATGTAATGCGTATATAGTACAATTTATTATGCGTATAGCTGAGGAACTACAGGGGAGTGTGGTGGACAAGGCCGCCCACGGGTCTGTCCGACTTACTTTCGAGCATCTACAAACCGAAAAATTTAAATCGTGTCTTCTTTTAACTAATAATGTACGTATGTTATCGAGTTGTTAGTTTTTCTACAAATAATTTCTATAACATTTTTTTCGTTGGGTCAAAAAGCTTCATAATGTAGCTACTGCAAGGTGTCGAGGTTTCTCATAAATTTGTATAATAGTGGTTCAAAAATATTAAAGATATATACATTTTTTTTTAAACTTAAAATTGAAATGTTGACAAAATTCATCTAAATCACGAAAATTAAATTATTTTATAAAAATTTATAAAATGTTCAATTTACACAGCTATAAGGTTTCAAAATGTAAGACAAAGTTTCATATAAGTAGTTAATACTATAACCAAACAATCAAAAAAATAAATAAACACAGTTTTTTTTATAGAAATATAAATTTATAATTTGTTTGAAATTAGATATTTTAAAGAAGAATAACGATTTAAGTTTTTTGGTTGTAATTTAATTATACTATTTGTGGGTACCTGAAACTTTTAAAGTATGTCATGACGATATTACAATATAATTTAATTACATTTTTAAATGCAATATTTTCGTTAAGAGTAAATTAAATATACTGTATTACTAATATGTAGTAAAAAATTCCTTTAATAGCAATATCAAAAAATATACTTCGTAATATATAGGCTTAGAATCTTTTTTCATTTGCAATCATAATTTAATTTAATTACGAAGTACTTACAGAAACAGAAGCAGACAGATAAAATATAGTCATAATGCATAGTCTAAAAAACCTGAGAACTAGCCTCTTATATTATATATTTATATAAGACGATTAGGAGTTCATCTATAGGTATTGCAGGGTAGGTCACTGAAATAGTGCAACCAATAGGTACGTTAAATTGTAATTCAATCATAAATCATTGTATGCGAAAACGGAAAAACTGTTATGAGATAATCAGAAGACAGGAACAAATAGTGTCTATTTGCATATTGGATATTTTTTAATTACTTTGAACAAGAACAATTTAATATATCAGGAACTATAAGTATTACTTTTCAAGTCATAATACCAAAAATTAAAAATGCTTTCAATCATAAAATATATATAACGTATAAAACTAAATAAATTCGAAAGTTTCAAATTTATGTGATAAAATTTAATTTTGTAAACCAATTTAGTGATATTATTTAAATATATAAATATAATGACGGAAAGTTTCGAGATTCTAAAATTTATATATTTAGATTACTTCAAAATAACTTAACTAGTAAATTGTAATTATGAATTTAAGATATTTTAAAGTGAATTACTATAGTTAGAACAAATTATGAGAAACCTTGCAATAAATGTTCAAGATTTATTACCTAGAAACAAAAATCTTATCAATAAAAGTTAGGGCTTGTTACATAATGATGTTATACATCTCAAAATCTAATTAAAATTTGCAAACCTAGGTAATTAAAACGATAAACAATATTTATTCACGAAAAGAATATAATTCCACCAAACCAAACATTAACAATTTAATACAATATTTTCTATTCTAAAAAAGTAAAAATAAAATGTATTTGCTCGTATTTTTAATAATATTTCATTTATAATAACTCATCATTACACCCTGACTCTATGCCATCACATCTTATTAAGCCTAATTTTTCACTGTAGAATTTTGTGTTCGGTGTTTGGCACTCTGTCATCTGCTACAGTGCTTAAACTCATATATTGTATAGCATAATAAATGGGTACATAATACGTTATAGAAAGCAAAAGTTATGTAACGTTTTCATTTCAAATATTGATATAAAAAAAAAAGTTAGATTCCGTTTTAGTTATTAATAAAATTAGACGTAAAATTTCCATAACGTTTTAATTCTTAATAACATAAATCGGTTTAAATTAACTACCTACCTAAATATTTCGATTAAATCGAAAGTAGACAATTACAAACGTTTGTAAATAACTTAATAACAGCTAAAATATGATTAAAACTATATTATCATGTCTACAGAATAATAAAATGTTCTATGTAAAAAAATAAATAAAATATGGACGAAAACATATTTTCTTTTTAACATTATTGATGCTTAAATATTTCTGTTTTCTGTATTTTGTTTTGTTACAGTTTTCTCCAATTTTTAAGAAAATGTTTTGGAATTTTTTAATTTTGACCTCCTTCCACCCATAAAAAAAATTCAAACTTTCTAAATTTTCTAAAAAAAAACTCCTTCATTGTAAATCCACGTTTCGCAATGGGTCTAAAATTCGTCGGTACCTACACCTAAGTTAAGTTTTAATAATAATTAAGTTAACATTAATTTTTTATTAATTCTGGTTTTTTTTTTGAAAATCGGAAGAATAAATCCTTCGTGGTATACCAACAGATCCATCGGTTGTTGCTTTAAGAGGACTTGATGCCCGCATGTGTTGTCTCCGTCTTACAAGTGCATAACATAGCAAATTTTACGCTCAGCAAAACACGTGTAGCTCCGTTAAGTTAAAAATTAGAGTAAATTTACCTCTTATAAAATTTAAATTTAATTATATTATCTAGACAACCTCATGGGTTTTTTATTACATTTTAATTTTAAAGCGAGCTATGAGTAATTTATAATTGTAAATTGTTTGCACATTTTAAAGTACTCATAACTCGCTTAAAAATTAAAATATAATAAAGAGCTCATGAGGTTGTCTTGATAATAATCTTACCTTTAGATTTTATTAGAGGTAAATTTACTCTAATTTTTAATTTAACGGAGCTACGCGTGTTTTGCTGAGCGTAAAATTTGCTATGTTATTCACTCGTAAGATGGAGACAACACATGCGGGTATCACGTCCTCTTAATGATATATTTTCCCTGAGGACTCGATTTTTTTAATTTCCATCGATCTATAGGGAGGGACCCGCTACAAACGGTTTCGCAGGGTCCATATATGTTTTGGTTCCGCGCAGGAGACTTCCGTCGGTTATTGTTCAGGCTCGTAGGGTTTTGTGTACAATTAAATTATATAATCATCAATAGGCCTAAGAAATCAAGTGCTTTTATAATAGCTCACCATTGATAACAGGTCAACATAAAAAAAAAACACGTATAAATAATAAATAGGTTATTATTGTTATCTGCTATAATTGTTATTCTCATTCAATTACGGCCGCACCGTGTGGTCTGGGTCAACCGTACATACCGCATGGTAATGTGTCAAGATTAGTGTCGTTTCACCGAATTTAAAATTTCGTCCGTATCCAAAATACATCCGGATATCAGAGTTAGGAATTTGGGAGAGAGTATAAAGACATCCGATTGCAAACAATACGGCGCTTTGTACTACAGTTATTTTATCATGTTATGTGCGATTTGAATAGGACCGCTCGCGTGGCGATTATATTATTATATGATTACAATTAAACGCTTTTGAACTACACTCAACTAACCGGCGCCCAACAGTGGTATACAGAGCTATTATAATATTATGTACATAGGTACACACAATAGTAAATATTGTCGTAACTACCCTAAACATCCTGTGAAAAAAAAATTTCAATACGGAAGAAAAGACGACATACACGCATGTTTACAATATTATAAACCTCGAAATGGATAAAACCGTATATCCGATGAAAAATACAATACTTTATCCGTACCTACAGGTCGTCGAACTCTCTTTAAAGTCCGTCGGTTCCTTGTATTAGGAAATCCATGGTATAAAATGCTACCTGTACCTACAGAAAAAAATGACATTACAATGAAAGCAGAGTAGATGCAAAACCGGGGAAGTCACTCTGCTGTATAGTCGTAGATGTCGAGTGAACCTCTTAATTGAGTACCAGCTTAATTAAGACAATGTCAAGGATGTGTTAAATACTAATTCATTGATAAGGTACAAAAAAAAGATTCTGAACGGGGACCGTCTATCAGCCTTTATTTCTAAGGATATTTTTTTTATAATAGTAATTTATATAATGTTATTCGTTTTTTTATTTTCCTATTAATCTCAATAAATTGATATTAGGTGTACCTATAACAATTAACTTTGCATACTTATATAAATTTAAGAATTTTATGTAGCTGTAAAAACACTAAAGTTTTCATATTTACCATAATTTAAACGAAATTTATTATGCTTCTAAAGCTTATAAAAATAAAATAGTGCTTTTTCATTTTTGATAGAAAAATCTTATAATAGCAACTGTTTTACATTTGCAAACATCTTGACCGAGATTAAAAATGTTTATCAATATCTATGAAAAATAAAATTGAATTAAAAAATAATTTAAGTTGTATATAATGCAATTCGTTAGTTTCTACTATTAATATTTTTTTAATTGCAACAAAACAACAAAATCGTTTTAGGAGAAATTATTATTTTACGTGTGGATATCGAATGTCGATATTTGAAATTCAATCACTCATAAGTCATAACACATGTATGGCTTTACTCTAAACTTTCTTTTCTTATTACCAATATTTAACTTATGAATTATCTTGTATTACATTTTCAAGTGTTAGGTGTTTCAATTAAACATTAATTTATGAGATTTCGACTATACGGAGTAATTGACATATTTTCGTGATTATGGCGAATTTGAATACTTTAAACGCTTATAAAAAAAAAATGTATCTATAATTACTAATTATAATATGTACTATCGATACCTATTTATTAAAGAACAACTTATGTGGATCAGGTATAGTACCTAACTCCTAAGTGAAAATCTATTTTTATTATTGTAAATTCTCAATAATTTTTTATAAGCACTTGAAGTGGGAACTTTTACAAAATTCGTAAAAATCACAAGTATTTGCGAATTATTTTTATTTAGAAATTCATTTTTTCAACATTGGAGGATTTAGTAGGTACCCGTAAATTAACGATTTCTGATCGAAGGATAAGAAATTATTTTAATGCGTAAATCAAAAACAAGTAATCTTAGATACTAGAATTTTTTACCAATTTTTTATTTTAACATTTTACATGATACAATTTTCAAAACATTTTGACTCTTTTTGAGTAATTTATAGACATTTTCAATTTTTTATTTATAAATAAAAAAAATTTTCATTGTGTCAAAAAGCTTTATATAATGTTTTACAAGATCCCTCATAAGTAGTTTTAATAGAAGTTTAAAAATATTAAAGTTACATAGCCATGATTTTTTTTATAATTATTTAAAACATCATAAATGTTGACACTATTTATTATATTGGTCAAAATATCGAAAATCTCGAAAGTTTACATATTTTATAGTTAAATGTACAAAATGGTTAAATTTTTATAGCTAAGGATTTAAAATTTAAAACTAGGTTTCTCATAAGTAGGTACCTAAGTATTTCATAGGTACTGTAAACAAAAATTCTAAAAATATATATACAACCACAGTTTTTTTAACTACTTACATTTAAAATTTAAATTTAAACGAAGAATAATTTTCATTTTATTTTGTTGAAATTTAAAAATATTATTTGTTGATACATTTTCAAATGCACTTTTTCCGCCAAAAATTATTTTAACCAATTGCTTCATAACAATTATTACTTTAATAGCAATAATACCATATTATTTATATTTTCATTATAGTAAATACTATGGGCTGATGGACCAGAATCGATTCAGAAGACTCACGTGAATCCAAGAAATAATTTTGTACCAAATAACGTCCCTAATCAATTATAATACAACAATATAGGTATTGTCTCGATAGTATGCTGAAGTATGAGTATTATGCGATATTCCACCGAGGAAAAATACAATGATCGTGCATTTTCTCGCAGTACAATAATTTTAAATGATGTTTCTATTTACTTATACTCTATTTATTTACTATATAATATTATAATCGAACCGCAACTGGAATTTAAGGAACTTATTTTACAGCTAATCTGCGAATTTACCGGATGATCAATTTAACGTAACTACGTAAGCCAGTCATTTTTCAAGTATTTTTAACTTTTTTTTTTTTAGTGAAATTTTAAGTATTTATTGTTACTCGTACACTGAAATTACAGCGAAATAAGAAAATTATTTAAGGAGAAATCGTTATTTTTCGGTTGAATATCCAATGTCGAACAAATTTTAACTTCAAATGCCCATCGAAATTTAATTTGACTTTCCACTTACTGCAGTAAGTTTCTTTTTTTTTTTTGAAGGTAGACAAACGTATAATATGAGGAATTGTGTATTGAATTTTTAAATCTTAGATATAAAAATATATTGTTTTATGAATTTCTAACTCAAAATAATTTGAAATTTTCCCTATTTTGACAAATATTGTCAAAATTCTGACTTCCGACACTCTTACAAATTATTGTGAATTTACACTCACTTTTTTTTTTAGTTTACACAGATAATAACTTATAAACTTAGGACTCGGTCCCTCTACCTCTGAATGCAGTTAAAAAGTGTCCCCCTTAAAAGTTAGTATTAACGTTATTCAGGATTAACTGTCGAGTGCACCAACCAGATTAAAAGTTAAATGGATCACTCCGTAGACCTAAGTTCTATACGTCTACACTTACTATTATACACAATATTAGACGATGATAATAATAATAATACAGTGTTATTGTGTCTGGCTCACGCAGATTATAATATATCGATTGCACGAATATATCGACATATATCGAGACGCTGACTCTGGTGTTTTTCAACACGTTTCTTTTTTTTTTAAATAGATTTAACCGCCTCGGTACAATCATTCATCAATAAAATGTTAGCATATAGTTTGTTCTATTTGTTTATTATTATGTGATTCATACACGCGAAACCAAAATTCGCTCGATAAGCGGAAAAAATTGTTTGAATTGCGTTTTGGGCACGCTCATTTTATAGCATCTGACATCGATGCTGAAGTATTTTGTTTTTAGAACAACGCTGCTTGCTACACAAATGAACAAACGTTTCCGATAGACTTGTCCATCTTTTTAAGTTTTACAGTAGGTACAATTGGGACATATATTGCACTCCAATTAGCACTTAATTATTAAATAACTCATATTTTGCACTTAATAAAAACGGAGTATAATATTTTCTTTAAAAAAATGTATTCATCATTATTTATGGTTTTTTTTTTAAATCTAAAAATCACAATTTGGGGGGCCATTGACGTTGGGGGAGGGGGGGTATTATTACGTTGGTATTATTATAGGTACCTACCTCATTTGTAAAATATATATTATTAAATAGGTATTTAGTTTTTCATATCAGACAAATGTGATGATTAAATGTGTTATAGTGTCTGATTGCTATACAATTAGGGAGTATCTACATATTGGGGTTTATGGAAATCAATAAAATACGCCCTGAATTTATAAATTTTAATAAACAATAAACATCATATTATAGAACCCATAAATAAATGTCTTAATAATTTAAGTTCAATAATATTGCTATATGAAAAAATACGCTCGAAAATATGCGAACAACGAAGCGAAAAATCGGTACCACGTGAAAAAATATATTACACGTACCTCTCCGTGCATGTCGGAAAATCGATTATGTATGTTTCGAGCAAAAGACCGATCGAAAAATAAAACTTTTCACCCACCATAACGGCATAACACAATATATAATATGTACGGTATTTATTATGTACATCATCATAAATGTACAATAATATTATATTATTATGTTAATACTACCTATATAGGTAAATCCGTAGCCTTGAATTTATATTGTATTCGCCCGACGTCTAGACACTATCTATAGACTGTTATAATACGTTATTATATAATGTGAAATTAACAAAAGCAAAAACAAAATCACGTTACATACTATTATTATTATTATTCGAAAACGGCCGACACGCTCGGCATTTGCCGCGCAAAGACTCGTTTCCTCGTTTCCCGCTGTATATTATAGTTATACGACGTGGTCAGCTTAAGTACAATGACGATAAATGTATATAGATATATATATTTATATACAATTTTAAATCTTTATGCTGCAGCAACTGCACACACAGCTCGTTAACGACTTGCTGCAGTCGACCTCGACCCGGTCCGCCTTTCACATCTGCGCCGATCCGTTGGTTTTTCGTGCGTCGTCGATTATCGTCTACATATTTAGGTATTATAATAAAATGAAAACACAATATTATTTTAGTACCCTTCGACCCGGCAGGAGACTACGACACGCGACGTGCATAAATCTTTAGTATTATATAAAATCATTTGTTGCTATATATAACTATTATCACCCATTTTTAATTTTCGAATAAATACAATTTAACTGCCGTTCGTTCATAATCGCCAATGTATCTGACCGTTTATTGGAAAATTAGTGTAGTCTGGGGAGGGGGGGAGGTCCGTCCACATTATTAAAGAAGAATTCAAATCAATGACAAAGCAACACATGATTTGACAACCTTTTAAAAACTCTCAAGTTACTAGCTGCTCTTTATGTCAAAATGTAAATTTTACATGTTTGGTAGTTTTAAATTAAATACGGCGACTGCCTTCTCCCAGGTTTTTCCGTCTGAATCATATCATCTTTCTTATTATCCGAATATATTATACACCAAGTTTATAATATGAAAAACCTACTTCTACTAGGTACAATCGGCTTGGTATAACTTGTATAAGAGCGTTCTATACCTACCTATAGGTGATGTATTTGCTAAAGGAACGATACTTATTTTTTTGGAAATTTTAGTAATGCCATTCAATTTATAGAACGAAATGGATTATTAACAGACTTCTGAACGATCTCGATTTGTGATTTTTGTGATGTCTACGAGCATATGATGTACTGCATAATACTCCTAAAAATTGCATTATATAAAATATAATCACTTATTGACGTCGTATTTTTTATACTACGACAATATCGTTTACTGCAGCCGAGTGGTTACCTACTTTATTGTTTAGATTTTTAAGTCCCTGTTGGAAAAACAAATTAAGAACCTTGTTTGTTGTTTGATCCTAAGCTACATAATAATATTGCAAATTTTATCATTTTTTTGACTAATTAAATAACTTGTGAATTGATTGTAATTTTGACAAATTTGATACAATTTGAACTGATTCAAATTTCAAATATTTACAGTTATTCGTTTTTAAATTACAACAAAAAAAAACAAAATTTTGTTAAAAATTGGTTTTACGTAAAATATCATAAATCATTTTAAACATAAAAAAAAAATTATCTTTATATTTCCATATTTTAACAAATTTTGTAAAAAAAAATTTTATTTTAAAGCTCATAAAAAAACAATTTGACTATATAATATTATGTTCGATTTTGTTTTATTTTAGTAAGAACCTCATAGTAAAATATATATATATTTTTCCAAATTTTTTTGGTTTTCCCCTTTTATTTTTGAAAGAGCTGAGAATTGTATTTTACATTTTACTTTATTTACGTCATACATCTCCGTACGACTACAAAAATTGGATATTTTTCTTGTCTTGAACAAATCAAGATAAATATATTGTTTGCGTACTTCAATGCTAAACGACTGATTAAAATCATTTTCAATGGTATCTATTGAAAATGCTTTAACAAATTCACTAAATTACTATGAATTTGGTATAAAAATCCAAGAGCAACTAAGAAATAATGATATACGTAATAAGAATTTAATATCTTTGGTCAAATATTATATTTATATTCTAATTTCGTTGTTTAACTTAAGCATAGGTGCGTACCTATATTTATATATCATTATTTATTAATAATAGCTTCAGATTATAATTTGTGTTATAAATGTTATTGTTAATTATTTTAATATACAATTCAATGAAATGTTAATGCTACCGAAATGTATAACTATTAACTCCACCATCATTGCCATATATCATAAACGTAAGACTATATTTTGTGGAATTGATTGATAGGTTAGGTTAAGAACTTAAGATGTATATTTTATCAAAAAAAAAAAATTGTTTTTTGAAAGGATCTGTAGACTGTGGTAGTACCAATGGTAAAGCAATGAAATTATAACATAAATTATTGACAAAAATGTAGAAAATTTATGAAAAAGTTGTTATTACTCGTATGGAGTATAAACTATAATATAGCCACAGAACTATAATATGTACACGCACAATGCACGCAACAGGTACTATTAAAGACCACCTTTTGGAGGCCCACTGATGTGATTCAAAACTATCATCTACCTAAATAGAATAATGAGAGTCGACATGCTAATTCGGAATAAATTATAATGTACAATCATTTTCAACTAAGAAACAGTGTAAATCACTATGGTAAAATATAAGTATATGTTACAGATAACAATGTTTAGACAACAAATGACCGAATCAGCTGCTTTGACGTATAAATATATTATAGTATAATGGGTTTATTAAAAATATAAAAATATAATTATTATATAACACGTCATTTGGATAATGTGTACAACTATTGAGTCAGTCCAGTAGTAAACCGTTTAATACCTAGTAATATATGAACGAGTTAACAATGTAAAAGGTAGGTATAGCTAATTTTATCTTTTTAACTTAACTTTTAAACTTAATAGATTTTTATTGATATTAATTATTAACCTAATAATTAACGAGTTACTTTCAATAAAATCCAAGTTACGTTTATTTGGAAATAATTAAATAATACATTTATAAATATAATGAAATAACTATCTAATATGATAAGAAATTAAAAATTAATTTCTTAAATTTACTTCTTATTCCCTTTAGCCAGAATTTTTCAATTAAAATAACATATTTTTATACGACGTGGGTATTTATTTAAGACTATAATATTATATTGGCTAATGGCTAATTATATAATTTAAAAAAAAAATCCACCTATTTAAAGTCATTAAGTTGATTGTCGGTATTATAACTCTTAACTGAGATAAAAACTTTTTTTCAAGTTCATTCTCTCAACTTTTGATTTATTTATTTATTATTCTTGTTTCATCTTATTATGATACGCGTCCTATACTTCTATCACAAAATAATAGTTTATTAAATCTACTAATATAGTTGTACAATAATATAGATGGTCTTGTACTTTTTTCAAACCCAGCAATACATTCCGAGACATGTATTAAAAAATTCTGGAGTCGTTTATTAATGAGCGAACACCTCCTGGTGATGGTTGATTGGTATAAGAGCTGATAATGTTCTGCGTACAGGTGATTGATTTAAAAATATAAATTAAAACAAAAATATTTAATACATTCGGAAACACTCGTAGCTAGTTCAGCTTCCTCCCATCTCCCTCGAGCAAATCCCGGCCGAGCACCTGCGTGTTATCTAATTACATATCTGTGTAAGATGTACCAGGTATGTTATACCTGTATAATGCATGTACCTATATATATTATGTTTGTTACACTAGCCTATTAAACTGTCCATTCGAGGGGGATTTTTTGCCAGGTTTAATTTTTCTTCTCGTTAAAACCCATATGTCGAGGTACGCCTTCGACAAAACTCGCACTCGTGTACATTTTATGATTTACTCATAAACGAGTGCGTACCACATCATAGTACACATAATAATTAATAAGTGTAATTCAAAAACAAATGACCGTAGATAGGTACGTGTAATTTTCACCGAATGTTTGTACTTGTATTTCATATACATGGCAGTGGCGTATGTACGAATTATCACTAGTCAAGCATAGCACGACTAACATAGCCATAACTATACATTTTTTAAGGAGTGGGTGGTTGTAATTATGACATATTCAGTACAAATAAAAATTGCGCAATTTAATTTTATAATTATTATGTAAAATTAATTTTTTGATTTTTTTTTAAAAATATTGACAGTGTCATTTATATATTTTAATGTTATATTACTATGAATTTAACATTAAAGTCAATAAGTCATCAAAGGAAGTCCTGACAAACTAACATTTCCTTGTTGATTCCTCAAAAACGATTATCGATTTTAATCAACCAGCTAACTTAATCACGGTGAAAAACTGTAAACAGTGTAGATATACGACATTCAATGCTTTAATTGAACCTGCAATTTAACTATGGACTCTGACCTAGGGGGCCTCCCCCCTATATATGCCACTGAATTACATGGTATAATTTTCAAATTATTTTAACTCGATTCGAGCTATTTATACGGTTTACATTTTCGGTTTTTTGTAGTTTTTTTCTATAAATATATATATAAATTGTTATATTGATATCTAAGATTTGAAAATTTAAATCAAGGTTCCTCGTAAGTTTTTATAACTGCAGTTCAAAAATATTAAAGATGCATTATAGGTGTAATTAAAATGTTAAGGACTTAAAATTTTTATAGTTTCATTATTGTTCATTATTTTTATCATTTAATATAATTAACATATTTTTATTGGTAGTTGGTCAATTGTCAGATCATAGCCAAAATGTCTTTGAAAAGTAAAAAAATAAAATGTTCAAAATTCAAAACACGAAATACTGATTCAATATAAGATTTAAAACACATAATTTATGGGCGTTTTCGATTTAATTTTGGCAAATAATTCGAGGTAAAGGAACAATCAAGTGCATAACTATCAACTACTAAATACCAATACCGCCAAATCATATGTATATTTTATGTTGTATATAATACAGTTATTGATTTACAAAGTATAATAAATTTCATTACATATTGCAAATTTGCATTAATAAAAATATAATAAATAATATATTATATTTAATTAAATATTGTGAATACGTTTTTTATACGTGCAATTTTGAGGAATATATATCATAGCTATATAGAAACCAAGACAAATAATATATTAGTTATGTAATATACAGAACGTGGTGTAAGGCGTGGGGGGAATACCGGTCAGTGGGTATAGGTATAGGTAATACTGGTAACCGATGTTCCTAGAAAAATATCATATTTCGAGGTATATACAGACACTTTGGCTTAACAAATAATGTTGTCGTAGTATAAAATATAACATAACTACAAGTGATGATTATATGATTATTTTCATTGTAAAACATACGTTATTATTTTTTTTCCACAGCTATATTAAAAAATATAAACTTTCGTCATGATTTTTATGATAATTTTACTTAGTCGAAGTCTAATATGAACCAAAAATACCTAATTACCTACACAATACATTTTCGTAGTCAAGTAGGTATTACAATATTATAGTTATTTTTGTAAAACATATAATATACGAGAGAGAGGTAATTACCATTTAAAAGTCACGGGGTGATAGCCCGGCCATTTGCGATTCTTTTAAAAAAAAAAAATCTTGTTCTTACAAACTTGGAACTTAGTCAATATTTTGTGGTTTCCGGTCGTCGATATAACACTATAGTACTTAAATTAATATTTTAAAGATGTTACATTATACTCGCTAGTAGCTTAGGTAATCCCCGAATATAATTTTTTTTTTCCTATTGTAGTTAATATAGTAGATCAAAATGTAGGTAAACTTATTGTGAATAATATAAACGATGGGTACAAAATAGCAAAAGTATACACAAACTGCTAATTAGTAAATAAAACTGATACTATAATATTTAAAAAAAGAGGGAAACTTAGTAACCTCTCTGCTGTACATTACGTGTCGTTTGTACCACGTCATTCAATAAGTCACTGTATACACGTGTTCAATTTTAATTCAATGATAAATCATTGCATACGAAAAACGGTTCTGATTGAAGACCACTGTCTATCAGCCTACCTATATAGGTATTATTACTAAGAGTATATTAGTTTATGTTGTACTTAACTATTTATATAACCATTATAATATTATAGTAATTCATTCTACTATTAGTATTAAGGCGTGTTGAATTATTTTTTACCGAAATCGTTGCATTTATTATAACATTAATATTTAATTATTAAAATAGTATAATATATTATTAGTGACTATCGTCATTAACTATTTAGTCAATATAGAAGACTTACCGTAGGTTTGTGTAGGTTGAATAAAACTGTAGGTTTAAATTTATTGTCATTGTGTACCAACAATGTATATAAAGTAAAAATGTACAATAACATATAGGTTTTAAGTAGCCACGAATTTATTTTTTAATTACGATTAAATAACTTAAATCATTATTCTTCGTTAAAATATCTCATTTTGTCCAAATTTAAACGTAAAATGTCTAAAAAAAAAAATCGTGTATTTATATGTTTAATGTTTTTAAATAGGTACCGTTACAATAACCACTTATGAGGAACCATATATTAAGTTTTAAAGTTCTATACATTTTCGGTTTTCCTGATTTTATATTTATTTTCCCGATTATTCTAAAAAGGATTTTGAACTTTTTAATTTTGACCTCCCAAAATAAGTATAACTAGATTCATGTTCTTACTAGAAAAGACATTGAAGTAGGGCTTGCAAACGTTATAATACCGTTAAGATTAAACTTTTTTTTTTTATTTTTTTTTATTATTTTTATTTTTAGAACTTTCAGCCTAAACTATATAGTTCGACAATTAATTATAACGTTATATTTGACTAAAGACGATTGAAATTTGTAAACGTAATTATAACGGAAAGCGACAATCAAAAATAATTAAAAACCGCAAAACAAAACATAACGATTGACAAAATATGTTATAGTACTTATATTATTAAACAAAACATAACGCAAAACTCAATATTTTAAAATCTATTTATTTAAAAGGTCTATCGGTTTGGCAGAAACATGTATATCATGCAAACAATCTAAAGGGGGATTCACACTACACCGTGTCGTGTAAAATAATCACGGTTACCACAGTTACCAAACGATACGGCATAGTTGAATATATTCGGTTTATAAATTCAATATTTATTAACACTATTCTAAATAACGATGAACTCAAGACTTGTATAACGTTTTAATTATGGATAACGATAAACGCAAAACTTGGATAACGTTTTAATTCTGAATAACGATAAACGCAAAATTGTGGAACGCTGTGACTGTAAATAACATAAAACCGATTTTTTTTTCAAATTTTTTCAAGCCCCGCCCATTGATGTTAAAAACCAAAACATTTTTTCTACTATAAATTAGACGTGAAATCATATTATACCTATCACTGAAAAAAAACACGTCATTGTAAAATCAATAATACACATTCATGCTCCGTTCGCAGAATTTTATTATATTATATTATACGTTTAAAATGTTTTAATTAATAATGCTAATATTTAAAATGAATTTGCGTGTTATGTTTAGGTACACCGCCGCACCGTCGTCCTTGAATTTCGACGGGATGACTGCAAGTCATGTGAACAACTATTGTGATAATATTATATTGTGATCTATTTCATTATTACTCTCCGCGGGTCTTCCCTAATCATACGCATACATACCGAGTGAAGTGGTAGCGCATCGTGAGCAAAATACAAGAGTTAAAAAATTGTAAGTCATAGAATTTATGATCCAATTGTAACATGTCGCGCAAACGGAACTCAAAAATATGTATTAGCTACTGAGTTATATATGTAACTGATCTATAGAGTAGTGTACCCCTTTTTTGTGAACACACTTTATATTATAGTTCGACGAGATATTGCAGATGAACTGCTGTATACGAAGAAAGGATGCGGATTTTTAAATTTTGATCTCCTAAAAAATACCAACTATAGATTCATTTTCTTATCAAAAAAGATATTGAAATTGAAAACCAGAGCATTGTTTCTACCATAAAGTATAATGTAGATACACTTAAGTATACAAAAATAAAAAAACCTTTATAAAATCAATATATTATCGGTCCGTTTTCAGAATCTATAACACTATAATATATTATATTATATTGTTAGGTATACATTTAAAACGTTTTAGTTAAACGTAAATATTTAAAATGAGTTTGCGTGTTCTGCCATATCATCCTAGAAATAATTTCGATAGGACGACTGCAAGTTGTGTAAATAACTGTTACAATAATAATGTTATATTATTATAATACATAGTGATCAGCTATATCGTTATTACACTCCACGGGTCTCCTCTGATTATAGTCACATATATATTTCCTACAGAGGGATAAGACGATGGACAAAGGAAAAATAAAATCACACTGTGTGTATATATACATACACAGGTGTATATAAGTATAATATAATATGTATATAATTAATACGAATTCCGCAATTTTATCGGAAAATACAGCGTGTCACGTCGTGGAATGTCCACGTCTGTCGTCTATTATATATTATATTTTATGTGTGTGTGTATATAGTTTGTTCCTTACACGAGTACACATAAATATACGCAGTTTGTATAGCATTAATATTAACAACGTCTTTGGGCGTTGAAGTAGACACCATAACTTATAAGCGCAGACCCAGTAAGACTATACAGTATAAGGTATAATAATATATAAACATATGCACACATTCGTTATTCGTATATTATATAGTTATAAGCATATTAATATTATATTATAGTCTATTATTTTATTATGATAACGTTTTTAAGACTTGGCAATAGGTTTTGATTATTTTTTACATTTAAGCATATAGGGTACCCGTGGTATTCGTATATGGAAAAAATTTTCAATAACGAATAGTATAATTTACATTTTCATTAGCCAACTAAAAATACAACTATTGAAACACTAGGCTTCAAATATAATCTTGTTGGTTGTTCGACCGTTGCAAACAATTTGTTTCTTTCACACATTATAGATATTAATATATCATGGCAACCTGTTTTTAAATAAAAAAAAATAACTTCTACCTATTTTCTATGATTATTAATTTGAATTGAAATAAAGTTAACGCTATTCTATATTTAACTATATTGAATATGTAAGCGCTATTATAAATTAAAATATGGCGTATGTCCCTTTATTCGAATTTTATGCTATATTCTTACTATACTTAATTTAAAACTATTACATAAAAATGTATTTTAAAAATAAAATGTAACACTATGTTATGCTCATTTTTAGGTTTGAGTACATTATGGTTTGATGCCCTACGTCATTTGGGGGGGGGGTCCTATTTTATATTACATTATAGATCTCGCTGCACGTTATAATTTATATTATCAACTGCAATGATATGACATGTACTGACGTAACGTGTGTGTGTATAAACGACTATCTCGCTCGTATACATTACAGCCAAATAGGTATTTTAGTGAGCGTCTATTAATTGTATATACGTCTATACACGAGCTATGTCGACTAGGACGCGCGTGGCTAGAAGAGGATGGCGGTGGAGGTGGTCCGTTCGCGCTAGAGAAGAGGCGAATGCGCTGCGGCGGTGGCTGTCATTACCGGAGATATAACGGTAAACCTGCGGCAGCAGCGACGAATCCGTCGGTCGGCGGTGGATGGGTGGGCGGGCGGGGCGAGTAGGTAGGTAGGTTAGATACATAGGTAGGTAGGTAGGTTAGGCAGGTAGGTAGTGAGTACGTGCGCGCGGCGTTCGGCGTTGTGTCCGGGCGTTGAACTCTCCCGCCGCCGAAGACAAGAGTCAACACTCCGGCGTACAACCGATCTCCCCCAAGTGCCTCCCATGTATATCCATATATATATATATAATATGCACGAACGCTCACCTTGCACACGCTCTTCTCGTCCACACTCGTCGTCATTATGTTATAATAATAATAAAAATTATAATCATTTTATAAAAAATTATAATAATATATTGATAGGTATACCTACGTGATATTGTACTATTACATAATAATATTATAGGTACCTACCATTCGGGCTACCTATGTCTAATAATCGAGCTCGCGGCCACGACGGAATGTCAAGCCGTTGGCAGCAGCAGACTTCTCGTGATACGCACAGCTCAAGCTACAGTCTCCGAGAATGTTTGACTTAAACGCAAAAATAAATTGCCAGGGGCATGGTATATTATAATAGGACATGACTATAAAAATTAAGTTTTGCCCAGACAGTTGAGAGACACTTATATACGATCCAGGAGGTCTCGGAACTTTAGGAGTTTGCATATTTGCTTGGAAAGTGCATAATATATTGAAATTCTGCAGGTGGTTTATGCGTTTATTTCATAATGCACAAATTTCAAATACTAAAATTTGTATTTTTAAATATTTTATTATATTTTTAATAAGAGATATTATACAAATATAAAATGTACCTATATTATATTATACGTTTTAAAAAAAAATTGAGTTACTTAAAATAAATGTCCACGACAATATCAGGATATTCGTCTTATATAAATATTCATTTTTTATATACAAATGTAATTGTGCTATATAGTTAAATATTATTTAAGACAAATGCATCATACCAAACCTACTATAATCAATCATGAAATAGTATATACCTACCTACTTGAGCTTGTTTTGTTGGTATATTTTGTATTTGTCCACGTAAAGTCACAAAATGAATATCTCAAGCTATTTCAAATGTATTCCGAAGGCGAAACTAGCAGTTTTAAGTACAACTAAAATGTCGTCTGGACACAGATATTTGTATTTTGTACAATTATCTAGATACAATTGTAAAGTTGGATAAATTTTACATTTTTTTTTTATTTGGACAAAATGTCAAAATATATAAGTAAGATAATTACACAGGGCCGGTTAAGGGGGTGACTAGGTGTGCCCCAGCACCAGGCCCCGCGCCTTAAGTAGTATTATAACACGTAGTATAAATTTATATTGTATATTTATAATCTAAACTTACGTATTAGGTGTGACGCACTACAAATAAACATCGAAGTACGGTTAGTTTGAAAACTAATAACTTGTAAGTTATAGGTAATCCAGTAAGTATAAAAAAATTTCTTGAAATCGGGGAGACTTATTCAAAATTCATTAATCCATTATCAAGGGGACCTAGTATTAATCGGACTATGTGCTAAAAGCCATTTTAAGTATTTGTTTAAGGGTTTAGGAAGAGAACCCTTTCATAAAAAAAAAAAATTTCGCTACACACTTAAAAAAAAATACCATAATATTATAGTTGATCAAATTATAGTATATATAACTATTTTATAGGTAAAATAACTAAAATGATTTACTTATTATGAGTATATAAATATAGTTATTTTTATGTTAATGTTTACTATATTTTATAGTTAAAGAAGTTTTTAATGTTTGAATTATTCAAAAAATATAGGTAGTTAAAATAGCATATTTCAGTTCGAATAACTATAATAACATGACTATGATATTTTAGTAAATCTGACTAACCTAATAGCCTAAAGTAATTGTAATGTACAGTCAATTCTACTATTTTTATAGTACAAAAAACTGTTTTGTTATTATTCCTCTATTTTGATTTGATAATAATTCATCGTGAAAAATAAACTCGCCCACAACATATGCACGTTGACGTGAATATTGAGTTAATTAGCATTATTTTCATTTAATGTAAAATTAAACGAGAAATAAAAAAAATGTTTGCGTGCCGTGAAAATTTGTCCAACGTGCCACTTTTTGGACGCGTGCCATAGGTTCCTGGAAATCCATTTCTACACTTTGTTCGTAACAATTTAAAAATATTATTCTAATAATTTTAAAAATGTCACTGTGTGTACCAAATAATAATTTATGGTGAACGTAAAAAAGGCAAACATTTGGCAAAACGTTTCAAGACTCTACGATTAACATGTTTTAAAGTAGGTACATACAACAAAATAACCAAACAAAATAAGTAAGTTATTTTTTGTTTAAATATCCAATTTTTCAAAATGTTTGATTCGAATCATTTAAAAAATAACCGTGTCTGTGTATTGTTGATGTTTTTGAACTGCAGTAGAAACAAATTTACGAGGAACTCATTAAATGTATTGTCAAGTTTGCGATACATTTTAGCCTATAAATTATTTTTTAAAAGGGGTTCAACCCAAACGTTTCCAGAAAACGAGTCAACGAGAATTTACAATGGTTAAAATATGTGACTCGTGGTTCTTAGCATCCAAACATGGAGTCATTTTTCGTCTGGTCCAATCCGGTTCTGGTAGATTTTCAAAAAGAAATTATTAGTCACGTGATGAAAATCCTAATAAAAAATAAACAATCTCAAATATACATTATACATCAGTGTATAGACGCGTTTAGTCTTCGCTGTTTGCTGAATAACACAATAAACTATAAGCTTGTTGGTAGTCTGTGAATAACGATGGTATGTTAAAATAGTAATGACCAATATAATAGCATTAGTATATCAGTTTCATAGTTATTAAAATGCAATTCGATAAATAATTTATATTTTATATTAATAAAATCAGGTTTCTAACTATTAACGAATATTATATTGTTTTGAAATCCAGTTGCGCTTTGTTTTTTTGTTATTAATTCTAATTCGTGTTCAGTTTAAAGTATATGATTGCCAGGGCTCTTCTGCGTTGTTATATCTTCAATAAAACAAATAGCCAACATTATTAGATTTAAATTATAATATGCACAATATACGATCTCAAGACTTAAAGTTTAAACCTTGACAGTTTTTTTTATTATTTTGGTAGTAGTTATACCTACTTGTGTAATTATACAATATATTTGGGTATTAAATGATGGGACAAAAGGTGTTCCGCTAATTATAATATTATGAATGTCAATTCAAACAATATTTACCAGAAATAAAGTTTGCGTCTGAGAACCAGTGATGTTCTCGACTGCCATTTTAGACATGGCAGGTTGAAACATGTTATTGTACACGTGTCTCATTAAAAAAAAAAAACAATTAAACATTTTGCGGAAAAAATAAGAAAAAACGTAATTGTATGCTATACTTAATTGAAGTTACATTCACAGCGGTGGAACAACTGGAATTTTAATCGATAGAATTTCCACGTAGGTACCTCCATACACATTCTGCGATTTAAACGAAAAATAATAAAACATAAAAATATAATATATAATTGCATTTATGGTTGTTTTGAATAATGATTTTATAAATATAAAATAAATAGGTAGCAATATTGATATTAATGTGCACAGTAAAGTCAGAAAATATTTCGTTCAAACATTGCGTTATTTTTGTTTAAGAAAATTTTATATATTTTTTTTTATGAAATTTGTTTATATTAAGTAGATTTTTATCATAAATTATTATTGTTTTACTAAAGCATAGTACTTATTATAATATTATATTAAATGCATATTGACGATAATTGAGATTATAAAAGTGTTTTAATAATTAATGAATTTATTGATATAAATAAATTTAAAGTGACATATTTTTATATATATAAATATATTATATATTATATACATAGACGCAAATAGGAAAGGCTCTACGGATTAAGCCATCCCCCAAAAAAATTTTTAAACTTATTCAATGCTATTATAATTGGGCTTCCACCCCCTCCAAATATCAAACTCTATTTGAGCCTATGAATTTATAGGAGTTTGACAAGCTACTGCTAATAGGTTGATACCTATATATGTCTTAAAAAAACATTTAATTAAGGCAATGTGACAATCGACAAATTGTTGCGATTTTATGTATGGAACTCTCACAATAAAATTGTCTATATGAAATGTTTATACGACGTAAATTTGAATTATTAATTATTTATTCCTTATTTTTTTGGAATTTAGGAATCAACATCTAAGGTCATTAGCCTGAAGGTTATTTAGTAAGTTTTTTACTGTAGGGAGTGTACTGTTGGTTAGAACACTTGTATGTGTGGCACTGTGGCGAGAATTTGACACTAAAACCCGGGTGGTCACCCATCCGGGAACTAGTGACACCGGTTAATGCTTGACCTCTGAACACATTAATGACTGAGGCCAACCACCGTGCAACTCATGAATTATTATTATTATATATAACATTATAACTTAGTCATAATAATTGTTTTACTGAAGCATAATAATATAGACGCACATAGTGTCAAATTAATTTTATGTGGAATTAAAAAATGTTTTAATCAATAAATTTGTTTAAAGTGTGTAATGAGTGAAAGTAAAATAAAGTGGCATATATAAGTGTATATATTAATCTCGTATCAATCCGCTTTTGGGAGGATGTGTCTTCAAAAAAAACCTTTAACTAAGACAATGACAATCGAAAAATCATTGCGATTCTGAGAAGCACTCTCGCAATCTCTGATTGATCGACCAAGTTGTGTACGTTCCATGAAATCAATAAAACTAAACAATTTTATTCGTGTAGCTATTTATACAAAACAGGATATAACAGAGAAAAAATTGACATCAGGTATGTGGTCGATCAATGAAAAATCATGTACAAGGCATCTCACCTAATGGTAACACTAATATATTATCCTTCGGTTTATGCAAGTATACCTATAAGTATATTACACTTGCACCTATATATTTATTCAGATTTATAATATATCATATAATATTGGAACTATAATAATTATTATGTGCTGATAATATTATAGGTACGATTGCAGGTAATTGAAGCATAACAAACTATTAATATATTATTTTAAAATTGTATTTAGGTAGATACCTCACCCCATTTTTTTTCTTTAGTTTCTGATTTTTGGAATTTTAAATTTACTTGAAGACCATATTTTCGAGTACTTTAGATATTGTTGTACTATATTCAACAAGTGTCCTGTGCGAGATAATACAGATTTGTGTTTTTCAAACGAAAACCACTCGCTTTAAAATATTCAGCAGATGATTTTGTTTCAACATGTTGATTTTTTCTTAGCATAAACACTTTAATAACGAAATCACCCTGTATACAACCGGACGTGGCGGCCAGGTCCTATTTTATTGTAATTATATTTATTTAGCACTACCAAAATGTCATTAGGGAACACCGCGCGCGAATACGAATTAAAATCCAATTGTAGGACATTTACCGCGACGACGACGGTGACAGTAATAAAAAATAATAATAATGTATATACACCGGACACGCCATTTTTCGCCATTCATCCGGCAACTATATATGATTAGACATAACGGAACAAAATACTATATAATAAAATAATAATATATATATATATACAATAATATCTGTACGTCCGTCGTCCGATGGTTCGTATTTTCTGCCACAGATATATACCATTCAAAACACACCGTAATAAATCACGTCCGAGTCGTAACAAGTGTTTAAGTATACGTATAGTATACAGGTTGCACTTATTTTTGTCGTATTGCACTCGGAACAGAAAAAGGAAATGTTCGCCGATAATAAATTGCACTCTTTCCAATCGTTGCATAAAGCCTATTTACCAGAAATGGACGGTTTGGAGAATAATTTGATAGGTGTTTATATATTCCATATACCTAGTTAATTGGTTTTATCATATTTTACTGCGATATAATATTGCGTACAGTGGAAAAATAATAATATAAAAATATTTTGGGTTCCTCCAAATGAATAAACATTAATATCACATCGAGACCTTTTTACAAAATTAATAAAATGTTACAATTTAAATACTACGCTGATGGTACAATATTTCAATAATAAAATACATAATATATTATGAAAATTGTATTCAAGTTTATCTCTATAAATTAGTTACCTCGTCGTGTAATCTTAATAATTGTTATTGTGTAATACTCTAAATCGATTGACCAACACACACACACATATGTCAACCAAACTTAATCTTATTAACTATAAGTGGAATCGAAATCGGATTGAGTGAAATTCGTCCATTCAGGAGTTTTTAGCCATAGTGGCGATTCTAACGCGTTACCTTTTTTGAACACAAGTGCATTCAAAAACATTTAGCTGGTTTGGGTAAGGCGAGTGCGCAGTTATTCGACAAACCCCTAATGGACCTACCGTGGTGATGAGGGTATCAACCGTGTCAACCGTATAGAGTCAAGGCAATGGGCCAATGGGGACAAATTGGAATTGGCCCTAGGATCGTGACGTTTACCTAAACCGTCAAGAACAGAGGGCGGGGCCCGCCTTTACGGTAGTAAGTGCATTGCTATAGCTCGCGATGCTGGTCCATGCTGAATTGATAATGAAAAAAAAAAGAACGTATATATAGGTACGTTGTAAGCCAATCGAAACCATCTGTGTTGTAAGTACCTATAGGTACACGGGTGCGCTGCAGGATCGTGCAGGATATATTATTGCGGATAAATAGATAGATAATATTATTACCTACTCTCGAGTCTAAGAGTAGATATTATATTAACACGGAAAACATTATATTATGCTCCCCAGCTGATACCGTGACCTGTTACGTCAGTCACACATCAATCGAGGACAAGATATAGATTTATCATAAGTATTATCTGTCAACTCTGCATAAAATTATTTATACTAATTAATCACTATATAATCTGCGCGCACTATTCGCTATATTATTATATTTCATTAAGTTATATCAGTATTTATCACACTAACCATCGTGCACGTTATGCGCTGTTCAACATAATTCAATTTAAAATGTATTAAAAAATTAAATAAAATAAATCACATGATACAGCAGCAGTCTTTTAGTCATCAGACTATATTCGTTTGTTTTTGCATAACAACTTATAGTCCTGCAGATTATATTAGCAAATAACTCATGAGTCATTAAGAATATTACGATACTTACTGTAATATTTCTATATTAGATTCTTGAAATTGTCTTAGTTACACCAAATAATATTTTAATACAATATACCTGTGATCATGGACAGTCTGCAGGATCAGCTCCACCCCGGGATACAGGAATATTCCGGTTGCCTGGTATTATATACATAGTATATTATTACCACGATTACCTGTTGGCTATAATAATTATATATTTTATTTGTATAAAATATTCAGGATTATAATTTTTGAATTTTGAATTTTACATCGTATAAACTTGAAAATATGTATAAAAAATTATTATTCACTTTACTATTTTAATATACGCCCAACTAGCTTCAAATGTTAAGAGTTTTGTAGCTTTTAGGAATCAAGTGCTATCTATTAAAAAATAATATTTGTATAAAATGTTTTGAAAAGTTTCTTGTAACCCACTTGTCCCATTCAAACTGCGCAATACGTACATTATGTTAATTTGAATATATTTGCAAAAAATGTGGTCTGGACGAACAGCATTTTTGGTTTTAAATGTTTTCTGGTACTATTCTTATGATATTCGGTCGAACGTTGCTGTACAGAGAAAAATCAAATCAATAAATTGTTGTAATTATAAACGTGCAATAATATTACTATATGATTATTTATTATAGTTCATGAATTATAATATACACGTATTATTTTTTTTAGAGGAAAACAGCAAATCGTTGTGGACAGTGATAGTCGTTCAAGCAACAGTTTGAGAATAAATACGCAATTTTGAGACAACGACCTGTTCGTGCAAATCTTATCCAGCCGGTCGAGATGAGTGACGATCGTACGCATAGCCCCGTGGAAGGTTAGATGGCTCCGTCGTTCACGCATCGACGTTACTGCACAGTCATCGTCGA
Source organism: Macrosiphum euphorbiae (assembly GCA_949089665.1). Taxonomy (NCBI): domain Eukaryota; kingdom Metazoa; phylum Arthropoda; class Insecta; order Hemiptera; family Aphididae; genus Macrosiphum; species Macrosiphum euphorbiae. The sequence goes on along the minus strand of CARXXK010000002.1, from coordinate 43,193,801 downwards.
TTTTTTATTGGAAACTGTTGTGTTCTACCCCTTGTAGATACCGAATGAGTTTTAAAAAAATTTAAATCACTCTAGCACACGTGGAGTACGGTCGGGTATGGGTTAATTATTTTTTTCTATGATATCATATTATATTAAGTACCATAATTTACATATCACAGTAAAATCAAAACATTCATCGCTCTGCTAAGAATCTAAAATAATGTGAGGCTAGTTGAATGTAGACCCAGCCATAATTTTGAAACGTAAAAATGTTCAAAAAGATTGTCAGCTAAATAATTTACAATTAAGTGTGTGTTTCTTGTTTGGGTACAGGTACTATTTAGAATAAAAACCACGAGCATTTAATAATATGGTATTCAAGTATACCTAAATGGCTATATTTATTATATAAAACCAAAAATCAAAATTTGAATAAATTATTTATTAAATTAAAAATGGGAGTGGTCAACAGCCGTGGTGTATATTATAATAATACACTCATTATAAAGCGTGTAAGTTAATAATTTTTTTTTTTTAAACAGGGACTTGAAAAAATATATAATTCACACACATTTTCGTACATTGGCCAACTGTATTTTGCTATTTGTACTTAGGTGCATTAAATATATTGTCTGTGACCGCAAATAAAAAACCATAATATATTTAACAGACGCCGGATCTTGATAAAACTGACCCCGAAAACGGTAAATCGAGTGTTATATTATTATTATATTTTATCAATCTAAATACATCATTATCGTAATAATCTCTCATTGGCGTAGGAGTATTATCGATTTGTCGAAAATGAACTGCGACGAGTTATCGCGTATTATAACTTTCATAATAATATTAATATAATGTGTGTATACACCGTAAACGGCAATCGCCGCCATCACATTACCATATTATATACACATTACATAATATTATAATAATATCTCGATGGAAAAAATAAATAATCGACGCATTATCCCGTCGACGATGGCGTTATAATAATATTACGGTCTACATTATAATAGGTCTTATATAGGACATACATATAGGACTAGAGCTGTTTATTATAATACTGTATGAGCAAAGAAATGTATAAAAATTAAAGACGCCATGGCATGATAATCATATTTTTGGTTCCCAAAAGATAAGTCTGAATAAAAATATGAGATTTTATGATATTAATGATTTTTAATATTTTAATAATCGTTGTACTATCCGTATCGCGTCGATAATGGTATTATTATAATAATATGTTTTATATGACTAGATCTATTTATAAAATCATATAAGTGAAATAGCGAATGTGTAAAAATTAAAAACACCCTTGAAATTCCGAACAAATTTACCGAACGTCCTGCAATGCCTACTGAAAATTTAATATTTCTACCGAGGGGGAGGGCCGCTAATCCTCTTCGGACAACCCTCTCCGGCCCGTACCCTTAGGGCTGTACAAATTATAAATTGTAATAATACATTTTATTTTTTATACAATTTATATTTCATCATAATATGAGTAATATGACAGTAAAATATTATCCTCTCGCGCCACTTCACGTGGCGTCTTTTGGTAGTGCGTGATACATGACGTTATTATCGATGTGTAGGACGTCGGCGAATAACAAAAAAAGTAACAATAATAACAATGAGTTTTCGTGGTAGTTCGTGTCTGCACAACCGTTCACAATGCGAATCGTAATTATTGTTAATTGGAAACTCGTAACGCCATGTAATATATTGTTATTGTTATATATTATATGGTACGTCGTTCGTAGGTGCCGCGATATTTAACATTAGGTATAACTTATTACAGTTATTAGTTTATTAACATAATATATAATGTTATGTAATTCAGAGTTCCAGACAATTTTCGGTGGAGGCGTGAAAATGGATCGAACACAAAACGTTCAAAGGTACATTATTGTTGCCACTTTTACTATGAACCTACACAAAAATACATAATATTATGTGCATAAACATAGGTATACAATATGTACAACAACGAGAGTGATATTTATATTGAGACGATATTATGTAACATTTCTACTCTCTATACCCTCCCCACACTACCATGGTTATGATGGGGTTTATAGCGTGTAATGCTCATAATCTTTCTTCGAAATACTACTATTCATATAATTGTATTTGTCGGCAAATTTTTCTAAATGGCGTGTTATATACAAGTCAAGTATTGCTGGAATGCAATCGCGCAAATTGTTGGTAGAAATATCCAGGCCCGGATTAGGCCGGCGGGCTGCAAATTCCGGTGGGTCGTTAAAAACTCAAAAGATTTGGGCCGGTTTGATGAAAATTTGGGTCAGAGATTTGGGCCGGTCTAGACGGGCAGCCCGTTAAGTAATTTCTTCCCAATCCAGAGTTCTAGATACCTATTTACTATTTAAAAAAAAAAAATTAACCTATACTCTTTTAAAATGTTGAAAAACCACTTAAGAACCTAACTTTGTATTAAATTGATAAGCCTCAATACCGAGACTCAAAAATACTGTCAAGCACAAAACGAAAAATTAACTAAAAAAATTAAAATTACTTTTTAATAGGTAGTTTAAAAAAATATTTTTCAATTTTATCATGTCAAGAAATTGCACATATTTGTTTCTGCAAAATAAGGACAAATACATTTTGTCGAAAGTTAAGTAAATATTCTTGTTTTTCCGTTTTTCGGTTTTCCTTATTATTAAAGTATCCTATACTAAGATTTTAAAGAATCAACACAATCAAATTTTCAATCAGAAACTATACTATCGCTAGGTATGTTGAAGATTGGAACAAGTTAATTGCTCCGAACCGTGATGACAGACACAAATAAAAATAATTTAAATAAACACACATCACTGTAAAAACAATAGATACCTTCCCCGCTTCGTTCGGAATCTGAAATATATTTTATGTCACTCATCTGCAGATCTCTACCTCACCACTCACTCTCACTCCTTCTCTCTCACACTCTTTGTCTTCATCTCTCCTTCCATAGTAGTATATACATGTGTATATATGCGAGTGCACTTCTAGTTTCTACACGGTTAGTCACAGTACACGGTTCAGTAATTAAATACAAAATGTCAAGTTCGTCTTGCTACAGTATTATATAACGGTACATGCAGTTTAAAACCGCGAACGGACGAAAAAACATTGTAAAAACGTAACTCCGCGGGGCATTATTATTTTACTTTTTTATCTGTTTCGCCACAGCCGTTTTGGTAAAAAAAAAAAGATTCTACTTCGTATTAGAACTGACATTTTCTGCGGAAAACCTGAAGTATATATTATATTTAGTGACTTTTCCGGTAATGTAGGTAGACAAGTATAATTTTATAAAAACGACTTAATAAAATAATGTATACGATACCACTTTTAAATTTTTTTACTCCAATATTGTAGAATTTTTCATAAATAACTTTCGATTTTCAAATATTATGATTTCCAGACAATAACTGCACTTTTACACGATACCTACCTATAACCAGGCTATAGGATGAGTCTTTCAACAATCAACTCGCATTATTATATATTATCATAAAGTATTAACGTTTTTGGAAAATATATTTTTTTTACATAATTTCAACTAATTACTTACAACCAGGGCTTGCATTTGAAAAAAAATTCCATTTTATGTTATTTACAATATTAACCCAGACAGCATTTTGTAATGATAATATTATAATAGCATTCTAATAAATTATTATTATTATTTATTAATAACGTTAAACTAATACTATTCGTTATTGTAATGTTATGATAATATTTATTATTATTAAATAAAAAATTGCTGTCTGGGAAAACGTTCACAATTTTCGTTATTTAGAGCTAAAACGTTATACTTAAACGTTATTTAAAATAATGTTAATACTTACCTATTAAATTTAAAAATAATAACTTTTGCGGGTAGGTAATGGCCCGGATGCGGAATATAATATAATCAATTCTTAGATTGTTTGCATGAAATAAATGTTTCTACGAAACCAATAGACCTTTTAAATAAATAGAGTTAAAAATATTTCGTTTTGAGCTATTTTTCGTTCAATGATATTCTATAAATTACGTTTCACGTTATTTTTCGTTTAATGATATTCTATAAATTACGTTTTGAGTAACCTATGTTTAGTTTAATGATATAATATATTTTGGTATTCGTTATGTTTTTTTTTGAGGTAGGTATTTAATTATTTTTGATCATCGCTTTCCGTTATAATTAACAAATTTCAATCGTTTTTTGTCAAATATAAAGTTATAATCATAACGTTATTATAACGTTTGCAAACCCTGCTCACAACCTATTTTTGAAAAAAATTATATTTTTTCTTACTGTTATATTATTTATAGCCCCTTTTTTTAATTGATTAACTTTGTAAATGGCAATATGACATTATGTATCATAACTAACTTGATATTCTGAAGCAGAAAAGTAGGCTTGTTGTCTTTAAGAAAAAGTGTGTACTGAAATCAATTGGATGTATAAAAAAAGTTATCATAAACACTATTATTCGTCGAGATAATGAACGTTAACTGTTAACAAAATTCCATTGTATAATATTATTATTGAACTGTTAATGAACCATTGAACCAATAACACAGTATATTATATGTATTTATGTACAAATCACATTGATGTACATGAACAATTTTTTTGAGGCTTTTGTGTCAATTTTCAAACTGCGAAACCCAATTTTAAATAATTTGCAAAATATTGACACCAGTTTGGAGTCTATTTGACTAGTTGTAGGGGCTAACTTCACAATCGTTCGTACGTGACGGTGAAATTACATTAGGTATACATTTAGGCGAATATTGACAAATAACTATAATAGGTACATATTTATTATATTTAAAATGACTACGATTCGAATTAACAACAACGGACAGCCGCTTACTTATCACTATATCATGGTAAATTATTACTCACGATATAAATTGATTGATTAAAAATGTTTGAAAATGAACCTACACAATACTAGCCATCGAAGTGTATACCAAACGATATCAGAAAATTGCCAAGGTTATAATATAATTTCCCAACATGAGGATAGGACTTAGGTAATAGATGCGGCAGTGACTACTTGCAGTGTATATCATAATATGTATAGTTCGACTATTATAGCTTCCGACCATTATACGCCGTTATAATAGGTACACAGAGAGTATCTATATAGATATACAGTTTAATTATATGAGTACCTAAGTGTATGCCTCCAAGTATAAGTACCTACTTGCTATTGGTATAGATGGTATAATGATAATATCATTGCACATATATATTATATTATTTTATATTAATATCATGCAGTAATGACAAACTTATAGTAATCGGTTGGAAAAAAATTGAAAAAGAAACAATTAACTCGCACGACGTGCGTGCGAATAATATCATATTATTATTATTATTATTATTATTATATTATATAGCCGTAATTATTGCATCAACGTCGCAGGAGAAAAAAAATAATATATCTCATTTATGATCAATCGAATATTGCGAATAATATTATTATATATAATATGTACTGACTAATAAGTAATAAAAGTCACACACACACACGAACACACACGGAAACACGTGTGGTGAATTTTTTTTCAATTATATAACTGCGTATCACGTGTTTGCCCCACCTATTATTGCGGGTTAGGTTATGTTGTATTATATTGTCAGTTGTAATACACCCGAAATTTCAGTATAATAACACACGTAAACGCGACGCCAAAGGTTCTTTCATTCTACATAATAATACGTGGGTTTAGTCGACATTTTTGTTTTGCACCTCGGCCGATCTACAGGTCGTTCCAAACTCAGAGGTCGTTATTATAGTATAATATACAGAGTGATTCGCCAAGTACGCACGATCCCTCTTTAATACAGCAATAGTATTATTCAATATCTGATTTTTGGGTTTTTTAAGTATATTTTCGAATGTTGATATATTTTGTACCACTTGGCCACTGGTCTTGTGACAATACAAACTTTTTCAAAGGAAAACTACTATTTTATACTTTAAATTATTCAGCCGATGATTTTTTTTTTAATATTTGATGTATCAAAATAAAAATTTAAACGAGTTGTTTTCGTGATATCACATCTTGTACTAAGGATAATATTATGTACATGCGTATTTAAACACAACAAAAAATATTTATTGGTTATATTTACGAAAAAAAGTCCTTTTTTTTCTAGTTCTTAGTTGAGTGATGAGTGTGTTTGGTTTTACAAAGTGTGTACGTGTCATAACGTTTTTAAGTAGTATTTTCTCCTGCTATATTTTGAGTATGGTTCCTGGTAGCAAGTATTATCTATATTTTGGTACTTTGAGAGGGCCAAAAGTAAGAGATTTCCGGCACTTTTCAAATAATTGGAAAAAACTAAAAATTAAAAAAAAAATAGTGAATAAATATATACAGTTTTCAATAGAATAGATTTTGTTATTTTATTTTTATTCAAACAGGTATAATTTCAGAAACTTTAAGTTTAATAATATAGGTAGGTAAGCGTTTTCTTGACAATAATATATTACAATTTTCAAAATTTTTAGCACCTTTTGACTATATAATATTGTTAAAATTGCTAAAAATTACATTAATGTTATATTTTCAAGATAAAAGGGTTTTGTACTTTTGTACTAACATTTAATGGTATAACTATAAACAATTAATAACTATTTAGTTATAACATATTTATATATTTCGAATATATTATAATACTCCTCTGACTTCTTGGTGTTAATTCAAATATAAAATGCGTATAATTTAACAACATCACTAATTTCAGCAGTAATATTTTATGGTTCTATATGCGTACAGTGAATGATGATCATCCATTATGTTACCTATGAAAAATTAATACATCGAAAAACTGCAGCGATGGGCATATTATAGGTAATAGTACGTTTGGGAATCAATAAAAAAAAAAATTTAATATTAAAATAAGATGTAATTGTCTTATATAGTTTGAATAGAACTCATAATATACACTTTTCGCATTATTTACAACATAATTTTTTTTATAACTCTATAGTACCTACTTGTTGAATTTGCTATATGTTTGTATTACCTATATAAACCCAAATGGGATAGATGTATTATTCGGTAGTTTTTCCGTATACTACCTGTTGTTATATTGTTAAACCACGTGTGATGCGCAAACGACCAACCACATTATCAATTTTTCAAATTTTACAACGCCAATATTTAGTCATCCATTCTTGCCAACTCCTGCAACGCAACCCTCGCCCACACAAACATTATAAAACTGTGGTTGGAGATGGGAAAAACGTGGTGGTAGGGAAATGTACGTGAAGTGTCAATAGTAATGGTTGCATACAAAACCGCATACTTATGATTTCAACTCCAAAAAGGCCGATGGACGAAACCCGCACACGCTTTATCGACAAATTGTAGAATGTATAGAGAAATCAGCACACTCTTTTCAATCTACAGATCAAAAGTAGGTATTCCAAAATTGTTATTGTAACAACTAACATGTAAAAAAAAAATATAGAATTCTAATGTAGGTATAAATTGTTGTGATGATTGCAGCGTACTTAACTGACGGCAATCATTTTGGTATTTTATTTGTTTAAATAAATATATAAATAATAAATAATATATTTTATATTTTTAAGTAAAATTTTTGGTTTTTGGATATAACGTTATAATTAATAGTCTATTTCGTTTTGTTTGTCCGGTGATAAGCAGCTAGAGATCAATAATGATGTAAGTATGATTTTTTGGTACACTACTTACCTATACGTAAGTCATATTATACAAATTAAATAATAAATACCAACGTTGTGGTCAACCACGTTTTAATAATAAAAGCGTCGATGTAGATAAAATGTTCTAAAATTTCATTATAACTGGTATGGGGAATATGAATTTTTTAATATGTCACATAATATTATATTGAAATTCAATTTTATATATTATTACGGTCTGTTTTATTATATTTTGTTTTCTTCTCCACGATGATCTAGTATAAGTGAACTGTTCGCATTGCACTGCAGACGATGTTCGTTTTATTGTACGTGTTGCTGTGCAGGATTTTATATCAGTGCATAAGCCCACGCTAAATTGTAAAGTCATAAATCCGTCCACTCATCAGAACGTTCGTAGTTTACTACGATAATAAATAATATTAAATAATAATAATAATAATAATATTAAATATTAATATACGACGATATTCTTATATTATATTACTTTATCGTGTTCCGCATCGTCGTCAACCGTTATCGGTCGTTATTGTGGCAAATCGTATGGTTCCAAATAATAAAAAAAAAATACCATGCGGAAAACGTGATGATGATAATAAATAGAATAATATAATCGTTCGTCATTTATCATTAATCGCACGACGGAAATGAAAAATCTCGTTGTTGACGAGTCGCAAGGGATGGAAACCACACGATGACAATATAATAATATTATATTATATTATGCGTAGTTAAGTGAAAAACGTCATAAATATAATACGCAATAATTGAGTGAATCCAAAAAAATAAGTGACAAAAAGTAAAGTGTATAACAATATCAAAATAACTCTCTATCACATAGCTTAATTTGTTTTCAATTTTATTACATGTCGCAGTCGATTTCGTTTTCATGTGAAACAACAATTTCAGGTAATGTTTATTGTGCTAATTATTTTTTTTAGTGACGATAAACTTCAATGAAGTATATCATGTAGAAATAATAGTAAATACTGTATGAGTTGGTAAATAACGTAAGTGGCTACTAAGCAATTTTATGTATTGTGGTGAAAAGTTGTATAAGATTCAAACTCAAAAAATATTAGCTTAAAACGAAATTCCTAAAGGGTGACGTGGTTGAATTTTAGTGGAACTTCTCGAGTTTATTTTGATTTGAAAATCATGTTTTTATGACTAACGACAGGCCTGAGAACCATTGAAAACTATACGTAGGTATAAGCATTTTTTTCACAGTTAATATTGTCATTGTTATACTATATAGCACCCTCGTGCGCATTTGAACTCGTCGTCGTTTAGGCCAATAGCATACCGACTCGTATTTTAATATTATAATAATCATGTGGGTTGTGGGTGGGTCGATTTGTGCATTGTGTGCAAGAGTAAAACGGTAGGTAGTATTATTTAATAACCGCGTGGTTTATTATATTATATTATGTTTTCTTTCGCTTTTTCGAACACAACGGGTAATAATTATTGTTAAAAATCGCGTTTCATATGCCATAATCACGTCGGTATAAAATAGTTGTACCGTGCCGAAACTGCAGTAATTAAGTGTGTAAACAAGTGGTCGTGGCGTAAACTGCGCTGACGAGGGAACCTCGGACAACAATCGGCCCGAAATTGCGACGCGTTGAACAATATAAATTTTAATAATAATACGTTGACTTCGTGTACAACAATAATGAGTAAAAATAATACGTGTGACGCGGTAGACTTCACGAAACGTTTGTGTAGGTATAACCACTACACAGTCAACCGTACGAATTTTATATAAATTGAATATACGTACTATGCTGCACGACTATCATGGCTGATCCTTGAACGGTGTTGCCCGTGACAAATCAAAACATAATGCCAGTGAATTTGCACATATATCAATCTTAAACTCCGTTAAATGTAAGCTACGTATATTCTTAACAAGCAGTCATTATTGGGTGGTTTTGACCAATTATAAAATACAGGTCCAAGATTATATCCAACTCTATAATAACTGTTTTATTTTCTTTGAGTCCAATGCTGCAACCCTGTAGAAACAAATTTGATTTTTGTGAGCCAACTAATCCCTGAGTGAGCCCCTCTATAAGAAACTTTAAAACTCGTATTCGAGGTGCACATCTTCCGGTACAGGAGATTACCTAATATATGTGCCAAATGTCTGAACTATGAACACACACACACACACACACACACACACACACACACACACACACACACACATTGTCTAACATTAATATAATAAAAAAATAACTATAGATATAATTTTAATTTAATATAGTGAAGGTCGAGGTGAGGTTAAATGTTAAAGAGTTAAAAAGTTAAGTTAATCTTATAGTTTATGTAAGTTACGTAATGCGAGTTACTTTTGTTTTTAAAGTAACTTCCAACTGAACGAGGTTAATTGTTCACCATAGTAAATAGTCATACTAATCAGTTAATTCAAATGTTTTCGTAATTAATATTTCTTATAGGTACCGCTACATAGTTTTTTTTTTTAAATCATAAGATTAAAAATTAATCTAAATTTAATATTTAATGGTTGATAAAAAGTATTATCTAATATAGAGATCTATCATTGGATGGCATTCCTTTCTGTTATGTTTTATGTCAATTATACTCATATTATGTATGTATTATTTTTACTATACCTACTAATGCTTATTTTTGTTTTTGTGTGTAGGTATAGATATTATTATCAAAATATTCTTATTGCGTTTTGCGTAAATATCGAATTGGAAAAAAATTATCCGATTTCTATTTACCTAAGTCGGGTTACTTTTTTGTCTATATTTAACTTGCAACTTTTATATACGTTTAAAAAAATGAAAAATAACTTTTGACTCGAAATTGAATATAAAATTACTATACATTTTTGTATGCATACCTTAACTTGAAAAAAAAAATGATTTAATTCGCCCGGCCTTGGTAAAGGTCAAAATCGACACAACAATATTATAATAATAATAAAATCGTCCTCGCCATCGTCGCGGTCGTACATAATACCATATTACATATTATTACGGTACCGCAGTCGCGTTCAAGGCGATTCCATCTAACGCTTTTTCCGCACAAAAATAATATTGTAATTTGCCCGAAACCGCGTCGTGCAATATTTAAATATATAATAATATAGTACGATGGCTGCCGTCAACCGTTTACGCACATTTCTTGATATTTTTCGTCTGTAATTTGCAGATAGACTGCTTGCGCACATGTTTCTCTATGTAAAGGTCATGGTGAGTTTGCTAGTGTTTCAAACGCATAGTTTTACTCGAAGGACAGCTGCACAGATATCGAACAATTTTTGGTGGCAAACTGTTTTTGCACGAAAAATACGATTATGGTAAAAATTGTTTTTGAATAATTTATTCCGATTGCGATTGTAATTCAAATTACGATACACGAAGATTGTTCATAATTAAAATAGGAGTATACCTAAACAAATGCAGTATACAACGCTTTAATGTGTACATCAATCCAAGCATAGTTTATTTATTACAAAACACGTCATAAAATAATAGTCTATGCGTATTATAATAATACAATTAATAATATCATATTATGTTATAATAGTTGTAACTAATCGATCGAAAATGATATAATGTTCTATAATTTTATATGACGTGTATTTATTATACTAATTAAATAAATAATTACATTATCTTATAATTGCATATTATTTTGAATGTATAAGGAAACAGTTTGCTAGATTTTTCGATAATTGCGAAAACAGTATAATATTATAAGTTGACCAATAATGTATTTAATAATTAATAATAAATGTTTCATTGTTTAGTCACCATAATATAGTAATTAGTGATAACTGATTTTACACAGATTGTTCAGTTACCATTGCTTTTTTGTTTTTAATTTTTTTATCGTAATACGATAGAATATCAAATCGTCATTCGCAATGTCTTCCGTCGATTCAAATCTAAATATAAGCCGTCTCCCGTAATCCTAAGCGTAACTGTAAAAAAATAGCTAAATATCTGTTACGTATAATCATAGAACGATTTAAAATAGAAACTCGATCAGCTGATCGGAGTCTAAACCTTCAATATAGTCCTGGAATAATCTCTAATATTTTGATATTTGATTTCTAACACTGTTCAGGAACGTGTACAAAACAGCAAAAGGCCAAATTAAAAACGAAAACGGTTTGGCTCTACATAACAATATATGCATATATTATATATAGGTACGTCATACAGGTACTTACAAAGGGAAATAAAACAGCGAAACACAAAACAAAAACGGTCTGTTGCTACATATTATACGTCGAGCAGGTAATAATAATACGTTGATGAGCATAATTAGCGTTTTGCGTGCGACGACGGATTATATATATATATATACGCCTAACTTGGAACAATAGAGCGGTGAGGCTACACTGCACCAGCCAAACAGAACGTTCGCATATTATATTATTACTATTATTATTATTATATATACATGAAGTAATACGATAATGACATTGACATCGCCATCACTTTCCGCTAAGGTTCGTAGAACTCGGACGTGTCGAAAAACCTACACTCTCCGTGTAACACACGCGTCGTGTCATATATTATTATATAGTATCTACCAACAACCTACATATTATTATTATTATGTAAATAACATATTATTATCGACGATGTAGTATTTTTTTCCGACTAACTTTCATTAAAATCTGCAATACTTGCCCCTGCGTAGCTATATATTCTAAGGATCCTATATAGTTAAAGTTGTTGCCGGAATCGTTAAAAGTACGTTTCTACATTTCGAAATGTATGTGATACTCGCAAGGGAGGTACTAGGTTGTCTTGTAAATTTTAATCGGTTGGAACGGACTCAGTGGCGCCGTGAACATTTTTCATTCATGAGACAAAAAAAAATTTAGGGAACACCCACCCCAAAAATTGTTGGATAACATTTTTAAGTATTAAATAACATTTATTTGAAAAATTTGTCCTTAATACATTATAGGTACCTTAAATAGATAGATCTGATGGTGAAACAGCGCAGTCATAATACGACCTTACGAGTATTTAAAATGTACCAATTTTATTCATCTTAATATTATGCTTATGGAATGAAATAAATTATTTTTATTTCATCAAATATTACATACCATTTTGGTGTTTGCCCTCATTTAAATTCCTGTCCAAATAAAACGTTTAATCGAATTTCTCGGACGATTTTCATGTGTGTACCTATACAATATTATGGTCACTCGTATATTAAGTATAATATATTATAGTGCATCGGTTATGACTTTATGAGACTGAACAGGTGTCGTAAACAATCATTTCAATGACGTAGTACACTAGTACATAATAATATAATAGTAAATTAATAAAATATTATGTACAAAGCATAATGCGATGCCCGCAGGTTTCAGAGCAGAAGCCCAGAACGACTCTGGTATACCGTTTTATACAGGATGAGACCAGACAAATCAAAAATTAAAAATGTATACTACCTAGTATGAAAAAAAAATTATGAAAATATATTAAAATAATTTAAGATTTACTGAAAATTTCCGAAAAGAATATTTTGGAAAAAGTTATGACGTTTTAAATTAATTTACTCAAAAAGTATATTAATTTTTTAAAAAATTGTAAAAAATAATCTATACTTGACTTTAAACTTTTTTGCCATCAAAATGTTGATAAAAATTAGATTTATAAATTGGCTATTTTTTATTTATCCACTAATCACTATACCATAATGTACTTGTCTGTAAATGATGTAAAAATTAAAAATGTAAAATATTGATTAAAACAAAAATTGTTTAATTTATCAGGTCATTCTGTTACACCTTGTATACAGAGTGTTTCAGCGTGCAGTTTGTCTACATCAATATTACTTATTTTTTTAAACAATATTTTCAAAGTATGTATAATGTGCGTGTACCCTCTCCCCTCAACAAATATAATATACAATACGACTGGAAATGCACACAATAATTATAACTCTTATTATTTATTTTTGTTTACCTTAACTCAAATTAGGGGTGGACGAAGATAAATAATATTTTGAAACACAACGTATAGGGTAGTATATGGTATGTAGACATTATATACCAACATAAAAATAAGTAACTACCTACAATACCTACTACAGTTGTGTACATTATCGGTTAGCGCCGTGTACCACGTTAACAAATATTATTACGATATATTTGTTCAAACGATAACAATATAAAGTATTGCTAGGTACAGCCACAGTGAAAGGTTAGATGAAGGGGAGGATTTTTAAAAACACCCTTCTTCAAGAGGGTTAATTTTTAATTCGTTTGTACCAACAAGTTTACAAGGCGTTTTCATACACATAGTACCTATATATTCGTAATTGTTTATGCTTCCCGAAGAAGAAATAGTTTCATTTCGTATTCCTACCTATAATAGTCATGTACAAATATATAATAACTTTTGTGCCTAAGTACCAATATATTATAGTTTAAATTGTACGATAAATTTACCATCGTTTGTTTCATTTTTATAAATTTATTTATTACCTATATTATGTTAAAATGAACCAAGTCAGAAAATAGGTTATGTTGATATAATTTGTTGTTTAATATTAATAATAATAACTACTTATTCTATGGTAAAATAATTTATTGTTTTCAAATTTTCTACAAAATATTAGTCTATGTTACAATTAGTATGAATAAATGGTATCTTATTTCTTATTTTTATGATTGAATTTGAATTTTTGAATACTTTAAAGTTCAAATTTTCTAAACTTTGTAAGTTTTTCCCGAACTGCACCATCGAATTATCCTGTCGGACACGAACACCCATTTTTGCGTGTCAATAATTGATTATATTAATTACAGATAAAATTATATTACACGCTCGTGTAACTTCAAACATCGAACCCTGTAGCAGCGGTCATAGGTATAATAACATTGGATATAATTAATTATACAAGTACGATGATGCAATTTAGGTATAAATGCAGCTGAGTTATCAACAATTACGGATAATTTAAATTGCTAAATATATTACACAATTATTTTATAGAATGATTTTTTGGATATCAGTTTAAAATATAATAAGTTTCGTCCGATAACGCTCGGAATATCAATTAACTTATTTCTCGTACCTACGTCATAGAGATATAATAATTTGTATTATGACCTACGTACCTACTATACAGCTTATCACTCTATCGTCTCACCGCAATAACATCGCTTTATCATATTATCATCATGGTGTCGATCTACACGCTGTTTGATCGCGGCGTATACATTGGCAGATGCCATGATAATATTATTATTATTATTATTATTATTATTATGAAGGTATGCAAAGTATTTTTCCGACTGTTACTGCCATTATTCGATTGTTTGTGCGTCTAAAAAGAGTCCTGAGATTATCTGTCATTAAAATAAATTGCGTCTCCCGTTTTTTCTGGTGTTCGTGTAACATATTTTCCATAAACTGTCGATCTAAAAAACAACACGGAATTTGCTCACCGCACGCACTATGGCTGCTGTAGTACCTATAATATACAGTGTGTGATTCGTTTAAGTGTCTGCGGTCATTATTTTGAAAAATTCAAATTTTTTTGAAAATATTTGTTTACATATTTTGATATTATGCAAATCGGTAAATCACAGTACCTACTGAAGCTTTTAACTCAATATCATAGCCTTATCAGAGAGGTGTCGTTCTGAAATACACGCTATTTGCTCACGGCATGGGCAGGTGCCGCATGATCATAATGTGATTATGTTAAGTATTTTTTGGACTGTTGCTGCTATTATTCGATATTTCGATTGTTTGTGCTTCTAAAAGGAGTCCCTGAGAATTGAAATGATCTATCATTAAAATAAATGCATCTCCCTTGTTCCGGTGCTCATGCAGTAAACAGTCAATCTACAAAACAACACGAAATTTGCTCACTGCACGCACTACGTCTGATGTAGTTATAATAATATATTATACAGAGTGTGGTCCATTTAAATGTCTTCGTTGTAACCAGGGCTTGAATTTGAAGAAAAACATTTCGTTTTATGTTATTTACAATTCAAAAACGTCACACAATTGTTGAGTTTATCGTTATTTATAACTAAAACGTTATATAGAATTAAAACATTATCCGAGTTTTGCGTTTATCGTTACTAAAAACAGTGTTAATACTTATTAAATTTAAAAATAATAACTAAAGAGGGTAGGTACCACCCTAGATACGGAATATAATATTATAATCAATTGAAATAAATGTTTCCAATAGACCTTTTAAAAAAATATGTTTTAAATTATTTCGTTTCGGGTTATTTTTCGGTTAACGATATTCTATAAATTGTATTTCGCATTGTTTTATTTAATGATATATGTATATTATTTTGTTAATCATTATGGTTGTTTTGCGGTATTTAACTATTTTTGACTATCTATTTTTTGTCAAATATAACGTCATACTTATAATCATACCGTAATTATAACGTTTGCAAGCCCTTGTTTTAACTTTTTTTAACATTTTTTTTTCTTAGTATGATATCATTTTAAATCAAAATTTTTTATCCTCTTCATTTTTTGGTTTTTTGAATGTCAACATACATTATTAATTTAGTATTCCTAAGCAGAATACTTTTGTATTTTTTTTATATTGAATGAATAGCGAGAAAAACGTTAAACATTAATGACACCATCCATTTTAATTTCCGCGAGGGGGAGAACCTCTATGGGTGTCACAAAGACAATGGTTTTTTTTTCTCCCAATTAATATTTTGTCTGCTTTTTGAATATTTTGTCTGCTTTTTGAATATTTTCATTTTAACTTATAGATCACTTTTTTTCTATAACTAGAAAGACGGATTCGACAGTACCACTGGTGAGGTGCAGTGTTGAGCCGAGATAAATATAATTTTATCTAGATAAAGATAAAGATAAATTATAATAATGTTATCTAGATAAAGATAAAGATGACAAAATTATTTATTTATCTAGATAAAGATGAAAAAAAATTATTTTATCTAGATAAATTATCGGATAAATTTTTTTTCTATTGGTTTATGGCACTCATTTCTTATAAAATATAAGACATAATAATTTATGTACATTTTATTGTGGCCAACCTAGTCTGTAATCTCTATAGATTGTAAATATATTAAAAATAAATAAATAAATATTTTATTGTAATTAATAATCATATTTCATATTATTATTAATGTAAATAATGGTTGAGAAGTTCCAGTTGACAACACTCGTTTATTAATAACTGAAATGAATATAAAATTATACCTATTAACAAATTTTGAAAAAATTCGGCCATCTTGGCATATTGTGGCAAAATAAAAATATAAAAAGTTTTAAATGTATATAGGAAAAATAATAATAGATCATTTTTGAGATCTGCAACATAAGAGCATTTCAAATGTGCTGTCTTTTAATCGGTTACGTCTTGGAGTTAAAACCTGTATGGCCCCACTAAATAGCCGTTCAACTGGAGCTGATGATGGTAGCGTTGTATTAAACTTAAGGAAAACTTGCTTGACAACTTTAAATTGATCAAGCATCACACGATCTTAATATCGTTGATAATTATTAATAAATAGTATGTCTATTATTGTATATTTTATAACCAATGATAATAATATTAATACTAGAGATGTTCTGAGTAGAAAATCTGGTATAAAGCCGGGTACCGAGTACTGGCCGAGTAAAATTTATAGCACTAACCGGGTATCGAGTATTGGCCGGGTAAAAATTTTAAAACTAACCGGGTATCGAGTATTGGCCGAGTAAAAATTTTAACACTAACCGGGTATCGAGTATAGGCCGAGTAGAACTGTAAATACAAAATTTGTATTATACTACTATAAAAGTATCAAGTATCAAATTTATAAACATTAGACAGAAAACACTAGATTTATTTTTGTAATTTGTAGATGAAAAACATGATTTGCTTATAATTATCTGGCTATTGTAATTCGGTTCAGTTATTTCAATATGTACCAAAATAAATTATAATTTATCACCCTACAATTTTAGATTTTTCCCGTTTTATTAATTATAGGTATGCATATATTTATAAATAGATTATCAGAGTTTGCCATTGGATATGAGTCGAGTAAAAATGAAGATATTACGCCGGTACCGAGTAATGGCCGGGTAAAAATGTAGGTATTACGCCGGGTACCGAGTAAGAGTCGAGTCTTAAATATGATATCGAGTACCCGGCCATCGAGTAATTGCCGGGTACCCGGAACATCTCTAATTAATACCTATGTCATTTTTGTACAATCAAATTATTTTGAGTTATTTTTATATGTTATTCTGGACTGACGTAGTGCCGTCTGGTGGGTTTTATTTCTCGGTATAGATGTATATTTTGCTTTATAGATTTTAATTATAAATGTTTTATTATAATATGTTTATATAATATAGGTACCAGCATTATGATTTATGATATAACATAATATTAATTATTAAATACTACGAAAACATACAAACAAAAACTCGTAACGGTCGTAGCAATGTAGAATAACTTAATAGTATGTTATCGAAAATGTCAATAGTTATTAGTTATTAGTAAATACGACCTACTTATTACTTATAATTGTCTACCTATAGGCTATGATAAATAAAACCCGTTTAATAAATTAAATTATCTAGATAAATTCATCTAGATAATGGTGATTTTTATCTTAGATAACTGTGTTAATTAATATTCTCTATTTATCTAGATAAGATAAAAGATAAAAGAATATTTATCTAGATAATTTATCTAGATAAATTTATCTAGATAAACTCAACACTGGTGAGGTGACCTCTTAGCTATATTATCATTTTACGTGTCTCAATATATTATTATTATAATATATGTATGCGACGTAATAATGAATGTTGGGCATCTCAGGTCGGTTGGCTAACAAAATCCGGATTTTCTGAATATTATTTAAAAATCTGGATTATCGAAATGCTTTTAAAATAAATACTAATTTATACGGATATTCAGATTTTCGCATAATATATACCTGCGGGATTTTTTGATTTTATACAGTTTTCAGGTTTTAGGGATTATATTTAATTCAGTCTTATCTGAACAACAATTTAAATAAGTAATCGGATAATCTCGTATGCAAATGTGATGATATTTTGCTTTTCCGTCGACAATATTGTTCGCATGTAATTGGGATACTTTTCAACGTACTTATACATACTGTTCATTATTGTTGCACAGTTGGGACTTGGTCTATCAATACTCAAATTATTACACCAGTTGCAAATATTCGGAAATTACGTAGTTCCTATAATCGATGTGTTCAGTTTTCATTCGGTTTGTCAAATGTCCAAATATGCGCGTGTACATTATAGTCCCAAGACCTGACTATACAACGACAATAAATATTTAAAACTCGTTTTAATCTTCATGGTCTGGGCATTACAATATTTCAAAATATGTGTCTGCGCGTGTTACATAATCTAATACCTATTATATACACCTATACTATTTATGTTATATCTGTAATCTGTATAATATCTACAAATAGTTACTATTTTGGTCATATATTATTTTAATTTCAAATATAATCTGAAATATTATATAGTGTTGCGTTGCATGATATAAAAATACTTGATTAGTGATTGCCTATACTGATTAGTATAATATGGGAAATATTATAATTATCAGAGAAATGCGACTGTAGTGAATATTTTACTCGGTCAGCTTCGTTCTTATTACAGCTACCTATCGTAAGTTTCAATTTATAACATATAAACACGTGACCCAGGCCTTTTATAATTAAATAATGACCAGCTATGTAGATTATAGATTCCTACGTACACTGTCGTGGTTGTAATCTAGAGCGTTAATTAACAAAAATATATATTATTTTTACGTGAGGTGAAAAAAAAATCATGTGTACCCTTTAGCTACCTATAGGAGTTGAAGAAATAAGCTATAAACACCCTACAATAGTGTCTATAGGAGTCTATTGATATAACCTTTATTGAAAACGGTCCAGTATAGTTTTTGAGTCTATTCTTACTTCAGATAAACCAACGTGGGTTAAAGATATAATGAACAAATTATAAGTTAAAACTATTACTATAATCGATAAATTATATTATAATATGTAACCTGTGGCAATCGTATAAATACTAAGTTCCACAAATTTGCCACCATTACTATATTATAATATGCAACCAATGGCAACCATTTATATGGTACAATTCTATTGAAAAAGGCCTTTCAGTTTTTCAGGAATTTTCCAATTTTCCGCTGAACTATTCCAATTGTTCTTTCCTTAAAAACCTCATTTGGAATAATACAAACATTTAAAAAAATAATAAACCAGTATTTATTAAAGGACATTTATTCATTTTTAGTACATAGATTAACGCATTAACATTTTCAGTTTTTACATAACCTATACAGAACCTAAAATAACTAATATATTTCACAGTTGAGTATGAAAAAACTTAAAACTTGTTCTAAGTTTTCTGAATCGTGGAAAAAAATCCATATAAAAGAACAAATGTTGAAAAAACTCCACAGAAAAAAATGTATAATAGTACAAATTATAACATAATAGCATAATAATAATTCTCCATTTAATCTTATACATTTTAACTAGATGAACTTTACGTTTCTTTTTCGTTGGTCAAGTTCAATCTTATGTAATGGTTTGGATTGTAACCATTTATAACAATTTATAGACGAAGTAAACTGTAGTACTTTGCTCAAACCAGTCAAAATGTCAACAATTTTTTTTATCAATAGTTGGGTAGTAAAAATTAAATCTATTGAAACGTATATTGTACATACATTAAATAAACGTGTAACCATGTAAACATAGGTACTCAACAATACCTATAACATAATGATATTATGATGTTATAGTACCTCACATGGACCTGGGTTTTTTCTATGGTTATTCCTTCCGACTATCAAGACTTATACTTACTTTGTCGTATACCATTTTACTCTCAGTAGGTATTACGACTGTTATATATTATATGTGTGTAACATAACGCATTAACGCTGTTCGTTTCTTAGCGAAGCGAATAATGTACTGGTTTTATACTATGTATATAGATTTGTAATTTTTTAAACCACTCTTATAGTGCAGTTACAATAATGTAGCACCTCAACAGTTGAGACATTTTAATCTAGCTGGTAACTATCCGGTAGACAGGTACGCGTGTATAATATATTATCAGCTATATATGTCTAAAGTAGACAATTTTTTCGATTTTCTCAGTATTGATAACTTACACGAGTATGTTATAAAAATAGTCATCATTGAAACTCATGTTATTATAATGAAATATAATACTCGACGGTCGCTAATAGAAAAATCCTGTGATTGAACTCGGTAGTTTAGCCCAACCTGAAGCAGTAGGCGTATTATTGTGCACTCATGGATTCCGACGGAAGGATAACCGGCGTAATTATTATATATATCGATGTTACTTATAATATTATTATTATTTTATCGTCCGCAATAATAATTGTCAATACATAATAAAACTGCAACGCAAACCAGACTTTCGAGTTTTTTTTTCCTAGTCATTTCGAACTTATTATCTTGCCCGGTCGCGCGACTAGT
Organism: Macrosiphum euphorbiae; assembly: GCA_949089665.1. NCBI lineage: Eukaryota > Metazoa > Arthropoda > Insecta > Hemiptera > Aphididae > Macrosiphum > Macrosiphum euphorbiae. Next base: position 43,172,561 of record CARXXK010000002.1, on the reverse strand, counting down.
AATTGATAAATTCCAACCGTTGGAGATAAAATTACTTCTGCTGATTGATGGACATTATTATATAAAACAGTATCCGGATACCCATCGCCGAGAGTATAATATAATATATAGTAAATATAGTGACTATCCCAACTCCTGCAGTACTACATCGTCTTGACCTGAGTAAATGGTTATAATTGAATGCGATGCTCGTCTGATCCATTTATATATGAGTATTTATAACAGTGCTTGAAATCACAAGAGATTATCCATATAGGAACGGCTGTGGGTGTGCAAGAGTGGTCTCTTTTAATCAAAATTCATATAGGTACCTATACGATGTACAAACCGTAATGTTATATGAAGTAAAATATAATATGACTTATATATTATTATATTATATTTTGTTCATTGTTCATTCGACGAAATCTAATACAGGTCAACATTATAATATTATAATATATAGACATAAGGCACACGCGCATTGTTATTCGAAGCTCGTCTCGTCATTGTTACGAAATAATAATATAATTGTGTACGTGTACAAAAAAGTCGATAATATAGTGCGTGATTCACCAAGCCTGCTCATTTTTTCATTTAATATCTAATAAATTTATTAAAATTCTGATTTTTAGAATTTTTAAATATACTTGAGACTGTATTTTAAAATTTTTGAGATTTTTTGTGAAGATACTACTATTAAGGATTGTTTTGTGGGGAAATACTAACTTCTGCTTTTCAAATGAGAATCCTTTTTTTTTACTGTAACTTTTTAGTATATATTTTTTCATTTAAAATTTGAATGAGTAGTTTTTCAGTTATTAAAATGCCCATGCTGAGATAGTACAGTCATTAAAAATAGTTTTACAAAAATATGAAATATATTTAATATTTGATTTAGCATTATATTATTATAATAATTAATATGAATTATGTTCAGAAAAATTGTCAGCTAAATAATATTCAGTAGAAAAGGGAGGTTTTCAATTAAAAACAGAATTTTGTATCTCTACAGGACATAGGTACAGTTCACATAGTGCAAACAAATCTTAAGAATTTGAAAATATTGTTTTTAAGTATGATGAAAAATTACCTAAAAATCATATTTTGAATAACTGCATCGTTGAAGACGAAAATGTACTGAGCAAATCGTGTGATATGGCTGCCCCGCGAATCGTTCTGTATAATATTTTAAGTTTCGATAATCCTGCAGGTTGTATTATTTGGACACAATACTGAAAAACAAATTATGAACACACATTTCACACGATTTATCATTCGACTTATACCTATTATGAGGTGCAACGCGTTAATCCATTTTATTCTGAAATGCGCAATAAAATATATACATATAAACGACGATTTCATTCAAAAAAATATATATCATTATTTTTATAGTCGGCATGTATACCGCATTGTACCGATAATGGTTATCTTTTTGGCGCTAATCTATAACGGTCGGCATTTCGTTACGGTCGAATGAATAACAATATATTACATTAGTATGTTACACTTGCCCGGTACGGATATAAATTTGAATTTCGTTTTTAAAGTGGTTAAGGTGAAAAAAAAACAATACCGAGCTCGTATATCACTGCGGTTTATGGTCAATAAAACAACAATAACAAAAAATCACGGACCCTGCTGCTGCGATAATATAGAGGAGACGAATTTTTTGCTCTTGTCCGCGTGAGATTTTACTTTCCTTTTCGTGTTTTTTTTGCCACTTTTTTCAAACCCACGTAATATAAATGCTACAGGAATGTTTCGAACGCAAAAAAATAGAAGTAAAAAGGATAATGCATCACCGAGGGGTACATATATTATTATTGACTATTTTTTTTAAATATTATTTTATACGTATAAGTTTTATTGCGTAAGATGTATTTCTGAGAACTATTACTGAACGACCAACCGAACCATGACAAATCGATATTTTTTTTTGTACTTAATACGTGGGAGGCAAAAATGACACACGAGGAGATTCACCACAAAACACGATCAGCGCCCTAGGCATCGGCTTTTCATTTAAAATAAATTTATTTAACTACCAAATTTCCCAGTATATGCTTATAAAAACCAAAATATTAATTAATTTCGAATATTTGACTGTTTTTATACATTCGACTAGTGCCATATAGAAGTGGTGGTGATACAAACTTCTTTTCAAAAGAAGAACCGCCATTTTCTATTGTAAGTAGATTTTTTTGGAAAATGTTGATGGATTTGAATCGAAGATCTAAATCGAAATCGGAATATTGATGTATTAAGGATAATAATTGTCCTTAATAAATGGTTATTCATAAAACATAAATGATACATAATATATTTTTTACTCTGCAGAGGATACCATGATATCTATATAGTGCTCATTATACTCTGACGATTTATGAAAGTTATAAATTAAATAATATAATTATTATATAAAAAAAAAAAAAAAAACAATCTGAAATGTGACAAATAATTCTTTTGAATTTCGAAAAATGTTTACATAAAAGTATTCAATTTTCAAATAGGTGCAAATACGTCCAAGACAGTGTATTTAAATACGTTTACTCAATAATTACTTTACAAGACTGGCCATTATGTACTAGTATTATCGTACCTATAGTTGGACGGTTATTATAATGCTTATTATATAATATGACTTACAAGTTGTGTAGATATATACGTACAGTTATCAAAAATAATACCAGTTGATCGTTATTATTGAAAAAAAAATAAATAATAGTTACACATAATTATATAATACCTATAGAATAGTACCTGTGCACTAAGGTAGGTACATAACTATAGCCTATATATACAGAGAGATACATGCGGAATTAGTATTTCATTTTGCGAGAAGCACAGAATCATTGTGTATTATACTAGGGTGAACAAATAGATGCGGTGCGGTGCGCATAGTATGGACAGAAATACTTAATTATATAATAACGAGACCAGCAGACCAATATAACGTGTATGCGCCTACTATTATATATACATAATATTGTAATAATATAATATAATGCATATAATATAATATATATTGTGTATAAATAGGCGCACGAGAAGTCGAGAGAACCCACCCATCTGGTATTTTGTTCTTAACAACCGCTGCTCCAGCAGCAGATGAATAAGATAACATCCTCGTTTGTTTACAATATTCTCCGGAGAGCTAACTCGGGTTTCTCTGCACACACATACACACAAAAGGTATTACAATACCTGCACCGAGTGTACCTACGTTTTATAATACTCACTACAAAGATTGTTAGACGACAGTTCGGACACTGCGGCGGCGACGGACTTATAGTGCACCCTACAAAACGTCGTATGTATATGATAGGACTTATATGATAGTATAAAAGGTATACGTGTGGCATAAACATATAAAAATGTGCAGTTGAACCTGTTGTAGGGTTGGTGTGATGCTGTACAACTACATTACTATATATACACAATGCACCCCGTCCCCTCGCCGCCGACGTTTTGATGAGGTGACTCGGCGAAAAAAAAGATCATTTTAGACAGCACAACTACACTGCCAAGTTAATGGTCTTTCCGAGAAATATCTGCAGCGGTGTTTTATAGCATCAACTGTTACAATAATTCGCGTGGTGACCGCCGAGTACAGGTACCTACCTCTATGATGACGACGACGATGATCAAGATGATGATGATGATGACGAAGATGATGATGATGATATTTTGAGGGTGGCTACTAGTTGCGAACCGCTTTAAAAATATCTTCCTAATTGCGGCCCGAGTTTTTTTAGGGCGCCTAAGAATCGGGGACAAAAATTTAAAATTAAATGAATTGAAATATGGAAATTAATATTAAAATAGCTTTATTTTCCTTCACATTTGTATAGAGACTTAAGACTGTCTGTAGCATCAGTAGATATTGGAGATAGGTCAAAAATTATGTTTTGTTTTTATTTAAAAATTTTGCACCCGGAAAAACGTATATTATGATATTTTTTAAGATTAAAAATGTTAGTATAATTGAGTAAACTTCATAGGTATTATGTCACTGGTAAAAACTTGTATGATAGTATTTGTATAAATTCAAGTTTGTTAATTTGGTTTTTTTAACCATTTCATAGAATTTATAAAAAATTTTTCTTTTTCAATTATATTAATTGTTCTACGAGTATTTAAGTTAATTATAATATGCTGTGCAAATCTCTTTTGTACAGCAATATCGATCAACATTATTTTTAAATTTTTATTGAAACAAAATATGGTTACTGTGATTATATTTTATTAGTCAAGATTAAATTATCTCGAATTAAAAAAATTAGGGGCCTCAACTCGTCTGTACCCAAAATAAACTAGGGCCACAATTCGGATTTAGACCTAGTTACCTTTGTGTTAACTAGTATGCAGCCTATAATTGCCGTGATGTCTGATAGCGGTGCAATACGGGCTCGTGGAAAATCGTTTGGATTTTTCCGGTCTAATGTCGTTTTCTTATTTCATTTATACCAATAATAGGTATACCTAGTGGAAGAAAAATAATTAGGTATACCTACCTACTGGACACACCGACTTGGCTAGAAGCGTGGAACTTCCGGTGGAATAATTTAAGATTTTGAAAAATACTAATTTCTGAGCCTCTTTTCTACGTTTTTTCTTAAATTAATTTTTAGCTGAATTACCGTGTGTATATTAAATATTCAGATTCCTCCAGCTTATTATATTATATCATTTTATCATTTTAAATATTTACACCATTTTTGTTTTTAATTAAATGATTAAAATACATAATTCAGGTATATTTCACTATAATTTCACATAACATAATATTATATTTTCTTCAATTTTAACCGAATTCCACTAGGTTTAATTAACTTATACTTAGTACGATTTCTATATTATCCAAGTATAACACAAGTAGTAACACAAAGATAAATGGTGTTTTCCATTATATTTGATTTTGCTTATTACTAATAAGTAATATTTTTCATAATTATTTAATTTATACTAAAATCCATTCAAATACTTTTATAGTCTTATCTGAGTTATAAAGAAATTTTCTATGACGCTCAAACCGTGAACATTTTCAAACCTTGTGAAATGGCATTCACCTAGTTGCTAGGAACTTTAAAATTATTCGATTGATTTTTAAAACGTTTCACTTTTCGCAAAACTAATTCCAAATATTCTTCAGTAGATAAAGAAAATATATTTGTTAGTTAAATATGAAAATAATGCTCACCAATAACGAAAACTTCCAAAACTACATAATCAGCATCAAAGTCAACGATGAAATGAAACGCAAGAACACGAATGACTAACCACTAGCCGTCACCAAGTTTATATAGCCAGTAATAAAGTTGTTATCGAAAACATTAAAAGTCGGTAGGTATCTAATAGTTGTTCAGTGGTGTAGATATTTAATTTAATGCATGAAGAAATATCACAAACATTAAACACCATATTTTATTTTTGTAATGCGGTAAATACTCAATATTGGTACATTTGATACAATAAGGTGCTTTTCAGTGGTTTTTGATGACTTTTTCTAAATTTATCGACAAAGTAATTTTAATAGTATTAAAAAAAAATAATTAACAAATTTATAGTATTATTCGTTTTAAAATAAATAAGCAATTCACATCTTTGAAACTTTAGCTACTATTTTGAATAGGTATCGAACGTTATCGAATTTGATATTTCATTGATTGTATTTTGTCCTTTACGACTAACAAGTGTGATCGCTTTTGTGTATAAACATAAAACGTGCATATAAATGTCGTACAATATATTTTTTTATTGACTACCTATTATAAGTTTTTATATAGGTAATAAAAGGCCCAAATTAAATAATCTAATAGCTAATTATTACATAACTTAAAATATAAAATTATTTATAGATACTCGGGAAAGACGATCGAATCATATTATACACGTCCACAAAATATTTTATATTATATACCGTTAAACCACCACAACATTTTTAACGATTACAATAGACATGCATATTATTAATTACGAAGTATAGAGGAATATTTTATTTAACAAGATGCCAGTTAAAAAGATCAAACCTGTATTATTAATTATAGAAAAAAGAATATTTAAAAAACATGTCAAAAGAATATTTTTATGTGTATTTTAAGAAACCAGTTGTCTTATTTTAACTTGTGCCATCATCGTGACCCGTGATGTTTAACTACTTTTGTACCATATAAACGTTCATAAAGCAAATACCTATACAGCATGTGTTATGATTTAATTTTAGTATTATTCTGATAAGTTTTTTTCATATTTTTCACATTAAAAAAACGACTTTAAAATAGGCAACCATGGAATATTCATTGTATTAAACTGTACAGATCACTATTAAGTATTAGTATACAATGTACATTCTGCAATAATATACTGTAAGCACTCTGGACTATAATGGTAAGTAAAACAATTTAGAGATTATCAGACAAGTAACAGAATTAGTCACAGGAGCATAATATTATATTATATAATATTATGTGAGCCATCCCATGACTCATGAGTGAAGTACTTTTACAATTTACCTACAGTTGATTAGAATCGAGGTAAAAAAAGTCCTAAGCCTGAAAAGTCCGGTATATTATATTATATACACAACATTATTTAAAATAATTTATTAAAAAAAAAAATTCAATGATTATAATTATGTAACCTATATAAAAAAAATTGAAATAATTATTACATACAAATAAAATATACATAATATATTATAATGATTTCTTAATTAAATTGAGTATTAACTATCTTGATATAAAATATAATATATTTTTAAATAAAAATCAATGATTATAATAATTATGTACTTATAGTATCATTAGTCATTAGCTATATAAAAAAAATTGAAATAATACATTAAATTGAGTATTAACTATCGTCATACAAAATATAATATATTTTAAAAAAAAATTCAATAATTATAATATTTATCTAGTATTATAACTTATCAGTTTAACTAGCTGTCATCAAAAAAATAATATTTAAAAGAAAATTCATTTTGTTAGGTAGTACCAATAATTTAGTTACAATAAAATTTATATTAATACAAATTGATAGTTCGATTGTTCAAATCATGGTATTTTTTCTTTTACCTAATTATATGTAGCGGACTTTTTCACCGTTGACTTTTTGGTAGTATACCAATTGATTTCCACCCTACAGCACTACATTTTTTATTGTATTGTGACGAAACATTTACCTATGTCGGGGGAAAAATGAGTTACTCGCAAAAAGTTGAAGCTAAGTAAATTTTACCTTTTCAACATTTAACTATTTTTCATTTGATTTTAAGTTCTAAGCGATGGATTTACAATAAGGTGTAATTTTTTTTTTGTGTGTACACTTGTTTTATGGAAGAAAAAATGGTGGGTATACCATTATAGGTACTTCGACAAGGCGGCATTGACTCAGAAGTTAATAAATAATAATAATAATACATTTTCCATATTATCTTAGCTTAGTTGAGTTTAAAAAAACATCTTTGTATTGCCCTGCGGTATGTTAACGAAAAAGTGAAACTTCCTATAATTTTGAAATAGATAGGTACCTATTGGCCAAGAGCCCAAATAGTTACTTTTCATGTAGGCTTAATCATTTACGTTAGTTTTACACTCAAATAAATCAATTTTATTTTTAATACATTTCTAAGTATATTGTATGGAAAGCAAGGGAAAAGAGGTATGACAGCTGCGTAGCGGGATTTCCACTTCCCTAAAAAATCTTTTCACCCGGCGGCGGCGATCGGATAAAAACATATTTTACTGTCTGCTGGATGGGAAAATCTAATTTTCCACTCTTCGGCATCGAAAAAACAAACACTTTTGCTGCAGACGTGACAAAAAATTGTTAGACTTAATCACCGATCTTATGGATCAGCGTTATATAATATTATGTATAACTGTATCTATACTGTGGCCCACGAGAGAGTATTACAGTTTTGCGCATGCAGACTGTATGCATTCCCCCACTTTGTGCCATTTATTGTATAATATGTCAAATATGTGGCTTAATTTGGGGGGGGAGAGGGGCCACTGGGACATTTGCCCCCGTCTAGTATTTACATAAATCTTAAGTCGGCACATTTACCAACACCACCCCCCCCCCTTAAACATTATGGTACCATATGCTATGAGAATCTGAAAGAAAAAAAATTTGAGTCGGAAAGCAGTAAAAAGTTGCCCTATAGTCTAATAAAAACCGAAATGACGACACTGGCGCAGAATCGAACTTGTTTTCGTCGGGCGACAGTAATACTCTCTCGTGGGCCGCAGTTACATTACTTTCGTACAAATAGACAATAAACCTTAGAAAACATGAATTTTACAAGTTCTTGGTTATATTTTATGTTAGTACCTATTTATTTATTTTTATTTTTATAATAGCATGGGCCGTGGCCCAAAGTACAGAATAATAAGTATATTATATATATAGGTATTATATATATACGTGTAAAAATACACAATACATTATCATAAACTCTAGGATGAACATTTTTTATATAATATTATCATAAAAAAGCAGACGGATATTATTTTAATAATATAATATCATCATTGTTAATACGCATCATCCTCAACTTTGGTTTATTACGGGAATAATTGGTGGTGCAAAGGGGTATAGAAAAAGGATTTTTCTTTTAAAAAAAGGATTTTTAGAGGTTTAAAAATAAAATATTGTTCTCGGTTTTTTGATAATGTTGTGACATAAAGAAGTACTCAGTTCGTCTACGGCGTAAATTCACACACTAAAAATATTTTCTAGGAATTACGAAAACGAGTTGGAAAAAAAATATGAAAATACAATAAAAATATATGTATAATGTCCAAGACAATAAATACAATGGGTTGACAATGTTTTGAATATTTTCCGTCTAAATTATACAGTACAATAATCATAATATTTTAGGTAATATATTATACAGTAGCGTCGAATTTAACGTTTTTAAATAACCATAATAATAGACGTCATGATTACTGTTATCACATGACACACGAGTATTAACATTACAATTGGTGATGCATAAATATACGTACCTAGCTACTATTACATTTTAAAAAACAGCACAAGTATAAAATAATACACCAAGGAAGTTGCTCTGATGTGTTGTAGATTTCGAGTGTACCTATATAGCTTGTCATTGAGTAGGTCACCGTGATGGATGATAATCATTGCACTCGAAAAAAAAAACTTGTACATAATATATTATGTGTTTTTGTTATTTATAATAACCACTGTAAGAACAACTTTCGAGGAATGGTGTATTACATTAAAATGTATTAAAATTAAGAGTCTGATGCATTTTAAAACACGAAATAGTTTGGTAATTAATTGTCATGATTTTGAGAAATGTTGTCAACATTTAAAATATAAGCATATTTATATTTAAAAAATTGCGGCTAAAAATATAATAACAAAATGTTGGATATTTTCTTTTAATCCACGAGTGAAATTATTAAGGAACCTCGTACTACATTTTTAAACATTTGAATGTAAAACAAAAATAAACCGAAAAAACTATAAAAAAAGATTTTAAATATTAAATGTCTACAGCAAATACGTAGCTTAAAAAGAGCCAAAATATTTTGAAAATTATATTATGTCTAAATTAAGTTGATAAATATTTGGTAAATGATTTAAATAACAACCAACTAAGTTATTGATTTTTTAATTACAATAAAAAATGTAATAAATATTGTTGAAAACTGATGTTGTGCCTACGACCTACCTGTAAATATTTCTTTTTTTTAGCTATTTTTTTGTTTATAATCTTTATTGATTATTTTGAAAAATACTTGTATGCTTTCAAACTATCAACAAGATCTGATGTTTGATCAGAAACCACCATCGACCCTCAAAATTGCAGATGGAAGCAAAAATGATATAAAATAAGGATATAAAAAAATATACCTTCATATAATGTAAACGCATGTCGAAAAGTATGATTGTTTAAAAATATTTTTTTTCATTTTAATTTTAATTCATTACAATATAACATTGTTGAAAAACATACTATTTTTAACATTTTTTTATCGTCATTTTCTAAGTCTTTACTTATTCGAATAAAGATGCATATGTATCATTAGTTTAAGTAGAATATTTTCTCAGAGTTTGTAAGTACAAAATCAAGGTTTGAACAATTAGTTAATTAGTTATAACTTTTTTGAAGTATCCCACAAAATGTCGTTCAACTACTTCGCACATCTAAACTTAAAATACTTATAACTTATAACAGTAATGAGTTAGGTATAATGTATATAATTACTAAAAGGATAAACTAATTATAATCATTAATATTTCCAAAACGTAAATACTTTTTCGTATAGAACTCTGAAGTCGAAGCTTTACCGAAATGTAAAAAGATTCCTGATAGGTACCAACGTTTTTTGTTCAATACAATTTCGTCGATTTTTTTTTATCTCATTCGACTTATCATAATTCTAAACATTTCTGTGGGGTTTCGTTGCTTGTATGGGACGTTTATTGTTGCCAAACAAATACCTACCGCACATACCTATATAAAGTCAAAAACTGGTACCTACCTATTGGTTTTAAATTAAACACATTCGCATTGTTTTCATTACTATATAATCAGTTTCCGGCCGGCAACGGAAACCACATGGAAATTTGAAATTGAAATTCGCAGAACACCTGATGCGAATAGCCAATTGTCGCTATTACTTATTGTCTGGACAAACGGTCGAATAGACAGGTAATTAAAATACGATTTAGAATAAACCTGACCCAATTAAAACATATATCACATTTAAATACGGTTTTAGAGCCAACGAAATAAATAAATATTTGAAAACTCGAATTAATACTGTTTCGAATACCTAAGGGTGGTGTCACACTACGACGGTTACGCCGCACGGCTAAACCGTCGACGTCAAACCGTCTGAAACATACTAGTGTCACACTACTACGGTTTTACCCATCAAAAAAAGGAATAAATAGGTTTTTTAAAGTACCTACTGTGATTATTATAAAATATTAAGGTAAGTAATTTTTTAATAAAGCGTTGTAAAATTGCATGTACATTTTAATGAAAATATAACTTTTTAAGTATGGATCGCCAACACACTTTGAAAGTTATAGCTGTGGCAGAAGCATTCGGCTTATTAAACCCGCCCAGGTGTAAACGTAGATTTTGGATTCATCCATATATTGTCGACAGAGAAGATAGTGGTCGATTTTTTGATTTTTACTCCACATGAGGATGTACCCAGACAGTGGCGTAACTGGATAAAAAACCAGGGGGGCAATATCATATATTCACCATAATCAAAACCCTGACCCCCACCCTGATTTAGTCTTAAAACTCATGTTATGGTTTAGAAACAAATTGTAGGTAACAGGTACCCATATTGTTAAATATTATTAAGTACCTAGAGAGGTCATTAATAATAGGTGCTATAAGTAGTTTAAAAAGTAGGTAAGTAGTATAAATATTATATACACATTTTGGGGAACAATAAATTAATAATAAATAAATAACCAACAAATAATGTTATTTCTTTATTAACAAATAAAAGAAATAATAGGTATTGTATTTTTTGTTATTTTAGTGTTAGTTTTCTGTTACCTCCTACTCCATTTGAAACAAATTCATCAATTACTTTGTCAAAATCAATTGGCACTACTCTTTGAATTTGTAATAATGCTAACCCGCTTAAACGCTCTTGTCCCATGCTGGTTCTTAAGTAACTTTTTAAGCAATAAAATGTTCTTTCACATGAGGAAGTATTTGTTGGTATACTCAAAAATATTTTTATAATTTTTGTGTAGTTTGCAATAATATTATTCAACAAGAGAAACCTATAATAATTAATATAAACTTTTATAGGAAAAAAATATTTTAATATTATAATATTATTATGTTAACAGTATTGTTAAGAATACTTTTTAAATGTGGATTATTTGGGGGGGCAAAATTATACTTTTGCCCCCCACAAACATTTCCCCTCTCCAATTACGCCACTGTACCCAGAGAAATTTTTTGAGTAGGTACTACCGAATGAGTATAACATCGTTTGACGAGTTGTTAATGAAACTTCGAGAATCGTTAACAAAACGAATCACTACATTTCGCACTCCAATTTCCGCCGAAGAAAGGCCGATTGTTACTCTTAGGTTTGATTTTATAATTAATTAATTGTTGGATTAAACAACATTTTTTTGACACCTACTTATTATTTATTTATTACTGTTATACCCGTATTTAGATATTTATCCACTGGCACCACATTCGTTTCATTGCAATATGAATTTTACTCGAAGTCGGAAGTACAATAAATACGATTGTTCGGAAGACTTGTCAAATAATATGGAGCATCTTACAACCACAAGAAATGGCTACTCCAACTTCAAACGAGTGGCTTGATATAGCTGATAAATTGTATTTGAAAACTAATTTTCCTAACTGCCTTGGAGCTATCGACGGCAAGCATATAAGGTGTTTAGGTGTATCAATCCACATAACGCAGGTTCAATATATTATAATTATAAAAATGAGTTTCTCAAATTTTTAATTCTAACTTTCTACACAATAGCTGAAGTGATAACTAGGTATTTAATTAATTAGTTTTAACTACAGTTGTAGATAGGTACCTACCTATAAGTGATCGATTAATAATGTAAAAGATAAAAATTTAATAAATAAAAATGTTTATAATATATAGGTGATAGACTTAGGTATCAACTCTGTATAAACATAGTTTTAACTTGTAGAATTGATTTTTAAATTAACTAGAAAAAGCTAAGTTTTTACAGCTCGATTTTCTGTAGATTAATTAGTTAAGTTGAAAAGTTCGAAAAAATTCACTTTTTAACTTGTTAATGTCCACCTTTGATAATATCTATGGATAAAATATGTCCACTACCGGACGTCGTTGCCGTTGTAGTGTGACACAGCTGATATGAAACAATGTGTTCACATTTACCGACGGCGTAACGGCAGCTCCGTGAAACCGTGACCCACAACGGTTTCCAGGATCGCCGGACGGTCATCGACGGTGTAACCGTATAGTGTGACACTACACGTTAATAAGTATGCGTTATTGGCGAACGGTAAGACCGTACGGTTCTCACCGTGCGGCGTAACCGTCATAGTGTGACACCACCCTAAGCATAACAATATCATTTGATCTTTTAATTAAAAACTTGTTTTCATATTAACGTGTTTTTATAAGCTTGAATATCATCGTATTATACTAGCTATATATAGCTATAATGACCTATAGAGCTGTGAATTTATCGATTTATGTCAATGAATTGCATTATGAACACCAAACATGTGGGATAGAAATTTGATTCAATAAATTGCTATTTTAAGAATTTAATAATATATTTTATATCATAGTTTATTTCGTGCATAGTTTTGCATAGTATAATATATATAATATATATATATATTGGTATTTTTGAGCATATTATATTTTACACCAGCGGTTCCCAAACTTTTTTAGCTCACGGCGCCCTTTTTGAACTAAACTTTTCTCAAGGCGCCCTTCCCAAGACATAGCATGAATTTATTTTTAGACCAGGTAAATTTCTACGGTGACGCGGCGCCCCTTACAAGACATCGCGGCGCACCAGGGCGCCGCGGCGCACAGTTTGGGAACCGCTGTTTTACACACAAGGCGTGAATGCTTATTTCAAAGGTTTTTAGTGGATTTAATTCGCATTCCCTCTGATCACATTTCAATGCATTATACTCCTCGTGTAAGCATATACCGATTTATTATAATTATATAATATTATATAAATAAATAAACTAGCTAAACTTTACAACTAGACTTTAGATTTCTTAAAAAATGAACAGACATAAGAACCAGGTTCTATATTGGTGTATCTCAGATTTAATATTTAATTTACAAGTAGGTATACCTCATTGTAAGAGAAAATCACTGAAAAATCAACACCTAAGCTATGTGAACAAATTAGACAGAGATGGGCCTGTCTTTTAGCTATCATTTTAATCATTATGTGCTGAATTGACTTGTGAAATTACTCTCTAAACTTTTCTGATATCTCTATAAATGGTCCCTGAAACCTTCGGGTTTCAGTCGAGTATTAATTGTATGCCTGTACAAAAATATTATGAGCATTATAGGTAACAACATTTCCTTTTTTTGTGCGTTTGGATAACAAACAATATAAATTAAATATTATTTTCTGTCATTTAAGAAAAATAGTGTCCCGTAGCAACTTATGTCTGATCTGCAAGTTTGTAACAATTTTTTTTTTTTTTAATTGTTCTTCTATAACCAATGTTAAAAACGTATAAAATTAATGAATTATATTATATTATATTAATAAATTTATAATACTTATAAACAAAAAATGTTCGATTTTCGTGAACTAAAATGAAATTTATACGCAAGCTGTGGGTAGCGTGAAATTTTTTCCTTTATTTCTACCTATACATTATATTTTAATTTTTTTTTACTAACTTACAATAAGTATCCATCCACAAATTGAAGATCCGAGAGCAACAACAAGACAATTATACATCCAATGAATAAAATTATTTAGGAGGCAATTGGAAATGTTTTTAAAAAATTAAATAATAGTATTAAAAATTATCAAACAATATATTAACATACAATATTTTAGATACAACTTCAATTTGTATAAATAGTAGCCAGTGACAAATTGACAGAATTAATTTTTTAAGATCTCAAAACCCATAAATACAACTTGGAGATGTCAAATTGTTCCACTATTATAAAAACCAGACATCCTCATATTTATACGATATATCTGTATTGTAACAATCTGATTTGTCTTGTTGTTGCTCCAAGGTTTACACTTGTATTAGTTTTTATGTGTATGGCAAACTCCAATATTCATAGAAGTACATACATTTTATTATTCTTAAACTATTAAGTCCCGGGACCACCCCTATTATTATACGAAGCGATCGCTTCATAAAATCGTGATTCTCATCGCCACCGGGCGCCAATGTGTGGGCCATTCTATATACCAACCTACTACAGAGGTTGAAAAAAGAAGTTAAAAACACCCTCCGAATCTCAATATAAGTTTATTATTGCTACTTCTATTGAAATCGTAGTTAATAAACGTAGTTTATGGGATTATTAGCTACTTGGAATAACATATACAAACTCTTCAGCTATTTATAATAATATTAAAACAGATATGTATAGATATAGTCAATAGTCATATAGATATATTAAGGTCCATTTCCCTGGCCATTATACCTTCGTTTATGTCGTTTAGGAAGACATTTTGAATGTAAATTTCAACTCTTCCGCTTTTTGGTCTGCACATTTTGAAGTCGTAGCGTGCATCTATTGTATATTATTATTATATATAGTGATAATAATAATAATAATATTACAGAATTGTCGTTTGGTTCTGCATATAGGTCCGACTCGAACACGTGAGCCCTGTATAGGTATACGACATTCGTGTGCACTGTATGTTATACGGACATAATTTTTTTCTGTAAAATTTCGTCTGCGATTCATACACATATGCGTCGGTATATTGCCGCCTTAACGACCCATAAACTTCGGCGTTTACGACCGGGCGACCATATACGTATATCATATATATGTATACAATACGCTGTGCGAACGGCGAACATAATGAAATAATATAATATGGTCAACGTATGCTGCAAAAGGATACGATGTATATAATACACACACCACTGACAACACGTCTATACACACACATTGTGTCAAGTCTCCAGAGTAGAAAGTGTCCGGAACGCTATGATAATACATTACAATATTTATTATTTACTCATATTATACTTGATAATAATACACTGTTAACATTTTGAGAATCATTAACGCAAAATTGTATTACGAAACAATATAATATTATTATGATGTACCTACCTATACATGGGATGAGCTTCGTTGTCCATGGAGAGGTAATACAATATTATTATGTATAGATACCTTATAATGGAGCTCCATACAAAGACCATTCTGAAACTCCAAGACCACATTTAAAAATTTGGCTGAAAGTTTCTTCAAGTCCATTAACAAGTCAACAGGTTCAATGCACTATCATCTCAACACATATAAAATAGGACCACCGCATCAACACTGCCTAAAACGAGGACGTCCCTTATAATTAATTATTTAAACTTAACCTATATTGTAGTATTGATATAGCTACTGCCTACTAACACTTAGTCACAACTCTATTAAGAGGATCTATGCAGGATTAATTTTTATTTAAAAAAGAATGGGTCCAAGACTTGATTGTATTGAACTTAGATTGCTTCGAATTTAATATTTTTCATAAACAACATTGGTCCACTAACTTTAATCTTATCAAAACTTCTTTTAGTCTAAAAATGTCCAATTTAAATGTATGATAGTGCCACAAAAACGTATACTATATATATGGCAATAATATATTTTAAGTCCCTCCACTAAATAGTACATATACATGTTTGATAAGAACAAAAATAAAAAAATGGTATTTCATTCGGTTTAGGTATTATAGTAATATACAGTATCCATGTTTCGATTCATTATTTGAAAAACTTTCGTCGTGTACCTTTTTTCGTTTCCATATCGTTGAGAGATTAGTTCTTAAATCACAAATATTATATTTGTAGCATGAAAATTAAAAAGGTCATAATATTCAATAGTATTATCCTATTAAGTTATTTGATCATATACCTAGTACCTATATAAGGGGAAATTGTTTTCGTTAAACTACATTATTAGGTACTAGGTACCTACCTAGGTATATTATAGCATTATGCTTTTATGCATTAGGTAAATATAGCTAATGTAGGTAACATAAGTAATATAGTGTTGAAAGTTCCTACGATTCTAGGATTCCGCCATTAAATTTTTAAATTATATAAAATATTGAACACTTTGCTGAAATACAGTTTATAAAATAACTTAAGAAAGTTATTATACCAGGCAAATAATATGAAATATTTTTTTTTGTAATCACTAAGATTCGTTGCAAAAAATATCTTTACGTAATTGTTGCACAAAAGGTAGACATTTTCATTAGAATTTTCAAAAGTTTACCCTTCCCTAAACAGCCCTTAAAAGTATGTACCAAAAAAACTTTTCAAATATTTGAGATTATTGTATGGATTTAAATTACGTTTTTGATTTTATACGTTTTTCTAAATCTCGTGATGACATTAGAATATTATGTGAAAATCGACGATTTGTAATTCTTATCATCCTGTATAATATTGTGTACACGACGACTGACGAGACGTTCCTGCTGTAGTATATAATATTTATTACATTATTACACGACACCGAACTCAGTGAAAGCATATTATAATCATCGGCGAGGCGACAATGGCATTAGCCTTGGATGAACAAATATTCATTAAATGGTTTGCAGTTATGTAAACGAATTTCCGATTACCTTCGGATGGTGCGCTGAATTATTATATTATACTTAACAGTATATGGCTGTACAATATCGACAGTGTAATAAAATATTATTTTATTACAGTTTATATTTTTTTTCACTAATTATTATTTTTATAATATGTATAAATTATATTTCGGTATAACCGTCGATGCCTGCAGCTCCTTCCCTCGTAAACCATTATTATTATTATTATGATAATTAATATCGTAGGTAGTTATTATTCAACAAAAGTCAAAACTACGAAAGATAATAATATATATTAATATGTGGACTAATTGTAGACCTATCATAAATTTACGATATTATCAATAATATTATTTCAGGTGTAATAAATGACACGGCCACCCTACACGAATAGGTGTCACGGATTAGTTTTGAAGCATTTTTGCTAACTATTGCTATAATTGATTTGATTGAATGGGGGTGAGTGATTGCTTGCTGTTGAGATAATATTATAATATGTGGTTAGAAAGTTTGAATTTTCTTTTACAGTTTTTGAACGTACGTATTTTATTGTTATTGTTCCATTATTATTTTAATGCATAATATTATTGTCAAGTCAAGCTATATTCATTTTGATGTCCTCTTGTGTTGCTAAGTAGTGCGGAATGATTGAAAATCAATATTAAATGATATTAATAATATATTATACACGCAATATCATTTAGGCAATTTGGCTATTTACCAGTTAACGGTATTTTTGGATAAGTATTCGAATACTTGTATTTAAATTATTTAAAAGTCGTGTTAAGTAATTTATAATATAGATTAGGGGGACGAGGTGGCCGAGCGGTCTAACGCGTCGGCCGCGGCGCTGGCAGTCGCGGGTTCGATTCTCGACCACCGGGCGGCATTTTTTTCCGGGCAAGTCACGGTGTCCGGAAAACAAGTGCCGCCATCCCCCCACTCCGGGGCATGGCAGAAACCTACGGGTGCCCCAATAAAAATTCTGCCACCACAAACACACGTGTTTACAAACCAACAGTTCCCTCCCCTACAAACTAAACAAACAAACAAACAAACAAAAACAGCTAATGGCCATAGTTGCCGGGCTTAATGATCAATGAAAAAAAAAAAAAAAAATATAGATTAGGCGAATAATGAAATTTTTTTTTCCGTTTTACTATTGTAATTCGATGACCAAAATCGTCGTATTTTACTATTTCAAATGTTATTTCCAAAATATGTTTTTTTTTTTAATTGTACTAAGAAGCTATATAAGATTTCACCAAATAATCAGAAAACCTTTTTTTTTTTTTTTATTTTTAAGAGAAATTTACAATCTATACCTTAGGCACAATAGGTAAATGTGATACAGAATATACATATAAGGTATCAAAACAAATTAATATTAATAATAATAACAGTTTACAATAAATTATATACAACATGTTACGTTTGATGAGAGCAGCCACCCATTAATGACACTTTCGCTCGTTTTTTAGATTCTGAGCGGAGCGATGAATGTATTGGTTTTACAATGATGTATGTTTTTATTTTTTATATTTTTTTTTGTGTCTGTCATCACGTTTTGGGACAGTAAAAGTGCTTCGATTTTCTTCAATAGTACCTTTTCTGATAGGAAAGTGAATCTAGTTGGTACTTTGGGGGGTCAAAAGTAAACATTTTCCAGTAGTTTTCACAAGCGCCGGGAAAAACAACATAAAAATTAAGGAAAAACGGGAATTTTTACGCAAAATCGATTTTCCAAAAAATCGAATTTGGTTATTGGTGTAACTTTAAAACAAATGACCGTAGATACATGAAATTTTCACTGGTTGTTTATATTTGCATTTTCTATACACGATAACATTTTCAAAATATTTTGATTTATTTTGAACTGTTTAGGGACATTTTCATTTTTCATTTTATTTTAGTTTTTTTTCTAGAAATATCAATAAAATTTTATTTGTTGGTTGCGAAAGCTTGAAAATGTAATAGAAGGCTCCTAATATGTTGTTTCAAAGGCAGATGAAAAATATTAAAAATCCTTAGTCACAATTTTTTTTTATAAGCATTTAAAGTTCAAAAATTGACAAAATATGGAAAAATCACGAAAATTAGCAAATTATTTTGAGTTAAGAATTCGTAAAAATTTTTCTTTTTAAATCTAAGATTTGAAAATGAAACACAAGATTCCTTATAAGATTATCTACCTTTATCAATAAAAAAATCTCTACCGGACAGTCAAATTAAATTTTTATGAGCGTTTGAAATTCAAATTTTTACAACATTGGATTTTCACTCGATTTCTCATGTAGCGATTTCCTTATTTTGTTGTAATTCAAAAACGAATAACTGTAGATACATGAAAATTTCACTGAATGTTTATATTAGCATTTCATATACACCATACAATTTTGAAAATATTTTGACTCTTTTTGAGCTGTTTATGGACATTTACAGCTTTCAATTTTTTTTAGTTTTTTTTTCTATAAATATCAATAAAGTTTTATCTGTTGGGCCAAAAAGTGTAAAAATTTAATACAAGGCTCCTGATATATTGTTACAATATCAGTTGAAAAATATTAAAAATACATAGGCACGATTTTTTTTTATAAGCATTTAAAGTTGGAATTTTGACAAAATTTATCAAAATCTCGAAAATTATCAATCGTTGGAATTAAAAAATTATAAAATGTTCAGTTTTTATAACTAAGAGTTGAAAATTTAAAACAAAGATTCTCTTAAATAATTCATACTGTAACCAAAAAATCTAAAAAATATATAAACACACTTATTTTTTACAGACATTTTAATTTCAAATTTAGACAAAATTTCATATTTAAACCAAGAATTACGATTTTAGTTATTTTGTTGTGATTGAATAATACTATTCGTGGGTACTTGAAACTTCTAAAGTGTACTATTATATATCTATGATAGTATCACGGTTTTTGTTGATGTATAACGCGTTATAAGTATCTAATGGATATTGTGATATGATTAATTTGGAATTTATTATAGGTACCTATTATAGGTCAATTTTTTGTTTAATACCATAGATATGTATATAATATGCCTTATACATAGACTGACATACCATCACCGCTCAGAATCGTTTTTCTTATACAATGATATTATATCATTGAATTCAAATTTAATACCATCCATTATACAGTGACCCACTTGTAACCTACTGTACAGCAGAGCGACACCCACTTGCCCACCTTTTTTTTTGTTATTTCTATAATATGTATTATACATATTTTATTTTATTTTTTTTTTTTTTTATTATTTTTTTTTTTTATGCATATACTTAATTTTTTAGTACTTGATTTATACGAGCAAGTCACGGCACCATTTTCGTTTTAACCTTCTTGGAGGGTTTCCGGGGATAGTCGGGGTAGAGAGATTTCGAACGAGCGGATTGGAGTGAGATAATAAGTGGAGGTGGAAACGTTTGTAATACAATTTTGCTTCCTCATGCACTAGAGGTATTTTTAAATCTGTATGAATAGTATGATTAGAAACATAAGGAGGGGCATTTAATAATTTACGAAGCGCTAGATTTTGGAAAGTTTGAATTTTGTTTAGATTGGACTTTTTTGCGTTTCCCCATAGTTGCAGTCCATATGTCCACATGGGTTTAAGTAAGGATTTATAAATAAGGAGTTTGGTACTAGTGTGAGTGTATTTGTTATTATAAATGAGATTTTTTAAAAGACGTATACGTTGGTTTAAGTTTATTCTTTTTGATTTAATATGCTGGGCCCATGTCAGCCTTCTATCGAGGGTTAGGCCGAGAAAACCTAAAATAGTAAAATGTAAATGTATCTAGCTGAAGTTAACTTTATGTGATTATGTTATATACTTATATAGTTATATGTGACATCTGAACAATTCTTGAACCAATTAAAGTACCTATATACATGTATTAACTAGGTACTTAATTTAAATATTTATAAATAAGTTAATTTAACGTAAAAGTTTATTAGACTAAACAAAAATGTATTTGTAAATTATTTTAAATACTTTTAAAAAATATTTGTATTTATATACAAATATTTTTAAAAGAAAATATTCAAATACATATGAGACCAAGTATTGAAGTATTTAAAAATGTATATTCTCAACAAGACTGAAATTAAACGATAATATACGATGTGCGACTGTATGAGACGTATATAAAGTATACGAAGCAAATCATATTTTATATCAATTAACTGACATAAAGTAAACTGCACTCATCATCTGTAATTATTATAATTTTAACAACATATTACCTGTGTAGAAGGTAATAGTAAATCAAAAATTAGATATTTCAATTTTAAGTAAATTTAAACGCCTATTGCCTACTACGAAAGTAAGTTCTCAATAAATTGTCGTGTACCTATACCGCATTACAATAATTTGAAATTTTTGACAACAAAACAACAAATTGTGATCACTCTGATTATAATATTATGTTATACACCTGTAATAGGCATTACCTATTATAGTTTCACTCGACTAATACATCTAAAAACTGATTTCGTAGGGTTTTTGATAAGATAATAAGTGAGTATTAAATACCTACCTACAATCCACATAAAAATATATACCTAATAATTGCGTATTTACGTTTTAGTTTACGAGATAATCGTTTAGTAACGTTTTGCACTAGGAATACAGTTAGATAATACGTATAGTAAACAGGCCACAGTAATACGTAATATTGGCTAAATTATATTATTTTCGTGCGTCAGCGTTGGCCATCAAGGTTCACTGCTCTATTATCTTAATAATAATAGTGTCTATCAAGTAAATTAACGCAAACCTAAGTTTATAATAATTAATAATATGTCCGACCATGTGTGGATGTAAAGCATTCTGCAAACTAATTTAATGTTGTTCGAAGTGCGTTGTCAGAAATTCCATATTATTATGATGCACTATTATCGATAATTAATGTGATTAGATTAAAAAACTTAAATATTGATACGGTGAAACTCCCATTTAACGGAATATTGTCTGTTTAACAAAACATTTTTTAGAAGCAAATCTATTTAGAATCAAATTAGAACCAAATTTGTTCAATTATATTTATAGAATTTCTCCATTTATCATTAAACACTCAATATTCAAAAAGTATTAATTATCGTTTCAAGACGATACAAATCAATGTTATTTTTTTTAAACTATATTTTTAAATATTTTTTTATCCTTATAATTTTTAAGTTTTTTACTTTTCCAAATTTTTACAAAATATATTGTTTTAATTTCATCTTCAAAAGCAGAATATTTTTCTGGGTATTTCGATACATAAAAATCGAATTTAGGTCTAGCAGTTTATGGGTTCTAAGTATTCAAAGTTTAGATAAGCGGAGTAGTGGACCAACATTTTCGAGGTAATCACGTAAGTACTACTCTATTCCGCTTATCTACATTTTAAAAACTTATCACTCGCTCTAATATGTTTTTTTTGTTTATATGAGACTTCGTAATATGGAAATTTCACTGCTTATTAATAATCAACAACAATTTTTTTGCAGAGTATAATAAAATTGTTTTTCAATAAAAAAGAGGCCTTTATTGTTTTTGTTTTATCCAAATTTGATTTTTCTACCTTTTACCTACCTGTAAACCATACAAATATTGTAAATAAAACCACAATTTAAGCGCTTTTAGTGAGTATATAATTTGTACATTTATTTATAAGAAGGTATATATAGGCATAATGTATCTTGGTAGATCGGCTATGTATTATGCTATTATATTACAGTTTAAAAATTTGTTTCAAAATATCTTTATTATACAATAAATGGAGTACTCGTATATTATATTGTAAAATAATATTCTAATATTTCTTTATCAACGAAATTTTTAATTTTATCCCAAAACATTATCTAATCAATTATAATGTACTACTTGTAAACCTGTTGTAGTGTTCCTGCACCGCCTGTTTTCTATAACTAGCATTGTAGAAAACAGTCTACGTAGTTTTTGTTATATCTAAATAATTTAATTTTAGAGTTGTCTATTTAATATATTGTGAGTATACCTACATTCTACCTACCATTCATACAGAATTTGGTGCCTTTTTAATGAGCATAACATATCATTTGTACAGGTATACTTATGTAGGTAAATTGACAGATATATTACTACTAGGTATCATAATATTACATCTTAAAATGTAATACCTATAGTACATAAAATCGAAATGAGAAAAGATATGTGCATCGACATTATACAATAGACGGAGCATAATATTGTATTGTAAAATAATATATTCTAATATTTCTTTTTCAACAATATATTATTATTATTTACTCAACTAATGTACGCAGTCTACTACTGCAGTTATATACACGTCTCGGCGACTGTTTTCTAAAAATCATGTGTATAGCTGACATAGTATGTCATGAGTATGTATATACTATATAATACATACCTATAATAGTATACGTGTACAATTGTACAAACTATGCTCGCAGACATTGTAAAAATATGTTCCACCGGGATTTAAAATTCACTCGAGTAGCCAAACAACGTATTCTCTTATTTGCGAATATTTCAAATTATTTCGAATCCAAGGACTTATTATATTTGAATGCAAGCCGTGGTCGTATATTTATGTTATTGGTAATCTATACGTAATACATTATAGAAAAACATGCTATACACATTGCGACAAGTCTGTGGGTACGACCGACGAATAATGTGGTTCGGAAAGACAATGTATAATATAATAACAAAATAATATATATTATATTATATTTTATAATATTAGGTGTATATTATACGGTTTCCATTCAGCGGTGTGTATTGTGAGGAGGGGGAGGCCAATACTCATTTGTATGTGTTGTACCTCGTTATTAGAATTTTCAGTAACGAAAACAAAATATTTTGTAATTCTTTGCGATTCTCAATTCACACTAATATAGTAGTTGTCAGCTAGGTGGTGATTATAAAAAAATATTTTAAGGACCTATGACCATACCAGAGTTAATTTTCACCCGTTAAAAATGTTCTATCATAACTTTATGATAATATATTATATATTATATACTTCTATATAAATCTTACAAATAATAATATGTATGAAAATGTCAAAGTAAATTTTTAGCATCACATAATTCAAATTGGTCTGGTGTGCAAGTGCGTAACGTATCAACATTTTTCATGATTATTTTTTTAGGAAAAATACTTTAAGAAATATTCAAAAACGGTATTTTTATAGTACCTACAAACTATACATGTACTTGATTTTCATGATAAGGGCTACGAGAAATCATAAGGTTTTTACCATTGTTTTACCTTGGGTACGTGAAAAGGCGTATACCATACGCATTTGCTTGGGCAATATATCACTGTTTACATGAAGGCTTGCAGATATATATAAAAATAAGGAAGAACCGAAGAACTGAAGATTTGAAGACATATTCACGGATTTACTCAATAGATAATCTACATAATAATATATAAATATTCACATAATATAAGTTATTCACTTACGACTTATAGCCGAGTACACTATAATATAGGTACTATTATTATAAAAATTTGTAGTTCGTACGTTTTCATAACAATAAAAACATGAGTTTAAATAAAATAAAAAAACACACATATACCAAATAACATATAGGATGGTTTAGACTTTAGGACAATACGAGTGTTTAATATTTTACAACATTCTTTTTGTTTGAACTTTGTTTAATACAAAAAAAATCTCAAGTCGAATTAAAGGTCCGAGTAATGTATAAATTGCCGCCGGAGTATACCAACTATAGCAAAATAGTACCAAAAACCAATACACCACTGCAGTTTAGTGGTGACTTGCAATGTGCCAATGCAGCAATATAAATATACAAAGTGTAACAGAGAGAACTTGCCAAAAAAAAAAATTAATGCTACTTAAACGTATGACAAAAATTGATAAATTATAGGATTAGTAAATAGTTTAAGAAATATACCCATGTTAGAAAATTTCCAAAAATAATATTTTTAAAAAAGTTATTGCGTTCCAAATTAATTTAATCAAAAAAAATATTTATATTTAAAAAAATTCTAAAAAATAAACTACTTTACTTTTATGAATGTTTTTACCATCCAAATCGTTCTTATAATGAGATTCAAAAATTGGCTATTTTAAATTTATTCAAAAAAATTTTAATTATATTTAAAATTTTTCATTTTCAGTATTAAAAAATAAAAATATTTTTTTTTTATTACACTTGTAGCGCAAGTGGCTGTAAACTATATATATAAAAAAAAATTTTAAATATTGATTAGAACAAAAGTTATTCAAAAAGTCGATTATATCTGTTACACTCTGCGTATACAGTAAAATTCGCTTCAGACGTTCCCGCTTAAGACGCTCCCACTTAAGACGCTTTCCCGCATAAGACGCTATTTTCCGTCGGTCCCTAGACATTTTCTATACTAGTCAATGTAAAAACCACATGTTAAGACTCTCGGTTTTTCTCTATCTCATCGGATAAAACGCTCTCTTGTTTAGCAGATTACGATAAATTTTTGTAGGTTTATGAAAATAAAAATAGAAATTTTACTTGTTTACGTGTTCTTATCGTTGTATCGTTTTATTTTATCGCTATATCTATCCTTATCTATTATAACAGTTTTACTGTACTTCATCGTATTATGAGATTTAGTAAGTGCATTTAGTCAGTGGCTAGGTAATGGTATAAAACGTAAGGCGCTGTCCATTTCAGACAAACTCAACATTTAAAAAAAATACGATGATGGATTTTCGTGGTCAATTGTCCGGCTCACCCAAAAGACATCTCTACTACCAATATAAAACTTGTTTTATTGTCACCGAATACTATACATCTAAGTTACAACCACTAGATAAGGGTATCATTGAAGTGTAAAATAAAAGTACTTACCGAAAAAAATTAT
Organism: Macrosiphum euphorbiae; assembly: GCA_949089665.1. Classification (NCBI taxonomy): domain Eukaryota; kingdom Metazoa; phylum Arthropoda; class Insecta; order Hemiptera; family Aphididae; genus Macrosiphum; species Macrosiphum euphorbiae. The sequence continues at coordinate 43,146,347 of CARXXK010000002.1, read as the reverse complement.
ATACTTGATATAATTTTTTTTAAATCAAATTCAGTAGCAAAAAATATATGGATGTATGTAATTATAATTAGTTTATTAGTGTATTCTCCGCTAAATTATGTTCAATAATAAAAAAATCATCTCCATATTAATTCAATCACTTCATTTTTTTTTTCATTCACGCATAAGACGCTTTCCCGCTTTAAACGCTCTAGAGAGCTGGTCCCTTAAAGAGCGTCTTAAACGAGTTTTATTGAATCTTATACACAGAGGGTTTTGGGAGGATTTTAAGTCATAATAATAACTCCGATACGCTCTGTATAATATACATATTCACTTTTTAGTTTTTTCACATCACAGTCCGTATGGTCTTACCACATAATATAAGTTATTCACTTACAATAATATTAGTATATTACTATGTTGTAGCCAAGTGCATCATAATATATGTATTAGGTATTATAAGCTTTGTAGTTTGTACGTTTTCGTAACCATAAAAACATGCGTTTAAATAAAAAAAACACACACACCAACCAAATACCTACCCTTATAAGGACGGTTTAGGACAATAGGTTGCGCGTGTATATTTACAATATTTTTTTCGTTTGAACTATATACTAAAAAAATGGTCTATATCTGGTTATTTACGCAGTCTCAAATTCAAATAAAGGGTCTGCATTATGAATTCCTATTATTATTATTACTATACCTACATGTATATTGTAGAGTGCGATACTAAAAATCGGAAAAAAAATGAAAATACACCCACCCTCGTCACCGGAAACGCGTAAACAGAAAAAGTGTCGGAGACTCGTAGGAAAAAATATATCATATAATAATATAGTATTGACGATAAAAAAAAATACCGAAAAAAACTTTTTTCCCATGCTCTGACCATCTGAATTATGGGTGGTGATAAAATATAAGGATGAAGGTAAAAAAAAAAGTGAAAAAGGGAAACCGATCGATCGATATACTGTATCTGCTCGGTAATACGATACGGCGCGTAGTGTTCAGACGAAAACCATTGTTGTCTGTTTAGAATAAAAAAAAAAATAATGTAAACAGAAGAAAAAAATGCGGAGGAAAGAACAATATGGATTTTTTTTTATGGCCAGTTTTCGGGAAGCATATGTTAGCTGGTAGGTACCATACGGCTATACCTTACTATCATTATTATTGTGAGATATCAGGAAGTACCTTTACTATTTGCAAAGGCACGCTACACCATCGACGCTTATTTAAATATAAATGGAAATAAAAAAACCCACAAATGTGTCTATACATAATAACATAGATATAAGCGAGTAGTGCAGAGCAGGTCGTCAAGGGGATACGAAACGGAACAAACACCTGCTTTCGATTTCATGCTAAAAATAATAAAATCCAATAGAATATGTAAGGCAGTCGGTGTAGGTATACTGCCCGGACGTGGTATTCACCAGGTATATAATTTAGGTAGTTGAAAATGCGACGCCGTTTGCAGAAATGTACATTCACGATTCACTCAAAATTCGATTTCTGAGAAATTCTACGAGCCCGCTGTTACTATATTGTGCATAAAAATTATAACCATTCATCGTGGATAATGGCTAATTTTTCATTTCCTCGTCACGTACGTATCGGTAAATAGGTTACCCATAGTAATGTACAACAATACAAATCTCAGTAAATAATAGAATAAATAGAATAATAATCGAATATACTGGAAAATAGTCCTAAAAAAATTGTGCTGATACTTTTTTTTTTTCATTTTCATTTTTTGATTCAAAATTTGTACAAATAACCAGTAAAGTATAATTAATAATCGTCGTAAAAAATAAAAATTATTGCTTACATATTATATTAAGAAGATTGAATTCAACGTAAATATTTATAATAATATGATTCCATTGTACATTATAATTAAAACAAACCTCTATTGTTATTGCCAATATAATATAATATATTATACATACAATTAAAATCAATAAATAAAAAAGGTGGACAAGTGGGTTCCGCTCTACTGATCAGTAGTTGTCAAGCATGTTGTTGAAATGGATTTATTATATTTGAGTTCAATGATTGAATAATACAAATTATTTGAAAATATTACCATATATTATGGAAAATGGTCATTTTAACATTTGGTGAATATTTCAAGTACCTACCTAGTATATAGGATTATTCGTTTTTGGATGACAACAAAATATCAAAAATTGATTGATGGATATTCGTTAATTTACAGATGAAAATCCAATATCGTACACATTTAAAATTTAAAAGCTCATAAAAATTAATATTACTTTCTGGTAAACTTTTTTTTTTGTTTAAGGTAGGAACATTTGTGAGGAGTCTTCTATCAAAATTCCTAATGTTAGCTATGAAAATAAAAACTTTTATGAATTTCTAACTAAAAACAAGTTATTTTGATGATTTTTGTCAAAATTTGAACTGCATATAAAAAATAATCGTCCATAACACGAGTATGTATCTGATATTTTTGAACTTACATTAATGAAACTTATAAGGAACTTTGTATTCAATTTTCGAACATTTTTACTAAGTGAAAAAGTTTTTATTCAGAATAACTTTAAAATAATTTACAAATTTCTATAAATATCTCAAGGTTTTAACTAGCTGAAAAATAGTCAAAATATTTCAAAATTTTTACTTCCAAAAGTACCAACTAGGTTCACTTTTCTATGAGAAAGACAGAAAAAAACACACATCATTGTAATACCAATGCATTTTTCGCTCTGCTCACAATCTAAAATGATTAAGTACAATAAATGTTGTAACATGTTAAAAATTAAAAAAATAAAATTTAAACATTTTGGTTTTTGCTGATATTTGTATACAAAATATGTGTTTTTTTTCTAAACCATTTTTGTTTGATATTCAAATAATTAAATGTATGTTTGTATAAAATATATATTATTACCTAACTAATAATAATAGATTAAAATGATTTGTGTTTTACAATTTTTGTTGAAATCGAAGGTATATTTGGAGAAATGACGTATTGATTCGCTCAAAATTCAAATTTTAAGAAATTTTACTAGCCTGCTGCAACCATACCGTACATAAAAAATAACCATTCATCGTGGATTTCGGATATTTTTTCATAATATTTTACATACGTTTTTCAGCCAAGGGGAGGGGCAATAGGGGCATTAAAATTTTTTTTAAATTTATTTTCATGAATATTTAGTATTTCCTTGTCACATACATGTGACTATACTACGATATAGGGTACCTATAATTACCACTCTATAATAATACAATTACAATATAAATCTAGATCAAAAAGTCGAAAATAGTAAAATTATAATATTATGTCCTCAACATTATTCGAATTCTGTACAAATATAACCATAAAGTACAAGTAATAATTATCATGGGAATTACAAATTATTAACTACTTTTATATTACATAATTACGATTGAATTCAACGTAAATAATAATAATTAAGCATAAAATACACGTATAAACATAATATTGCATTGTATAAAATAAAAACAAAATTCTATTGTTATTGTCAATATCTATATAATTATAAATATCTACAATTAAAATCAATAAATAAAAATAATAACAATGAATTTCGTATCGTGTTATAGACTTATAGATACCTCTTTTAACCCAAACAAAAAAAATAATACTATTTATAAATAATTTTTGTTGCGTTGCTCTCTTACTGGTTTTTGTACCTGTGTTTTTTTCTGAACCGTTTTATGATTGATATTAAAATTAGTAAATATATCTTTATAAAAATATACATTCTATTATACTATATAATATCTATCTAATAATAATAAATTAAATTTTTTTGTATTTTTAAACTTTCTGAGCGTCTATTTCTAACATACAGATGGATTTTTAAAAAATTATATTATTATAAATACATTATATTATTATAATTTCCCAAACTCCTAAGTCTCTAGAATTTCTCCATACCTTACAGTGATGGGCGTAGACATAATATAATGTGTATGTATCTATTATGTACATATATATAATAATAATATCTAATAATATATAAGATACTATATAGGATGCCCATCGCGAAACATAACCTTATTAGGAGCATTAATATATTATACGGTGAATAACAAAGCATGCTCACCTCTTTTTTTTCAATAATTCAGTTATCCAAAATCTGATTTTTGAAATATTCAAATTATTTCTATATTTAGAATATTTCCAATTCTATATAATCAATATTAATCTATTTAAATTTATAATTTGTAAAAATGGTCCAAGTATAAACACTATAGATCCAATAACATTATACCTATTAATTTGATATTTTTGTCAAACCATTTTTAAAAACTATAATAAAGTTATCCTTACTATAAACATTTTGATAACTGAAAAACTACTCGTTTGAATTTAGTACCTAAATCGACAGTTTAAAAAAATTATCAACTGAATAATTTACAGTATAAAAGGTGGTTTCTCATTTGAAAAACGGAAGTCTTTACTACACGGGACACTCTTTGAGGGAGAACAAAAAAATCTTAATAATTTGAAACTATTTAATAGTTTTTAAGTACCTAGGTAAGGTATCTTTAATAATTCCAAGAATCAGAATAATTGGAATAAATTAATTTTTTATGAAACATTTGGAAGTCAGAGTGCTCGGTGAATCACTCTGTATAGCTTTAAACCACATTATTTAAAGTTTATATTTTGTTGTATGTGGTTTCTCAAAACACTGTTTATAAATAAAAAAAATTAAATAGTTGAACAATTGCATTATTCAATTTACTGCGAGTTAACAATATTATAATAATATAATATAATAATAAATGGCAATGGAAAATAGGAGTCGTGTGACGTCAACAGGTCATATCGGTTAGTCTCGCGATCGCCTATCTCATAGACATGCTGCAGTATAATAATTATTATTATTGTGCTTTTGTGAATAATATGAATATATTGAACACAGTTCACCCAGTGATCTTGACTGAGGTTTATTTTCGTTTTGTTCTCTTCAATGTGATGTGTAAATAGGATACTGCAGCAGATATTTTCAGACTGTTCGTAGAAGATATTTTATTTTTTTATAGTACTTTATCGCTCAATCATACTCACATCGTATAACATCATATTAAATATCAATAGGTATTAAACAGAGCCATTCACCAAGCATGCTCCCACCCTTGATTTTCCTTGGTTAATCAAACTCTGGTTTTTGGATTTTTCAAATATACCTATACTTAAAGGACATACGTATTTTCAATATCTTGAGGTTTTATGTACTACTTAAGAAGTGTCCTGAGGAAATACAGACTTTTGTTTTTCAAATGAGAACCTCCCCTTCCGTATTCTACTGTAGATTATTTAGCAGATAATTGCTAATAAAAGGTTAATGCATCAAAATCAAAATTCAAAGAAGTATTTTACTTGTATACACTTTACAACCTAATTATATAGTTTTTGATTTATTTAAATTTATGTACTAAGGATAATATGTTCATGATAACGGTTTTTAGAAAATATGAAGACTATGGTAATTTTTTTTCTATATCAACATTAAAAATTTGTAAAATTGGTCCATGTATATTAAATTTTAAATGTTATATTATGTCTATTTTATATTTTATAGAACCATTTTTAAGGACTATTAATATAAAAATTTTAAATATACTGAGAAACTACTCTTTTGAGTTTTGAATTAGGTACTATAAAATGTATATTATATAATATATTATTATTACTTGAACAGCACATTTTGAAAAAAATTGTCTACTGAATAATAAATTTACAATGAAAAATATGGATTCTCATTTGAAATACAGAAGTTTGTATCACTGCTAGTTCAAACAATATCAATAATTTCAAAATATATTCTTAAATTAATTTTTTCTTAATTTTTGCATTTGAATAAATTCATTATTAAGGTAAAACTGGGAATGAGAATGCTTCATAAATCACTCTGTATGTGTATAGCTGAAAACTTGTGTTCCTAATAAATTCGACAGAATTCCATGAAATCCTTCCTCCCTTCGAAATAAGGTCTTACAGAGAAAATGGCAATTGCATTTAAACAAAGGAAAACAAACTTTTATAAAACATCGCTAAACAATGACCCAAATAAAGAAAAACGAAAAAATAACTTTGACGGACTAACATATATACAAAATAAATTAGTACACTTTCGTTTCTGCAATCAATACTTGGTCGTATAAATAAAATATTAACCACCGATATAGACGCTTTTCTCTATTAATAATATAATGAAATTAGATAGGTTTGTTTGGGTTAAGGGAGGTTCCCTATACATTAACAAATTATAGCTGGCGCCGTCTTATAGACTATGACGGGAATGGCGGTGAACCTATGACGCGTTGGCTAAATTTGAACAATAGTTATGACAAATGGCAATGGAAAATATTTTTATTTGATTGTTTAATCTCGCATTTAATGAAAATGAACAAAATAAATACTGAACAAATTTATTTTTTAATAATAAAGTTGACAATTATAAAAGTTTGGAATTCACTGAATTATTTTGTACTTAGAAAAAAGTGGCTCATTCCAAATAATTCAAATGTTATGTACCTATATACGAAAAACTTTATTTTCCACAGTGAATTATTTCAAATCAAAACAGGAATAAATGATACAATTTTGGATGAAGCTAGTGCTGCCATTGCGTTAAATTAAGAGATTTAAGGCTAAAAAAAAACACGATCATGTAGGTACTGAAATTAAAAAGTTTAAGTGCATCTTTTTTAAGACCCCATCATCTTAGCAAAATACTTTATAAGATTGTAAATTGTAGGGATCAAAATTTCCGAAAAAAAAACGTTTTCCGAAAAAAATCAGGGTTTTTTCCCGTTTTTTCGGAAAAATTGAAAAATAATGATAAATAATTTATAATAATATAAAAATATATTATCGTATAAATCATTTCCGCCAATGATGTTTTGTTAAGTATTTTCCTAATAATTATTAACTGATATTGTCATTACTCACTTGTCAATCGTGCGCTGTCTACATATTTTCTACAACTTACAAAAAATATTAATTATATAACGTTTAAAAATACAGGTGATTTATTTTCGGGGTAATACACCCTCCCGCATAAATACAAATTTGATATGTAACTTCGTTATTTTTAGAACAAATATTGAAATATCCATATTAATATTTTTAATAGTTTAATTTAAAATTTTAATACAATAATACGTTGATATAAGGGTTTTGGCAAATGTGAAATGACAATAACAGGTTTCCTTATCTATTTTTTTAAACGGATTTTTTTACATAGATTATTTTAATTTTTAAGCGTATAAATACAATTTGTAAATTTTCCAAAAATTTGGTTTTTTTTTTTAATTTTCCGGAAACTTCGATTTTTTTCGGAAATGTATTATTTTAATATTCAGAGGCTCTAGGAAGAAAACGGGTTTTTTCCGAAATTTTCCCGAATTTTTCCTGCATTTTGATCCCTAGTAAATTGTATTGGTAAATAGGTAACATTACTACTGGCACGTGATACGTTTTTCGTTATTAATAATTTTTTTATAAAATGTGTAATATTTTTACGTATTTGGAGCATTTGAAATGTTAATATTTATTTTTAAACCATATAGTTTACATACTTAATGGCCGTGGAAATGGATAAAATTAATGATATCTGTGAAGTTTAATTTGTCGATATGATACGGATAAAAAATTATGATATGCCACAGACTTGTAGTAAATTTATAAATATTCAGTCGTTTTGAGTATAAACACTATAATATAGTTTTGAGTTGGTAAGAAAATAAAGTGACTATAGTAGTATGATAAACAAAAAAAAATAAAAACTATACTTTACTTTGATCAATAGTTCAAATAAATTTGTGTATTAATTAGTGACTAAGTTAACCAAAAATTAAATTTACTTTTTACTTTTTCTTATTAATTCACAAATAAATATATTATATTATAACATATTATATAACTGAGTTATACTAGTTAAATTAACTTGCCCATCTTTGGATTATTGTACATTTTATTTGTTAGAAAAACGATGAAAGTTAAAATGCCTTATCCTTCGAGATTATAGCTAGATAATATATTTTGTAAAATAATTCAAGGAATATATTTTGACTTTTTTTTTTTTTGATGTTTTATAGAGCTTCAACATCCGAACTCTAATGATAATAGTATGTATACCACATTGTTATCGAACAATAACAATACGAAGTATATACAAAAAAAGCCGTGGCAGATAACGTTGTTGTGGTGGCTTATTATTACTGATCTATTTTTTTTTTGCGTACCTTCTAGCTGTGGTTCATTAAGACGGATATGGTACATAATATAGCCAATATAGGTACCTACTTACCTACCTCTATAATACCTACATCAATTATTATATAATTCAAATACAATTATATCAGACGGTCATTATTATTATTATTATTCCATTCGAGAGCATTACCCTTGGGAGATCACTTTGCGGCAAGCTCGTTTTCCATGATATTCGCACATACATTATACCAATATTATATGCTAAACAAACACGAACCATCGAAAATAATCGCAACGATGACTGTAGTTAATGAACATGGCATGATGATTTAGACACACTTCTAATTATATTGTGTACACGCATAATGATAATATACATTTTACATTTTGTACGTCATATAATATATAATACTCTCATGCCGATGAAAGACTACAATATTAGAATTACCTATTATTGTATGGTAATCGGAAAAATTATTGATATAAACGTGTAGATGATTTTAATTTATAAATATAACAGAACCACGAGTTCCAGGTTCAAAATGACGGCATGACATAATTTGTTGTATCAGATACATGCTAAACAATACTATACAGACTCTCTTATTTTCACCCCTTTAAATAACGATTAGTATGACGATAAAAATTAACTCTAAAAGTTATTTTTATTATTTTGTTGATAAGGCTTCAACTTCTGAGGTCATTAGATAATAGATTGTAATAATTACATATTGATCTTAAAACTATGGGGATACGTCATTATTATGTTTTACAGTTGAAGGAGTTTGTGAATTTTTTATTTTTTTGTTATAGTTATAATTTTGCTATGCCTATGTTTTTGTTCTTATAATTATTATTGTAGATATAGTTTAGCTATCACGAAAATGATATAGAAACGTGTGGACGATTTTAATTTATAAATATAATAGAATCACGGGTTCTAGGTTCATCATAACATATTATATTACTTATATATTATATTACATTGTTAAGCAATACTGCAGACTCCCTTATTTTAGTCCCTATAAATGTTGATTATAATGATGATAAAAATTAACTTTCATTCTTGCGATCTTACTTAAATAAACTATTAACATATCTAGCATAACAAAATTATATTAATATTATGACCTACCGATCAATAAAACTAACATTTTATCTTTTAAAAGTATGGAATGCCAAAATATGATAAGTAATGTTGTTTTACACATTGTATACATATTAGGTATCCATGTTATTATGGTTTATTATAGTTTAATAGTTGCCTAAAAATAATAGTATTTTACAAATTGTAATTTTGTCTTTATAGTTGTTAATCATTTAAATAATTTAAAGGATATCGTTGTTTTTATGAAAAAACATTTTAAACAAATATTTCCTATCATCACTTTTTAACATTGCGATGATTGGATGAAAATTAAAAAATAATTAAAAGTATTTTGATTTATATTTAACCCATATGAATATGTTATAAACAATTATTTTTTTTCAGTGAAACTGAACAGGACAAAAAAAAATTATAAAAATATAGAACATAATATATCCTTATACCTAGATTGGCATAATAAACTATTGTATACATTTTAATTTGCAATATGGTAGCCATATTAATAATTAAAAAACAAAAATTGAACAAACAATATTATTATTCTAGCCTTCGCCTTATAATATAGGTACTTATATTAAAAAGAGCACAATAATTCTTTAATCATTTTTTTTTTTTTTTGGGGGGGGGGGGATAACTATCTTCGTATTTTTAAAAAGATGGTCCTGCAGGTCAATTATAATGCTTACAAAATACGATCTCACTTGAAAACTCTTAATTATCATTTTTCAGGTGGTATATTTTCAAACACGGTTAGCCAAACTTAACTTTTTATAGTTAATTATCATTGCCTTGCAGTTAAGTTAATTTTCTTTTCGTGTCCTGCGTAATCAACTAGACAATACTGATTTGACAGCTCTTTTTCGATTTTGTTCATTTATTTTCGAATTATATATTATAATAATCTAATTTTTTGAGCAATGTTAAACGTCTTTGTAAATGTTTGTGTATAACAAACAACTAAGGTGTATGTTTATGATTTAAAAATATTGTAACTTGAAAAAAAATTGTTTTTTGTTAAATGTTAACTTGACCGAAGGCAATTTAACTGAATTAACTTAATTTGCCACAGTTAAAACTTGCCCACCTTTGCAAAAACCTATATAAGTATGCGCCAAAAAAATAAAAATAAATGTCATAATATGTACCCTATACAGTATAAAAATATGTATAGGTAAAAAAGCATTATAGACAGATGATACAGTAGGTACCTACTTTGATGATACGTATCTAACTCCTGCAAAAGTTAAAAGTTGTACCTAAAAATGAGACTATTTATGAGATTATTATACTATAGGTAGTTACAAATGCATAATATTTTATTAAATATAATAATTCTGAATGCATAATAATATTTATCATGAAAATTGTTGGCAGTCGAAAACATAAAATATAGCCATAAAGTTATTACTATACCTACATACTATGAAAATGTAATTAAATTTATATACAAACGAACTTATTCAATCACTGGAATGAATATTAGGTTTGGTGAACTGGCTTGTAAAAAGCATAATATTCTATTCGAAAAAGAAACACAATAATATTGTTATACTATAGACGGCTTCTTTGTTTTACGAACTTACTGAATACTTTTATTACACAAATCCATTACCTACGTCGCAAAACGAAAACCTTTAAAATAATTAATTCGTCAACAAGCTGCAGTAAACGATACTAATGTTCAATAATTTAAAACATTTTGACGACGGAACCCAGTATCCATATAATATAATATTTACCTGCAATATATATAATGCAGTTTTGCTTTTCGCATGAAATACGATATTTCGGAATTTCGAGTAATTGAAAAGGATGTCCGGGGCGAGCGTAACGAGTGGTGATACTTAGAAATTGAAAGCGAGGGAGCGCAAACATTTTTTAGCACAATAAAATACACACTTTTAAGGTTTTTTTTCCGCACAGTTCAATTGAAAGCGAAATCAATGGAGGGCGGAACAATATTACCGAGAGTTCGTGTTCGATTTCACTAGAAATACCATATGCTCCTCGAGTTGCAATGGCATTCGTAAAAATATTATAAAACCTTGTGTAGGATTTTTTTTTACTTGAATGCCCTCTTACAGCCGATCAGATATTATACATTATATATATAATATATATATATATATGCATCACGATACAACGCAATATCAGGTACACTGCTGGAGTTCGAACCGAACACGAGGTATCTACCATAATAAAATAATTTATGTAGATCAAAAAAATATCATTTATATTAGAAACTGAATACCAACCATACTATATAGGTACTTGAGTGTAGTCATCGTACAAGATGTTTAAAAATTGTAAGACTCATTGCATGGCTGCAGCATAGGCGACCAAATAATATTTTAAATACACTTTACTGTGAAACTCCCATATAACGAGGTATTGAAGGAAACAAAAAAGTATTATTGAAAAATTCGTTAAAAAAAATAAAATATGGTCATTATTTGCAGGTTTGGTTCACACAAATATTTCGATAAAACAGAAAATGTTGTTAAATTAAAGTTCCCCGCACAGCATTTTAATATTTCCCAACTATGGTAAAAATATTTTCAGGAAAACAATATAGTTGTCAATATATTTGAAAAAGTTGCATAAATAATAAGGAAATCTTTTATTTATATTTTTTGGCCAAGAAGTTCACATTTGAAAAATATTTTGTAAAAAACATTAACAAAACATTTTAAATCATATTTTTTTTTCATGGAAACATTATAAAAATATTAAGCCAACGTTTTTGTGCAATCATATAGTCGAATATTTTGTTATTATGAGAACAAAATATTTATACAATATTATAAGTCGATTCAAGCACTCCAAAATATTCACAAAATATTATCATTTCCCAAATGCTGTGTGAGTCGTTATGTGGAAGTTTCACTGTATAAGCAGTTATATGTTTATTTTCATAATCACCTAACTATAGTATAATATAATTTGAATTATATTAAAGTTGAAAGGTCAAATTTCATTTTGTAGCTTAAAAAATTTTAAGTTGTTTGAGTGACTTGTGACATTTTAGAAAACGTACCTACACTTTATTTATAAATACGACACGTGTACCGATTAAAATAGTTACTTTAACGTTAAATTTGTTTAATATTATTTCCATTGTTGTGGTCCACAATAGTCACAGTTATATCAACTGTAATAATGTGGTTTATATTTATCACGTTTACGATATTGATAATTATTATTATTGGGGACCAATAACTGTAATGAGTACTTAAACAAAATATGAGTATTACAAAAAGTAGTTTTTTAATTTAAATATTTTTTGTTATTTTTTGTCTTGTTTATTACTATACTTTAGAGTTAGTATAAGGTTATAAAGTCACATTCGAGTTTGGGCGATGACACAACAAAAAAAAGTTTTAATTTGATGAGAATTTTAATGCATTACAAAAATTGAATTTATTTATATTTCTACGCAGTACCTACATGTATGTTTAAACAAAGCTGACGTTGACACGTCATTTGACAATCTTTCCGAAACAATATTATAATGACAATATAGGTACTTCTATGATAATGTGATTACTTATTCGGGTGTCAATTAAAATACAGTTTTCTGACAAAATAATAATGAAAAATACAGACGACATCGGACATAGTAATGTTTTTATGTATTCATGGTTATTATGGTATAATATACCATAATAATATTATATCATTATATATTATACTATACCATCATTACGTTTTCAGATGATTCGCAGGTGTTTTATTCGATAGCTGAAATACAACAGTTGGGGAGCGAAATGGTTTCGCTCGGATTGAACGACAATTAAAGCACAATAGTAATGTAGTTCTACAGTTCGATGGAATTATTGTTTGATCTTCAGTGATTTGAGAGGAAAAAAATTCACGAGAAGAACCCTATAATATTTTGAGCTCCCCTCTCGGCGCCACAACAAACGCCACCGATTTCACGGCAGAGTGATTATTGATTAAAAAAAATAATAATAATAATAATAATAATGAGGTAGGTAGGTGACAAATCGAAGTAGAGGCCAATGACGCTTGAAAAAGATAAATCGTATATATACTGACTACAGCTGCTGCTATTTTATGCAATTCTAATTATGATTTTACGATCTGCGAATAATTCATAAGGTGTACTTAGATGGCTTATTATTATTTATTACTGAACATTAGTCATAAATAGTTTTTTCTTTGACATTACGTCCACGTACTACGTATAGGTGCTCGTTATTTCGTACAAAATATTGACAATAAATTACAAAAATTAAAAATACTAAAAATTCTTCTAGTTTGAAATTTAAAATTGTTAATTCTCTTTTCTCTTTCTTCAGGCAATAAAATACACTATAAATTTGGACGTTTAACAAAAATAATATTATAGTATCAGCCTACAGCATACTTGTATAAATAATAAAACTTGATAGTTAAATAAAAGAATTAATATAAATCGAAAACATCTCACGACTCTAAATACGTGGTATTGATACATTGATTTAGACTTCAGGAAGTAGGGCTTGTATTTGAAAAAAAATTCCGTTTTATGTTATTTACAATATTAAAACGTTACACAATTGTTGCCTTTATCGTTAATTAGAATTAAAACGTTATCCAACTTTTGCGTTTATCGTTTAGCGCTTATCGTTATTTAAAATAATGTTAATACCTATTAAATTTAAAAATAATAACTAATGCTGTTAAGTGTAATGGCCCGGATACAGAATATAATATAATCAATTATTAGATTCTTAGATTGCTTGCACGAAATAAATGTTTCTACGAAACCAATAGAAATAAATAAACTTTAAAATATTTCGTTTTGCGTTATTTTTCGTTTAATGATATTCTATAAATCACGTTTTGCGTTATGTTTTGTTTAATGATATATAATATATTTTGTTAATCGTTATGTTTTGTTTTGCGGTATTTAATTATTTTTTATTATCGCTTTCCGTTATAATAAAGTTATAAATTTGAATCTTTTTTTGTCAAATATAACGTTATTACAAAGTTTGCAACCCCTGGCAGAAAGACCTCCGTAATAAAATGTCATATGTTAAGATGGTATAATGATAGTAATAATTAAAACTATTATAATAGGTAAACAATAATAATGGGAAAGAAAACTAAACAGTAGGTTTTAATTTAAAAACATTTATTTATCAAAATTCGCTGTTTATATTATTGGTTAGGTGGTATTAAAAGGCATTTTCTTTTTGAATATAGTACCTACTAATTAATTCGCGTAATTCGTTGTTTTTCTGTCGCTCAGCTTCGAACCGTTTTTCCAACGACACTTTGTTAATGTTCTCAGAATCGTAGCTGGTCAATATGTTTAACAAGTCTTTCTTTTCCTTCTGAAGCTGTGCGATACTGTTTTCAGCGATCTTCGTGCGCCTCTTATTTTCGGCCAACTCCAGTCTGAGAGCACTCATTGTGATATCGTTTTCTGATGACGAACGAGCTCTCCTCAATTTCTCATTCAGTTTACTGTCCAACACGATGCCGAACTTTTCCAAATATTTCTTGGACGACTCGATAAGTTCCGATCCGATTAGTTCAGATTCATCGCCAGCCATTTTCAACGCCAATTTGGCGTGAACCACTACGTCCTCGAGGTTTTTAAATTTCCGCTTGTCTGTTATCTGTTTCAAATAGTGGTAGTAAGTATTGTTAATTCTGACCATGGAAACAATATTTTGCCAAAAACGTCTGTTCACAAAAAACAAAAATAAAATAAAATAATTATATTGTTTCATTTATTTTAATGTCCTTTTTTCTAACTCGGCCATTCCAGATTTAAAATCAATATTTTCAGAGTTCGAAACAATATTTTTTTCTACCTCCAGTGGTTTTGGATTGTTCGCCATTTGTTGGACAGTACAAATTTCAAACAGATGATTATTCACCTGAAAAATCGTGATTTAAGAAAATAGTTTTAAAAACAATACTTAGGTACATTAGTAATAGTTATAAATACATTTTTTAAAATATACCTATATATTTATTGTAAGCATACATAATATAATATAATATGTACCTGTGATATACCGCATTTTACTTTGAAATTATTATGATGATAAATATTAAGTAGCGTTAATTTAAATATAATATAATAAAAATAAAGTTTACACCGCAGCTAATTATAAAAGTAAATCGCTGTTCAATATAACAATTTGAATATTTTATATCATAATATTTAATTAATATAATTAAACATTATTCTTTCGCCATATCACTGTATCCGTATCATTAAATATAAATAACATATTATAATATGATTATCTCACGACATCTTCGACGTTTTCCACCTGTTTCGTGTCACCTTTCATTTGTATGCAATCGTTGTCCACAATATCACTTGAACGTTCACAATCATTGGCACACGATTTCTGGTCACTGTAGTTGGAGTCGTTTACTTTAACATAAATTAGTAAGTTTTCTTGAAACGACCTATGCTTGTCTATCAAAGCTTTTACATTTGGACGTATTTCAGTATGATCCTGGATTTCCCATTCGTGTAGCGTATTGAAACTTTTGTAAGACGCAAATGAATGGTCGGACGACTCATCTAATATGGGAGGCGCCAGTTCAATGCAAGGCATAGATTTTGTGCCATCGATTGTATTGTTAGGTCCTGGTTTCGACATGGCTCCGATAATACGCGTTGATAGTGTATTAAACGTGGTTGAAAAACGGTATACCTCAGCGGACCTACCTGTATTTATCCACGTAAATTGGGTAAAATAGCAATAAAAAAAATTGGAGTGAAATAAAATGTCCAAAGTTCAATTTACCGTGCACTATAACGCATACGCACAGTAATATAATTTTTTAGCTACGTACATTATGTTTATTTTATCAACAAACACGCGATAATCAGCATAACGACGAATTATTAACAACCTGTAGTCAGCCGATACTTCTAAATACTATTCAACTTGAGCAAAAAACATTTGTAATTAAATTTATTTTTGACAGTTGAACCTGTGCAATGTAGTATAGGTATAGTAATATTATAAAGTTTGAATAATAACTATGTTATGAACCAATACAATAACGCAGTTATGTAAATCCTATGTTAAAACTCAATATTATAATCTTCTACCTATGAAGAAATACTTTGTTATCTCATAAAAATAACCACCTTGCCGATAGTTAAACCTTAAACTATTCGGTGTAAGTGATCTTCAGTTTGTCTACGATTACCCTTGGAATACACTTAACACTTATATTATACTTATATAAAAATTGAGAGGGTCTAGAGTATTGTATAGGTATAAGATGCAATCGATTTAATCATATTGGTTTCATTGATTAGACAGTCCGATGAATGTATGCAGGTGTTTGTTTGTACGAAAGTTTGTGGAAATTCAAAATTTAAGTTCTATCATCTAGTTATCAATCATATTTTGGATAAAAATACCACCAAGTTGGTCAAAAAACCAGTAAATAGTAATAAAGTTAATTTTTTAATTGCATTTGTTTCAATTTAATATTTATACTATATATGTCGAAATTAAACAGCGTGTACGTTAGTTTATTTAGGTTCGTTGAGACGTTGAGTTAAAATCGTTAACTGTGGTTAAAACGTTAAGCTAATTAATTTTTATTTATTTTATTTGACTTAATAAGGCTGTAGACAATAATTTAATATTAAATAAATAAAATATCTTTATTGGTTTTAATTCAATAGGCACACATTTTTAACTGCCTGAAACATTGCTATATTGCAATGTGAGCAATAAACAGGAATAGAAGGAGGAATTTTCATTAAAATGGTTAGTTATTTAAAAATTGTGAAAGTTGCAAATGTACCTGTGACTATATGATCCGGGTGAGAAGTAAAAAAATGAATTATAAAAAAATAAACCTTTGGGTTATAATATTTTGAAAATTTTAGAGTTAAATTTAATATTATTTTTCGGTAACCATTAACATATATTATAATGTGTATGTTTACTTTATTTAATGATTAAGTTTTTTTATTTACTTGGCCACCTTTGCCATACCTAAACCTATAATGGTATGCAAAAATGTTGCAGCTGGCAACGAAAAAGTTCGTTTACCAATCAGGTTTTACAGATTGGCATTCTAACGGTGCTCAGTACATTATGATATCTATTATAACGTGTTCCGTATAAGAAAACGGCGTTTTATGTATCTGGCCTAAAACATATATAGTAACTCGAGTAAGTGTGCATATACAGGGTGATTCGCCAAACATGTTCATCCCTATTTTTTTCATTTAAAAATAAATGTATTCAATTTCTGACTTTGGAATTATACTTAAGACCGAATGTATTTTAAAATTCTTAAGGTTTTTTATACAACCTAATGACTTTTGGACACTTACTATTTTTTACAAATTATTAATGTCCATAGACTACTTTTTGGAATTTTGATTGTGATACGTAGTGATAAGTAGTTACGTAGATACGTAGTTCAAAAAATCTCAAAAGCAGGAAAATATGGTCCTCAAGTACTATTATATCTATTTGAGTACGTTATTATTCAAAAATTTAAAAATTTCATAGATGGATGGCAGATATTTTAAATGCTTTGCAGTATCGGCAGCATCATAATTGAAAGGGGAAAGGGGGTGAGAGCTCTTGCAAGTGAATCACCCTGTATGCACATGACTCGGCGAGAGATATACAGTCAAGGCATTTAAATATTTGTGTACATCAAAATACGTTTACCAATGTACATTAGGATGTTATATAACACCAATACTCGCGATCACGTGTGCGTACGATGTTGTTTTTTTTTTTACCTAAACCCGTCTTTTTTCCGTTTCAGCGAAGAAATTACTGCAGTTTGACACAGCGCCGCTGCCGCCACCGTATCGATATTATTATTATTTGGATTACGAGTAACAGCGTACAGTACATATATGTACAGTCTTAACATCTTTTGGATACAATATGTGAAATAATAAAATGGTTTACGTAATGACATCGATGTACTTACGTTATATATTGTATTGTTATGCCCGAAAATATCGCTTATGACGTGCATACGGCCAGTTGGGTCGTAGGGACGTACCTACAAAATATAAGTGTACACATTGTACATAATAGTATATTATAAAATACTATTAAAAAAAAAAAAAAAAAATGTATATGTTTCAAAACAATTTCATCATATTTTATTACCAGTTGTTTACTATAATACATGTGTTGGAAATATAAAATGTAATTAATATTATATTCAATAAAACAAATTTTATAAAATGTATAGTATCTGGTTACGTCTGGGGTGTTAATACATACTTTTACTCTCAGTAATTAAAAAAGCATAATTATGATGGGTGGGAGGGGCACGGGCCCCCTGTGAGCACCCCCCCCTTAAATACGCCCCTGCATTAAGTGTATATTTAATTAATGAACGATACCTATGTGAGTACATGCAAAGCTGCTGCTTGATTATAAACAAGTTGAAAAGTTGATGTTTAGTAAATTTGTTTTAGCTTTTTAGTGTTTATTTTTTTTTCCTTTGATTTTTTACTCGTTTGTGGTTTTTTAAATAAGAACAAAAATGTTCTTAAATTTATTTAAAAAAGTAAAAAAAAATAAGTAGGACATAATATATCAAAGACAAAAACGAAATAAAAATGTCAAATCTGAACATTATATGTTATTATCATTGATGTGCAAAATACATATTATGAGTTGTTGGGTAAAAACTATATTATAATGTTATGTATAATATTATTAAAAAGAAAATTACGTTTGGCAGTAGATAATAGGAAAAAAAGTCCATTTGTTACAAAATGTTCAAATTCATCCCACTATAGTTACTAGATTACTATGTTTGATATAATTTTTTATTAAACAATAAAAATATTATTACTTTAGGTACCTACTCTTGTTTTCGAGATTTATAACCGCGACAACATTATTCGTCGTCAAATATAATATTATACAATATGCAAACCCCTAACCGAAAATGAATACAAATTACACCATTATCACTATTACTGTATTTAATGTTGCTTATATTTTAAACAACATCAAACTTCTTTTATTTGCAATAATCATTTTGACGGGTTGAAAATAATACAGACGATAGAATTTTCAGTTTACTATAATAATAATATTATGTAAATTAAAAAATGCCATTTTTTGACACTCCCTTGACAGTTGACGACCAAACGCCGTCTCACGCTTTAAAAAACGCAAAATGTTCATCACTTTTGTTTTTTGTGAACTAAGGTCAATATTGTGTCAACAAAATTATTGTCATCCCTCAGATTCGTACCAATTGTTTCACGTTTTTTATGAATATTATTAGTCATATGTATACTTCCATCATATTACGATAGGCAGGCTGCAGCGAGCATGCATCCAATTTTTTTCTGTAGATAATCCTTTTTTGTGCTTCTAAACAAGCCACCACCTCTCTTTAATAAAATATTATTATTGCGATTTCGAGATTTTAATCGTTTGACTACAATCCATTTCCAATTAATTTGTCGAGAAACATACACAACACGTTTAAGGTCTCTAATCAATCACCTTACTGCTATAACATGATTATTATTACATAAACGGCCATGGTATATTAGTGTAATATTGTATTATTGTTGACCACCTATTTTTGTACAAACAGTTTTAAAGTGATTATTGTTAAGTAACGGATTAAGGGATTCTACCGGTCCGTCATCATCACCTTCAAAAGTTTGCTTTTTCCTTAATCGTTATAATTAAATTTAAATTTAGAGGATAATAAATTACTCGAATAGCGTCGTCATGTACCATATAATATATGTCATACATAAACTCAAACGGTCAAACGATTTAGTATATTATTTATAAATGGAAAACAAATTCTCACAATGTTCAAGTCATCCTACCAGTACAGTAGGCACACAAACATAAGTATAACAGAATATACAAAATTGTCAGGTAAGCATTAACTTTATAGTTGAAAGTTTGAAACATTAAAGCTAAGTTTAAAAGTTAATATTGCAAGCCTACTATAACCTAACTAATACTAACTACTACACCTATTATATTGTGCATTACTGAAATAACGCGGAACAGTAGATATATGGTAATTTTAACAAAATATTAAATTATAATTTGAAAAATTTGAAAGTTTCGCAGACCGTGTGTGTGTGTGACCTAGATGGTAATTTAAACAATAATTAATTAACTTCTATTTAACCTAGCCTCAATAATTATATTCAATATATTTTTTCTCCGTATTATCACATAATATACGCGTATAGTTCCTTTTAACTATTGACTATTACAATTTAACGTTCTCATAACGTTGGTTTAATGACAAAATGTCTTATTTAGAAATATGGGTTTATTTTTTAACGGTGATGGTAACGAAGGCCACGTGTGATATACGGTTTGAAATACTGTTTCTCGTCTTATTTTACGCAGTCGACGACTCACGTGTTACCTACGTCCATTAAAATATATTCATCTTAACCACCTACTACTTAAACTACTGACGCAGATTAGACCTGCAGATGTAATAATAACACTCCAAAAGTCCTTGGCCAGGAAAGGCGGAATCGAGTGGCGCCCGATTTGGAGGAAACGGCGTGTCCCACACAGACAAATAATCAAGTACATATTATTTCAAACCTCGTGATTGCAATATTTTTGCGAAATACCGGTTTGTTAGGTATATTATTATTGGTCAGCTGGTATATACCGAAAATATACATCTATAACAGCTCCATGTGTCTTCCGATTTGGAGAAAAAATATAGGAGACAATAGCATTAAAAATCGAATTCGATCAACAATATTATAATATACCGAAAAAACATAATATTAAACAGCCAAAATCCGGATAAATTGTATAATATACCTACTTTTACTATAAGTGAGTAAAATAAATAAATGAATGAATACTTGTACGTATGAATTATTTTATAAATGATATGTATAGGTGCGCAACGAAATATCGTGATACTTTTTTTCCGAATGAATAAAACGACCTTTTTTTTGTCAGCAGTAAATTACGAGGTAATTTATTTAAAAGTTTACATTATTTTACTCAAATGAAATTCAAAACTGTATATTAATTCGTATACAATATGTTGTTATACAAACGATAGCTGGTTCAAATCCCAGGGTCGGGCTTCGTAGGTTGATTTGGTTTTTGTATAATTTTAATTTATAGTAGGTATATAGGTGCCCACTTATTTGAGTTTATAAACAATACACTAAGTAACCATACTACTATAGATAATTCAACTAATATGTAGAGTACTACAATATAACTAAATTGCAAAATAGTAATTCGAACTTGTTGCTTCTATAGCTGTCATCGCTATAATATAAATTAATACCAATGCAAGGGTTCAGATAAAAGTATAAATTATGGTTGTCGTAGCTATTGTTTTTTTCCACGTTGAAGAAGTTTCTAGTATATCAAAACGAAGTCGTGTTACAACAAGTACCTATATAGAGAGAATCGATACTTTTGAAGGGAATAACATATTCGTTTCTAAACCCTGCCCCCTCACTCTCTCATATATCTCTCACCCCATCTCTCTCTCCCTATCTCTCTCTCTCAATCTCTCTCTCTCCGCGCACACCAGTCCAATTTCGCACCGACCCGAAATTCTGTCATTATACACTCGGGACTTGGTGAAAAGTTTTGGTTTGGACGGAAAATCGGACGACTGATCGTTTATAATCGTTAACTCGTTCAGTCGAACATGGAAAAGGAAGAGGTAGAGGTCATACCCTTAGTGCATATAATAATAGTATTATTATGCTACGTTATTATCGTTACTATCATTATTTGATATGGAAATGAACTTTGTCCGTTTAAATTGTACGTCAATGCCGACTTTTCGATGACGTCAACGCGTCACATGCTCGACGGTCGCTGTTACATATTATTATGATAATATCCTATATTTCGTCTGACATTATTATCATTATTGTTTGACATTCTAGATATAGTGATGATGTGGTTCTTATATGCAGGCCCAAGATGCTTCATACTAACTACGTGCCAATATACGTATTATAATTTACACAAGTTTATTATAACCATTATATTAATGTTATATACATATGTATATAATAAAATAATAATAATAATTTCTATACGAATCGCGACGTACGAAAATACAGTAATCGACGTAATTAACGTGCAGTTATACTCATTAGTACGTGAAACTTTAATTGTTCGCGTTGTTATGATATTATATATGTATAGGTATATATATATATTTTAATATTTATAATGGGTATATAATCTCACGACTGTGGCGGCGAGGCGGAGATGGACTGCAGACTTAGGCTGTATATTTATAATACCTACTTAGATACAATAAAACGAAACGAACATGTATGACATATTATTATGTACATCGTCCATGGGAACTTCATATTACACACGTATCACCTGCTATTAAATCGTTATTAGCCAAATGACACAGCGGACACAACTATCGGTCTGCGACACCGTTTTTTCAGCAAGTTTTCTTATATTATTATTGAGCATGAAAACATAACGGCCCGCATGACCATAACAAGGATTTAATAGTTACAGGGGCTGCAGTCATAGAAAACCAAAGTTCAAAATAAGCCTAAGCCATGGGGGGGAAGCTCTCACCCCCCCCCCCCACATGAGCGTTACTAGATGTTAGTAGTCATAGAGAGTTTTGTAAAATCAAAGTAGAAAATAAACCATAAAGCGAAAGCCCTGGTCGTGTAAAAAATAAAACTATAAAATAAAATAAATATAATATATTTAATTGTAGAACTGTAATACGCCAAGGTGACGATGCAAATGTTTATTAAATATAATAAATTATTTGTAATCATAAAAGTTAATTTTTTTCTACATTTATTATTGCCAGACTACTGCTCAGTTTTTGGGCTATAGTCGACCTGTATAATATGTGTGTTTTGATTCTCACCATACATTAACTAGTACATGATGCATACACAATTTTAATATAAAATATATATATTATTATACTATGTTATAATATTTTCTTAAAAAATGCTAAAAACCTTTAATGGTGGTGCGTTGTTAATAATAATATGATATTCCTAAGCTGTTCAATTTGATCGTTGAATTTTAACTGAATACTATATTATAGGTACACAGTGGCGCATTAAGACATTGTGCCCTATGTGACGATATATTACTGCCCTCCCCCCCCCCTCGTGAGGGATTGTCATTACACATCAATATACGCCTATATCTATAACTTACTGATCCTTATATTTTTGATACTAGTAGAAAGTGGTGATTTCATCTATAATATCTATATATAAAAGCCAAATACCACTGGCTTGCCTCTATTTCTCAAAAATTATAAAACGTATGAATTTGAAATTTGGAAGAGTTATATTCCTTTGATGCTCTAGATGTGGAATAAGAAGGGATTTCAAATATCAGTTGGCCTGTTATCACTAAGTATTTAGTATAATATAATATTGTATGATATAATTACTATTAAAGTAATATATTTTACTATTAGACATAAGTAGGTACCTAATTACAGTAAGTTGAATTAATTTTTTCTGAAAAAATGTAATTAGAAAATGTCATTGGCTGTATAAAATATAAAAATAAAGTTAAAAGTTTCAATTATCCACGAATAATATTTTTAAATTACAACAAAATAACTGCGAAATTGTTCTTCTTTGTTTAAATATCAAATTTTGTCTAAATTTGAATTAAAAATATAGCTATATAGAAAACTGTATTTATTTATTTTTAAATTATAATACAATTTATGATAAAGATTGTTCTAAATAGTTTTCATTCTTTATGTATAGAAATTGTATTTTTCAACTATATAAATATATAATAATATCCAAATTTTCGAGGTTTTGATGAATTTTGTCAAGATTTGAACTTTAAATGCTTATAAAAAAATGCATGCCTTTATTATTTTTATACTGCAATTATAACAATTTATGAGGAACCTGATATTCAATTTTCAAACTTTTCGAATAAACAAACATTTTTTTATCAATATTTATAGAAAAACAACTATAAAATATTGAAAATGCCTATAAATAATACCGACCCCCATAACTACGCTATTGAGCCTTTATTTTGTAGGGGGACATTGCCCATAAGGAGATTAATAAAATTAACAATTTGTATTAATTATTATTTAACCATAATAGTCGCTTAGGTCGGTGTTTTAATTTTGGAATAGGAAATGGGCATTTGTCTCGTACTATATGTGACTTATAATATGATCATAATATTGAGACGTAGGTAGGGATTTGGTAGAACATCTGAGCTTTTGATAATTTACCGTTAAACCAGAATGGTTCTGTGTTTAAAGTATAAATAAAATATCCCTCTTGATGCTCCCTCGGCAATTCAAAAGTACATTGGCTAATATTTTATCCAAATCATCTTCAAATCTCTTGAAGGAGGAAAGCTGTGGCCACCGTAAAAGTGTGAAGGAATTTTTACTATCATAATAACGTTTATATAGTATAGTTCCTTAAAAAAATTCTTACAATACAATAACCTTGATAGGACATTAGCATTATTATGCAATTAACAATGACATTATTTTGTCAGTATAGGCTATTGTGCTAAGCTATTCAAATATTACAAAATACCAAATAGCAACAAAATTATGTAAGGAGGAGCAATTTGAGATGGTTAAATAATAATAAAGGTATTTAGGTATAATATAATTAAAATAATATAATAATATAATAATATCATATTATGATGGAAAATATTTCATACATTATAAAATTGAATTAATTTAAAAAAAAAAACAAATTTTATCATAAAAAACGAATCATGCTGAGTTGGCTAGTTTACCCCCGTTACACATAAACATTATAGGTAATAATTAATAACCACTTTTCCCCATAAGTAATGAATACAATTATTTTACAGACAATGTGAATATGTGGCCAAATGTAAACTCCTACAAGAATAACCTTTTTACCTGAATCATCATTAAATGTAAACTCCTACACTAATAACCTTTTAAAATTTTTACCTGAAAATCAAAGATATTGTAATCTCCTACATAGAAATTTTTCCCTTTAAAAAATAGGGTAATATTACTTAAATTCACAATTTTGAAGTTGAAAAGCTCAAAAAGCTCAAAATTATCATAACTTGAAAATAATAAATATATATTATTTAATAAACAAACGCTTGAATAGAGCTTGTTTATACGCTGTATGATGATTCTCGAAGGTTAGATTATGTCCATATTATATACTATACTATACGTTCATATCGACACTTGCAGTACAAAATGTTATAAATAGATCAGCGATATGGCATCGAATATTGTCGAATAACGATAAAACATGATAATCTCGTCCGTATCGGAAATTTCCGAACAAATTATTACGTTTATTGCCGATATCGTAGTCCGCTCGTAACTATATAACTGTCAACTGTGTATTGTTTGAGTTTAGTCTAGTGAATCTTTTGCGTCTTTCACCGTTTTGTTAGTCACTCTTATAGTCGTACATTATTACAAATTGCAATGGAATTCATGTATAGTCAGAATGGTAAAAAGTTATTAATAGTTGATAAATATAAATTTTTTTTACATTATACTGCAAAAAGTGGCCAAAAAACTTGGCGTTGTATTAATAATAAGTGTCAAAGTAAAATTTACACAAATAATACAGAGGATGAAGTTATTGAAAAACATGTAGTTCTAATTCACAATCATGATAATGATACTACATTGAATCGCCAAGAAGTCAATAATTCACTGAAAAGGAAAGTAAGTGAAGACAATATTGTAGAAAAACCTTCCAAGTTTATTTTAACTGAAATCAAACATTTTAATAACGAAAATAATTTAAATACAACTGATCTCAATTATATTAGACGAAATGTGTATAATGCACGTAAATCTATTTTGCCACCTTTGCCTAAAAGTATTGAAGAAGTTCACGATACTTTAAATGTAATGGATATACAAACAAACCGTTCTGAACAATTTGTTTTATTAAATGATCAAGATAGCCATATTATTATATTTTCTTGTATAGAAAATTTAAAATTTCTTTGTTCAAACGAAAAAATTTTTTTAGACGGTACTTTCAATTATTGTACAAAATATTTTTTGCAGTTATTCACTATTCATGGTTTTAAGAATCAAAATTATATACCATTAGTCTTTGCTTTGCTTCCTGACAAAAATAGCCATACATACAGTACATTATTTTTAAAAACTATCGAAATTTGCTTGGAAAATAATTTACGGTTTCAACCAGTTACAGTTGTGGTGGACTTTGAAATTGCTATTCATAATGCAATTAGAAATATTTGGCCAACAGTGCAAATTCATGGTTGTAATTTTCATTTGTGCCAAAATTGGTACAGAAAAATCCAGCAATTAGGCCTAACGAATGATTACAATAATGGTGAATCTGAAATTGGAAAATTTTTAGTTCTCACATTCGGTTTACCATTATTGCAAGACGCTAAGGATATTGAAGATTGCTTTGTATTTGATTTGTTAGAAAATATGCCATCTGACGATAAAGTCCAACAATATTGCGACTATTTATCTGAAAATTATATTTTTTCGTTTTCATTATTTCCTCCAAAATTGTGGTCTTCGAATGATACTACAAATGCATGTGAATCATTTCATTCAAGATTTAATAGTAGTTTTTATCATCATCATCCAAACCTCCATTTATTCGTGAAAGTTTTGAAAGATATTCAGACCGAAACATACATTAAAATTAGAAGCAGTCATACAACACAACGCAGACAGACAAAAACTATTTCTAAATATCAATTTATACTTCATCAAAAAGATAAATATATACGAGGAGAAATTTCACGTTTAGAGTTTATCTCCAAAGTATGCCATAAAAATATACGTAAATGATTATGACTTCGTATTGTTTCATTGAATTTTTTATCATTTTTTTTCAAAAATTATTATTTTAAACGTATGTGATTTTGACTATTGTCTTATTATATTTTTCAAACAATTTTTGTTGTAGGATTAAATAATTATGAATATTGTATTATTAAAATTTTTATTATATTTTTCAAAAAAAATTATATTAACTAATAGTATTGTTTTATTGAATTTAAACATATTTTGTTTTTGGATTAAATGATTATGACTATTATTTTATTAACACTTTTATTATATTTTAAAAATGTATTATACTATTATTATAATTTATTATATTATTATAACTATATTTTTCAAATCATTTTTATATTAGGTATGTGTTAATATATTGCAAGACTGTTATTTTTTACAGCAATACGAGCGGTATTAATTTTTTGTAGGAGTTAACACTATCTTTTGTAGGAGTTAACACTATCTTTTGTAGGAGTTAACACTATCTTTTGTAGGAGTTAACACTATCTTTTGTAGGAGATTACACTACATTTGTAGGAGTTTACCATTCCCCGAATATGTCACCAGTATCTATTGTTAATATTGCACTTAGTAATAATTTACTATTAATTGTATATTGATAAAAATCGATTTTATGCGATTGTTTAATATGAGCTATAGCTATTGTATGATATTATTATTATTATTATTATTATTATTATTATTATTATTATTATTATTATTATTATTATTATTATTATTATTAATATAGTGGAGTCTTTTTCTTCTTCTTCTGACTTTTGCAGCTCGCTCTGAGAGTTTTTGCCGCCATCACAAAATTAAATCTGTGTATCCCTGTTGTGAACCATTTTTTTCCATTTATCCATTTCCGTCTTTTTTATATCCTCCTCATAGGCGGAAATTAAAATTTCTGGGGGGACTAACATTATTCGATCCTAGACATTTAAAAAAAAGAGGAAGTTTGACGGACTTTTTTTGGGGGGAGTAAACCTTCAACTACGTCAATCTATATTTTCCTGAGTCTTCCCCGAGGTCTCTTTCTCCGAGGTTTTCATTCTAGCGCTGATCTGACGGTATCAGCCTCACCTCTTCTCATTATGACGTGGTCAAACCATTGAATTATTTGTCATTTATTAAAACTACAGGTTACTGACGTCAGTCGAATATCCAGTATAATTTATAATATTGTATCTTAATATAATTAAGTCAGCGCATGCAATATGCATGATTGTCTGATGGGATAATTTTATTTTTATTTTCTAAAACAATATAATAAAAAAAAATAATCTGTACAATAAATAATAATGAGAGGTACAATAGTCAATGATAAGTAATTATAATGTTAAATTGTATAAGAGGCATGAAGAGGATATTAAGTTACCCGCATTGACCATTTATATACCTGCAATAACTCATTTGATAAACTTGTTAACATAAAATATTGGCGCACTGAAAAAGTGTGAATGTTAATACATTTTTTGAATCGTGATATACATTTTTTATTATAATTACACATTATATATATAAGTGTCTACCTACATTACTATACCGTAGTGTTGCCTACACTCTATAATAATAATTATAATATGGTACAACCATATATTATTGTTGCGATGTTTCGTATTTTAAAACGAGTGTGAGAGTTTGTTATTTTTTTGAGGATGTGTATAAAATATCTACACTGCAGTCTATAAATAAAAACCACAAGGTCACCGATTAAATGTCGTCCAATAAAGTGAAACGGGAAACTAGCGAGCGGGTTTTTTGCACGAAACACAACTATAGTCGCTTATGTATATGTTTATATTATTATAAATTATCATAATATACGTTCATGCATGTATAAGTGGTTAATCTTATGATTATAATAACGCAAATATAATTAATGATCATTAATTCAGTATCAAAACTATGTGAGCGAGTCTTAGTTCAAACTATTTTTTACTATGATATAAATGTACGGTATTCAACCGAAAGATTCTGAATCAAGTGCATCGTGTATGTATTTTCCTCATGCGACGCTTTTATATTTTAGTCGCTTATTTTCTATCTGTCTAACGATGAAAATTCATTAACGTGACCAAACGGTAAGGAAGGACATTTTTTTTTGTTGTTGTACAGAAATTGTCCCTTTGAAATAAAAAAAAACCATTGAAAGCACTATAATCTTTGGTGGGTACGCGATGACGAGTAAAATGACGAGTCGAACCAACAATATAATAACGAGTCATTCTATGCCGTGGGTTATTACTTATTGAGTAGGTACAAGATTAAAAATATTCTTAATGAATTCTGTTGTTTTATTATTGTTACGAAGGTGGTAACATTGTGTTTGTTTTTTTTTTTATGTTCAAAACACCATTAGACGGCTATACTTCACTAGTTTTTACACTAATTCTTGCATTGTGTCTTAAAAAAAATATGATTGGATTTTTCTGAAACTTAACTTTATTTCTCATTACACAACAAATTCAATGCCACCGGTTGATTTTAAATCCAAATTTAAATCTCTGCAGAGGATGATATCTGAATTTTTATCTAAACCATCTTTGTCTAATTCTTTGAATGTTCACAAGCTTTAGACTTTAAGCAATTATCAATCGAAAACGAAGAATTGTCGAATTGTACGTATCGAGTTAAGTGGTTTCGCCGTTTATCGCTACAGTTCTTAAAGCGCAAATATCACCGACGACACCTTTGTGCGCGTCAAAGATTTTTTTTATCTCCATCATTTCCTAAAAGTGTAATAATTATTATGATTATATGATTATAATTATTATTATTATCATGAATAATTATTCATGTCCTTTGGACTGTGGCGCCGAGGAAGACTCTTCATTTTCCTAAATCTATCGTCTCCCAATTGAACAGTATTGCCTCTAAATTTATAAATGGATTTGAATATCCGAGTAGGGCTACCCAATCGTCGTTATCCCCATACCTAGAGAGAGTTTCGCTGAAAACCATAATCTTAACTTTCGATAAAACTGTATCGGTGACGATATCATTGCGATACGCCACTGAGCTTTGAGGATTGAACTTTCCCTGGCTGCTGTGACAATGTGGTCGCGAAATAATTCCAATCCTTTGAACTTTGTGGTTTATGTCGTGTAAAAAAAATTTAATTTTATAATTTATAAGATTTGTAATTATTGATTTCCTTTTCACTGTTCGATATATAAACCATGAATCGGACTTAGACTCTGGCTCTGACATCTCAAATTGTTATTTTTAAAAGTAAATTTTATATGGATCTAACTTAGGGTGTCATTGTAAAAAATGAGGTTGAGAAGCACTGGTATCAGGTATGATATACTATATATTATATCGGGGTTTTTCTAGAAATACCTACGGGACTATTGTCACGTAAAAAAAGTTCAGTCAATATAAAATATTAAAATATGTATATAAATATTTATTTAACATTTTTAGTATTTGGACCGAGAATGGACAATTGTCATATTGTTTGTACAATATAATCCTACTACCGTACTTAGAATCACGAATAGCAATAAAACCATTATTTTATATGTTTGTCCGGTCTATAGGATTTACCAAATCGCTGTAACAGTCCGAAAGACTTGAACGTAATACAAATAATATACATAATTATATAGTACTATGTAGGTGAAGTAAATAGGGTGCAATATAATTATGATAAAAATATTGATCTGCAGCAAACACGTTTGGAAACATTTTAGGTATTTGACAGATATGATATATAGAAGATACCTATCGTGTGGTGCTTGAACCAAATCCATAAATCAAAACTCACTATATAATATTATTATAACCACATTATGGAATTACAAACATGCATCGCCTTCAACACGTCATAGAATAATATACATTTACATAATAATATAATAGTAACCATATTATAATATTTCAATAGCGCTATACCGTAATGCGTCAGACAAGTAAATTTTACAATATTTTCAAAACGATATAATATTATTATTATTAGGTAGATGTCTAGACGATATAAGAACGACATTATCATTTTAATAGATAAGTATTTTATTTTTTCTATTGTGTGTTTATATTATTATTCCAAATAACATTATTTACAACCTAAATAGTTTACCTATATTATTATATTATTATTCGTTAGTAACAATGAATACCTCGTCGTTTTTATAAATAAATATACGCTAGTATAATTGTTGCAACTAACGTGTACTTTTTGTGGGAAAAACAAGACTCCTTAAGTCCGGACAAACATAATTAAAAATATACATGTGCGCAGACTATTGACCACAATATAATATAATATAGGTAAGTACTGTGTAATTACAAATACCTACAAGGCGCTTTATATATTTTGAAAAATTAAAAATATAATTGCTACAATATAATGGATGATTCTCAAATATTTAAAAACAATATAAAATTGCATAAATATTCACATACTTAATGTTATATATACGTATGTGTTAATTGTATAATTAAATAATTTATAATAACTTACAACGGTTGGCATTGGCTAGTTAAAAAGTTAAAATTTTAAAACTTTTTAACTTAAACTAATTACCTAATAAGTTACCTTATCAGCTTCATAACTTAACTAGTTAAAGTTCCCACAAATTTATAACAACATTTTAAAACTTTCAACTCTCACGTTCTCGCAGTAAACATTTTCGTTTTATGAGGTTTAACATTAATAACTAAAAATTAAAATTATACGAACTCATAGTAAAAAGGACTTGTTGATTTGAGCATTTTATCTGATGGCTATTCTAAATTTATTATAGACGTGTACAATAATTCGAAACTTTTTTGTCAACAACAAAATTAATAACGAGATATCTGACACAATTATTTTGCATATTCATACAATAATAAATATTGTTGACTTGGGTTTTAAGTTTTCCTCACCCCTAAACCTCATTGATATGGTATGCTGTAAAGCCTACAGAATGCTGGGATTTATAAAAAGACTCTCCCAGGATTTTAGACTTGGTCTATCTTCAAGATTTCAGGGATCCGCATACCTCCGGTTACTTTCGGTAAATTTCAATAATCCAATGGAAATCCTTAGTTTTGCTGCTTTTATTCTGAATATTCAATATCCACCATAAACTATTATAGGCCTTTTGTTTATATTTAAACTTAAATACAAGCAACATCGAAATTCTTGTGAAACGCAAACACTTGAATGGAATTAAATTCTTAAAGGGTCAAAGGGGCTATAATCTAAGAAAGTTGATTCACCATTTCTTCTTAATTTAATTAACTTTAAGATCCCTCAACTTACTTCTCGACGCTCTCTTTCTATGTTCCTCCCTGCACCTCTAATTATTTAGCTAACGAACTCATTAGAATACTGTTATCACTTGTCAAAGTCGATGTTTCCCAACTAATTTAATAATCCTAAATACCTGATTTATAATATTATAATCTACTTCATCATTATTTCTGTTTTGTGCATATATACCTGTACATACGTTATTAATATGTTTTTTTGTAAAATAATTATATTTTCTTTCTGTTACTATAAGATTGTTTATATAGTATATTTATAATTTACATTTTGTCAAAGGGCTAAGCCCGTAAAATAAAATAAAATGTGAGTATAATACAAATATAAAACCTTCGGTGTGTATTACGTTGTGATGCAGATATTAAATTTGAAAATCAACGAATTAACGACGATTAATAAAAAAATTTCAACTTCCGTTAATTATTCGAATTTAGTTATGTAAGCCTTGAAGTTTATTCAGTAGGCGTATTACGTATAATAAGTAGCAAGTATTCGGCTGATCGTGTCACGTGCACGTAGTGAAACTTGCTGTGTCTGTATGTAATTTTTATTATTTGCCTCGATGACAATATATTATTTTGTAACATCATATATTCAAATTTAGCATTTAACTTTTAAAAAAAAAAGCCAGATTGGGTCCCAGAGTGATACCGCATCATCACTTGGGTTCTATGTTTCCTATAACCACGTAGTATATATTTAGAACAGTGGTCCGTTTAAAAATTTGGTCCAGCCCATACTAAAATTAAATTGTGTTAACAAATTGTAAAAACAATACAAATCTAATTTATATGGTTCTATCATAATTTAGTGAGGTAAGAAATAGAGAGGATAAAATAAAATAACATCAAATCACAACCCTAATAATTATAAATAAATACAATTATATAATATAGGTAATAATAATATTGTTCTTAGGTATATATTTGGTACTAATTTATGAAATGTTATTTTAAATCGTATATATATATTTTTTTAAATTAATTATTATCATCTTGTAGGTATATTCATGTCTATTCAAATAATTAGTAAAAAAGCAGGTAAGTGGATGTCGCTCTGCTGTACAGTAGGTTACAAGTGGGTTATTGTATAATGGATTATATTAAACTTGAATTCAATATTATTGTATAAGAAAAACGATTCTGATCGGAGACGGTTTGTCGGTCTGGATATTTTATATTGTCATTAATTATTATAATATCATGTGAGTTGAATTAATATTATTATATTATTATTTTTTATTCGTTTCTATGGTAATACACAAAGCGTTAAAAATTAAAATCCAATTTTTAGCGGTTTTTCGTAATTGTTCGGTGGTTTTTACCGTGGCATTAAATAACTATAGATAAAATCGAAAAATGACCTCTTTAAAATACCATCTTGATCCAATTTGCTAAAAGATAAGGTACTATATATTGAAATCGAAGAACTCCTTCCGGTAGAAATTGTGTATAGGTACAGGATATATAAAAAAATAAATAAATAAACACCATTGTAAAACCACTGGGTTCCTCGCTCCGCTCAGAATCTAAAAATGTATGCAAGTAATTTTTAAAAATACTTTGAGCAGTGACCCGCTCAAAACCTGCAATACGGTAGAGCGAGTTCCCCGTTTTAATTTTTAATGTCTTTGTCGTATTTATGGAGATCTTATTTTATTCGTTTTTAGTGCACATAAGTGCATGCTCATTAAACAGTTTTTTAGTGCATTACACGTACAGACCTGATAAAAATCAACTGTCACATATTCAGCAGACTTAGGTTGTATTATTCCAAAATGTTCAATTTTTTTTATATTTCATTATTAAATACATTTATTAAAATACAACATTGCCACGTGTTGTTTGCACGTGATTACCATTTTAGGACATAATAATAAAATGTAACTTTGGGCTTAATCGATTTGATTAGGCAATATACGTATGACATATTATTATTATAAATTATTGGTATTATACATGTTTCATTTTATACTCATAAATTACGCTTATTAGAAACAGGAAATTCTAATCCTCGTAAATATTAAGTATTTATATTTTCATTACCCGTTTCTGCAGGTCAATTAAGTTGTCTAATTTCTCATGCCGCGTAGTTAGTGGCATTTCTTAATAAATAATACATACTATTAATAGCTACCTGGCTACTATATAATATAATGAGCACAGAAAAAAAAGTTCAATTTCTATAAAAAATCTTATCTAAAAATAAAATAATATTATTCTTTATAGGTATCTTATTGTAAATTAATTAGTGGATAATATTTTCAAAAATATCTTTGAAATCAAAATCAAAATGTTTACGAGTAGTTTTTGAGTTACCTAATAAAAACTTTGTGTACTAATAGATAGATGTCCATGTTAATGGGTTTGGATAATGTGAGGGCTATGGTGATTTGAAAATTTTAACAATTATTATTAATCTATCAACATTTTAATTTTTAAAAATGGTCTAAGTACATAATAAACAATATTCCATCTATTTTATATCTTTATAAACCCATTTTTATGAATTTTTATTCTTATTCCTTAGTATAAATATTTTAATAACTGAAAAACTACTGAATCAGATCGCACAAAATAACATTATTAATTTTAGAATAATATTTCTCTGTTTGGGTTATAACTTGTGACTAATATGGGTCATAAGTAACGTACGTGCATTTCTTCGTAAACAAATACTAGTCGTAAACCTTACAATAGTCAATAAATATAACAAAATTGGCAAATAGCAATAAAGGAAAAATACAAACATATTGCTGTATTCGATTAATAAAAATATACAATAATAAAATGTAGGTACCTCCTATGAGTATAGGTAAAGTAAAACATTTTACATATTATTATATTATATAGTAGTTAGGTTAGGCACTAGCATCTATAATATCTTATATTTTAATAATGTATAATCAATGGTACTATACACTATATTATACTAATATTGTACTATCTGACTTCGCCTTAGTTAAGATTAATCTATCTTTCTATAGTTTTCATTTTTACTTAGGTTTTAAAATATAATACAAACTATACCTCTCGTGTACACTATTACAATGGTAAATATTATGATTTTCCACTTCTATTAATTCTCGGAATATTTTTTATGTAAGCACAATACAATATTTAGAATGATTCAATGAATACTTAATACCCGACTTAAGCCCAATATTGTTCAGATCAGATCATTATATCTTTGTATATGTGTTAAAAAGCGAATGGGGACAATAATGGATGTGACCGTTTAAAATGTTATAATTAAAAACATTATTTTTACGTAGAATATTTTACCACCCAAAATATTTCACTTAATTTTAATTAATATTAAATTACTAATTTTTAACATTTTTAATTTTAAAATATTTTAATACTGATCTATTGGGAGTATTATAAAAAAATACTTTTTCTAATTTTTTTTTTTGATTTGAAATTTTTACTTCTGATATTTTCATGTTTGATTTTTTGAAGTCTAATTATTGTCCTGTGGTCCAAACCACCACTTTCAAACAGCTACGTCCATTTGTTCAAGAACAGTTATAAAAATATGTCCAGAATGATAATAAGTTGCAAATCATGAAAGTTATCATTGTAATAATTGTACTTATAAGTATTTGATTTTAAGATCTGATTTTTAAAAAAATATACCTGTAATTGTTTCCATATAATATCCATGCCATATTTCTATTCTATAATCATAATAGTAATATAATCTAGAACCAATGGCAACAATATTTAAATAAGCAAAACAATTATTCGTTTTCGCCAAAACTAAATTCAAGTGTGGGTCCTCTAAGGGTTCAAAAAAAATGTATCTAAACCACCATCCTATAGCCATGAGGAATCTATTGGCAAGGCTTTTATTAAAAACGGTCCAGTAGCTTATAACATTATCTCTGTCAAACACGCAAACTTTTCAGCTTTATAATATTAGTACCTACAGCATAGATATAATATATTATTTTTTCATTTATTCTATTTACCAGTATCTATATCTGATCGTACGATCGACAAT
Source organism: Macrosiphum euphorbiae (assembly GCA_949089665.1). Taxonomy (NCBI): domain Eukaryota; kingdom Metazoa; phylum Arthropoda; class Insecta; order Hemiptera; family Aphididae; genus Macrosiphum; species Macrosiphum euphorbiae. The sequence continues at coordinate 43,109,936 of CARXXK010000002.1, read as the reverse complement.
CATCGAAATCATCACAAAATTGTCATTATTTTTACACTTTCAAAGTAAGCACTTATACTTGATAGGTACTACACGAGATAAAATATAACATCTATGTGTCTGAGTATGTCTTTTTCTATCTCTCTGACCGGTCGTCGACCGTTATAATCATACGCATTACGCATAGTACCTATACCTATGTATGTACCTAGCTACCTATACCTATATACTTATATAGAAGGTACTTACCGAAGAAACCATACCATCGATGTTGGTTTTATAATTATTATTTTTACTGAGTATCGATCAACACGTTTATACATAAACATCGCATGGAACAAATTATTTTTTATGGTCAGAGTTGTTCGACTTAAAATAATTTTTCATGGTATAATATTACATGTTTTTTAATATCCCAGTTAGGCCTTATGAATTATGATGCGGATAAGTATAATAAATAATATATATTAAATCATATTCATAAATAATAATAATACGAATAGCATTATGTGCGTACAAATATAATATTATAATAAGTTGTACTTGCTGGGTATTAATATATTGTGTAGCACTAATTATAGTATCCAAAATTATGTAATTAAATTTTTAATAAGTGTTAAGTATTGTGGTGAAAATGAACATGTTCTGGTGAAAAGTCTTGAAATGCGATCTATAATTATATTTGTAAATCATTAATTAAACATAATAATTAAATTCAGAGTATATTTTGTCCGAGTTTTAGTATAGACAATATTAACGATATTTTAAGAGAAATTCTAATTAAAAAATAATATAAGCATTTAAGTACAAATTTAAATATTAAAAATTTAAAAAAAAATAGTTTTTTATAAAAATATTATATTACGAATTGAATTGTTTTAATATTACAATAGATTAGGTAAGGATTACCTTAAATTGTCATTCAAAAAAACAATTAATAATTTTTAAACTATAAATTGAGATGTGTATAATTTAATAATCATATAAATTGAAATAGGTATACGCTGCAGTGGAAATTATGATAAAAATTTGATACAATTATTTATTGTAATTTGAGAAACTAGAAAGAACACAATCATTCTTTATATAGACTTTATAAACTGATTTAAGTTCGGTATTAACTTTAAACTTGGATAGTTAAATTTATTATTTGTAAACTATTAATTTCTTACTTAACTGTTCACTTAAATTAACTTTAGTTACCTAATTAATTTCATTAATTTTGAATATATTTGCATAAAATTGTATAGTTTTGTAGTTTGTTTCATTGTGGTTGCATTAGACTCGTGGATATAAAATATTGTATTGTAATAACATTACGTCTGTAGAACGGAGCATAAAGTATATAACTATAATATTATTTATATTGTTTAATATATAATTGATATATTATAGCTGCTAAGTATTTAATTTGTATTATATCGTTCTAACTGCCAATTGATAGTCATAATTAACTAATGATAATTTATCTCATTTATATTAATACTTTAATGATTAAACGGTTCTTTGTGACAAAAAAAAATATTTTAATGTTACTTTATTAATATTTGTCACTCTCAAACGAATCCTTCTACCTAATATATATTATTAGTAATTAGTTATCGTAATGACATATGAAAAATCCCATTAAATCATATGTTATTATTATAAGTCATCATCACATGCACGACCATAATTATTTCTTTCAAATCACGGCTGAACCAGCAGTTATCGTTTCTAATTTCTACTCATAATATCATAAGCAAATAACAGTTTTTGCCATTGAGTGTTAATTTCGCTATTTATAATAATAATATTCTTGCTAGATGATGCAACGATTGTAGTTAAATATTACAGTACAAAATGGAGATTGTGGTTGATAAGAAAAGAAAAAAATACAATCACTTATTATATAGCCCAGTGCTTGTCACGGTACCTATAATAATATAGGTACCTACGCGGAGCTCGTTTAACTTATTCTTTAACCCTGTAAAAACAAAAACAAAATAATGACTTGAAAATCACTCTGAATGGGCTGCCAGATGTCGACATATAGATTATTATCAAGACTATAAAACGATATAAAAATACATTGTTTACTTGATTCCAGAATTCAAAAAAATGAATTCGTATTGACTTTATAGTTTTTTTTATGTATATTTAAAAATAAAATAAATACAATTAGGTTTGACTTTTATTTTGATTAGTATAAGTACAAGTTTAACAAAAAAAAAAATTGTCAATTTCTCATTTGATAAACAGACTTTGTAACTGTACTACCACAGGATACTACTTATGTAGGTAGTACCTACAAACATTTTTAATAATTCGATAATAATAATATGATCATTAGGTAAATTATTTGAAAATTCCAAAAATCAGAATTTCAATAAATTCGTTAACGAAGGAAATAATGGGGGTGGATGCTGCTTAGTGAATTACCTGTATTGTTATATTATTATTTTATTCATATTATCGTATGAATAACGGATTATAGCCAGCTTCTTTTCAATATATATATATTTACATATAATTATTTTTTTAATGTCTTAACAAGACGTCGTCTTGATTGGCTCTTCTGAGTAGTGTTTGCAATATTATTTTAGTGCGGAGTAGTTGTTGTTATTGCGATAATATAATATTATTCTAACCTTTAGGGTATTTTTTCCCTTTCATTGTTTATGTTGGGAGTCGATGTAACTGTACCTATCTCACTGAAGCACTTCTTATACATCGCATTCTTCACTGTGATTATACACTTCTTCAACAAACACTTTGTTTGAACAGGCGAACGGCATAATGTTATACAGGTATGTAAACACTACGCCCAGCTTTCTTTTGAAAAAAAAAATGTCGAAATAGATTGTGCCAAGCACAAATATTAATATTAGCTAGGTAGGTATTCGATTGTTTATTTCAGAACGTAATACAGTATTTGAAACAATACGGATTTTAACAAGTTTAGATCGACTGCAGTAATCCAATTAAACCATAGGTACTAGCCTAGGTACCCAGGTAGTACATAGGTACTCCTCAACTATCATAATATTATAGTGACTAAAGTAATTCTGCAAGAACACGCCTGTGCGAAAAGTGTAATTTAATCAAAATTCAAAGCAACGTGGCATCATTCAAAATACAATTAACTCTTAATGGGCCCATTGCACCGTTGTTGATAATTAATGAGATGCGTTTGGATTTTTAATGTTTAATATTAAAATTAATTGCACGTATTATACTACTATGTTTAACTTCCGTGGAAACGAGATGTTTTCTCAAGGCGAAAAACGAAACTATTGTGTTTACGCGTATATAGATAAGGTAGGTACCCTCTATAGAGGTCCCTCTACTTTAACGAAACAATAATAAAGAGCATTGATCCAATGTGTGACGTACTGGAACATATTATTATTTTAAGGACATACATACATATTTACATTTTTTCATTTCGTGACCTACCACATTAACTAGATAATAAAATGGTTATTTTATTACCAAACTGTGGATAATATAGTTTATTAACATAAAAAAATATTTATTTAATATGTAATAAATAGCTCTTAATGCATCGTATAAATTAGTTTAATGTACCCAACTATTATGCCGACGTATATACGCAGTACAAATAACATATTATTATCGTTTGAAAAGCGTATAATATAATATAATAAATATATTTATTATTTACCTTAACGGGTCGATATATACAAATATTACGACTGTATATAATATTATATTGTAAGGATTAAAGACCCTATTATAATGTAAAGGTGTCTTTACGGCATTAAGTATAGACAGTGCATCATTCCGGCACCTGTAAACCGAACATTTTATACCGTAGTGAGTTTTCACGCGATATTTTACTCGTCTACCTGAATTTATATACCAACGACTGCTGTTTTTTTTTTTCATATTATTACGCGATGATAAAATCTAAACCCTGGTCACACGTTATTAGATCACAATGTAAAACTGTTGTAGGTCAAACATTGAGCCGGAAGAGTTCCGATAGGACCAATGCCGAAATAAATTAGAATATGGCTATTCAGCATAGTTCATAATATGTAGTAGGTACGTCTAAATTCTAAATAATAATTATATAAATTAACACATGAGTACATTATAGTTATTAGAAACCTACCTTCCTATACTGCGCGTTTTGAATTCACAGACTTCTATACTTGAAATCTGTAGAAATATAATTTGTAAGTGTACATGTGACTATAATATGTACACTCATATATTATTAAATTATTAAATGCTTGGAATTTAATGCCCTAAAATTTCGCAAAAAAAATTATGAAAAAAGCCTTAAAAATCTTAAAATATATGAACTTTGAAAATGTATTTCTTGCAGTTAAAAAGTGATAAAAGAGAGAATTTTTTTACAGAATACACACTAAGATACATAGAAGTAAGGTTATCGCCTATTAGGTATTTGTAAACATAAAAACACGGTGGTTGAAAAGTATTGCATATTAATATATTATTATCTAGTAACGCGTGTTCGACACTATCTATATAACCACTCTGTGCCCCTTTCTTATATTATGCTGGTTTTATTATAACAACAATGTTATACACTGTTTACTAAAATGTACGTTTGTTTCAAAATAAATTATGAAAGAAGTTCTAAAAACTCGAATTTGTTAAAAAAAAAAAAATAATACGTCATTAAAATAATCAGGATTCTCTAAACACATTTTCGGTACGTTTTAAAACACCAGATAAAACATTACATTGTATCAATACCACAGGCCTCAGCCCTACTAAAATAATTAGCATTTCATCTAGTTAATGTTCATATCCGTGCATAAACACGCAATTTATTTACCTATCAATAATCCATGCAAATTATACAATAAGCCAGCAGGTATACAATCGATATACATATTTTGAAATCGCATATTTACGTTTGTTCTGCTGCAGACACGAATTTACAAAATGACACGTTGCATAAAAATATGCAGCCGCCGCCAACAATATAATATATTTTATTATTTTATGTACGATGACCGCAGTGGACCGCATTATCGGAATCGCATCAATACAGATGACGGTTGTCTCGAAATGTCAACTGAATTGATGACTTCACACGGGTACCTACACATAATAATAATAATAATAAACTCTTATTATCATCTATTGATTGTGGGACTCGGATCGTGATGATAACAATAAAAGCGACAACGCAGTTTCGTCAAAAACGATCGAAGCATTATTATGAACAGATACCGAGTGTTCGCCAGACACGTTTTATTTTCGATTGCAGTGCATAATGGGCCACAGGCACGCCTCAGTCGAACGGGTTCAGCTGATGTTCACAAACAGAATAATATAGAGATAGGTACCTAAGAGCAAAAAAATAAAATAAAATAAGATTGTCACCCGGTCGTTAACTCGAATTACTTCACGTGTATATGGAGTGATTTTTTATGAATTTCCCTATACGAATAAAATAGATTTTTTAGATTTTTTAAACTATCTTTTTCTAATACAATAATATATTAGTTGTAAATTATTATTGTAATAACTAATAGTGCAATGCAGCAGAAATTATTTTAAATATTATATAGGAAAAAAACTAATAGATTTTTCACAAATATAATTCATTTGAATATTTATTATAAATAATTATGTCATAGACGTCATTAAATTCTACTTTTTTATGTTATTAGCTAAGCATATTGCATAGGATGCCTTGTAATATTAGCTTCACTTAGTCAAGATTATCTTTTCGAGATACATGATACAGATACAGATAAATGTAGTATAACATTTAGATGTAAAAACTAAAAAGTTTGGATTATTATTATAAGTATAATATATACACAATTTGGTTTGAGTTTGGCAACATGAATGTTCCAATATGTAGTAGGTATACATAATATTGATAACCATTCAAATTTATTTTAGTAATATCGCATAATATAATATATTTATAATTATTAATTATTTAATAAAACAAATAATAATTGACCAATATCACCACACCATGCGTATTTAACTACTATAGGCCTACAAATGTTGAACAGCTGTATATTTGATATGCTATGTAATTGAATATTATTGCACAATAATAATAATATAGTGTATAGTAACAAAAGCAAAAAATGCATAGTTTTTTGACAACCCGTATTTGAATATAAATTCGAACCAAAATAAATTTCGGCGTTTATAAATTATTATAATATACATAATGCATTATTATCGCGTGTCGTATTGTTACCTGATTGTTATGATATTGAAATGACGAATAATTCGTCCGACTGACGAGTTAAATGGCGTGTATAATAGAGGCACGTATAATAATATCATAATAATAATAATAAGTAGTAACCGTTCGCAGGCAACTTTCATTCCAGTGGCTATTATATAACAATAGCGTCTTTATTATAAATTATAATTCGTTTTAATGGATTTTTTTTCTTCCGATTTTCATACGTTTCGTGTGTTGTATATAGTTGCACGAATATCGGAGTGCGTTTACAATATAGGATCACGAAAAAAGATCTTGCCGCCGGATAACAAAAAATAACAAAAAATTAATAAGATTTCCACCCGCGATATTGCAGTAAGAATAGGTACCTATAGTAATTCGAGTTGAAAACCAGGTGGCAGTTTTTTTTTTTTTTTAACGGGCTACAATCCTTTTTTTGCACCACGAACCCATTCGACAGACAGGCGTGTGTGCGCAGTTAAAAAAATTATATACAATGTACCTTTATATTATATACTGAAAGACAGGTACCTGCCTACCCGTAAGGAAAACGTCTGTCGGGCGAACTCCGAAAACGCCTCCACACACATTCTGCGGAGCGCATCATCATTAAAGGACCATATAATAATAACAATAATAGTAATAATGTATCCCTTTCTTCGATCATCATCACTTTCGATAATACGCGGCGAACGAGTTTACCTCGGCCGTATTATATTATACTGATGCAGTTTATTCAATGATAATAATGCCATGCTCCGAAAATAAAGGCTTGCAATATTCCGCGCGATAACCATATGTCGGTGTACGCAACAATCGGCGGCGAGAATTTTTCGCTTGTGTCGAAGCACAGGACACACGCTGCATAAATCGCAGGCAGGCAGAGTGTACCCCACACCCATCACACACCCACACACGCACACACGCATCTTAGCGATGGGTCTCGCCTCTCAGACGTATCGTATTCTACTGACTAATATTAAATATATATTTTTTTCTATGCACGTGTGAGTGTGTGTGTGGGACCGATCTACCCAAGAACCCTTTTCACTCTCTATCCGGCTCTCGTGTATATAGTAGCACAGATAATATGTACAGGGCGATTAAAAAACAATCTTTGAAAATCTGTATTTAATGAAAGAATCATGATGTGACACTTTGGGAAAAATGTACACACCAACATTTTTTCAGTACAACACGTCATCTTCACAGATGTTAGATGTGACCCCCATGAGACACTCGAACGACATCGACCCCATATTCTAATATGCATTCTTGTTCCACTTAAGCATTTCGGGTGCAGTGTCCGTTGAATAGCTTCAGTTTATATTCGTGCTTTTAATATTCATCGCGTTATTAGCTGGTATAGGTGGTCAAAAAATGGTATATATAACACGGGAGATGTTACTATTGTAATTTGAGAAAACGCGCCATCGATATAAGTACATTCACATCCAAATCTAAATATTAATTTTGGTAATGAGCACCACGATAAAAAACGAAATATGGTATGTATTGTAATCTGCGCCACACTTTCAATTTCAATTATTGGAACTTACCTGATTAATTTACCAAGCTCAAATCTGCAGTACCTATTATAGAACTTTTGTGAATAGACTATATAATCTCAATAGACTATTAATCAAATGAACAATTGAGCAATGCATTATAATAATATTTCCGATTTTTACATATTGTATTATTAGATGAAATATTATTTATTTGTACACAAAATATGTGTATATATACGGTATACCTACAATTACAATTAGATTACATTTTTGATTTTACTTTATGACTGATGTACATTTTGGTTTTTTTTTTTTTTTTGATATGAAAGTATCTATCTAATAAAATTAACTTAAATGATGAATAAAATACATAAGAATGAGTTTAAAAAAAATACTATTTTAAAGTGGTGTATATTACAATTTTTTTTTGGTACAATATTATGTTTGTACTGTCGATAAAACCGTATTAAATAGGTACATAATCATTATCTTTATCTACAATAAATTACTGATCAGTTTTAACTTAATAAGTGTATAACTGTTAAGTGTTAATATTGTTAATTAAAAATAGTAACTAAGTTTAGGTCATATTTTAATGTTACCGAACTTATAAATGAGTTTTACGTTATGATTATAACTATTATAAGTTATAATGTTATATTTGACAATAAAACGATTGAAATTTTTATTTCAGCAAACAATCTAAGAATTTATTATATTATATTCCCTATCCGGGCCATTACCTACCCACATTAGTTATTATTTTTAAATTTAATAGATAACAACACTATTTTAAATAACGATAAACGCAATCTTTTATAACGTTTTAATTCTAAATAACGATAAACTCAAAAATTGTGTAACGTTTTAATTGTAAATAACATAAAACGGATTTTTGTTTTCAAATGCAAGCCCTGTCAAAAACTACCTGTACGGCTGTACCGTGAGGCCGCGAAAACAGGGTAGAATGTATAATTAAATTGCCTGCATTACCCACTACCCGGTTACCTACATATTTCTGAATTCTGTTTGCTGGGCATGTGACTAAACTATTGGATCATCAATCTCCTGCAGACAAATTTCTAAAATATGTAGGTATAAGTAATATAGGTAACTGCAGAGTTATAGAATGTATGTTATTTTCACTGACACATATAATATATTATCCTTTAAAAACGCCATCCATTACCAAGGTGCACGTAGGTATAATCTTAATTGACAAATCAAAAGCCCGCGACTGAAATAGCTCATATCCCGCCCTCGGCACACTGCAATATACTATAAATTATGAAAAAAAAATGTATTTTTAAGATTATATAGTATAGACGAACCTAAATATTTTTAAATACATAAGATATTATTATATTTGTCCAAATTTCGTTTCTTTTTTTATATCTTTATTGGTTATGTCCTATATATTATTATACGTATAATAATTATGTATATTGGCTCTTATGTCCTACTAATGTTGGCTCATATCATATGTGCTTTTTATATCTCTGACGATCATGCCATAAAGCTCTAGCACTCCACGAAAAAATATCGCAGGAAGTTGACTTCGGAGAATCTTGCTGGGTCTCAGTGATAATATGAAAACTTTTGTCACGCTAGTTAGGTAATTATAAATATTACATACATTGTTGTAAGGGTACCTTTCGTTCAAATATTTTCATTGGTGGACAGATTATGATATATTAGATATAGACATTTTAATCTCTCGTCGAGATGATTAAACTTTAGAAAGTCACCTATGAATGACGATATATAAGTAATTCGTTTCTTTTTTGCATCGGAGATCTGGATTTTCAAAATGTGGTATTATTTTTTAATCATCGCCTATATTTGGTCTCCGTTAGTTTCAGGGAGGGGAATTAAAATAATATAACTCTGCAGATTTCGAGTAAAAACAATACTATGCTCATAACTATAGGGCTGGCATTTCGATGCACTTTTCATTTTTCCAGAGGTTGCTGTACGATGCTCGTCTAGTCACAAATCCGTAACATGTACTTTTGAATGAGAATAAGAACATTTATTTTGCATTTTTTGACATGTTTTGTTTTAACGTAATTTTCTTCATTTTTTAGGACACATTATTGGAGTTATTGGGTCTAAATTTCAAACTTGCAATTTTATTTTAAAATTTTACACGCCAACGTGAGTTTTATATAATTGTTTATATTTTTATATAACTGTAAATGATTTGACGTTCTTTTAATATTCACCGATCACTTAGGTAAACGTTGAAACGAACTTCTCTATCTACAAATATTTACTGTTGGATAACAGAAGATCGTTTTTATTCGAAAATCTTAGACAATCTCTGGTGATTCAGTAAAACAGTTCAGAGTGTATAGTTAAATGAATATATAATCCAAATGTGGATAAAGTGTTTGTAGCTGTCAAATTAATAAGCTTTTATAATTTATAAGTTATTATAATATTATTACCTACTATTATTATTATTTTTTTTTAAATTTATTATTATTATTATTTTATTGTAACGTAATTTTTCATTGTAATTAATCACCTCAATAATTTTAAACTATTTTCCCTTTAATATTAACCGTTTTATAAAATGCTATTACTATTTAATTATTCAAAAAAATATGTTTCCGGTATTAGTATTATTAATATATATTTCACATATTGACATATTTTATTATTATGAACTATTATTATATATATTGTATGTTTAAATTGCAATATTGTGTGCTTGAAATGTCAAAAAAACCACCAAATTTTAAAACAATATTATCTATTTGAAATACTATGTAAACATGTAAAATACACTCACTTGATTACCCTAAATTACAATAGTTTTATTTAACTAATGGCCTTTGTTGTTGATGAAAATATAGTTTTATAATATTTATTATTCACAGTGTCACCTTCTACAATGTTTATATATTTTATTGTAATGTAACAAAATCCCGTTCCTCCAGTGTAAAAGTAAGTTACTTAGTCATTTTATTCGGACATACCCCTCCGAGAGATGGCATGCAATTTGGACATTCCAACTTATATTTATTTTTTTGGCATGCAATTCGGATGCCCCGTTCATTTCCAGCCCAACTCATAACATATATAATACATATATGTATCGATCGTAACGTCACACAATCGCGTTATTGTGTTATTAAGCCACGCATGTGTTGTGAGGATCGATGAGAACTGTTCCGAGAGTCAGGTAGCCGGTTCCCATGGAAGACCCGGTGCGAATAAGACACAATATTATATATATTAATATATTATACTATACATAGATCGCGGGCGGATGAGATGGGGTACGCCGACCCAGCCTCCGACGACCTGCTTTTTTTTTCGCATCCCACCCCGCTTAGGTACCTATATATACATCAGTGCATTATCTATATAATATGATGGTTTGGCCGGGTTACTCGATATAATGTTTGCCACGGAGATGAGAGGGGGTGGGGGGTCGTTATGTGCACGAAAAAAAAAGGGATAACGTACAAACATACCACGCGTAGCTGGTATAATGTTACCCATCGGGAAACGATTATAACATCGTTAAAGGAAAAAAAGATTATGTTATTATTATATCGGGAATATGAAAAAACGATAAATCGTGAAGTCGTGGTGTACAAAAACAACAACAACAACAACATGCACGGCAGAAAACATAATAATAATAATATTATGATTAAATTGAGTATTAATAATTTTTTTTTTTTTTCCGTTCATATAATACCTATACCTACAGTAGGGTCTCGCCAATATCGCTATATAATATAGTCCAAACATTTAACGCGACTTTTTTTTGTTATCAAGTCTTTAGCTCTAGGTATGAATTTATGTTAAAACTAATGAGAAATTTGAGTTGTCGAGTGATTCAGATGAAGCGAGTGAAAACATTTTGCCGTTTATTTCTAATATGTACCAATGTCCAATACTGATATATTATTATATATCTACCAGCTATAGGTACATTAGACACAAAATTCCATGATGCCATAATGTATTTTTTTAAGTGTCACAAAAATATGATTTAATTTATTAACGTTTGCAAAATCTTCGTGAATTTGCATTTAAGTTAAAAAATAAAACACATACAAATTTATTGCACATCAAATAAAAATGTACATCAAATTGCAAAAAAAACAGTATCGACTTTAAGCTATCTATTGACTTATAATATTTAGGTATAATACATATTGTTCCTATAACATACATAGTATATAGACTACCGATATATATTATACCTATAAGTTATATAGCATATCGGTCCATAATGCTAAAAAAAGTTGTGAAAATGCAACTCGTAATAAAGATAATAAACCTAGTATTGATTTTTGGGTAGGTACATAAAAAAATGTAATGCTCAATATTGTAGTTAACTGTAACTTGTAAGTACCGCGATATAGTTCGTAATAACATCATCGCCTTGACCGCGACCACGGTTATCCGCACTAATTTAGTGCTGCCGTTAGGTCATCGTCACTGCAATAAAAAAAAAAGAAAAATACTTACAATATATTAGCTATTATAATGTTTAACAGTGTTTACACACAATTATCGCATTATATTATAATCTAATTTAGTGTATTGATTTTGCTCAGCTACTGCTGACGAGGGTAATACTGAAAGTACAGCTATATCGGTGTCACGGAACCGCATGCACGTGCAGTTTTTGTCGTGACTACCTACATAATATTATACACAATATGATGTATAGACGTATTTATTTAAAATGGTTTTCAAAATCTGATATAGGTAGAAGTATAGGTTCGTGTGATCGATTCCATTAAAGTGCAGAGCTTTTCAAACTTTTTTAGTCGAGCCGTAACACTACATAATATGCCGTATGACGTATGTCATACATTGTATGTTGAAGATCTTTACCTAACACAAATAAAAACAAAACAAGGTTTCAAAAATGATAAATCGGCGACTACCTACGCATATTATATGTACTCAAAATCTGATACAGAACTAGAGAAGTATAATATATTTGTATTCGTGTAATCGATTCCACATTATATACATTAAAGCTGCAGAGGTTCTCAAAGTTTTTAATCCATAAATATATAGTTACATAATAGTTTAGATCACCTTATATTTTATTCCCGTTGTGTCCGTCATCCGTACGCAGGGGCGGACAGGGAATACAAATAGGCCCGGGGAAAACAGAAAATTTGGCCCAATTTTGGGATAATAATAAAATTTTTATAATTTATCTGCCCAAATGTATTTAACCAGCCCAAAGGTTCGCCAGGCCCAAGTGGATACCACCCTAGCCAGTGCACCCTTGTCCGTACGTTAGATACCAATACATAGTACGGTTGTTTTTGATTTCATAACGGTTCTAATCAAAGTAAATTTGTGCACGTTCACAGAGTGAGCTTTTCTAGCTTGTTTAATGTATTCCTAGCTGCTGTCTATAGTTTATTTTGTTCCGTTCCACTACTTGTACTTCCGCAAATCACGGTCCGAGAACTTCTGCAGCATCAAAGTATAATATCAAAGTATACTATATTTATTTCGAAAAATTGCGCAATTAAAAATGATGAAGTAAACCTATAGTAAACCTATAGTCCGCGCAACGAAAACTGGCCGGTGACCGGATTCTAGCGGCCATTTCCGGGCTTGTTAGGCGGAGGGGAGGGTCACGGGGGTCAACGGCCAGTTTTTGTTGCGCGGACTATAGGTGACTTTATTTTATTATAATATTCAAACACGGCCGTCTCCTATATACACTCAGCAGCGATTATTTATACAATTTACAGTATAATAACTGTCATTATTATAAAGAATTTCCAAAATATGTCGACGCGAGTTGTTTATCTAAATGTTCAAAAACGAATGGAATCCCCCCCCCCACAGTTATATATTGTGTAGTGTAACTTCTTTATAGAGGACTTCTTATTGCGTATCATTTTCGTCCGAGATAAATACCGCTCCACATTCTGTATAATAATATTATATATTATAAGTAAAATTCTGTTATAATTCCCTAATATGCTGAAATATGCACCTTTCCTGCTCTGAACTATTATTTTCGTAAACAAGGGAGCTCGAAAAACAGCGTACATTCCTGAATGGATTTCTCGGAACCAGCTGAATCGTCCTTCAGGGATTATCTTTCAAATAACGCGACAATAATAATAATAATAATAATATAGTAGCTCTTAATAATAATAATATAATCATTAAAATGTGCGTCTTGATAACACGACACCCACTAGTGGCATCCGACGCGCAATGAATGTTGCTATCCGCTTTTATAAATGGATATTTTTTATATATTTATCAACGATGGGTATCAACTAGTTAGTTTATTTTCTAATAACAAACTAAAGAACTTAACTATGGCTTAATTTACCGTTAAAATACCATAGCTTTCATCAGTCGATTAAAAGTAATTTAACAAGTAAAATTTAAAAAATGTTATTATTGTAAAATGTATTATAGATAATAATTAATATTATATTATTTTATAAACTAAATGACTCCGTAATATTATATTTAATTCAACGTTGTCTTTTTATAAAACTATTAAATTACAAACTGCGTATTGTTTCATGACATTAAATTGATTTTTGATATGAAAAATTAATATTTATTAAATTATCATTTTGGATGTGCATAATTTAATAATTAGACAAATGAATACATAGGCAGCAGGATATACGCTGCAGTTGAGGTGCACATTATGATAAAATTATAAAAATGCAATAAAACTGTACACGAATATAATGGTCTAAGAAATTATTAGAAAGAACAAGTCAATCACTCTTTATGTGAACCATGTATAACAATTTATTAAAAGTGTAGATTAATTTGTTTCAAGCCGAGGTAAGCTGTTATTAATGTCTTTTTCCATGTAAATTTGAAACTTGGCGCGAGTTAAATTTAATATTTGTTCACTTTAACTTAGGTACAGTCATCTTGTATGTTCACTTAACTCGAGTTAATTGTTTTCACGGACTTGCCCACGCCTTTGTACCTGTACATGTAATAATAATATTATATACCTTCTCGTGTATTATTCATGGTATGGCGCACATGGCATTACAATAATAATACAGATAATTGTTATTGTTGCGTCGAGATGCCACGCCAATGTTTCTATATTAATTTTATCTCAGTCAGCAGTCGACGAACACGTGCACTAACGTGTGGCGAAAACACGTTGAGATCGGTCATATTATTATACACAATCATGACTGTGCGTCGTCTGTGATTATAATAATATAGTGCCAGAAAAAGCGACCATAAAAAAATAATATTATATAAATCGAATGACATTTTCGAGGACATTAATATAGCGGCTCGTGTCGGTTTTGAACAACATAAACACAAGTGTTCCATACGCGTTAAACGCCGTTAAACATGCGATAATATTATTATTATGTCGTAGTGGATTGCACCGACTTTTTCTCAAAGAAATATTATCTAAGTACCCATCGAAGAAAAAATGAGCCACGCAGATTTCCACACAGAACAGATCGTTTTAGAGGGCAGGTACCTAGTGAAAATCGACTCATCCCAATCGTTTAGGTACGGTTTATCGATTATATTATGCGTGTAATATACATATGTAGACTCAAATTATAGAATATTGCACCGCGATTTAAATATATTTTGTAATTTTAGTTTCCATAATTTTGTATAATATATATTATATAGATATATATCTATAAAATATGTAGTTAATACTATATATTTAAATCCCAAAAGTTGCTGTTTTTGATTTTGAAAATATCTTTTTCGGGCATTCAATCGATTTAAGGATTTTGAACATCCACATTTCAATGATGTATTAATAATTTATAATATTATTATTGGAAGTATAAAAAACACAACCCCCATTACTGAATCCGCAAACTTGTAAAATACGCTTTTTTTTGCTTCAAATAACTTAAAAATCTGTACACAAGATACAATTAGAAACAAATGTACTTAAAATAGTTTATAGTATAATGTGTAAGTATATACTATACATTTAACTTTATACATTTTTAATATTTATGAGTAGGTATACCATCCATTACTGCACATTACGTAATAATATGCCTAAACTTAAAAATAATTATTTAACATGTTGATAGACACTTCACTTTGTTATTTTTCTACAAAATCATCCACAAAATGTCAATTTTTCAATACTTCTATTATAGCTGTAATATTTTTAGTACTTAGGACAGCATAACTGTCCCCCGACATCACATTATTGATCAAAAAATAATTGCTATAACAATATTACATTTTAATTTAATTTATTATTACGTTGAAAGCTACGATTTATTTTAGGAAATTTATAAAAAGATAGGCAAGTTATTTTTATTTAAAGAAATAAAACAAAAAACAATACAAAAAACTGTATTATTAAATACAGTCACATTAGAAACAATTAACTTTACATATTTATTAAAATAAAATTATCGAAAACAATAAATAACTATATATTGCACATATTTTCTTTGGTGAACTTTTTAAATTCAGTCATATTTAAAACAATGAAACTAAACAATTTCAAGTGCAACTGCAAAAAAATTATTATTTTTTATCGTTTTATTTAGCTATTGCCTATTAGTACTGGACTATTCAGCCGAAATATGGTTCAATGTAGCTTAATAGCATGTATAAAAAATTGTTGTCTAAGATTTCTTTAATAGATAATATGTCTTCCACATTTTGCATCCTCGTAGATCTACATAAAGTCAATACATATTATAATGTGTAAAAACCTAAAAATCCACTATATCTAATTTTGTATAACCACCTAGTTATATTATAATAATATATAGGTACCTAAATATTTCAATGTATGCGCACTGTACCGGAGTCCAACACGAGTAACCAACCCCCCCCCAAAAAAAAAAAAATCGAAGAAAAGACTTACTAGGTATGTGATAGACAAATCTGATGAACAATAATATTATTCTCAATAAAACATAGTATAACACGCGTAAGCCCAAATACGTGTTGCAATAATGCCATGACAATTTATATTGTCGTCCATCACAAGTCCCGGCGACTTAAACTCTGCGCGGATGAACAATTTGTACAAAATATAAAAACACTTTAAATTTATAAGTCTGAAATGACCATGGTATTGTAGTCGTGCACATATACAAAATATAATAATACAGACAGTCTGGGAATCGGGAGAAAGTCGTCGTTAACAGACCATATTGTGTCCACTGCACAACCGTATACGATGATAATACATATATATATATATACAGGGTGATTCACCAATCATGGTCACTAGCATTTTTCCTTTATTGATGAATTTATTCAAATTTTGATTTTTAGAATTTTTAAGTTGAGTAATATACTAATTTCGTTATTTCAAATCCTAGGTACCCACTGTAAAATATTATTTAGTTTATTTTACTGAATAACTTTTTTAAAAATTTTGATATACCTAGGTAACTAATTCAAAATTCAAACAAATGGTTTTTCGGTTATTTAAATGTTTGTTCTTGGGATAATATACCTATAATAAATGATTGCAAATATGGTCTATAAGTAGGTATGTTTAAAATTTCCAAAAACCATATTTCGAATAACTGCATTCTTGAAGAAAATAAGAGTGTGTGCACGATCGGTAAATCACCCTGTATATTATAACATCTTATACAGTGGTACGGTCTACACGTAGACGTGAACCACTGCTATACCCACAATATCGTGTCCTCAAGGATTTACGACAGTAATAATAATATAATGATAATACTCGATTCTTGCAGTATTATATAGGTTATAGGTACACATAACGACGGAAACAACGGTCCATCTGCTGCCCCCGAAAATAATATTTGACATTATTTTTCTGGGTATAAACAGTAAGGTATATAACAGCTGCAGTGTGCACTAATGTAATGTTTTCAATACCTGTTGTAGTTCGGGTCTAAATGAACTAAATGAACACTGCAGATAAACTATTCAATAATATTTACGATCATATTATTATTATTATTATTGTATGGACTATCGATGATGATTGTAATGCCGTGTTGGCGCCAAAAGCAGACGTCAAAGTATTTAGTTATCTGCTTCGTATATTGCGTTAAGCCACGTGTTGCTTTCGGTGGCTCTTCCTTCTCCTCACTGCCATCGTATATTTCTACATGAGCATAATAATATAAGATAATAAGCAGATAAACGGGTAAGTCTCTATGCTGAATAGTTACAGACGTACAGTAAGTTTCGAGTGTACCTCGTCATTCAGTAGGTCACTGTAATGAATGTGTTAAATTACAATTCAATAATAAATCATTGCATACCTATGTATGAAAATCGATTTTGTGTTTTGATACCTACGGCATAGCAACCTCTATTTATAAGGATTAAAGGATGTCTTGTAATTTATTGATTATTAATTATTAATTTTTCTACTATATTCAGCAATCAGCATGTTGAACAATTTTCCTACATAATATCATGTACCCGTATCATAATATAATTTATTAATTATTATAACATGTATTAATGTTATTAACTTACAAGTTATATATACTAATGACCCATGTGTAAAAAGCTAGAAATTAGTCTAAATAATCAACAAATTTCAACGATTATAAAAATTCTGATTTGAGTACCTAATATGATGGAATATTTCAAGTTTCTACGATTAATATTATTTGAATCACGTATAATAACAATTTAAAAATTAAAAAACAACGAATTTTCATAATACTGTCACTTTGCAGGCTACTGCACACATTTTGATTTCAAACTATACATTAGGCAATTTCGTATATATTTCTGTTTATGTAAACATATATTACAGAAAGTGTGTCACACTGCACATAATCATATTTTACGCCCTGGCCAAAGCATATTACTCATATGGTTTTTAAAAAGAAACGTACCATTGTTTATATCGGCACTATGATAATATTATAATGTTATAATATAATAGTACTCCGTATCGCAAAAAATTACCACTCTGTTAATAATTCGCAGGTCTTATCACTTAGGATCGGTATGTTTACAAATTGTATCATTTTGAATTATGTATTTTTAGTTATTTTTACACACATTTTAGTATTAGTTATTATTTGCCAAATGTATTAATATATCAAAGAGAGACAACACAAACAAAAACAAATCTTGCTATTATTTGAGTAACTATAAAAAATAACAATTATTTTATTATTCATTATAATATAATATATTACCTATCGTTCAATAACTAGGTACTCGATGCGGTGATGGCAAGATATCGATGCTACATGTTTTTTACAAATTATAATAATAATATATATTATATAGCGAAAAGATGGATTTTTATAATTTGATAAAGATTATCAAATTAGGCCCCTATATAATATTAATTTTGTGTTTTACGAAATTCTCGTAGGGTATGCGGCTTCTACATCATAATAATTATTTTGGTATTGTTCAGCGAGATGACAGATGGTGTATTAACGAAATTTTTGAGTCTCAACTGACCAGCATTGTCCGATAAAATATATTTTATATAATAAAATATATAGGCGTGTGTGTGTGTGTGTGTGTGTGTGTGTAACAATTCACCGAGGGACAGCAGAAGGTACTCGGAAAAGCGAAATCGTTACAATAATAATATAATATAATAACACATTTCATTATTTATTATATTTATTATTTGTGTTATGATTATTTTTCAAGACGGAATTTTAACTAACTTACCAGCTACCTATTTTTTTTCATCTTATCGACAACAGTCATGACTATTGTCTATATAATAAACTGCAGATGAAAGCGATTGGTTATTTACTTTTTTTTCTAACAAAAATATATTTTTCCATATTAATGAATTTATAATTTTGATTGTTTTAAAATATGTTGTTGGTAACTTCTACTTATATTTACACCCATACAGGGTGCTATATAGGTTGTCGTGGAATGGACCGGTCTATCGCTTGTAGTTTCTTTTCCCTTTGTGTTTTAGACACTCGTCAAGGATGTGTTTAATAATTATTGTGATTTTTTTCAGAGCATAGCGATTTCCTATATAAGTAGGTATTTACGTTATCGTGGCCAAAAAATATGTTAAAATAGTAAATTAAAAAACTGGTAATCTAATCGCTGCAGCAATGTGTTGGTACCTAATGTGTAACTCAAATACGCAATAATAGACCTTATGTACAGAAGACGTTAATCGGCAAATTATTAAAAATTGCCACTTTTTCGACATGTGCACACTCTGAACCATGTAATTATTTAGTATTTACGATATTGTGCGTTCATCGTTATCTACTTATCTCGGATTAAATTTACAAATGTGTAATCGACTTACCATGACAGATAAACACTGTGAGCATACAGACAATAATTATTGTCGAACCAGCTATAGCTGTAAAAAAATAAAAACATTTAAATACTAGCTAATGACTGCTGTTATCCAT
The DNA here is from genome assembly GCA_949089665.1 of Macrosiphum euphorbiae. Taxonomy (NCBI): domain Eukaryota; kingdom Metazoa; phylum Arthropoda; class Insecta; order Hemiptera; family Aphididae; genus Macrosiphum; species Macrosiphum euphorbiae. Next base: position 43,089,879 of record CARXXK010000002.1, on the reverse strand, counting down.
TCAACCGAAAAGTTATCGAAACAACAATATAATTATTAAGTAGCCAGATATGTAATTACTAGTAAGCCACTCGCAGATTACAGTTGGTTATAGTGTCTACGGCAATATAATATTTGACCATAATAATATTATAATATAAATAATTAGTATACGCACCTATAATATAATACTCGAGTACCTGTTATTGCACGAATATTGCGTTATATTATACATATATTGATATTTGACATATTATGTACGTGACCAGGTGACCTTATCTCAGCCTTAGGACTTGAAGAGTAATTAAAATACGAACAAAACAATGTAAAAATGCAGTGGTAATACGAATGGAAGAAAACTGTCTGTTGAGAGGTATTACTATTACACTTTTACACCGTCATATTACATGTTTTTATATTATTATCTTGTACAACGTTCATAAGCGTGCGCACGGGGTAGTCATGGTAGGCACTTGACTACTCTGCGAACTCCCCTCGGCCCCCTCAATAATCAATATTATTATTATTATGATAATTGATAGTCAATCATAAAATACTTTTTTACCATGGTAAATGTAGTTAAATGAGGTTACCCCATCCAAATTCAGTGGCGTCCGCAGGGGGGGGGGCTTAAGGGCTAAAGCCCCCCCATTACCCGTATTATTATTACTTTTTCAAAAAAATATTAATTTAGTTAAACTGTCAACTATAGTAAGCAAGACGTAAATTTCAAATATGTCTTACCAGAATGAATTCATTTTTGAAAAAACATTGTATTTGTAACATACCAATTTTCATAAATTATCTGTAATTTTTCGGTAAAAGTATGAACTATTTGTATGAAAGACCTTGTATTAAATTGTCTAGCCTTAGCTATACACATTTAATATTTAATAAGTTTTGAACTACAAATTAACTGTGGTTTTGACAATTTGAACTTTAAATGCTTATAAAAAATAAGCATGATGCCTATGTATCGTTAATATTTTAGCTATAATAAAAAAACATACGTATTACATTTTTAAGCTTTTTGACCGAATAAATAATTTTTTATTGACATTTATAGAAAAAAAAAAATTTAATTATTCTAAAACAATCCAAGTGAAGACGGTATAACCAAACATTTAAATAAATTTTCATTTTTTTTTCTCAAATTATTTTTAAAAGCACTGAGCATTTTTAATTTCAACCTCCTAATAGTACCAACTAGATCCAATTTGCTTCCAAAAACATACACCGGGCATCATCGAAGCTTATGATCAGAGAATTTTTTCTACCAGAAAAGTTGAAAAGTTACAAACATTTTAAAATACCTCAAATAAACGTCTGAAATTATTAGACTGGACAAAATAAAAATAAAATTGTAACTAATTTTCAAGCCTCCCCCATTGAAAAATCCTGCGGACGCCACTGTCCAAATTAGTTATTATAACTTAGGTGTGAATATGAATATTATAATATATAGGTACGTAATATGTGTGTGTGTTAATGTTTTATGTACTTATTGTATATGACTACCCTGCCAGAAATTCTGCGCACGCTTATGACAACGTTCAATGTTCACACACATTTTTACGTTGTAAAATTAGGTACCTACCTACCTAATAATATTATAATATACAGAGTGGTTCAGCAAGCATGGTCACCCCCGTATTTTCCCTTAATAATGAATTTATTCTTATCCTGATTTTTAAATACACATAAATATACACTTTTCAAATTCCTTAAATTGTTAGTACTATTTAAGGCATTTCCCCCTTTTTACTTAAGTATAGTAAATTATTATTTGCTTAGTGGATAATTTTATAATTTTAGTAGTAATTTAAGTAGTTTCACAGTTATAACAATTTTTATACCAATGATACCTATATTATATTAGTCCTTAAAAATGGTTTTACAGATATATTAAATATATATAACATTGGATCTAGTATTTATTATACACATCGACCAATTTTACAAATTATTAATATTGATAAAATAATATTAATATCACTAACATGTTCAAATCACCATAGACCCCATAGCATCCAAATTCATTATGCTTAGTACACGAAGTTAAGTAATCAAACTACTCTTTCGAATTTTGATTTTGATGCGTCAAAATATTCAGAGAAATTAACCGATAATTAGGTAGACAAGTAAGGTGCTCGCTCGAAAAACCCGAAGTTTGTATCTTCGTGGGAGAGTACTACTAAGTAGTTTAAAGTATTTCTGAAAATCCTGCATAACTGAATTATTGACGAACTAAAAGGAGGTGAGCATGATTGGTGAATCACTCTGTATATATTATTATTATATAGCTAATCGTCAATACTGTTGTTGAGTACCTGATTTTTATTATGCAATGGAAAATGAAACTATTAACAAAATATATTACGTGAAAGCCGTTTAATTTCATAATTTTAGTTCGAACGAACGGTGTAGGTAAGTAGGTACCGTTTTCACGAGTTCTAAATAATATTATGTGTTCACTATAATATACATCGGAGGTATGACTATACCTACCTAGCTACATATTGTTCAATTAAGTTCGACTATTAAACCTATACATAAAAGGGATGAAAAAAGCATTTCGATTAAAAAGTACCTAAATATAAAAATGCAATAAATCATTGGTACCTGCCTATATTGTTTTTTTGGGGTTGAAAAAATATATATATTATAAGGGTCAGATTTTTATCGCGTGTAATAAACGTAACGAAAATCCATTATATTATGGTGTATACAATACACACACACACACATAATAGTATGATATAATATATATTATATTATTATTGCATCGATTGGTACCTGCGTGTGCCTAAGGAGCAGTAAAAATCATTAGCATCTTTATGCACTGCCGCAGAAGTTTTGAAACAAACGCATGAGATGACTTTTACTTTTGTCGGAATCGATTATTTTTGTACGTATTGTTTTCGATTTCCCGTGTGTGTTATAAAATACTACGTTTTTATTTCGCGTCGATAATAATAAATTATCACAGACCAACTACTAAAATATAATATGATATGACCACGATCTGGAGAATAAAACCGTTTATGCGGATCGCTGCATCAATAATAATAATATTATTGTGCAGCCGTTAATCGATGAGCAAGACGTCGACAATAATAAATAACGCGGCGTATTTCACCGGTACCTGTATATTATATTATACACATCATGACTGATATACATTACAATAATATCGATCACCCGACTGTATCTCAATAATAATAATAATAATGCTCGCAATAATAATAATAATAATAGTTATGTACGATATCTGCAGCCGCATATCGACGACTACGTTCCCACGCCCTCCGCACACACATGAAATACGGTGGTTTGCACAGGATTTTAACCTTTTCAAACGGACGATTTCCGTGAGAATATGTTACATTTCATATCGTTCAGTGTTTTGTGACGGTGTCGTCGGGTTTTCAGTATTTTATATTATATATTTTTTTTTTTTGTGTCAATAACACGCTGTTCTCCAAAAATGTGTGTCGCGAAAGAATGGAACCGGGTGCATTATATTATTATGTTGTACATCGCCGTGTGTGGGTGTGCGAAAAACGAAACAACCCTTTCCGGATATTCCCACAACCTAGGGTAAATATAATATATATATTATATTGTATACTTCGGGTAATCGGGTGCGCGTAGTGACGATCAAAGGATACACGATCCTAACACAATAATTGTGTTACACAGTTAACGACGTAGGTAAAGTAGACATAAATATTATTATATAGGTCGAGGTATTAAGTATCTACCGGTAGTGTGTATAGGTATACCTACCCACAGATCTCGGTACAATCTGGTATGGACCGTATTGGTTTCTAATAGTGTCTATATTGTGTTTCGTTTGCTATAAGTGGTTTGTCCGAAAAAATAATAAAGTAAATATAAATAGGTTTATACCATTGAGATATAATGCTGATCAATATTGTATTTTGGTAGTATATTTCACCACCGGACAACTTATTGCGCGAACAATTCAATACGAGTGCAATTTTTTTTATTAAAATTATAATATTATATTATTATAGTCTAAAAATAAAATAGTATACAAATATGATGAAAAAATTTTAACAAAATTAATTAAAGTATAAAATTACAAATATTAAGCTAAATGTATAAATAAATAATCTGCAATAATAAACTGCACGTCTTAAACAATACTTATTTTTATATACCGTAAACGCATATGATGACGAGTTTGACAATCGCGCAAACACTTTTGTGGTTTTTATATTTCAAATACGTAATTTATAATAAGTACATATTTTGTTACCCGTGTACCTATTATACAAAATATAATACGACGAAAGTCGAAAAGAAAGTTAAAATTTAGTTTGCTTAAAGATGTGATCCTATGAAAATGCTCGTGGTCAATTCAGGTGTTTGATAGACATTTATTTTAATTGGCTAATCACATTGTTAACTTCAACTTTTGCTGAATCTAGTACATGGTTATGATCTGTTTCCTTAATATTTATTTTCGCGTCTCAAAAATTTAAACGTCCTTTACCTAAATTTAAGGATTGGTCTGAAAATTCTCGCTTGGCGTATCTTTTAATTTCTTCATACCAGACTTTTAAAATATGTAAATATAGTCTTTTTATACTAATTAGTAATTTGTCAATGATCTGTTAACTTTTAAATATAATAACATAATGCACGTTTGAAATTAAAGTATTAATAGTTAGTACCACACTTAAAATTAAAAATAATAAATGTTATAACATTTATCATATTATACGCACCTTAAATTGTACGAGCCAAGCAGTGAGTAAAACCAGCTAGGGCTTACATTTGAAAAAAAAAATCAGTTTTATAATATTTACAATTTCTTCGTTTATCGTTATTTATAATTAAAACGTTATTCAACTTTTGCGTTTATCGTTATTCAGAATTAAAACGTTATCCATGTTTTGCATTTATAGTTATTTAAAATAGTGTTAATACCTATTAAATTAAAAAAGGTGGGCAAGTGGGTGTCGCTCTGCTGTACAGTAGGTTACAAGTGGGTCACTGTATAATGGATGATATTAAATTTGAATTCAACGATATAATATCATTGTATAAGAAAAACGATTCTGAGCGGAGACGGTATGTCAGTCTATGTTTAAGACATATTATATACATATCTATGGTATTAAACAAAAAATTGACCTATAATAGGTACCTATAATAAATTCCAAATTAATCATATCACAATGTCCATTAGGTACTTATAACGCGTTATACATCAACAAAACCGTGATACTATCATAGATATATAATAGTACACTTTAGAAGTTTCAAGTACCCACGAATAATATTATTCAATCACAACAAAATAACTAAAATAGTTATTCTAGGTTTTTTAATATGTAATGTCGTCCAAATTTGAATTTAAAATGTCTGTAAAAAATAACTGTGTTCATATATTTTTTAGATTTTTTGGTTACAGTATGAACTATTTATGAGAACCTTTGTTTTAAATTTGCAATCCTTAGCTATAAAAACTGAACATTTTATAATTTATTAATTTCAATGATTGATAATTTTCGAGATTTTGATAAATTTTGTCAAAATTTTATCTTTAAATGCTTATAAAAAAAAACTGTGCCTATGTATTTTTAATATTTTTCAACTGCTATTGTAACAGTATATCAGGAGCCTTGTATTAAATTTTTACACTTTTTGGCCCAACAGATAAAACTTTATTGATATTTATAGAAAAAAAAACTAAAAAAAATTGAAAGCTGTAAATGTCCATAAACAGCTCAAAAAGAGTCAAAATATTTTCAAAATTGTATGGTGTATAGAAAATGCTAATTTAAACATTCAGTGAAATTTTCATGTATCTACAGTTATTTGTTTTTGAATTACAACAAACTAAGGAAATCGCTACATGGGAAATCGAGTGAATATTCAATGTTGTAAAAATTTGAATTTCAAACGCTCATAAAAATTTAATTTGACTTTCTTATAGACATTTTTTTTTTGATAAAGGTAGATAATCTTATAAGGAATCTTGTGTTAAATTTTCAAATCTTAGATTTAAAAAGAAAAATTTTTACGAATTCTTAACTCAAAATAATTTGCTAATTTTCGTGATTTTTCCATATTTTGTCAATTTTTGAACTTTAAGTGCTTATAAAAAAAAATTGTGACTAAGGATTTTTAATATTTTTCATCTGCCTTTGAAACAACATATTAGGAGCCTTCTATTAAATTTTCAAGCTTTCGCAACCAACAAATAAAATTTTATTGATATTTCTAGAAAAAAAACTAAAAAAAAATGAAAAATGAAAATGTCCCTAAACAGTTCAAAATAAATCAAAATATTTTGAAAATGTTATCGTGTATAGAAAATGCAAATATAAACAACCAGTGAAAATTTCATGTATATACGTTCATTTGTTTTAGAGTTACACCAAAAACCAAAATCGATTTTTTGGAAAACCAATTTTGCGTAAAAATTCCCGTTTTTCCTTAATTTTTATGTTGTTTTTCCCGGCGCTTGTGAAAACTACTGGGAAATTTATACTTTTGACCCCCCAAAGTACCAACTAGATTCACTTTCCTATCAGAAAAGCTACTGATGAAGAAAATCCAAGCACTTTTACTGTCCTAAAACGTGATGACAGACACAAAAATAAAAAAAAAAATAAAAAAAAAATAAAAAAAAAAAGGTGGGCAAGTGGGTGTCGCTCTGCTGTACAGTAGGTTACAAGTGGGTCACTGTATAATGGATGGTATTAAACTTGAATTCAATGATATAATATCATTGTATAAGAAAAACGATTCTGAGCGGAGACGGTATGTCAGTCTACTAAAATCGTAATTCTTGGTTTAAATATGAAATTTTGTCTAAATTTGAAATTAAAATGTCTGTAAAAAATAAGTGTGTTTATATATTTTTTAGATTTTTTGGTTACAGTATGAATTATTTAAGAGAATCTTTGTTTTAAATTTTCAACTCTTAGTTATAAAAACTGAACATTTTATAATTTTTTAATTCCAACGATTGATAATTTTCGAGATTTTGATAAATTTTGTCAAAATTCCAACTTTAAATGCTTATAAAAAAAAATCGTGCCTATGTATTTTTAATATTTTTCAACTGATATTGTAACAATATATCAGGAGCCTTGTATTAAATTTTTACACTTTTTGGCCCAACAGATAAAACTTTATTGATATTTATAGAAAAAAAAACTAAAAAAAATTGAAAGCTGTAAATGTCCATAAACAGCTCAAAAAGAGTCAAAATATTTTCAAAATTGTATGGTGTATATGAAATGCTAATATAAACATTCAGTGAAATTTTCATGTATCTACAGTTATTCGTTTTTGAATTACAACAAAATAAGGAAATCGCTACATGAGAAATCGAGTGAAAATCCAATGTTGTAAAAATTTGAATTTCAAACGCTCATAAAAATTTAATTTGACTATCCGGTAGAGATTTTTTTATTGATAAAGGTAGATAATCTTATAAGGAATCTTGTGTTTCATTTTCAAATCTTCGATTTAAAAAGAAAAATTTTTACGAATTCTTAACTCAAAATAATTTGCTAATTTTCGTGATTTTTCCATATTTTGTCAATTTTTGAACTTTAAATGCTTATAAAAAAAAATTGTGACTAAGGATTTTTAATATTTTTCATCTGCCTTTGAAACAACATATTAGGAGCCTTCTATTAAATTTTCAAGCTTTCGCAACCAACAAATAAAATTTTATTGATATTTTTAGAAAAAAAACTAAAAAAAATGGAAAATGAAAATGTCCCTAAACAGTTCAAAATAAATCAAAATATTTTGAAAATGTTATCGTGTATAGAAAATGCAAATATAAACAACCAGTGAAAATTTCATGTATATACGTTCATTTGTTTTAGAGTTACACCAAAAACCAAATTCGATTTTTTGGAAAATCGATTTTGCGTAAAAATTCCCGTTTTTCCTTAATTTTTATGTTGTTTTTCCCGGCGCTTGTGAAAACTACTGGGAAATGTTTACTTTTGACCCCCCAAAGTACCAACTAGATTCACTTTCCTATCAGAAAAGGTACTATTGAAGAAAATCGAAGCACTTTTACTGTCCTAAAACGTGATGACAGACACAAAAATATATATAAATAAAAATATAAATAAAAAAAAACATACATCATTGTAAAACCAATACATTCATCGCTCCGCTCAGAATCTAAAACACACATCATTGTAAAATCAATACATTCATCGTTTCACTCAGAATCTAAAATAATAGCTAATACGGGTAGATATGGCCCGGATAGGGAATATTATATAATCAATTCTAGATTGTTTGCATGAAATAAATGTTTCTACAAAATAAATAGACCTTTTAAATAAATATATTTTAAAATATTTCGTTTTGTGTTATTTTTCATTTTATGATATTCTATAAATTACGTTTTGTGTTATGTTTTGTTTAATGATATATAATATAATTTGTTAGTCATTATGTTTTGTTTTGCAGTATTTATGTATTTTTGACGATCGCTTTCCGTTATAATAACGTTTTAAAATTCCAATCGTTTTATTGTCAAATATAACGTTATAATCATAAGTCATAAGTCATAACGTTATTTTAAAGTCGACTAGCCCTGAGTAAAACACACTTATAAAGTTATAAGTTCGGTAACATTAAAATACGACCTAAACTAAGTTACTATTTCAATTAACAATATTAACACTTAACAGTTATACACTTATTAAGTTATAACTGATCAGTAATTTATTGTATATAAAGATAACGATTGGGAAGGTACCTATTTAATGCTGTTTTATAGACAGTACAAAAATCCTAAGATCTGGAATTTTGATAAGACTTAAAATAAAAAGCAACTGGATTAAAAATCGTATACTTTGGTGTTTTCCCAACCAAGAGTAGGTATACCATATATGTATACCAGTAGGTACCATTGTACCAACTATAAAAGTCATTACCCATATAAAATAACATAATATTGTTCCTTCATAGGTAGAATATTATTGAGTTTGGACATTTCAATATCACTCTCTGCATAGTCTTACGTGATTATTATTGAAGTTTATTATAATAATATACGTGATAATAATATATACCGTACAACAGTCAATTATTACACCACAAATATTTTTGGTGTCAATAATAATTATTTATTAATATTGGAAGTTACAGGTTCCTACCGGAAATGTACAAACAGTGCTGCTGGCTAGGTTGTAGATAATTCGTCGTTATAATAATAATATGTACGCGAGAGAATCGCGTGTTTCTTGTTAAAATAACCTTAATAATATAATATAATAATACTAGTATACAACATACCGATATAATATGTTATAAAATTATTAATTAGTATTTAGTAATTACCATACCTACAGCGTGTGTTGTTTTATTGCACGGAAGTTCGAAACTTGGACATCTTTTATTTCATTTTGCTTTTATATTATTTTATTGTCAATTGTACTATTATTTTACGTAAATAACTATAGGTACTCGTCCTGCGAGAAAGATTGCTACAAAACCGTATACAACGAACAGCCTGTAGTCTACTAGCAGGTATTATACCTATTATTATGGCCATGTCGGGACTTGAACCTAATGCGGCGATCATAAGAACAAAATCGTTGCCTCGCATTGAACTGACATCGCCCATATTAGTTGCATCCGACCAGGATTCACAGGGGTCTTACAAAAGTTGCAATGTTCACGAGCAAGAAATCCAGAGGAAGCCTACTGTGAGACGTACGACGGTAAAAGCTCTGATCGACAAGCACAGGTCGTTTCAAGACAAATTACTAAATGCTAAAGTTAACGACTTCAACACTAAGAAGAAATCGTTTGTCAATGCTTGCCAAAACTTGTGTGCTTCGTACAACGATTGTATACAAATGGACGGTGACTCGAAACAGGTGGAAAACGTCGAAAATTTCGTAAGATTATATTATTTAAATTTAAGTATGCGGATACAATAAATCACACTAATAATATTTAATAACAATATTGAACTATAAAGTAGGTATTAAATACTAAGATGACAAGATATTATTCTGAATCAATCAAAATCTTTAATTAATTAAGATCATTAGTTGATGTTAACTTTATTTTTATTATATAGGTGTTTATATAAATCTAATGTATTATAATAAAAGTTATATATAATTTCAAAGCAATAATATAAAGATTATTATTATTATTTTGGGTTTTATATAAATTATAGTATGTATAGGAATTTAAAATGTATATTTTAGTAAATATATCTATTTTTAACGATATTATATAAATCACTATTTTTATTTTAGTATTGTTTTTAAAACCATTTTCTCATTCAACATTTTTAGGTGAAAAATCATGTGTATGAAGTTCTGAATGCCGACTTTTTAGTAAATTATCAGTTACAACTGGAAATAGAAAAACATGTGTTAAGATCCGAAAGCATTGATTTCAAAACTGGAACTCTCGAATTAGATACGATTCTTACCACTATGGGAAAAAGTTTTTGGCAAAATATTGTTTCCGTGGTCAGCATCAACAATGCTTACTACCAATGTTTGTTACAAATTATGGATAATCGTAAATTTCAAAACCTCGAGGACGTAGTGGCCCATGTCAATTCGGTGTTAAAAATAGATGGCGATGATCAAGAACTAATCGGATCAGAACTCCTTGCCACTTCCAAGAAGTATATGGAAAAAATCGGCATAGTATTAAATGAGAAATTAAAGAAACCTCAGTCATCAAACCTGCACAGTAGCAAGATAAGTGCTCTCAGTATGGATGTGGCCCAAAGTAAGAGGCGCATGAAGATAGCTGAAAATAGTATCGCTCAACTCCAGAAGGAGAAGAAAGATTTGTTGAACATTTTAGCCAGCTATGATTCTGAAAACATTCACAAAATATCGTTGGAGAAACGGCTCGAAGCTGAACAACAGAAAAACAATGAATTACGGGATTTAATTAGTACTATTTTCAAAAAGAAAATGCCTAGCCAATAATATAAACAGTGAATTCGGTTAAATAAATGTTTTTTTTAATTATTAACGACTAATAATAATTTTATAGCTTAATTAGGTATAAATATTATGTTTATGTATTGTGATAGTCTTAATAATTACTATGATTATACAAATTTTATGTACTATATTATCAAAAAGTCCTTTCCATCTAAATCTCTGGTCAGTGGCGCCTAACTCAATTTAAAATGGGGTGGCAAACTAGTAAAAATTTACCAAACACCTACCCACCCAGAACCGTTAAATTAAGCGGGCATTATTAGGCCATACCTTAACGTTAACTTCAGACATTATAGTCATGTAAAATAATTTAGTTTTTGTCAGTTATTCATAAATACTAGTCTACGGTAGTGAACATTAAGCACAAAATACATTTTTAAAAAAAAATATAAATACCCATGAAAATGTTTGTATTTGTTCTCAATTACTTTTTCTAAAAAGTGTTACAAGAACTCTTGTATGGATGTATTAGGTTCTCTGTTAACTTTTAATGTAATTTTGGCTGGAATAGTTTTGTTACCACTTGTATTTAATTTTAATTTTAAAATTTTTTTTTTTTTTTTTGTGTCTGTCATCACGTTTTAGGACAGTAAAAGTGCTTGGATTTTCTTCAACAGTAGCTTTTCTGATAGGAAAGTGAATCTAGTTGGTACTTTAGGGGGGTCAAAAGTAAAAATTTCCCAGTAGTTTTCAAAAGCGGCGCGGCGTGAAAAACAAAATAAAAATTAAGGAAAAATGGGAATTTTTACACTAAAATCTGTTTTCGAAAAAATCGATTTTGGTTTTTTAACAACTTTTAAACAAATGACCGTAGGTACATGAAATTTTGACTGAATGTTTATATTAGTATTTTCTATACACGATAACATTTTCAAAATATTTTGATTTATTTTGAACTGTTTAGGCACATTTTCATTTTCCATTTTTTTAGTTTTTTTCTAAAAATATCAATACAATTTTATTTGTTGGTTAAAAAAGCTTGAAAATTTAATACAAGGCTCCTAATATATTGTTACAATGGCATTTGAAAAACATTAAAAATCCTTAGTCACAGTTTTTTTTATAAGCATTTAAAGTTCAAAAATTGACAAAATATGGAAAAATCACGAAAATTACCAAATTATTTTGAGTTAAGAATTGGTAAACATTTTTCTTTTTAAATCTTAGGTTTTAAAATGTAATACAAGATTTCTTATAAGATTATCTACCTTTATCAAAAAAAAATGTCTATAAGAAAGTCAAATTAAATTTTTATGAGCGTTTGAAATTCAAATTTTTACAACGTTATATATTCACTCGATTTCTCATGTAGCGATTTCTTTATTTTGTTGTAATTCAAAAACGAATGACTGTAGATTCATGAAAATTTCACTGAATATTTATATTAGCATTTCTTATACACCATACAATTTTGAAAATATTTTGACGTTTTTTGAGCTGTTTACGGACATTTTCAGTTTCCCATTTTTTTAGTTTTTTATTCTATAAATATCAATAAAGTTTTATCTGTTGGGCTAAAAAGTGTAAAAATTGAATACAAGGCTCCTGATATATTGTTACAATATCAGTTGATAAAATATTAAAAATACATAGGCACAATTGTTTTTTATAAGCATTTAAAGATCGAATTTTGACAAATTTTATCAAATTTAAAATTGAATAATTATTTTGGAGTTAAAAATGTATAAAATGTTCAACTTTTATATCTAAGGATTGAAAATTTAAAACAAGATTCCACGTAAGTAGTAAATTCTGTTAACAAAAAATCTAAAAAATTCATAAGCACAGTTAATTTTATATAGTCATTTTAAGTTCAACTTTGGACAAAATTACATAAAAAAAAAACCTAGAATAACTATTTTAGTTATTTTGTTGTGATTCGTGGGTACTTGAAAATTTTAAAGTACACTATTATATATCTATGGAGTATGGACTATGATATTATCAGGGTTTGTTGTTGACGTATAACGCATTATAAGTACCTAATGGATATTATGATATGATTGATTTGGAATTCATTATAGGTACCTATTTTAGGTAAATTTTTTTTAATATGATAGATAAGTATATAATATGTCTTATACCTAGACTGACATAATACCGTCTCCGCTCAGAACCGTTTTTCTTATATAACGATATTATATCATTGAATTAAAATTTAATACTATCCATTATACAGTGACCTACTTGTAACCTACTGTACAGCAGAGCACCTTTTTATAATTTTATATCAATATAATTATTATATCATTATTGGTTTTTACAATAAAAAAGTTGGCTAAAATAGCCACTTCACAGTACGAAAAACCACTAATTGATAATGTAAAAATAATAGATAACACAATTTAAACTGTTCACTATACGTCTATAGTGAATACGTCTATATACTACCTATTTCATTAATACACAGGAATACAGCGACACAGTGTATAGACGTTACAGTCGTCAGTCGTTACACTTTTGATTCCAAGTACTAATTTACTTATCGAACACTCAGTATCTAGCCGTCAAATTTCTTCTGTTAGGCATTTGCCCACCTGCATAGCAGGACCCACCACCCACCCATTTAAAAGGGGTGGCGGTCGCCACCCTTACTATATAGGTTCGGCGCCACTGTCTCTGGTAGGTTTAATCAATCTAAATCACGTGGTTACGGAAATAGTCGATATTATAATAGATATTAGGTACCTATATTAGTTACAGTATTAAGTACACAAACTTATTTCAGTTACCATAAAGCTTTTGTGCCATTATTATGATTTAATAGGTTATCTGGTTATAGTATAATATATAACTCAATAACCTACTTGTTAGGGGACGTAACAGGGGATGTAATGCTAACAGGGGACGTAATGCTAACTTAGGGGACGTAATACTAATTAGGGGACGTAATGCTAACGCAGTCCCCCCTCCAGTTTTCGATATTTCGAAAAAAAAACCATACTTGTACAATTATAGTGTCCATAGCGATATCAACAAGTATAGTAATACAATTTGGATTTTAGATCATTACTAAATTATTTGAAGAAAAGCCTTCTAAAAGCCTACTAAGAATATCTGTGACTTTTATGATAATATTAAATATGATATTATAATTTTTCTTATCAATATATTTAATTATATTGTTATTAATATATAATATCTGATGTCCAATTTACTATCCTATTTTATGTTTTTAAATTGTTGTACAATTTTGTTAAATATACCTACCTAAATTTCTTTCTAAAGTCTTAGACCTTAGGCTAAGTTCCATCGTATTACCTATTAATTTATATAAATAAATCCAAATTCACACACTTGTTCCCCCCCCCCTACCAACAAAAACCTACAAACAAAACAAAAAATAGCTAATGACCGGCCTCAAACTCAATAAAAAAAAAAAAAATGTAAATAATTGTTTTAATAGGTATTATATTATATTAAATTATATACTATATATAGAGTTACTTAAATACTGTTTACGTTAAACATTTTTGAAAAATGTCAATCACCTTATCACTGCTGTTATAATAGGTAACCAATTTATGTTTAGGTAATAAATATGAATTTCTGTTGTATGTATTGTTGTTGATACAAAATAAATGTATTCCTGTATATATTTCAATAAAGGAAATATATATCCGCTTTGTATAAGGGGTTTGGTAGGTACTGGCAATTTTAAAGTAAATTTAAATTTTAAATTTAGCTACCCATAGACTTACATTGTAGATACCATTAATAGTTCATGGTTGTTCACAGAATATTATAAATATAAAAATGAGTTTTTCATATGTGATAAAAAGACAACAGACAGGTATCCGCGGACTATGGATAGCAAAATATTATATTCATTTGAGATAGTTAGCGATAACAACTAAATTAGTTAAATAATTGCGATTTAGCCAGTTATAGGGATGGCTTATTTCAACACAAATAGTTCCTACTATGTTTGATAACATTGCATCGTCTTAAGTGTAAAATAATAATATTAATATTGGAATATTATGTAAGATGGCAAGATACCTATAGGTATCTATACTGTTCACGACAGTTGGAAATGTTTTATTTCACACTATATGACACTTGTTGATTGCAATATGTTATCACACATGCTTTGAAAGCAAAAGTAATAAAATTTAAAGTTTATTTCTCGCCAAGAGTTTTGGTATGTAGTTGAATAAAAATTGCATTTGAGCATAAAATCTCATTGATACATAATAATACGAGTAATTATTTGTCTTATTACAATTATTATTATTTAGAGTGAAATATTCTGATTTTCACCTAAAATATGTTGCTCGGCATAGGCAATACCTACTCGTCTATTATATATATTATTCACATCTTCACCAGCGAAACATGATTTTTCATTCTATTATACTATTTTATCGTACATTTAGAAAAGTTTCATTTTTTCAAACTCTTTCGTATTTTTGCATTTGTTACTATCGTTTCGTTATGTCTCGTTTTTTTTTTTTTTTTTTTTAACACGCATAAGTCTTATTGTGCAAACATTTCAAGGACATTTAATGTAATTTTTTTTTGAATTGGAATACATTACATTTATAATGCAAAATTCTCTCTCATGGTTATATTTTGAATATGTCCTAGCACGCGAAATAAAGAAAATACAATTCGTCATTTGAATTTTCTGACAATAGTTTTTCTGACGATTTCAATCTTGAATACTGCTTGAAAATATTCTTATATTCCATGTTTTTGAGATTCTCAAGAGCATCTAAAAGCGTTTTACCAAATTTTCAATAAGGTATCTAGTTTAAATTTAAAATTATCTCATATACCAAACAATTCTTGGGTACCTATATATTTTTATTTGAAAAAAATGAATTACAAGAAATTACACGCAACGTTACCGATTTATAAAAATTAAATATACAGTAAAAAGTAAACTATAAATGACGAAAAACCACACAAAGAGTACAAAGACAATAACGCAGTTTTTCGCTTACTATATTGTAGTGTTGTTTGGTACTTGTTCTATATTTTTATATTTAATATTAATGCTATTTATATAAAATATGGTTCAAATGTGGCTTACAATTAATGTTAAATCAAATATAATAAAACAGTATATTTTATGGTATCGAAGTGAGATAAGGGAGACTATACGAATATCCAATATACCGTGATATACTGCAGGGTGATCTATTTAACGTAAGAGAGCATAAAAAGAATAGATGTTTTTTGAGTATTGTTTTTTCTATGGTTTTAAGTCGTTACAAAAAAACGATAATTTTAAAAACCGTTTTATAATGGTGTTTATTTTTTTTTTCATATATACAAAATTTCTACCAGAAGGAGTGCTTCGATTAAAACATAATATAGTATCTTATCTTTAAACAAATTGGATCAAGATGGTACCTTAGAGAGGTCATTTTTCGATTTTCTAAATAGTTATTTAATTCCGAGGGAAAAACCACCGACAAATTACAAAAACCTAAAAAATGTTAATGATTAGAAATGTTGTTTTTTAACGACTAGACACCATTTTAATTTCAAAAACATTAAATTCCTTTGGAAATAATAAGTTTTCACTCATTATTATTAACCGTTATATGCTTATCATAACAGCCTTTAGTATTTTGTCAAAACGACAATTATTACTCCAGCAAAAATTTAAAAAATTTAGTTTTCGCCAATAATAAAAAATGGTTTGTTTCCCGTTTCCACCTATAATTGGTACCTGCTATGATCAAAATATTGTAAGACAACGAAAAATCAAAGACATTTTCTTATGTTTAAATTTAACACAGGTCGCAGTAAAAAATCTTCATAGTTCACAGTTCATAGATATACAAATATAATTAAATATATATTATTCATAGAGGTATATTTGTATGTATAAATTACTTAATTATTTTGATAATATGAATTATTAGTTATTTTTTAAAATTATTATAAAATATTCAAGTTTCAAGTATACCTCAAGTACTAACCTTATAAATAATCATTTTTCTTTTGGAACACTAATATACATACAACATAATACTATATAAATAATAATAATAATAACAATACTAAAACAAGGATCCCTATTAATTAATATATAATATACATGTGCATTGTGACCGTTTTGTAGACCTACGTAGGTACATTATGCACTTATCTCATAGCGTTTTAATAATTAATATAATACAAAGTAATTACTACGTTAGTAAGGCATTTTCAAATATGCATTATATTACATGCATGGTTTTTAGTGCTAATTAATTGTAAATTTGTAACTCTTATTAAAAATTCCATTTAGGTATACCTAGGTTTAGTATATTTTATTCAAATATATCGTCTACACTTTGTGTGTTCAGGTGTGAATTTAGCAATAATCTCGAGTTTTAGAAACAGCACCGAGTGAAGAAACCAATTATCGGTTCGGTGGGATTATGAAGTTGGTAAAACCATTGTTACGTTAAAGATTATCGATCTAATTTGAAAGTAGGTATATAATATGATTTAATATAAAATATAGTACTTTAACTAATATACATTTTTAATTTAAATTCTATCAAATTCATGAAAGTTTTCAACAAATAGTTGTGCGTCAATATAAAATATGTAACATGTAGTTAAATTCCCTAACTCTTATTAGATATTTGAATTGTCCACAAGTACAAAATATTTGCGTAATTCCGACCACGACCATAGTAGGTATTTTATAATAATATGTTCATTATCATAATATTATAATTTATATCCATACATTATATTCTGTAAATTATTATACCCAGTATGTAGGTACCTAATTATTACAGTATCCAATGACTCGATAGCATTTAATGCATATTATATTGTGGACAAAGTAGAAAACTGGAAATTGCATACAATGACCAAGATCTAGCAGACAATGTAAAGTATCAATAGTTCATAGTTTTATTTAATATTTTTAACCAAACAATTCAACGATAAAATAACTTGATGTAATAAATAAACTAATAATCAAAAATACAATAAATTCCCTACCTAACGGTATACGATATTATATAATAGTATAATACATATACACAACATCATTCCATAACCATCGCATCTGAATGTACTTACGCCATGATCTACTCTCATTCAATTTATGTTAGATTTAATTGTGTAACCACTCTATCGTAAACAATTGATACCGAAATAATATTCAGTGCACTTATAGGTATGCACCGGTCGTGTACAGCCTCGAAAGCTATATTATATTATATTCATTGTTCTTCTATCATAATATAGAGGAACTCAACTAAAGAACCAATCAATACCAATCACACTTAACCTATTATCTCATATTTTTAACGGTTCTAACAAGAATACTTTTTATACCATATATAGGTACCTACGACATATCATAGATTTTTATTAATAGGTACCTAATCGAAACCATCATGTTCACAGGTTTACTTGTCAGAACAGAATATGTGCATTAGTTACAAATAAAATTACATACTATATTAATTGTATTATGACAATATTTTATTATTGACAGGTCCTTAAGTGATGTCCATTCAATCGATTAATGAATCGTTGTAATAATAATGCATCGCATTATAAAAGATCGCGATGAACTAAAAATATTTTATAACACCTAATGTTAAAGTATTGTAATTTTACTAAATAATATTTTTTTGTTAACACGAATGAGTAATATTCATAACAATAATATACGGTTGTTCTTCTATATGACCTTTAATAATATAACTAATAATAATAAATATTTTTAATCTGTCACAGCATTCGATTAAAATAGACAAATATTTTTATAAAACTAAAACGTATATTACTCACAATCTAAAATCTAACCATGTCGCATGTAACAGTTAATATGTATATGTATAGGTAGTTAGGTACACTGCAAAATAATAATTTTAACCATATTATGTGGGTAGATAAAAAGGTATATGACCTGACTTAACATAACCTTTACATAATTACCTATAAATTGATGAATGAATATAAATCATAATTTTTTTACAGCTGCAGATAATAAAATATTTTTTTATTGACAGTTTTTATTTTTTAGTTAGCTACCTACCAAGGTAATAGGTAGGTACTATATAAAGTCATTAGGTGCAGACTGCAGTGAGCTGCAATGCTGCACAATGTTTGCACAATTCTTAAGACGACTTAAGTGAGTTAAGAGCATTCTCAACTGTAATATTTTACATACTCAACTCTAACTAGTAGGTAATTAGGGTTAGGATGTTTATACACTAAGAAATTAATTAATATATATGCAATTATACACTAAAAATATCTAAATATGCAAGAGAAAATTTTAAAATATGCATTTAAACATTTTTATATTTTAATTATTTGATAAGATGTTAAAAAATATATGTATAATTACGAGTTCCCTCGAACGTTATAATATGTAAGCCTCTGAATATAAATATAGAATTCCCGACCATAAATAAACGATAGTTTGTATATAATCAACATCAAATACAGATATACAAATTAAGTTAATTAAGGAAAATGTTGTTGATATTTTGTATTTAAAAACAAAAAAGTGCTACAATATGTACTTATATTCTAAATTTTGGAAAACATATACAAATATATGCAAAATAATATATGTTGATATTTATCTAGACAGCATGAAACAAATTTCTGTCTAAGAATAAGTACATGCAACTTGCATGAATATAGATTCAATCATATTAATTATAGAACAACCTAAAAAAAATATTCAAAATCATGAACATCGTATCTCAAAAATAATAATTAATAATATGCAATAAAATGTTATATTATTACCAGGCGCGTAGCCAGGGGGGGGTGTTACAGGTGTAGTAACACCCCCCCCCCTCAACCGTGGTGTACTATGTTTTATAATTTAAACCTGGACACGGGCACACGGAATTAGATAATTATTATTTTAGACCATTCTGTGTCAGTTTATCGTTGACTCGTTTCATGTACGATACAAGATATCTTTTAATGCAGAGTATTTACAACTTGTTGACAACTTCATCATTAGAGTGTTACTCTATGGTATCAACTATCATTGGGGATTACAATTTCAATACCTCGACTAGCTATAAACCGAACAAATCGTTTTAGAATTTCAACAGAATCACCGGAAGTCTATTTTAGGATTTTGATTTTTGTACCTTTTTTGGATCATTTCTGTGAGCAACTAAATGACAGATTTTTGAACCATAAATCACTATTAAAACAATTTACTTGTTTAATAAATGCAAATGAAAAAATGATACCGAATTTAAAGAACTTCTGAAGACATATTCTTCAGATATTGAAGCTGATGAAATATCTGCAATTGGTGAGTTTGCAATATGGTATGAACATATAAAAAATAAAAATCCTAAAAATGTTACCGAAGCCTTCTTTGACAGCAACGAAGACATATTTCCTACTGTTTATCGACTTTTACAAGTATTGATTACTTTACCTGTAACAACTGCAAACAGTGAAACGTCTTTTTCCTCATTAAGACGCTTGAAAACATATCTAAGAAATACAACTGGTGAAAATCGCTTGAATGGCTTAGCTGTTATAAATATTCATCGAGATTTAGTCGTAACCACAGACGAAATAATAGATACACTAGCCTCAAAAAGTCGACACATTAAGTTAATTTAAAAATGTATTCATTTTTTTTTTATTGATAATAATATTATATAAGAGAACTATTATTCTAAACTATTATCTATTCACGGGTAAGTTGTAATACATTTGTATAATAAATAATTTTCAAGCGAGATATGAGCATTTTTAATATTTCCATACACTTATTTTTCTCAAAAGTGAAAGTATCGAAAAATCGCCCAAGCTAAGACCCAGACAATGTTCTTACCTAAAAGTTTGATAATATGTCGATTCACTCTAGTATCAAAACTAACAGCTCACTATTGAAAATAGTGAACGACAATTTGTTATGTCGTGCGTGTGTAAGACAGAGACAACACACGCGTCTTAGCGTCCTCTTAAGTTTGAATAACACCCCCCCTTTGAAATTTCTAGCTACGCGCCTGATTATTACCATATCATATAATATACGCAGTGCCATATAATATTGGAAAAGAAAAATAGAAGAGGAATGAAAAAAAATTGCCTACTGGAATATTTAAATTTCTTATTGATTAGGACATAATTAATTGGCGTACGCTTAAGTATCTTACGTAGACCTATCTCCTGAGCATAGTAGGTATAATGTAGGTACTATCATAGGCGTGGCTACGGTTAGCTTAGGGTTCCTGGGCTGACATTGCAATTTTTGAAAGATGCCGGTCAACCAAGTTTTAAATCAGAAGGGTCACAACATTTGTTTATTAATTATTTTTTTAAATTTGATTTTTTTGTGTGTATCGTTATACTTACCATTTACTTACAAAGATATGTTCAACAAAATTAGGTTGATACTAGATAATATCTTTATTCAACATGTATTGTCAAATTGATTTAATGACTTCGGAAATCGGAAATACCTACCATAAAAACTTGAGACATACGACGTCTGTACTATACCTACACATATTGGTATTATTGATATTATTGTTGTATTATGTTTGATTTGTAACCAGGTGGTGTAATCGAGAGCTGTAGATGAATAATATTTCTGAAGTTACTGTAGATTATTATTGTAAATAGATAATTTAGGCTTTTTTTAAAATTATATAAATATATCATTGTGATGGGGGGGGACTTAAAAAAATACGGATTTGGGTGCATAGGGATTTTTTCGGTTCACGAATAAGGTAGCGCCGATCATTAGCTAGGCTGCCCCTGCCGATGGAGTCTAGTCTTGGTATGGGTACTATGTATCTAGCAATGACTCTAAGTTATTTATCGCCATACACGTTTTATATACAATCTAATATTTATATAAACTATATTGAGTATACATAGCCACAGCCCACAGTCCATATAATATGTAGTTTCTATATATTATAAAGTTCTGAGTTCCTTCTCCATAATTTATAATATTATAGGTACTCTTTCTTTTATTATTATTATTATTATTATTATAAAGTTTTCCTGACAAAGTCATCTAATAAGTTGTTGCAGTATTTATTTATTTAAGAAGAAAATCAGCCAATTTAGAGATAGAAGAAAAGTTTTCCATAAAAGTCGGTTAAAAATATTGGCCTATTTGAATCTAGTGTTGAAAATACCTGTTGCTGCTTAAAAAAAAATGCAAGTTGTAATGCACACATTGATGGGGTTAAATAATTGAAAATAATCGACAATTTTGTATTTCAGTATTCCCTATTTCCCACTGAAAACCCCATTACAATCCGAGGTCACTGGACAGAAATATTTAGTGTTACCATTTGAGTGAAACACACTATACACGAAGACATATTATTAGCTCCTAAACTTAGTAATGCACCTACTACGTAGCAATGACTATATAATTTTAAAGTTCCTTATCACCGTACTTATTTTATATACAATATATAGGTATATCCGTATAGGTAGGTTCCTACTTTATGTACAGTCTGTAAAGTACAATGAGTTGAGTTTCCTTTAAAGCGTAGGCGAGCAATAATTTACAACGACTGTGCATAGGAACATAATATAATATATAGGAACAGTGCTGATGACTGTGATTTTTAATTCTTTTCAATTTTCGTGTATTATAATAATATGTACAAGTGCATAAGATATGTTCGAGTTCGACGACAGGAAATGAGGAAATAATAATAATTATTATTATTAACATTATTCAGATTTCGAGTGCATTATATTCGAAAACCAACAAACCGAACACAATAATATACAATAATGCTATACCTACTGTGCCGATTTTATAATATTATTATATTATATTATATATTTATATGACGTATAAACGCTGAAATAATGTCAAATATAATAATATTTTTTATAGCCGTTAAGGAATTTATTAATATTTTTCCTTTGTACTATGACCCCGGGGACAGCATCCGTGGAAAAATTAAGGTGGGCGTGCCACACTAAGTTTTTTTTTATCTGTGCGGCACTTGTGGACTAGTCGTCGTCGGTTGTTGTCTACTTGCCCGCAGTCGGCAGTCACGCTGAAATTTGTCTATTTCACTATAATATTATATTATTATCATTAACTTTTTATCTCAAAATATTGTATAAAGCTATTTCCGCTTCAGGCGATCATCGTAAATCGCCACATATATAGCAAGTAGTAATATAATATTACGGTATGTCGACAGACGAGTGACGACTCTGCAGATTGTATTATTATTATTTGATTTTTTCTTTATGTGTTACATTATGTAACTTACAGACTTAAGTAGTATTCCGATTAAAGTACTTTTATCTTTTACTCTTTTAGAATACTGTTTTCCAAAATGTTTAATGTTGTATAGTATTCTGAGTAAGTACTTTTAAAAGAATTTCGAAAAATATTTATTCATATTACTTAAAGTATATTAAAATTACATTTTTTATTTTAATAATTATCGTTATTTTGTAAAGGTACCTACTAAATTTTATTCACGGACACTTTAGATCATTTTTGATACTTTTCTAGGTCATCAACATCCTATCTCTAGTTATTACTTATTAGTTATTAGGTACCTATATCTATTATTCCTACCCAGGGCTTGCATTTGAAGAATAAATCCGTTTTATGTTATTTACAATTAAAATGTTATCCAAGTTTTGCGTTTATCGTTATTTAAAATAGTGTTAATACCTATTAAATTAAAAAATAATAGCTAATGCGTGTTGGTAATGGCCCGGATAGGGAATATAATATTATAATCAATTCTAGATTGTTTGCATGAAATAAATGTTTGTACGAAACCAATAGACCTTTTAAATAAATAGATTTAAAAGTATTTCGTTTTGCGTTATTTTTCGTTTAATGATATTCTATAAATTACGTTTTGTTTAATGATATATAGTATATTTTGTCAATCGTTATATTTTGTTTTGCGGTATTTAATTATTTTTGATTATCGCTTTCCGTTATAATTACGTTAACAAATTTCAATCGTGTTTTGTCAAATATAACGTTATAAATAATAATCAATAATCATAATGTTATTATAACGTTTGCAAGCCCTGTTCCTATACTTCCTACTACATATTATACTATGATTATTATACAACGATATTATTGAATTTTAAATTTTAAACCTATTTGGATATTTGTATACCAAAATTGTAAAACGGTTATTATTTTGGTAGGTACAGAATACAGATTACCGATTTAAATTATTTTCGATTTTAGTATACATTTTTCACCTGATTATAAAAAATTTTGATTTTGATATTACTTTTGAATTCTTAGATAAATTCGATCTCAAGCCCCGGAAATGTCCTTTTATTTTAAAAACAATATGAGGAGGAATTTACATCCGCTTTCCAGTTCCTCTCACTAACTCTTGTCACCAACAATCAAAAAAAAAATACATGCTTTTGAACGGACTCAAATCTATATTATATTATATATATATATATATATATATATGTTTGTATGGGTTTATCAACAGACACACACGACAGCTGCCTACCTCACAGTGCGGTACTCGTCGTCAAAATATATATCTAACGCCGCGGAAGTGGTACATGGGTAATGGGTATACGTTATACGTAGGTATATACGGTTGCTCGAGAATATAAATAATATCAGTACAATATGAGTTCGGGTTGTCTGTGGCTGCACATGTGCGAGTACCATATTGGTAGGTAGGTAGGTGCAGGTATATATATGCCTACCCGTAGCCGCTATACCATAATATTACCGTGCTGTAGGTACCTACTTGTACATCCTTCTGAAGGCAATATCCATTATATTATTATATAGACGCAAACGATGAACCCTCGCAGTTTCCGGCCGTGCGAAAGTGTTCGAACCGTAAGGGATGGTTTTGTTTCCTATACATGCACATCAGACATCTACCTATATAATATTATAATAACGTATATTATAGTGTTCCTAGAACCCTATCGTGGGCGCCAAACAAACACCTGTTTGAACCCCGCGGGATGCTGCTGTTGCAGCACGAAGAAAGTGCTGAAGCCCTCCTAGTTTTATCAATTAGTTGTATATAATCATGAATTACACAATGAGCAACTTCCCTCACCCTCCTCTCAAACATCGTTTAATAATCATAATACCTATATGTACCTACTACGAACAAAATAATAAGTAACTATATTATGTACCGTATTTACATATTATTTTATTATGTATAATTTACGAGCTATTACTGACCTTATACATGGCGTACATTTATAAAAATTGTATTATGACTTATATGAGGGTGCTGATTTCAAAACTGAGAGGTCTCAACTTAGCCTATTTCTGCAGTAATTTATAATACCCATTATTGTGTCAAAATATGTCAATGGCTATATAAAACGCCAAAAGTTGTATGTATACCACAAATACCAATTGTATTAAAATTTAGTAATTGCTGCAGGAGACATGTTTAAAATATTACAATCGTTCAAAACCTTGTAGACGTGTTCATTTTTTCTTTTCTTTATTTTTACTGATGTATGAATGTATGATTATTATAGGACATACTACTATAAATATTAGGTAGGTAGGTACTCATTAGGTCACTAATTATAATGTCCTAATGAAAATGATAAAAATTGTTAAATTATTTATAAAACGTTAATAGTTATTTAAAAAATAATTACAATGCATCATTAAGTTATTAAACATACCAGTAGCAGAATAATAATAGATAGGTGCAAATATTTTTAAAAATGTAAACATTTACATTGCAATATTTAAGAAAAAATACGACCTACAATAATGTGTACAAAAATTAGAAATAATGGTCAATGACATATAGATAATATGAATAATGTCGTCAAAAAAGAAAAACGATGTCAAAAAAGAAAAAATTCATTTATAGCTAAAAATTCCTAAAAATGTATAAAAATGCAAAATTAATTGTATCTAAGTAGCCAAGTAGGTAGGTACTTATTTTATAATATACAAAATTAATGAAGCATGAAACAAATTTATATAGCTTGGTTAGCATTGTGTAGGTATGATTAAAGGTTCAAAAATGCAAAATTCATTAACGCATCCTATCTCTATAATATTATGTAAGTGATAATAATAACTGGTGAAGTAGCCGCAAACTTATCAAAAATAATTATACTCGTACCTACGGCTTTATTCATATTTTTATCACAATCCAACATAACACACCCAACACTGACCTAATGGCTTGCCAAAAAAACATAATAGACCTTTTAAAAATGTAGGTACTTTAAGAATGTCGGTCTTTTTTAATTTTACTTCATCTATTTCATTAAAATAATAATATAATATGTCGTGAGTCGTTGGAAAGGCGATCGCCAGCTCTAAGGTACCTATATTGGTCACACTACGCAGGATATCGGCCGTATGTATATCCGAATGGTATATTAATTCTATATTGAATCTATTTATAATTCAGAATAATTCGGCCGTAGGTCGACGAATGTCAAAGGGCAAATACAATAGGTAGGTACTATTTGTTTTTATCGGCCGTTTGAAGCCCAAAATGGATATTTCCCGGGCATCGTCTACCGATCCGAAATAATACCAATATAGTTATTATTATGTTTTAGTATTATTATTCATAATTTACATCAAACACTTGTATGAAGACGGTACGTCGTACCTAAGTCGCTAGTTTTTGTATTTCATTACTGCCATTTTAATTGATTAAAAAAACGTAGTATCTTTGAAATAATGGTCTCCATATTGGACTTCTGAAAAGGCACATGGACAATATTTTATTGTTAACGATACAACTGTATCGAATGTTAAATTTTTTTTTTAATTTACGTACCTATATTATATAAATATAAGTATATTTTCTTCAATAAATTGCATACTTTAGCAAATTTTCACTGCATATTATATACCTACCACATATTATAATGTTGTTTTTTAACGCATATGTATGCGAATATTTGAGTTCTTTTTAGCGCATAAAGTTCAGAGCCTTGGTTATTAGATAAAAAAAGAGTGCCTTATTAAAATATACACATCTGCAAAGTGAAATTTTAGATTCTGAATGTATTGATTTTACAATGATGTGTTTTTTTTTTATTTTTTATTTTTTTTTGCGTCTGTCATCACGTTTTAGGACAGTAAAAGTGCTTGGATTTTCTTCAACAGTAGCTTTTCTGATAGGAAAGTGAATCTAGTTGGTACTTTGGGGGGTCAAAAATGAAAATTTCCCAGTAGTTTTAAAAAGCGCCGTGAAAAACAAAAGAAAAATTAAGGAAAAACGGGAATTTTTACGCAAAATCTGTTATCGAGAAAATCGATTTTGGTTTTTGGCGTAACTTTAAAACAAATGACTGTAGATAAGTGAAATTTTCACCGGTTGTTTATATTTGCATTTTCTATACACAATAACATTTTCAAAATATTTCGATTTATTTTGAACTGTTTAGGGACATTTTTAGTTTCCAATTTTATTAGTTTTTTTTTTTATGAATATCAATAAAAATTTAAAAGTTGGTTAAAAAAGCTTGAAAATGTAATCCTACTACCTATATTGTTTCAAAGGCAGATGAAAAATATTAAAAATCATTAGTCACAGTTTTTTTTTATTTAGCATTTAAAGTCCAAAAATTGACAAAATATGGAAAAATCACGAAAATTAGCAAATTATTTTGAATTAAGAATTCGTAAAAATTTTTCTTTTTAAATCTAAGATTTTAAAATGTGATACCAGATTCCTTATAAGATCTTTATCAAGAAATAAATAATGTCTATAAGAAAGTCAAATTAAATTTTTATGAGCGTTTGAAATTCAAATTTTTACAATATAGGATATTCACTCGATTTTTCATGTGGCGATTTCCTTATTTCGTTGTAATTCAAAAATGAATAACTGTAGATACATGAAAATTTCACTGAATATTTATATTAGCATTTCCTATACACCATAGAATTTTGAAAATATTTTGACTCTTTTTGAGCAGTTTACGGACATTTACAGCTTTCAATTTTTTTAATTTTTTTTTCTATAAATATCAATAAAGTTTTATCTGTTGGGCCAAAAAGTGTAAAAAATTAATACAAGACTCCTGATATTGTTACAATAGCAATTGAAAAATATTAAAAATACATAGGCACAATTTTCTTTTATAAGCATTTAAAGATCGAATTTTGACAAAATTTATCAAATTTAAAATTGAATAATTATTTTGTAGTTAAAAATGTATAAAATGTTCAACTTCTAGGTATAGCTAAGGATTGAAAATTTAAAACATGAGTAGTTTATTCTGTTACCAAAAAATCTAAAAAATACGTACGCATAGTTTATTTTATAGTCATTTTAAGTTCAAATTTGGATGAAATTACATAAAAAAAACCTAGAATAACTATTTTAGTTATTTTGTTATGATTGTATAATATTATTCGGTGGTACTTGAAATTTCTAAAGTACACTATTATATATTATCTATGATAGTATTAGGGTTTGCTGTTGATGTATAACTCGTTATAATTGTACCTAATGGATATTGTGATATGATTAATTTGGAATTTTGTTATAGGTATCTATTATATTTTAATAATAATAATTTTTTTAATACCATAGATAAGTATATAATGACAATACCTACACTGACATACCGTCTCCGCTCAGAATCGTTTTTCTTATACAATGATATTATATCATTGGATTCAAATTTAATACTATCCATTATACAGTGACCCACTTGTAACGTACTGTACAGCAGAGAACCTTTATTTTTTATTTTTATTTGTTTAATTGAGCAACCTGTTTCATAGTTTATTCAATTATTTAATCAACACCCTACTGTACTGCACTTTACTCATTAGGTAACACAATTCTATTTTTCACATATATATTTTATATTTATAAGTCGACGGTGATATTTAATAAAATTATAAATGAAAAATGATCATTAATTGACCCAGATTATATAAGTTGCATGCAACTTATTAAAGCTTTAGAATTAAGAGATAGAATTTTTTTTTTTTTAATGATGAAGACTAATATTGGTTTTATTTGTTTTGGTCTTTTTTTTGTTATAATTTCTTGCAATTTTTTTAGTAATAAATATACTATAAAATACGCATTATTTATAGTTTGATTTTTTAAATGATTAGGAAGATTAATTAATTCGGCTTCCCAATTGTTTGTTGCTGATAAATGATAATATAGGAAATGTAGAACTGTCGAATGTATGTTAAGCATCATTTGGATTCATAATTTGGCCATCACCATAATTACTATTGGGTGTTGATACTTTCAAAATTTCGGGTGAAGGTACACCCAAGAAAAATCTACTAAAAATAAAAGAACAGTAATTAAGCGCATTTTATCAATTTTGTTAAGTATAATTCAAATGTTTATCATTATAATCAATGCAGATGCTTGCCAGTTGCCAGTGCCATATGGAGATGACCGACTCAATAATTTCTCAAATAACAGATACATTTAAATTCTCCTGTGATCTATATAAACTTGGTATAAATGTTAACTTTAAATGATTACAAAATAAAAAAGTGCTCAAATATTTTTGGTATAATTAAATTGCTGTAAGAATAATTTATGAAGAACCTATTATATTCAATTTGCAGTTTTCTACTCACAAACAAAAATGTATGCAAAATAAAATGTTATATAACTCCTTACTTAATGGATTTATAATTTTGTCTGCAATGTGCATAACTAAAAGAATAAATATGTAAATAGTATATATTATACAAAAAAACTTATAATGAGTGATGATATTTGATACTTCTTAGCTAATCTGAAGGGAAAAGACAATAATATTATGTACTATTATCTAAAAAAGGAGTGTCCAACCTTTTGTAAAGACTGGGACACATCATATGGGAAGAAGTTGTTGAGGGCCACATACTTTTTAATAATAATACATTCAAAATGGATGATTAAATTATATACTATAACAGAACAATACATTTTTTTTATAATTTTACTATAACGAATAATAAGTAGAAATATTTTTTTTGATAAATGACACGGAATATTGCTATTGGAGCAAATAAAGGTAAAACATTAATTGAGTTTCTTTATTTGATGTTTAATATTTTGTAGTTTTATATTTTTAAAATAAATTTTTTTTTGTAATATTAATTTATTATATACAATTAACTAATGGTTTTTTAAATTGAAGTGAGGGCCGCATCAAAATCTACCACGGGCCTTGGGTTGGACAGCCCTGTTCTAACACTTAGATTCTAAGCATTTCGTGTAGTTACACATTAATTGCTCTGTTATCTTAAAACAAGAAGACATATTTCAAGATAAGACAAACTAACAAACTAAAAACTACAGATCTTATTGAGTATAATGTAATTATAAAAATAATAAAAGTATAATAATCAATCAATCTGTAAATAAATGATGTTGTAAACATAACAGTCTAGAGGAAATATTTTTATTGTAATTAAAAATCAATTATGATCATTTGAAATGTGTTTCAGGATCAAATAAGGTAAAGTCAACTAACTTATGGTTTGATGTTGTCCAGTTTTTTATTTAAATAAAAAATTGGAAGGAAAATAGATTTAAAAAAAAAATAGATGTAATGCTTTATGTCAAAATGTAATTGTTCAAAAGAAGTCCAACATTTGTATAGTATCCTTAAGCAAAAAAAACATTTATAACAAAAAAAAAAACGCAACAATATACATTGAGTATCCACTAAAAAATGTTTTGATTTGTAGATACAAATTGAAGATAATAGGAAAATGAGATTATTAATTTATATATCCATACAAATACATATCTTATTTATTATATGTATTATATACGTTTTTTTAATTGCTTAATGTCTAAAACGTTTGTTAAAAATCAAAATATTAATTTTTGACGGAAGCTTCGGGGTTTAATTTGGTCACTAGAATTTTAGCACCAGAAAATTTTTGTTTCTTTAACAAATTAATCATTTTTGTTGAAATTGATGACTTTATATTTTCTACAGCCAACTGGACATCTGATTCAATCATTCTGAAATATTTTAATTTATAATAAATATCAATTGCTAAATCATACTGTTGTTAATTTAGCATGCTATTACTTACGCAATAAGCAAAAAACAGGCACGGTTACATTGAATCCATGATTCTAAGGTGTCAGCAGTAATAATAGATGACAATATTTCAGAAAATGTAGCTAGAGAAAGAAAAAAATACAATAAAATATTATTAAGAAATAATTTTAACTATAAAATGTGTCATACTTTCATTATTTTTCACTAGAATCTTATCATGACCTATTATCTTTCTCAACACCATATGAAGACCGGAGTGTTCGTATACAGGAACTTTTACATCTTTATCCTCTACTTTATTGTTGGGATCAATTAGATAGTTGGCTACTGATGTCATAGCTTCTTTCAATTTGTCTCCTAATAAACAAACAAAAATTTAATGTAAAAAATAATAATGGGGATCTGCCATAGTAAACTCTCCCAGGTCTACTCTAGTATTACCTAACGGGAACATGTAAACTCTCCAGTCTGTAATAACTTTATTCGTACATTATAATTTAATGTTTATATTAATATGAATATTTTTTAAATTTATAATATAGGGAATTATTTAAAATAATAATAATTTAAATCAATTTCAAATTAAATTAGACTTTTATAATTATATGAACATACAATTTAAAACAACTTTGGAGAGTTTACATATTATTTCCTTAAAAAACATAATTTTGACCTGGGAGAATTTACAAATTTCTATCTGGTAAACATTATGTTGACCCGGAAGAGTCCTTAGTTCAGGTGCAAAGCCTAGGTATAATCTCAGATTTACTGAAAAATTGTACAAGCCTTAATCAAAGATAAAAATATAATATGTTATTATAGTTGTCAAGACCACATCATTGTTAAAAAACATCATTGCAGGGTAGTGCAGTAACATACACACTAAATAACTTAAAAATGAGTGAACTCTATATTGACATGACAATATTGTACACTCAGTTCCTATAAATTAGGCTGCATCGAGTTGGGTCCGAAAATCATAATAGTTTTAAATTGTGTATAAAGGTCTGGGTGAATAAAATATTTTGTCAAAATTGGTTACGGGAATAAAGAATTATGTGATCTAATTGGTAAATAAAATTGAATTGCTAAGAATTTGTTAATTCAGTTTGTTATAAATTTCAATCCAACTATTCACATATTATATAAATAAATTATGTATATGACGACAAAAATTGTAAATATAATATACATTATATTATTAAACATTTATTAATTAAACTTAAAAAACCTAGCAAACGAGAAAGAAAACATTTTTAACCAAATCTATAATAACCTATAAACTATTAAAAATTATGCACAGTTAGCCATTTAACCACACTAATTAAAGTTAATCAATCATACCTTATAATAATTTAATATTAATATTTTATAAACCATATTATAAATATATAATGCACACATTGCATACCTGTACAAATGCTCAAATTACAATTATTTAATCACTTTAACAGAATATGAACACATTAATTACCACTGCCTGATTTCAGGATTCCTAGTAACACCATTGCAATTGACCCGTTACTTAACCAGAAGTTTGGATTATCTTGAACGTGCTGTAGAAAACGGTCAGAAACTGCGTTCAAGAGTTCTTTTACTCGCACATCGTCATCTTTTTTGCTGTTAAATATTAAAAATAAAACAATTAGTATAATAGGTTAAAAGACAATACTCAAACAATTTTTTTTATATTCATATTATTAACAAAAAAATACATTTTTTAAAATATTAAAAAGTAGAATGGAGAAATATGGTCACCATACTTTTTAGATGAAAAGGAGATGAAGTCAGATTGTATTATTTTGTAAAAAAAATATAGATACTGTAATAATTATTGTTAAACCAAATTAATGTGTGAAAAGTGTAAAACATAATTGTTTCATTTCCTTATTTCTTAAAAATTACATAGCATTTATAGTTCCACGAGGAAAAACAATTTATCAACTTTTACAAAATTAAGATTTACAATAAATACATAAAAAAGAATTACATTATAACAATTTAAGATATAAAAAAATTCTAATCGCACCATTTATAGTATATTTTGTACTTTTCTGTTAAGCAAATTTGTATTAAAAAGAAAAGTCACAGTTCCAGTGTAATTATGTTTAGATTTGACTTAAGAATTATAATAAGATACCAGTATAGTTGAACTGTATACTGCTAATATTTATTTCAATAGGAAATAATACAAGATGTAAATTGAGTTATAATCATAAATCATAATTATTAATTAAATATTACCATTCTTTAATTGATTCTCCTTTTTTTAACAATTCAATATCTCGAGGATGGAAATATGAAGAATCTCTCCAAGCTACCAATGATAATATAACCCTACGGCCATATTCATCAGTTGCAATTGTATCAATATTTTTTAAAATTTCAGGAATAATCGTCTGAAACCATATCACAATTTTACATAAGATAATCATTAATCTATTCGTTCAATAAACTATTTTCTATTAATTGTCAGAAATTTCAGTTTTTACCTTTTTTACAAGAACTGTATCATCAACAGAGTCGAAAAGAGCTAATAAAATTAAATATCCATATTCTGATGTGGCCAAATCACGAGTAGAAGCAGTAGTCTTGATTTGTTTCAATATAGCCTTTTTTTCCTAAAAACAATATTGCAATTAATATCCAAAGATTTATACTTTTTAGATGTTCGTTACCTTAGAGTTCGCAGACCATATAATGTACATAGCAAGGTGACAACCACTTTTGGATGTATAAAATAGTTCAATTGGGAATTCTTTAAGTGAAGTAAATAGTTCATCACAATTCTTTCCACCAGTATATAAAATGTATTCATATATTAAATTATGAACTAATGTTGTCTGCATGGAAGTCTTTTGCCTAAAATAATACACAAGATATAAATATTAAGTAATATGAGATCTCCTTAGTGTGTTATTTAAAATTAGTAGACTAATGTCATGCATATAATATTATATTATTGTAGAAATATTAGCCCAAGGCTGAGCATTGACGAGTTAATAAGTTAAAAGTTAAGTTAATTTCAACTTATTGACTTAAATTAGTACCTATATGTTTTAATTCACTTAACTTAAACTTGTTTGCCTTTAAATTAAGTAAAAATAAATTTTAAATTTTTATATTATCCAGAAAAAAATTTTATTTATTACAGTTTATGATAATTATAAATAAACCTATTTTATAATTTTATAATTATTATTGGAAAATATAGAAAACATCAGAAAAAAAAATGTTATAAGTATTTACGAAGAATTTTGTATTTATATTTATAGATGAAAACTAATTCATCATATTAATCACTAAAAATATAGGGGAAACATTAGCCACTCAAATAAAGACGTTAATATCCCCATGCCCAAAAATAGCATTTATAATACAATTATTATGGATTGTGGCTGTTTAAATGTATATTTACCTATCATAAAGGTACTTATAATAGTATATTAGTATATTACATAGTTTTACAGTTTTTTCACTTAACACTTATTACACTGCAACAATATATGCATTTACATTCATTAGGGAAGTATATTAAATTACTGCCAAAGTGGTTTTCATGTTTTTTTTTTTTTTATTACCCTAACTTATTAATTTATGTTTTTGGTAATAATTAAATAGATTTTAACTTAACCAATGTGTTTAAAACGCCTATTAATTAAATTTTAATGTTTTTAACTTAAATGAAAAAAAATGAAAAATTGTTAACAACTGAGTTGAACAATTTCATTAACTTGCCTAGCCTGGAAAATTACTGCTGTTACGAGGATTCAAGCCCAGTTATCTTCTAAAAACACATTTTATTAAATAACACTCATATAACCTACCTTTTATATTTATTTATACTTGAAAATATATTTAATGTCTTATATTTTTAGAACTAAACGCAAATTATACCTAGAATATATTTATATTATATATACATTTATATAAGATTCTAGAAGTTAATAATTAATATATCATAAACTACGGAGAAAAAATGTAAATTATTTCATAAATATTCATCATCAAACTGTTTACAATAAAATAGTTCTTGGGATTGAAAATTCTCAAATTTGTTTAAAATATCATAATAAAAACAAGGATATCAATCAGATTTTTCAAATAAATATCTTTGTCAAGTATTTATCTTAAGCAGTACTGACCAATTCGTAGAATTTATATAAATTTTTTAATATTTTGAGTTGCTGTTTTTATAGCTTTAAGTTTTTAAAACAAGAAATATTTTTACTTGAGCACATATTCTTAAGTAATTACATAACTTATTTCTAATGTGTTCCAAAAAGAAAAATATTAGTTTTAAAAATATTTACACTAGACAGGCATTTTTTAAAATAACTTCGTTAAGAGTGTGCTACACTAGCATGTGTTCATGCTTAGTTCTGTTGGCTTAAAAATTAGAGTGAATTGACCTCTTATAAAATTTAAAGGTAAAATTATTACCTAGGGAACCTCATACATTTTTTTTTATGTTAATTTTGAAGCAAGCTATAAGTATTTTAAAATCCATAAACAATTTGCAATTTTAAAATACTCATAACTTGCTTTAAAACTAAAATATAAAAAAATACCTGCGGTTCACTAGATAATATTCTTACTTCTAAATTTTATAAGAGGTTTTAAAGTCACTCAAATTTTTAAACCAACAGAGCTAAGTGTACAATTTGCTACATTATGCGTTTTTAAGACAAAGAAATCACGTGCGGGTATAGCGTCTAATAATATTTGATTATTACTTTAAAACAAATTTTCTAATGTGATCTTTTGTCTTTGCAAGTATAATGTCTTTTGTGTTTGGTGAATTCTTCAATACTTCAGCAAATGATAATACATTGGGTGAATCGCATAAAATACTAGATGCACCATATAATTCATGCATCATTGCATTCTGTTGTTCCTGTGTTGCATAAGTTGTATAAATCAAATCCATGATCTTAGCAGAGTTCTAAACAATTGTAAATTTCAAAATTAAAATATGCTTAATACCATATATTTTTTACAATTATACTTACAGTATGTAATGTAAATGTATAAATTTTTCCCTTGAGAGAATTAATTATGATTTTACGCTGTTCTGCATCACCTTGTTTCAGCATATTTTTAACACATAAGCATGCATACTTGGAAAGTAACATTTTTGGAACATGTTTTATTAGCTCATTTATGACTTGTGAACGAATTTCTGGTGTTCCTAGTTTCAACATCCATTGAACTATACGAGCAGTGTCATGTGAAAAAACCATCTATATAATCAAATATAAACTTTTTATTAATCTGATACAAAAATTTAAAATGTATAAAACTTACTGTTTCTAAATGTGATTTAGAGAATTTAAAAAGTTCATTCAATAGGGTTTCCTTTTTTTCCTTAGGACAATCATCACGACGCACACTTTCCCAAAGTTTTTTAGCTTTTACAACAGCTTCATAAAATGGGCATTTTTGTGTTTTACGTTTAAGCCGAAGCTCTTGCTTTTCTTTTTTAAACTCTTTCCAATTTGGTTTTTCAGTAGGCTTTTCTTCTATAAAATAAAATAATAATAATACATGTAAAATTAAAAAAAATAACATTAATTAAGCCTTAATCAAAATATGCATACCATTTGTAGTATTAGATTTTCCTTTAGTTTTCTTAGATGTTTTATTCTCATTATCAGTTTTTGATACTGTTATCTTAGATGATTTATTCTCTTTATCAGTTATTGTTACTGTTTTCTTGATGGCTTTAGTTTTTTTTTTTTCAGTTTTTAGTTTTCCAGGGTTTTCAGCAATATCTAATTCTTGGAATCCAGATTCAACTGTCTCAGCATCTTCAGATGTTAATGATTTAGTATAATCAATTGAATCTTCAGTACTTGATATTTTTGGTTTTTTTTTAATACTATTTTTAGTAGATGAAGTTCGTTTCATTGTCATTTTTTTAAAAATAAAACAAAAGGCTGAAAAAAAAATTATTAATTAATTAAATCTATCATAAGTTAAGATTAAAAAAATTGTATTATAGTATAAAACTAAAAATAAACCTGTTTAAACTTTGTAAAAAAAGTAATGAATTTATCTTCTTCAAATTTTCATACAAAAATAATGGAAACAAGAAATAGTACGAAATGACAATAAATAATTCTGATAAAATTTACATTTTATTTGGTTTTTTTTAAATTTTTTTTTTCATATTCATTTAAAGTTTGCTAAAAGAATTGTTGTTTATTATTTTGATATATGTACTTGTAGATATAAGGTATTTTATGTATATTTACAATAAGGTATCATTTAAGAGGATGTCATACATGATGTAGCATATGCTGCTCAGTCTTACGATTGCAAAACATGGTAAATTTTTAAATTATAAGAATACATTTTACTCTGTAATTTATAATATTAAAGTGAATCTATTATCATTTATTAAAGGTATGAATTTAGGGCACTACCTAAATTTTCTTGATATTTTAATTTTGAAGCAAGTTATGAACTTGAAAAAAAAAACACCTTACCTCTAAATTTTGAGTTTTCTTCACAAAAAATGTTGTATGTTACGTGTTAGTAAGATGGAGTCAACACATGCTACCTGCTTTCCCTCTTAGTTAAAAGATTGATGTTGAAATTTAAATTTTTAAGTGAGTGTTAAGTATTATATATTTATGCCACATTTAAAAGTTGCCATAAACTATTCTATCAATTATTTATTATTCATGGTGCTACATATACTCCTTTAGAATTTTTTTTACTAACAAGTAAGACTAGGTATATCAATATATAAAGATGAGTTTAATAATTTATTAGAAAAAATGAATGAATTTAATTTGAATTTTTCACAAAATATAATTTATGCAGACTTCAAACAAGCTATTCAATCAGCTATAGCTATCATATCAAACTGAAGAAAAATTCAAAGTGTT
The DNA here is from genome assembly GCA_949089665.1 of Macrosiphum euphorbiae. Taxonomy (NCBI): domain Eukaryota; kingdom Metazoa; phylum Arthropoda; class Insecta; order Hemiptera; family Aphididae; genus Macrosiphum; species Macrosiphum euphorbiae. The sequence continues at coordinate 43,052,046 of CARXXK010000002.1, read as the reverse complement.
GGTCTGTCTACAGTTTTTAAAATATATCTGAAATTTAAAAATGTTTGAAATTAATTTTTGGTCTTTCTTTATTAAAAACCAATGAGGTTAATAACTGTTTTTATGAAGAAAAGTGGGCAATGAATATAAAGCCTAACGATCAAAGAAAACTTAAATTGAAAAAAATTATATTTTGTTGGAATGAGAATTTCAACCGTCAATATGGGATGAGATCTCAAACTCATTAATGTGTAGTATTGTGTACAACTAACGCATGTGAATAGTTTCACTCAAAATTAAATAGGATGTTTTATTCATCCTATCCAAACATTCTCCAGGTTGTAGAAATTAACTCATTTCATAAAATCATTAAATACATTTTAGAACAATAAATAAAAATAAAAATAATAAATAGTCTTAATACTCTTACACCATTTAAGTAATGACATTATTCAAGTTTTTAAAAGTGGTAAGGAAAATATTATGTATATATCAATTATAAACTAGGAGGCAACTCATACAAGTCGTGACAATACCACAGACGCAACAAAAGATCATTTATGGATGCAATTTAAATGTGATAAATGTGACAATAAAATAAATATAAAAGTATGTATTTACAATAAAATCTGTTCCCTACTTATAACTTATAAATGTTAGGCTACAAATAATACAGACATCAATAACAACACTCTACTATTATAATAGGACTCAGATACTAACAATGAAAAACTAACTTTTTTCATTTTTATTAACACTTAAAAAATTAATAATAATAGTAAAAAAATATGAGTATACCACTTCTAATTGTACAATTATTTACAGTAAAATATATTGGTTATAAGTAATCTTTAAGGGACTAAGAATCTTCTTTAATATTCTCTATGAAAAGTTAGAAAATTATAAATAATTGAAAACGGTTTTATTTTAAATTCTGAGTAGAGCAAGGAAGCTATTGGTTTTACAATGGTGTTTAATTTTAATTTTTTTTTTTATATCCTGTATACAAAATATCTACCAGAAGGAATGCTTCGATTTCAACATATAGTACCTTATCTTTTAGTAAATTGGATCAAGATGGTACTATAGAAAGGTAATTTTTTGATTTTCTCAATATTTATTTAAATGCACAGGAAAAACCACCGACAAATTGAAAAAACCGCTAAAAACGGGATTTTAATTTCTAATGCTTATCACCAGAGAAACGAATAAAAAGTAATAATACCTATTATACCTAATATAAATTCAACTTACAGAATATAATAAATAATAACAATATCTAGACTGACAAACCGTCTCAGCTCAGAATCGTTTCTCTTATATAATGATATTATATCATTGAATTCAAGTTTAATACAATACTTTATACAATGACCCAATTGTAACCTACTGTATAGCACAGCAACATCCACTAACCCACTTTTTTTAATTCTGTTTTTTAGACAATAGGTACATACATTGTTATTATTTTTAAACTGTTGAGAAAACTGAGCTATACATCAACCGGTAAACAAAATGTGTATAGGTTATATGCGGGGTTATATGGGAGTATTAAAATGAATATTAGTTGTATATAAATAACTCAAAATAATTCATATATGAACAATAATGATGACTATAATTGCTATTTGCTGAATTTTTTATAACAGTAGGAAAATAACTATAAAATATAGATTTTGTCTGGGCATAAATATTAATTCATTTTCCATATATCTCAATGACTTTTACTATACAAATTAATATAGATGAGGCATAAGCTCAGGACCGGCTTGAATGTGGTCGAAGCTATGCATAATCCAGGGCCCTGTTGCAAAAATAAATTATCGGGTCCATAGTTCATGTATTCATCTAATGATTCATATTCATTGATTGGCTTAAAATTGGACTGTCTCTGAGAGCCCCAAAGTGACTACTAACACTCACTAAATAGGCTTGGCAAAAACATTTTGCACATAGCCCAGATACCAATCCGTCCCTGTATACGCTAGACCAAAGGTCAGCAATTAGTTACTATGCAGATAATTTGATAAAAAATTTTCAAATTTAAGCTCTTTAATGTAAGCAAAGTATCTAAGGGGAAAACATTATGTAATCAATAACTCAATTATGATTTAACAATAAGAACCTACTTTTTTTAGTTATTAATAATACAGTATGTTAAAATATAAAATAATTAACTATTACATTTATTCCAATTTATTAATCTAATTCAAACAATTAAAGAATTTCCTTAAGGTTAGAGGGCCATTGTTAATAAGTATAAGTAATACCGAGGTATACCAACTCAACCATCAAAATTTTCAAAAATGTAATACCTAGCTATTTAAAATAATGTTAAATTTGCTATCTTGACTATTGCATCCCCTTATACCAGTAACCTAACATTTTTATATTACCCATTAAAAATAATTGCTGTTTCCATTTTATTCAAATTGTATAGATAAATGTCATAAATGTAATTCTAAAAATCCAAACTAAGTCTACAACAACAAAAATTAATCTGTTTAGTTAATGGTGACATCTTCTTTTTTCAGTCTTCCTGTATACTTTATGAATGAAGTAGATAAAAATAAACAAACTAGGCTGATTCTTGGTATTGTGTTGAAATGGAAGAGGTTTTAACAAATTAAAATAATTGCATTTAATGAACTAAAAATATAATACAAAAACCATTTATGGAAATTCATGTAAATGGGTTTGATAGAAGGCAAAATTAGTATTCATCAAAATTGTAAAAAGAACAGTAGGTAAACAAACATTTGTTTAATCGAAGTGATTTAACTGATACATACATTTTATAACTTAAAATACCCGGTTAATTAATGTAAGATTACTCGGTTGTTATGTAAATTCAAACTATCCTACAATATATCATGTTTAAAAAAAAACATCAACAGAACGGATTGTAATAATTTGATACTATGTGTACGAACGGCCCTGCAGTGCACACATTCAAGTTGCATTTAGTTGCAAAACTCAACCTCAAAATATATTCCAAACAAACAGAGCCTGAAAACGGTCAATAGAATAGCTTTTACATGCTCCCAATGGTTGGACAATACCTGTAGAGACCGTAATAGTTATCTACGAGTACAACATTATAGAACGCGAATGTCCATTAGAATTAAAAGTTATCGAATGAACTAATACGAACGCTAACGCGTTCGGTACTTACTAGACAACCGAAATTGGAGTTTGGAAACGATCGTTTGAGCTGGCGAACGAAGAGAATTTCAAGTCAGAGCGGCGCGAGCGACGAAAATTTGTTTTCTCGCGAATCAACAGAGCCGACCATGTGGATGTGGATGAGTATTAATGTTTATCACGGTCCACGGCGTGGTCCGTGAAGTTTTGTCGTTTAGTTTTTGGTGTAAGAACGTCAGACCTGATAAGAACTCGTGATAACGATCCAGGCGACAACCTCCGATCGAGTGTAGTTGGTCGCGGTTACGTGGTCGACCGACGTTTGTCGATCGCTACAAAATTATTATTATTATTATTATTATTCCGTCCAATCATATACGTCATTGAACATACCAAATGACCAACTCGTTATCATAGCAAAGGCATCGAGTTTTAACATTTTATTTATTCCGAACCTGTAAGTCATGGTGCTTGGCCATTTTGGTTGTTGTTGAAATGTTACATGACAATAAACCGTAATAAATAATAATAATACAATTCTGATATTTATTACAACATACGACATTTGACATCACAACATCATTGTTGTAATACTTCAGTAAAAAAGATTTCAAGTAATCCATCGTTTAAGGTATGTTGAATTGAATTTTAAATTTGCTTTATGTATATGCCGTCTGAATGACGCCCATTATGTTAATGTAAAGATTGCTATTGTTGTAAACGTCGTAACGTCAGTAATTTTGCGATACGATACTGGCTATTCATGTATCCTTTTTCCTTTATTTATACCGAGTTTTCAATATGGCAATCCGGAATTATTAGTGGGACTTTGGTGTAAGGAGGTCAAGAATCTATTAGGTATCGTTTGAAATTTGCGGATTTTTAGTTTTTGTTATAAGTACCTAGGGCCCGGATTTTTATGCAAAAATGTTTGTTAAATATGCACTCAAAAATTCAAAAATATGCAAATAATATGCAAAAAAATTTATTGTTTAAAAATACAAAAATTAAAAATATACCTAGTATTAAGTGAAAAAAAAATACAATTTAAATATAATTTTTTAAAATGTGTATAAAGCATAAAAATTTGTATTAATTATTGAAAGAATACCAACATGATGTAACAAAATGTGCTTTTAAATTATCAAATTGAAAAATTAATAATAAGTTGTAAAATAATGTAATAAAAGTAATAATAGGTTGTGGGGGTAAACTTAAGTTTGGACATTTTTCTTTAAAAGTACCTACACGACTAGGTGCTTTTAAAAAAACTTTTTTTGTGTTAGATATCAACAAATCAACATTTGAGAATTCATCCCTAATAGCTTCTGATAATCTATGAAGCCATGGGCCATACAAGTAGTATGGATTAGTTTAGGATAAAATACCTTAAGCGCATGTCCAGAGTTTACCATATAAGGAGCGGCGTCTGTGACATACAATAACACTTTGTCATGCAATACTTTTTCAGGCCATAATATATACTCATTGAATCATTGAATAATTTAATATAATGAATTATATTTGTCAGGAACGTCGGCGATCGGGCAAAATCGGCATATATATCAAACTTTGAGTAAAATTTAAAATATTTTATCAAGTATTTATTAAATATGCACATTTTATGTAATTACCCCGAAATATGCAATTATTATGCATTTTGATGCAAATATGCAAAAATATGCAAAATAAAAAATTAACAGTAGAATCTACGTTTTACGAAACGTCAAGATATTTAATCAGAATTATTATACGTCAAATGTAGAAGAATATGCATTTGCATAAAAATCCGGGCCCTAGTTATAAGACATAGACATATTATTACGATGATTTTAAATCCTCCAGATCTTCACAGATTTCTACACATGATGGGTGATGTACATCAGGGAGAAGAAATATTCTAGATTTTGTATGGTCACTGCATGAATGGGTAATGAGGAACCTTACTTTTTATATAAACAAGTGACTTGTCTGGTGTTAGGTTGGTAGACTTTGGGGTTAAGCCCTGTGAAAACAGTTCAGCTATCGTGTAACGATGCCACATGAAAAAAATAAAAAAAGACTGGTAGACTTTCTGAGTAATGCGCAATACTGATGTTAGTTAAAACGCTTATGGTTCTACAGATCACTGCTTAACATACCTTATAAATTGTTTGCATGCAATTTATTGAATTAATATTAGTTATTAATGGCTTATATTAACTTAATTCATGGCATATACGTCACAACCTTTAAATGCATTCTTTAGTTAGACTATACTCCATTCAGTTCAAGATTAAACCACTCGGATGACCAAAACACGGTTTTTCTGTGTATCCCTGCCACAATCTAGACACCGGTGAGAGCTTAGCACTGGTGCCTGACGACCAATGACTGTCGGCCATTCACAGAATGCATAGCCATCTGATGAGGGGTCAGGCCAGTGTTTGGGGACCCAGTGAAAGCGGTTCAATCTTAACTTGAACGGAGTATATATATATATAATAATATAAAAATGACAAAATAATATTTTAGAAGTTAGATTAATGAATATATTATATTCGTTAATCTAACTTCTAATACACAATAAATATTTAACTACAATGTCATGGATACTCGATTCATTAAATTATATGATGTAAGCAATGGTATAAATAGTTAGCAAATGTAATGTGCATATATAACACCTAGGTATCTATTTTGTTATTATTTATCTGTATGATTAATGTTAATTTTTTACCTAGATGGAAAACAAAAAAAAATTGGCTCTACTTATTGTAAACCATTTGAAAACCCAACTAAGTAATGGTAGCTTCAGTGATGAATCACTGGAAAGTATGGAAGTAGCAGTTCAGTGCATTGAGTCAGCATATAATTTAAATCCAACAGAATCTGATGAAGTTCCCGTTAAGTTGGAAAGCATTGTGAAAGAATATTATCAAGTTAGAGAACCAGTGGTAAATAATTTATTATTTATTTTATATGTGAGATAAAACCAACAGAGCTGATTAATCGAAACATTTCCTTGCATTAAATTTATCATTACTATATTATTTATATAATATAATCTATAACAGGTGTTTAAATAAAATACAGTGTATTCTTGGTAATTTAAACCTTGATAACTTGAAACTCTTGAAATCTCGAACAAATGAAATTTCCCTTCAAATAACAATAATACATTAAGATTTTGATAACTCAAAATATTTAGTAAGTAAAATTTTTATTTTCCTTGTTGGCTCATAGTTACCGAGAGTACACTGTATTAATTTAGTTGATTATCATTCTAATTGTATTACCGTTTATTAAATATACATGTATATTAATTAATCAATGGTATTAACTAATTGGAATATTTTTCATATTCTAATAAACTTTAATTTCTAATAAGTATTTTTATTTAATTGTTCATGCATGTTAATTAAAACAGTGATATTTACTTTAGACAAACGATAAGTCAGAAATAAGTCAATTTAATAAAGAACAAGCTGAACACCATAAGAGATATGGGAATGATTATATGAAAATTCAAAATAATAGCAAGGCTATTGAATCTTACACCATGTAAGTAAAAATAAAAACATGGATCTATTAAACTCTGTGTTTAATACTTTAATTTGTGTAGTTTTTAACAATAGAAAGTGTATTGCAACTTAAAAATGTTAATATTTATAAAAATAAAAACATTGTTATTTTTTATTTTTATAGACATTCTATAAAATTCTAAAAATTCTTAAATATTATCTAATATATTACTATATCAATATTGTTTTATTTTAGTACATAATTAACTTACAAATATCAAGTCAATAATAAATATATTAGGTATTATTTAAATATTCTCATTACTGACCAATTCGAAAAATTATACTAAATGAACGTATTATGTTTATTGTAAAATTCTAATTTCAAAAACTAATAGTTTCATACCAAATTTACATACTTATTTAAAAATAATGTCTACTTAATACTTTAAATATAAAAATAATAATTTTTACATATAATGCATAGTAAAACTTGTATTTACCTATAAAATGTTTAGCACTTATTTCTAATTAATTGTTTTGTCAATATCAATTTAAATTTCAGGGCGATCAAATTAAATCCACTCAATCCAATTTATTATTGCAACAGAGCTGCTGCCTTTAATGCTATCGGAAATTACACTGGTGCTATTACGGATTGCCAGAAGGCTATTGAACTTGACTCTACATATTGCAAGGCATATTGTCGTTTGGGGTGATTATAATTCTAGTTAATAATAATAAAATTTAGATTATAAATAGCATTCAATAGAAATTAATCATTTTAATGTTAGAAACCACATCAAATTTTTTTTTATTAATATAATGTTTACATGTAATATTATTAACAGAGCTAGGAACTTTTTTTTTTTTTTTTTTAAATATATTTGACTTATTATGAAAAATTACAATCTATACATCGAGTACAATAAGTAATATAAATATTTTACAGATAGTTCACAGGTTAAATTATATACATGAAGGGGAAATCACACATTTGTGACACCCCTGAATATTTTAAGTACTTAATCTTAAGTTATCAGGTCACAGCACCAGTTTCTTTTGAGGCGTCTAGCTGGATTGCCGGGGAGTGTAAGTGAGGCTAATTCGTTTATTAGTTGATTAGGATTATCTCGTAGTTTGGAGTGGAAGTGCTTGTAGAAGATAGAGGCAGTTTCATTGATGGATGGTTATTTGAGGTCATAATTTAATGACTCATTTGAGACAAACCAGGGTGCACCAGTGATTACACGTTGAAATATGTTTTGAAAGGCTTGAATAGTTCTTTTATAACTTAGTAGTTAAGTTCGAACGAAGGAATGGTCTTAAAAGGTGGAGTCTGGAACTAACCTTTTTTTCGCTTATTCTTTAGATGAGGAGACCAAGTTAAGCATCTGTCAAGTATAAGCCCAAGGTATTTAACTTTAGTCGAGTGAGTGTTGTCAATGTTGTTTATTGTTACAGGTGGACAACTATGAGGTCGAAGTGTAAAAGTGACAAAGAAAGACCCTAGATTCGTTGGTTTTTATCTTCCAATTAGTGAACCATTGTGAAAGATTATTTAGGTGAGTTTGTATTTGTTGAGATGCAATGGTATGGTCAGAAGAAACTGATAATAAAGCGGTATCATCAGCATATGTTCCAACTATAGTATCTTCAGATGTATGCAGGTCTGACGTGTTTATGGTATATAAGAATGGAACGATATCACTGCCTCGAGGGACACCAGCTAAGATAGGAACTTGATTAGAGTGTTGTAAGTTGTGGACATTAAATGAACGATTTTCTAGATATGATTTCAGCATTAGGTATAAATAGGCAGGAAATATTTTTTTTAATTTATAAAGAAGACCTTCGTGCCAGACGGTATAAAATGCTTTTGCAACGTCTAAAAACACTCCAGCACAGTATTTTTTGGTTTCAAGTGCTGTTGAGATGGTGTCCACTACACAGTGAAGTTGATGGGTTGTGGCATGAAGATAACGGAAACCAAACTGGAAGTTTGGAATACTGTTGTCCAATTGCGCAATGGTAGTGATGCGCTTGAGGATGAGTTTTTCTAATATTTTTCCAAGAACCGGTAGAAGGCTAATAGGCCGGTACAAGGAGGGTTGTTCTGGGGGCTTACCAGGTTTACCAATGACTGATGATTTCTAAGTAGTTGGGAAGTAAGATAGACGAAAGGCAGCATTATAAATATGTGATAGATGAACAATTATTTTCGTAGGGAGATTTTTAACAACTTTGTTGGAAATAAGATCGTGGCCTGGAGATTTGTTATTTGCAAGTTTTTTTATAATGCCTACTATCTCCGCTGGGGAGGTTGGTTTTGCAGGGAGTGCCATAGGTAAAGTTGATTGAAGAGAATCCATAACTGTCGACATGTGTAGTGCTGGTGTGGAAATAAGATGTGGTTTGAATACTCCTGATTGTTCTTCGGCGAGAGTATCCGCTTTTTCCTTGTCTGAGAAAGCAAGTGAGTTGTCTGGGCAGCGAATTGGAGGAGGGGAGTCCTTAATCCGCAATATTGACTTTGTTTTACGCCAAAACATGCATTTATAATATATTTTAATAACTTAAAAATAAATTATTATTTTTTAATTAGGTGCAAATTTAGGTATAATTTTAATTGGTTTGTAGATCTTGAAACATTTTTGGGTTATTCAGTCTAAAATTTAAAAATGTAAATGTATTAAATACACCAAATGATTACGACAATAAAAATGTATGAATTTGTATGTCATAAACACGGTTCTTGGTAAAAATAAATTGTTTTTACCCGGTCGATAAATTGCAATCAATTTTTGATAAAGTATAATTAAAAATTTAGACTAGTCTGGGAGCTTTTTGTCTCAAATTTTTTTTTAAATCAATATCATAATATGCATTAATATGCTTTAAATCTTTAAATATGCTAAATCATGTAAACTTTCATTTTTGTGTTTGGATTATATGTACTATGAAACAATTTTGTAACGAATCAGATTTTTAATATGTAGCTTCTTAAGAAACATGCAAATGCATAATGTTCTAAGCCCTGATTATTATCAACACTAATACTTGTTAGGGGACTAGTAAAGTTAAATGTAATGGAAATTGGTGTCTGTTACTGTCAACTACAGAAACCAAGTTATTTATATTTTAAAATGGTATTTCACACATTTTCAAAATTAAACTTAACAGGTTTAAATCATGGTTACATCTACATGTATTATGTTATGCTTTTCAATAAAACCTATAAGTTTTATTTATGAACTGGTTTCTTAAACTTATTTTTGCTATATTCACCTGTTCATAATACAGTTCAATTAAATATATGATAAAAAAGGAATAAAGGTTGACACTAACATTAACCTATTTACCTATACTGAATAGTTATTAAAATGTATTATTTTTTTTTACCAGGGTAAATTGTAAAAAAAAAAAATGCTAGTCCAAATCAGTAAATAATATGGTACTAACTACTATTATAATTTACAGTACAATTTAAATAATTATTTTTATTTTTTCTATAAAAATTTAATGTAATTTCAGCTTTAAAAAAAAATTAATATACATATATGTAAATTGGTATATTTTTTATTTATATTTATTTAAATTTGTGATAGGGATATATTTTGTCATAATGTTTTTGATTATTACGTTTTATTGTATTATTTAGTATCCACTTATTAAATATGGAGATCATATTATATAATATTTTAATTGTTATTAATAATTTTTTTCGTGTTAAAAAATGTATCTCTATCTATGTATTTTGTATTTTATTTCAATAGATTAGCTTTTTCTTACCTGAGGGATTATCAGAAGGCTGTGTCGTGTTACAAAAGAGCATGTGAGTTAGATCCTGATAACGAGGGTTATCAACGGAACTATCAGCTTACTTTGAATAACATGCATACTAATCCTGGACCACCACCATCATCAATACCACCACCACCACCACCACCGCCACCATCACAATCGCCGAATGACCCTATCATGGCAAATCCAACTATAATGGAAACCGCTGCACGTATTATGACTGATAATCCAGAAGTTTCAACAGTGTATGCAATAATTTTTACTAGATTTTTTTTATTATTCGTTAAATTCCAATATTTAAGAATTGAAAAGCATTACTATAATTTTTTTTTAGGTTAAGCAACATTTTGGGAGATGTAACTAATTCTGGCAGTGATGGACTAGATAGACTGATGCAAGTGTGCGTATATTTTAAATTATTAGAAATAAATGTGTATGTTTATTCTTATGATGACAGTGTTGATAATGTGCTATACAATATTTATATTTAAATTCTATTTTAAATAACTTATAAATATATAGAAGCTAGAAACAATACATCTAAATATTAAAAATAAACATATATTTAAGTTTTTAAAATGTATATATATTTATAATTATTATTTTGTTTTTTTAGTGGACAAACTATAGTTACTCGTCTGCAAACAGCCAATCCCAATCTGTTAGATGGATTACGGATGCAATTTCAGAATGCTCAAAACGAAGGACAACCGCCACCGCACAATGGATATCATGATGATGAACCTCAATCTTAATCTAACAAAATATAAGCTTTAATAACTTAAATATTTTCCTATTCATAAACATTGATACAATTACATTTTTAAAAATTAAATTAATTTAGTCTGTGTCGTTAATAATATTTAGTCAGTTAGAAGTTGCCAAGTATAAGTGCGGTTGGTGAACCAGGAGGCAACATTTGTTGTCGAAATATTTAAAAATAAAGTCACCCATTCTCGTACTACCACATTTTTTTTAATCTCAAAACTTTTAATTAAATTGATATTTACCAGTCATCTTTATTTTACAATAAGGTCATAATATATATTTAATACATCCATGCACTTTTGGTATGTGATAATTTCCTAAAAAAAAACAATGAAGGTGGAGACACCAACCATACATACGTTTGGCAACAAAAATAGTTCTTTGAAGTACTGTATAAATTATAAATTCTATAATATTGGCCATGGTTTTCAAATGAAATCTAAGTATAATTAAAATTATGTTTGTATACCCTTTTTGTATACATATTACAATATATAATCGGTTTTTTTTTTTTTAATAGTGCCCTTTTCATTGAATTTTAAACAGTTGTCATTCGTTATTGAATGATGTCATCTCCCCCGCACCCTATCCATAAATATTTAATTATTAATATTCCACTTTTATACTTTGTTTGAACCCCAGTAACATTCAACACTTCTCCAGTGTCTAATGTTTGTAATACATTTTTAAATTCAAATAAAATAATGTATACATAATATTATAATATTTTATTTATCATGTCTCTAAAATCCATTTGGGTTGACTACTGTGAAAATGGTTCAATACATGGGTTGAGGCACGTTATTCAGAAAGATGAGAAACCATGGAAGAGGTATCTAGTTATTAATACTGATGTGACTGATTTATTATTAAACTTATATTTTTGAGGGTTTAAAATAATTTAAAATTGTACATACAGATTTATGTGGATACTGTTGTTGGTTGTTGCCAGCACAGCTATAGTGGTTTTGGTTTCAGCATCTTGGGAGAAGTATTCTTACTCTTCAATGGAAGTTGCTGTTGATGACCCTCGTTATCCACTCACCAAGATTGATTTTCCTGCAGTAACTATTTGTCCAATCAGCAAAATCATATATTCAAAGGCTCTCAAATTAGTGCTTAAGTATATACAATTAATTTAGTTTGATTGTTCTGGAAAAATATAAATGATGTTTACCAAATAAATCTTTATAATAGTTTATTTCGGCTGTTAAATGAAAACTGTAGATCAGAATTGGAGAAAAACTATATAACAAAAACCATTTGAATGAGATTGAAGTGGAGTGTAGTAGTTAACCTATTATTTTAGAAAAAATGAGTATATTATAGTTGTATATAAAAATATCTTTGAAAAAGGAAATATTATCAGGATAATTTTAAATATATTTATTGATATTCTCAGAAATATTAGAATTTCATGATGTACAAAGAAAAATAACTATTGAATGATGTTGAAAAAAAACAGCATAATATGTATGTTTGGTACCTATAAACTGAGCTCAACCCAATTTTTTTTTGTGGATGATACTACCTACATGAGTAATTTTAGTGTTAAATTAGAATAGTTTCTTGTGAGCATCAATGCGTCATAAATTATATCAAATTATGAATTGAATATAAGGAAATTGACAATTTGTTTTATTATACATTTAAATTATTTTTGTATTATCATTTATCATATATAAATTATCATGGGAGAATATTTATATCTTAAAATTACAATTTTTTCCTCTTATAATCATTTGAATAATATTAAATTGATTTTTAACATTTTGTTTTAATTTCCATACTGCTACTAGATGATTTACCAAAATACATTCTTTATTTCATAAAACGTTAAGAGTTTATGAAAATTAACTTTAAAAAAATAAATAAATGTTTTATTAAAATTATTTTTTGAATGAAAACATGTATTTTTAATTACGTATTCCAAAGCAGAATATTTCTTGGTGTATATCGATACATAAAAATCATATTTTAGGCGTGTCGTTTATGAGTAATAAGTATTTAATGTTTAGATGAGTGGAGTGGAACATTGGTACCCCTCAAAATGTTGGTCCACTTTGTTTCAATCTACTTGTTCAAAATTTAAAATCTTTTAATCAAAAGAACTTTAAAACATAATATAGATAAAAAATATAATGTTTTCCAAAAATATTACTTAGAAGTTAGAATTATGACTTACAATTATGTGAAACAAATATTCTCAAAAACGTGTTTTCTAAAATAATGAGATTCTTATAGTAAATTAATCACCCCTTACATGCCATTTGCAAGGCTGGGCATTAACGAGTTAAAAAGTTAATTTTATTTTAACTTTTTAAAACTAGTTACTTTTGGCTTTTCATTAACTTAACTGTTAACTTACTAAATTTCTTTTTTAATTAATGTAAAATTGACGAATTCATTTTTCATTTTAAGAAGTAAGTTAAATTAATTTATTGTTTTTAATTTTATTATATTTCATTATTTTAGTCTATTTTGTTTTCATGTCAAAAAATATTTACCGTGAATTTAAAGTTAAAAATGTATAACATTCGAATCTAACTTATATGGAAATACTGTATGAAGTATAAGCACTGTAATCTATAATTTAGTTTTGGGTTAGAAAAAAATGAAGTACGCTAGCGTTGTATAAACAAATTAACTTTTTTTTAACTTCATAAATAGTTAACAAAAAGTGTGTAATAACTTTTAACTTTTTGTTATTAATCCATATTACCTTAACTTAACTGAGTTTAAAAAATCATTAACTTGCCTACCCTTGGCCATTAAGCCATTTGTATGCTTCTGAATTACCATGGATACCAATATCAGTACATTATATATTATTTATATTATTTTATATCTACTTGAATAAACATTAGTACACCACCACTGTAAATAACTCAATGTTACAAAAGAATTTTGTAACTAGATAATTTTTTGATAACACTTGTATAGGCGTGTTATTTTTAATTTATTATTATGTAAACATAAATAAGTAGGCACGTGGTACCATTGATTAAATATATTTATTGCATACCTATACCTACCAAATTTAACATTCTTATTATTATGTATTGGTTAGGTACCTACATTTATATAACAATATTAAATATTAAATTAAATTTTAATATGTGTAGGATTATAGTATTATTGAAATACATAGGTAATAATATCCATAGGCGCAATTTCAGATTTTAACTTGGAGGGGCATAACATATTAAAATGAAACAGAACCATGGGGGCTATGCCCCCCCCCATTCCCTCAATTCAAATACCACAATCATATTTTTCTCACCCACTTTCCTACATTTAATATATTATAATGCAGCTGTTAATAAAACTAAAAATATTTGTACCTATTAAAACAAATAACAACATTTAGGTAGGTATTCATATGTTATATAATCTAACAATCATGTTGGTACACGGGCTCGTTTCCATGTTTTCATGTTCAAATTTCAGAAAAAAAATTCTTCAAACAATATCTACTGTATTAGGTATGTGGGTTAGATAATTAATGAAGGATGTAATACTTCAATTTAAATACAAATCATGGAGGGGCTATGATAATAAGCTGATGTCTTATATTATAGGTAGGTATAATGACTGTAGCTGTATGTTTCTAAAGACATGTTTAGAAGTTATCATAGGCGCCCATAGGTAAAATTTTAGGTAGGGTCAAAATAAAAAGTTCTCAAATGTAATATAAGAAAGATTTAATGTTATTTTCACATACCTATAAATGTAAATATGCTGTTATTTTAATAAGTAGGTAAATATGGAAAAGTAAAATAAAAAATCAAGTATTACAATCAAGCAATTAAAACTATTAATTAGCCTTTAACATTTTTGGAACAAATAAACAACACCAAATTATTGCTCTGAAATAAATTATGCTACTTAACATTTCAAAATTATGAACTAAGTAGATATCTATATAATATATAAACAAAGGTTTAGTGAGAATTTTAAACCAGATTTTCGCATGACCCTAATCTATTCTCATGGAGTGATTTTCCTATACCTTTTAACTTTTACAAATTACATAATAAAAAACCTAGACTAACTATTTTAGTTATTTTGTTGTGAGTGTATAATATTATTCGTGTGTACTTGAAACTTCTAAAGTACACAATTATATATCTATGATAGTATCGGGGTTTGTTGTTGATGTATAATGCGTTATAAGTACCTAATGGATATTGTGATATGATTAATTTGGAATTTATTATAGGTCAATTTTATTGTTAATACCATAGATATGTATATAATATGTCTTAAACCTAGACTGACATACTGTCTCCGCTCAGAATCATTTTTCTGATGATATTATTATATCATTGAATTCAAATTTAATACTATCCATTATACAGTTACCCACTTGTAACCTACTGTACAGCAGAGCACCTTTTTTTAATTTCAATCTGACAAAACTAATACACAACCTAGTAAAAGTTTCGATTTTAATAGAAATAGCAATAGCTGTGTCTTATCGTTTACTAAACAGTGAAACAACTGGTTACCTATTTTTAAGTATTTTAATTATCATGAAGTGAACCTAAAATTACAAAATGGCACGAATAGCCTTGGCGCTGGCGCCCTGGTCTATGATTTTATCTTACAGTTATTAATGTAATTTACAATAATAATATTTATGCATTTTTTAATTTTAATTTTTAAATACCTATATATTATAAGTATCCACTTTCCGGGGCAAATTTTTAATTTTTAATGTAACCTAATTATTATGCTTCAAACTTATAAATTGTTGTATTTTCTAAATATAAAAATATGAATCCATGTTTTAAATTGTAAATCAAGCATGCGGTGAATTTTTCCCTGTGGAACATTATGTAAAAGTCAAATTCGAAGATAGTTATTGGAGTATAAAAATGTGAAAGATGTATGTAACCTATTAGATTATTAGTTTACAATTTTATCTTCAATACTACCTTTAATACTGTTTGTTTTATCCTGGATATTTTATAAACATTATTTGTATTAAAACTATTACCCAGGTTAAGTAAACATGAATGTGATATGTGACCAAATTTAGTATTAAGACTTAATCAGTAAGTTTAGTAGATGTAGGAAAAGTAAAACTAGGTGTAGATAACAATAATGTAGTAGATATTAAAATTAATATATAAAGAATATGAATAGGTCAGAAAAATGATAATGTTGAAAACTAGACAACGGTGTTTAATTTAAGTGCTTTTTATATTATTTGTTTGTTTTTTTTTTATGTACGAATGAAAGTGATCGGTGTACCCAACATGCTTAAGTAAAAACATTTTTTTTAAATCTCAAAGGAACAATACAATGTAAACTAATGTAGCAACACCTATCAATGTATAAACACATTTTTAAGAAGAACTAAGCAACTTAACATGTAATAGATTCTTGGGAGTAACATAATATTTATTAACACTAATAATGTATAACTGAAAATTGATACTAAACTCAAGGAATTTTAAAACATTATATTATCATATATTTAATTAAAACTTACATAATCAAATTATAAATGCTTGTTATTAACTATTTTCCTGGTAGTTATTAAAAAATAAACAGATGGAATTACTTAACTATTGAATTAAACCTAATCAGTTGAATACACAATGTAATAGATATTAATAAATTCTCTGGTTGACAATATATGAATATACAACACAAGTTATAGTTAATAAAAACAAATTTTAAAACTTAAATTTAATTAATAAAAATATAGACCTTAATTATTGTTTCTAATATATGAAATACGTCATATTTAAATACATTCAATAAATATATAGTAAAAACTTAACTTAATTGAATAAGTTGTTCAACAATATCTTGCTGGAAGTAACATTTTATTTTAAATTATAAAATTAACAAATAAAAATTACTTGATTATTAAATTAAACCTAATCAGTTAAATACACAATGTAATAAGAATTTCAATAAATTCTCTGATTGACAATATATGAATATACAACACAAGTTATAGTTAATAAAAAAAAAAAATCTTAAAACTTACATTTAATTAATAAAAATATATACCTTAAATAATAGTTTAAAACAAAATAGAAAAACATGAATGTGAGATTCAGGTTATACACAGTGAATTGTCCAAAGAAAAATGCCACCTGTCGCCAAGGAATCGAACTCGTGTCGGCTGTGTCGCAACCGACACCTTAATCCGCTCGGCCACTCCGTCCCCCTAAAGGTTGTGATTTATTATAAAGAGTTTGATGCATTTTTAATGCACTTTTGAAAGTAAACACTTTTTTACATTTAATACAGTCATATTGGTATTTTATTTTATTGGCACTATTTAACCTTGTTATATCTGAATGTGAATCATCCAATAAAGATATCTTAAATTTTTTATTTCTTAAGCTTGTTAAATCTGAGGTTCCACGTTTCTAGAATTAATAGGACCCAATGAATTAGATTCAGTTTCAAAACGATGAAACTGAACTGTTGACACATTTAATCTATTTCCTGTTCATGATAGATCATATGGTTTGTCCAAAGAACTACAGAGGTGAATGTTTTATCACATACAATACATTCATGCATATTGCACTCCCTGTGATCACTCATATGTAATGCAAATGCATGTATATTTGTAGATAAATAATTTTCACAAATTTTACATAAAAAAATAGCATTGTTTTGTGATGTCTGATCATAATCATCACTGCGAAATCCATTTGTAATATTATTCAATTTTTTCATACAGAAATAAGGTGTTTCTTTGTTTGCCAAAGTTGATTCATTGCTATTCACTGAATCCACTTGATTTGATATTTCCTGTTCATGATAGATCATATGGTTTGTCCAAAGAACTACAGATTTGAATGTTTTATCACATACAATACATTCATGCATATTGCACTCCCTGTGATCACTCATATGTAATGCAAATACATGTATATTTATAGATAAATAAGTTTTACAAATTTTACATATAAAAATATCATTGTTTTGTGATGTCTGATCATAATCATCATTGCAAAATCTATTTTTAATATTATGCAATTTTCTAATACAAAAATAAGGTGTTTCTCTAACTGTAGATAGAATATTATTATTAGCTATATTAATAGGGTTTTGTTCTGCCATTAAATCATGAGGTTTGTTTGTCAAAGTTGATTCATTGCTATTTGCTGAATCCACTAGATCCGAACTGTTCCTTTCTTTGACATTTGTACACAAGTTTTTTTCTTGCTTTATATTTGGGAAATTGAAATTGTTTGCCATTGAGATTTGTGAAGCTGTCGGTACAACTGATTGCTGTCTCAATACACTTGATTGCTGTATGTTTATTTGTTGTTGAAAATGGTCTCCGTTCACGGAATTGTGATGTTTTTGAATGTGTTTATTCAAACCAATTTTTAACTTAAACTTTTTTTCACAAAATGTACATTTATTAGTTTTACAATTTATTTGTCTTTTGTGTTCGGCCAAGTGATTTTTTAAAAGATGATTTAATTCAAAGCTTTTTTCACAAATATTACAATGAAATATTTTATCACTCCTATTTTCATGATTCAAGTAAATATTATCTTCGACATCCTGTGAAAAAAATTGATTTATCAATACAATATTTAATGTTAATGAATTTAATGTATTCTTGTTGTATGCTGTCTATCACATGTACGTACCCCATTTATAACACATAGTGTTAAATGCGATCTACTACCAAATATGCATATCTATTACTCTATTACAAATTTTTTAGATTCACACGTGAGCAGTCTCGTTAGCTGGCGTCGGAATGTCTAAAAATGCTAGCAAAGATACTTTTGATTGTTTTTTTAGAGTTTTTAACAGTGGTGTATTATAACTGGGTTTATATGGATAGGTAATCAGTCAAAAAATCCGTTTTGAAGAAGTTGGACAAAATATACGGACTTATTTTTTTTACTATTAGAAAATAAGTAAGAGCACGTTTATATTGTCAGACAAAAAGTCCAAAAATACAAAATATTCTACGAAATGTATTATATTAATAACTAACTGATCTTGTGCACATCATTGCCCTTTAAAATACCAACTCCAAATGATTCAACAGTTCTTCATTTAATACCTGGCTTAGTGATGTTCAAAAATTCCCATGGATTTACCCCATCATAATCTCCATTAAAGATTTGTAACACAGTCATAACAGTGATTTGTAGTCACGCTCATTTTGATTGTTATGAGTTATGACTAAATATAAAATACAGGTCTAAAATAATGATATTAAATGATAATAACTATTTTATTTTTTGTAGCCGATAGCAACCATATAATAAACAAAAATATATTATTAAATATAAATCTATAAAAAATTCTCATAGTTGCGATAAAAAAAATTAGGGCCACTTATCGAAATTAAATATAGCCTATTGATCTAGTTAGTGTAGCTTTCTGATGGTAAGTAGTTCCAGAGATTACCCGGAACAAACAATTTGTCTTCTTTATATATCAGTAAAGATTAATAATATAATATATCATATAATTGATATTCATTTAAAAATGTAATTAATTTAATGCAATATTAATATATTATATTTGATAATTGTTCTTTATACTAGTTATTTAAAATAATTATCATTATAATAATTATTATTATTGTAGAGTGATCAATGTTCGTATTGACTATTTTTTTTTTTTAATTTTTATAATATTTATAAACTGTAGGTACAATATAATATAATATAAATATTTAAAAAGAAAATCAATTATGCACATTTTTTAAACGAATATTAATTATATGTACATGAAATATATTCCTATATAATATACTATATTATATAACTATAAATGGAAATGTTATAGAATGTATTTTGGACTTTTTGTACAATTTTTTTCAAAATGCACTTTTTGTTCAAGTACTTTTTGTGGGATCCATAATATAGTGTATACCCATTTACCATTTAGTGAATTGGGGTAAACCCTGTAAAAATAGTAGATATACTTTAATATTAAATATTAATAAGCAATCTATATTCTATGTTATTATTTATTGTTATATAACATTTCATAATTATCTTTAAGTTAGAACCGTATAATAAAGAATTTGGATTGGTTATTACCATATTTAAGTACATAGCGTATGGCTGTATTAATCATCGTTCATGATTGTGATTATTAAATTTTTTTTTAAATAAAAGGTTTGCGTTATATCACAGATTAATAAGAATTGCCAAAAGAATTTTCAAGTGAAATATTATAAAAAAATTAATCTGATTTGTGAAAATAAAAACGTAGGTGGAAAACAAAAAATATGTTTTTGTTCAAGTTTGAGAATTTGTAAATGTATTTCATAAGAGCCTTGCAAAAAAGTATTTCAGGACTGCTTTTCGAAGGGTTGGATTTCAATTGTTTTGAACTTGTAAAATCACAATATTCATTGCATATTTGTATCACTGCATTAAGTTCATAAACGAGAGTAGGTATACCAAATAGTATTTTTATGAGAACACCACGGGTTGTTAAGATATATTCAAGTGAATAAGACAATAAAATGTTTCTAATAATTTATGTATACATATTAAATTAGTTAAAATTTATCAATATATATTGTATAATATGTATGATATTTTAAATAAAATGAAACGAAAGCAAGCGATAAACAGTATGCAACAAAAATAACGTATTTAAAAAGGGTTTTACCTGATATTCCAAGGGTAACTCCATATTACTTTGGTTGTCATAATCTTTGGTAATTTCAATTCTACTTTTCCACATATCAGTTTCAAGCTTAATAACTTTCTCATCATTTTCAGAAACCACAAAAAAATGGTTATTTTTAACTGTATGGCATGTTTGATTTTCCATAGTGTTTTCAACATATATTTCACTATACAATTAAAAATGTAATTAATAATTTAAAAATAGAATAAAATAAAATATATTAAAAATTTAAGCACCTATATCATATTTGCGCTCATAATAAACTGAATGCTATCCTCAGGTTTGGGCAAGCTACTCAATTTATTTTAACTGGTTACAAGTTACAAGTCACTCTAAAAATACTTAGATACTTTTATGTTGTATAACTAGATACAAGTTACAGTTATGCAACTAAGTTACATTTTAAGTTAAAAGTTTCATTTTTAAATGTACGAAGAATTATTGACCGGCATAGTCTATAGAGCTAGGTAAAATAACGTTATGGTCGTTATATTAAAATCTTCTGTAATATGTTGATTATACAAATGAAATATGGATTTAAAGGACCAAAAAGGATAAAACACAAGAATTCATTGGAAATATTTGTACATGATTAAATAAAAATAACAGAAGTTACAATTTTGCGACAAAAATTCTCTATCAATTATTCAACTCCTATATCATGACCAAAAACTCAAGAAAACTATGTATAATAAAACTGAATAAGTTAAAATACGAAAAATCTTGATATTATAACCAATGACGGTTATGGCTATGATAGTAAGGTCAACTTACTATGTTCTCACTCTGTAATGGGTCGATGGACAAGTTGATCGCGATCACAAACACCGCAAACCCGCGTAATGCTGCACACCAGAAACTCAATGGATCACACACATCCTTGTGCCGGTGTCACTTGCTGAAACATCAAAAGCCTCAGGGCGAAGTGCGTTGACTAAATACAAATTCAAGGAATCTGAAGCCTAGATTTAGGACAGAGGAGAGATCAGCGGACCGATGTTTTGGACGTTTTGATATTGAGCCAATAACCATGCGGAAACGTGCGGCCGTGTTCCATTACCTCTCTGTTATCAATTAAAACATTATCATCCATGAAAACAAGAATAAAGACCAATCGCGGCCTCCCACATCATCACATGAACAAAACGTACCGAAAAGAGTAGCACGATTAATCGGCCCCACAGACTGCGCTGCGTACGGTAGGATTGCTCCTTTAACTAGGGCTCTTCAAGAACAGGTAAAGACAGCCGCCATTTTCTTTCCAAATGGAATTAATACAGAATTAATACAAATTATACAATTATTTATCAAAACAAGTACTTCTATGAAAAATCGTTAATGATCGTTCAAGTATATATTTTTCTACCTTTATACATTAATTACCAAAATTCAATTTCACAAAACAAATTTAACAAATACTATTATCATTTATCAGCTATGGAAAAAAAATGGCCGCTATCTTTATCAGTGTCTATTAGAGCCTTACTTTAAACAGTCTAGTATGTATAAGAACTATTCATAATTTTTGCGTTTTTTTTAGAAATGTAATCCAAATGAGCCTGTTTGAAAAACAAATTTGAAATTTTTTAGTTAGAATTTTTTTTTTGAACCATTCTATCATGCTACGTGCAGAAGCGGTGGACGGGTCCCAGAGGATGGTACCATACTCAAGGATGGATGGACTAAGGAACAGAAAAGAGTTTTTAGTGGTGTGAGCAAGTGAAAGTCTGTAGAGACACCGTTTATGAAAACTAGCAGTTTTAGGCTAGGTTCACATGAAGAGCGTTAAACGCGCGTTGTCATTCATCCTGTGTAAATTTTCTAAACGCGCGTTTGGCTAACGCGCGTTTAACAGCTCTCATGTGAACTAGGCCTAAGAGCATTACAACAGATTATCTGAATGTGCATATTAGCGCACAGGTTCCGTGTAAGAGTAAATCCTAAATCCTTTACATCAGAGGTTCCCAAACTGTGGGTCGTGACCTATAAGTATGAGTATTCTCATCCGCCATTTTGGTTCCAGGCGCGCCCGGCGGTCGAGTTGTCGGGCGCGGACCGGTGGTCTGACGGTCCACGGTCGAACTGGAACTAAAATGGCGGATGAGAATACCTACATCTATAATAGTGCTCTACTTTTGGGGGGTCGCGCTATTTTTTTAAATAATACAAAAATATAATCATCTATTACTTTTCGTTGATGTTCAAAGTTCAAATTCAGTTTTATCGTCAATCCTTATCTGTGAGTGTGACAACTACGAGTTTGTGGGACGAGGTGGCCGAGCGGTCAACGCGTCGGCTGCGGCGCTGCCGGTTCGGGTTCGATCCTCGACCACTGGGTGGCATTTTCTCCGGCAAGTCACGGTGTCCGGAAAACAAGTGCCGCCATCCCCCACTCCGGAGCATGGCAGAAACCTACGGGTGCCCCATTCGAAATTCTGCCAAAACACAAACACTCCCTTGTAAACCCCCACCAACAAAAAAACCCTAACAACACCACCTTACAACGTACTAACAGCTAATCTCCATAGATGCCGGGCTTAAGGATCAATAAAAAAAAAAAAATTACGAGTTTACCAGCGGCCGTGTCAAATCGACACAATCAGATTAATAAAGAATAGTTATTGAAAAATATAAAGATTTACCTATCTGAAACAAATTAGTAGATACGTGAATGTCGCATGACGTTCAAAACTTTTGATTATTTTCAGTAACACGCGGCAAATCGAATAAGATACACGTACGCAGTTTTATATTAGATAGTACTTTTTGTTTTAAATAAATTCATTTTTTTGTACTTTTGTACAACTATGGACAATTGGTTAAACAAAAAGTCAATGAGTCAAAGTCAAGAAGAAATGGAGACAATATCTGTGTCAATAGTTAAAAAAAGAAAATTAAATTACGATGAGCCTTCAACAAGTTCTTCGGAATTAAAATAAAAAAAAACTTGCAGAAAATATTGCCCGGAATATTTGCAAATCGGATTTATGTGGAACAGAGACGAAGAAAATCCACGACCACAATGTGTTATTTGTGGATTTATACTTGCAAATGAGAGTATGCGACCAAACAAACTACATCAACATATCGATACGAACCATCCAGAAATGAAAGATAAACCACTCAATTTTTATAAAAAAAAACTAGAATCTCTAAAAACATCAAAAAAAAATATTTTTAATTTTACTGCAACTAACCAAAAAGCTACGTACGCTTCATATAAAATATATGTTTACGAATTGCTCAAACTGGTAAGCCTCACACAATTGGTGAGTCTTTAATTTTACCAGCAATCAATGACGCAGTCGGAATCTTGTTTGATCAAAAATGTTTAAAAGAAGTTGAAAAGTTATCGCTTTCAAATAATACAGTGTCGCGAAATAAAAATAGGAAACAATTCCATCCTTCACATTAAAATTATATACTTATTAAATTACTAATAATATATTATGCTTATCATACTTTTTTTTTAGTAAAATTATATACTTATTAAATTACTAATTTATTATACTTATTATACTTTTTTTTCGAAATTACATAAAATTTAATAAAATAGTTTAATTTTCTGTTGTATGGAAAAAAAAAAAAAAAAGGTCATTCATTGATATTATGGGTCGCCATATTTTAAAAAATTTTCAAAATGGGTCGTACAATAAAAAGTTTGGGAACCTCTGCTATAGGCTAACATAAAGTCTCCACTAAGAATCTAAAATGTAGATCTATAAAATACTAGATAAAAATATACAATTTGTTATCTAAGATGATCATATATACTATATGCATAAACTATAAACTGTAAAGGTACAAGTTAATAAGCTGTAAAAAATAAACGAATTACATGTGAAAACGACCGTCTTAGTTAGGTATTATAAATTATAATACCAGACGAGCCCCAGTCCCCTGCCCCTAGCCCGTATTTCTAAAAAATTGTAGGTATACTTTTAAAAACCAAATAATATTACAAAAAAGATGGACAAGTGGGTATCGCTCTGCTGTACAGTAGTTGTAAAGGATGTGTTATATTTGAATACAATGATTGTATACGAAAAACATTTCTGAGCGGTTAGCGTAGTCCTTATAATATTATTATTTTTTATTCGTTCCTATGATGATACACTAGAAATTAAAATCCCATTTTTAGAGGATTTTCGTAATTAATCGGTAGTTTTTCTCGACGCTTTTTAAAAATAATTGGAATTTTCAATTTTGACCTCCTAAAAGTACCAACTAGACTCACTTTTCTATCACAAAAGATGCTGATCTCAAAAATCGAAGCATGCTTAAGTTACTATACAAAATGTTGCTGACAGACAGAAAAAAAACACACATTGTAAAACCAATACCAAAATCTTTCGCTCCCCTCATAATCTAAAATAGATTAAATAAATAATTGATAAATCTGTACATATAAAATCCAAATACCACTTAGTCACTGATCGCTGTAACTCAAACTATGCAACGTACGAACTTGAAATTTGGAATAGAGGTTCTTCTCATATTTTCACCGTGCAATAAGAAAGGATTTGCTGAAATTCGCATTTTGAATAGGTGCTCAAACAGGGACATTAAGGTTCAAGATGGAAATTGGAAATTGGAAATTTTATTTTTATTTATTAATAGTTGCCATTGGTTACAGTCTTCAGTGGAAATTAGTATTTATTTTTTTTATTGGTTGCCATTGGTTATTCTGGCAGATCCGGTTTTTTGTACAAGCTTGGATCAAATCGAACTATTGAACATTGCCTACCAGGGTGGCCTAGTTGCACTTACAGCAGCAAGTTACACCCAAAAGGAGTTGAACAATCATAATTTTTTTAAGAGTTGCGATTTTTTACGGGCAACAAAGTGTACGGGTTCAGCTAGTAAAATTATAATTTTATCGACTATTATATGCACGTACAAGTATTAGTTTAACCCTTAACTATTAAGTATAAATACATTGTAATAATATAAAATTTACTATATAGTATGATCATGATGGACATGATTCATGATATTATGTTTAATTTAGTTTAAACATTAATTGCTCAGCACATCATTTTGTCCGGACTTGATATTTAGGTAGGTACTAAGACTATTCTAGCTCTTACCTACATAAATAAATAATTACGAAATAATAACATGGAGTAAATACCCAATTGTTTTCTCGTGTATTACGAAATAATTATGTAGGTGCCTATACCTACCAAATTCCAATAAAGTGGGATCTTGATTAAAATTACCTACTAATGTCTAATGTGGTTTCTGTATTAGGTGTTTTATTATTTTATTTTATCATTTTAAGTTGGTACATTATATTATAGTTACCTACCTACGACCTACCTATTTTTTTTTTGTTTTCAGTAAACATTCCAACGATTCTGACTTGAGAACTAAGTGGACGAATTCGTTGATAGCACTTGCATGGATGCAATTCCCACATAACACGAATCTATATTATATTGTTCAGAATACGCCTACGGTCAAAATACCCCTGGACGATATATCTGATCTCATGTTAAAAGTAAGTACTGCAGTGTTGTAAAGTAGGTAAATATTAAGAAAGAATTTTTAGAATAATACGCCGTACAAAATAGGTAGATACTAAAAATAAAAAACCTGTCCTAATAATACCCGAAACAAAAGAATGGGGTAAGTGGGCAACGTTCTGCTAGGTACCCCGTACCCATACACTAGACGTCTAGAGAGGCGATGAAATGGATGTGTTAAATTTGAATTCAATAAACATTGTATACGAAAAACGATTCTAAGCTAAGATTTTGGTCTGTCAGCCTATTGTATAGATAACTAAATACATATTATGATAATATAATTATTGTGATTAAAGTAGTTTATTTTACTATTATATAGTATAATACAGTAGGTAAAATTAATTTTTACCAAATAACTTGCATTTGAAAATGTCATTGTGTGTATACAATATAATAATATAATTTTAAAGCTTCAAGTATGTAAGTGTTTGTTGTAGTTTTTAAATTACAACAAAATAACTAAAATTGGTATTCATCTTGCAGGTTTTAATACTATGTAATTTCGAAATTAAAATGTCTGAAAAAAACTGTGTTTATATTGACGATTTTGTGTTATACAATATAGGTAGGTACATGTTATCATATGATAAAAGTAGAGCCAAATACCTAATATAGGTTGTCGACTGCCAAAAAAAAAAAAATTCAATATCTTATATTTAAATTATATATACTACTACCACAGTACCACCCAAAACCCATTAAATAAGAAGAAAGGCTATTTAAAGATTCGAGATAAATTCCAATCCAACTAGTGGTGGTCACTGGTCAGTGTATTGTACAGTGTTCGGAACGTTCACTAAAAATATGAACTCGTTCATGTTCAAGTTCAGCGCTTAAAAATATGAATTCGTCCACGTTCACGTTCAGTGCTTAAAAAAGAAACTAGTTTGTGTTCA
This sequence comes from Macrosiphum euphorbiae, assembly GCA_949089665.1. NCBI lineage: Eukaryota > Metazoa > Arthropoda > Insecta > Hemiptera > Aphididae > Macrosiphum > Macrosiphum euphorbiae. Next base: position 43,024,764 of record CARXXK010000002.1, on the reverse strand, counting down.
AATTAATATTTTTTTCTTTTTCAAACGAACAAGTTCACGTTCACGTTCTTTGAAAATATGAATGCGTTCATTTCTCATTAATTTAATTTATTTTTTTATTTTTATGTTTCGTTTAAATAAGAATACAAAATCGTGGAAATCATAATATTATAGTTGTTTTATTACCAGACGTGCTCACTGAAATTCCATGTATTTTATTTTTGTGATTTGTAATATATTTATATATCATAATAGTATTACCAATCAATATATTTTATTACATAATAAATACATTTGAACGTCTTAAAAATTGTTCAAATTCATTAAATATATAAGCATCGTTCACATTTGTCGTTTACACATACACTCTATTTGAAAATGACGTTCACGGATCGTACACTAAATATGAACGTGAAAGTTTGAACGAGAGTTCATGAACGACGTTCTTTCCAAACACTGGTCTCATATTCCATGGTATAATATGAAAGTGCGGAGCCGACCGCGACGGGGATTTTTACAGTAATTATAAATTATTCTGTTATATTCTTGTATTTTGAAGAAACCTTATTTATAAATTATCAAAAGTTAGAACCATTTTAAAATAATATTTTAGACCCACAATTTAAAATAGTACATTCCGAAATATTAGTAATTGGTATTTGGAGTAGACCACGATAATGAAAAAAAGTATTTAGTATTCTAGAATAAAAATACAAATAAAAGTATGAAATACAAAAAAAAAAATATTTAAATACATACAACTATTCGAATACTTTACAAGACTGGTTGTATATATAGTTAAAATGTGGGATCATCACAAACCGCAATAAGTGAAACTACAATACAAACATTGAGGAAATTCTAAAGTGAAAAACGTTTTGCCGTACGAATGCCAACGTTTACGAAATTCGTAAACGATTGGTGTGGTATGTAAATTCACAGTGGTATAGGTATATTTCAAGACATAACTTAGGTACCTATAGGTAACAGTTCAAATTTTAAATAAAATCAATATAGGTACTTTTGATTAATAAACTTAAGTCAAAATCATAGAATAAAGTAAGTAAAGTTAGGTATATAATAAATAACTACTTGGGCCGTGAGGGGAAAGCGTAAAAGTATTAACAATAACTTAACCACGGTAGGTATTGTAACGAACATGTCAGTATTGAATATTGGTGATCAGAACTGATCAGACAAAACGCTGGATTCCTCGCGTTTTGCACAAATCTCTGGAATTTAAAGCATCTTTTAGGGGGAAAGGTCCTCGGCCCAACTCGGCATTTGGAGAAGCCGACTCCGATGTGTTTGATCTGGACCCCTATCATCGCCGTAGCAATCTGTCTGCAGTCCGGGACGGGCCAGATCCTGATGTCGGAAACTATTTCCACGGCTTCGTACTGGTTGTTTTCGGGGAGATCACAGCATACTGTGAAGACGACTTGCATAATCTCACCGTCCTCTACGGAGGCGCCTAGATCTAGGATCTCGACGTTCGCCGAGACGTCTAACGGCGGCCAAAACCCCAGGGGTGGAGACTTCCTTGGCAATTCCGGGTGCTCTTCGTGGTGACGCGGCACCCTATGTCGTTCGTCGTATAGTATTTGTCGCGCATTGCTTCAACCATGTCCTTGTACGACTTGCCTGGACCGGGCTCGACCAGGACGACCGGCGGTCTTTTCGTATACCCCTTCTGGAGCAAGTGAATACCTACTTATATAAATATTTAAATTTGATTGGATTTATATAAAAAAAAATGTTACGTATTTTGTTTTTAAATATCGTGTAGCGAAGAATACGTAAACGAAAGTAGAGGGGCGCACAGTGCTTCCCGTGATCTGTATTATATTATAATATTATATTCTGTGGCTCTGGCAAGGAGGTAGGCTAATGGCTCCTGTAGTTCGCAGTTACTTCTACGTGTAATCAGATGTAGGGTAATTACAGCATTTTTAGGTACTGTCAAATGTGACAGAGTATGTTATACGGAAACAACGTTGCTACCGCACATCAAAAAATATATTAATATAATATTGTGAGTTTGTATTTTATCGATCAATAAATTAAAGTTTAAACCATTTACACCACTACCATTCCCGTATTTACTTCTGGCGTGCGTACCGATACACATGGGTTACACTTTGATTTTATGGTTTATTTTAATTTTGGTTTTAGATGACTTTTTGTAGCTACTAAATGTCTAAATTCCAGTTACGCTGTCGATCTCTGCCCCTACAGATTATTTTACATTTAGGTTTTCTAGGACTCTAGCCCCTAAACATTTTCAATACCTACTATTTATGCCCATGCTGACAGTTCGTCTTTGCTCAGAATCATTTTTGGTATACACTGATTTTATATCATTGAATTCAAACTTAACACATCCGTAACAGTGACCCCCTAGGCATCTACTGACTACTGTACAGTAGAGCGGTACCCTTTGGCTCACCTTTCTTTTAATATTTTTTTACGAACTTAAGTTTTAAAGGAATAATATTATAATAAAATGTATAATGATAATGGTAAATGCATCAATAATAATAATATTTAAAATCATTTTTTTCTTTTACTTCTTTTTATCGTTCAACATTGAATAGGCAGGTAAAAAATTAATATATTTTAAAAATAATATCTGGGTACTTATATCATGTCCTTTGCATATGCATGTGGACTATAAGGGTCTCAAAAATACGGTAACATTTTGTACAGGTTCAGAAAAAATGACTATAAGGTACTATTTTACTCTTTTATGATCATCTACCATTTTAACCTACGATTTCAAAACTATCCCAGATTCATTGAGGGGAGCTGAAGCCTCTTCATACAATTTGCTAATTAGTGACCTATTGAAGCTTCTTCTCCCTACCTCGACCCACAGTCACTACAAATAGATAGTAGATATTGAAGGCGTAAACAATCATTTTCACTGTATCTTTGTTAGATTTTTTTATGTTTTGATGTGTTTGTTCTAACACATTGCAAACAATTTATAATATATAGCTGTCACCATCCATAGAAGACATATTCATAAAATGCTTTTGGAGAGGCGTATCGTACAAATGCAGGGATATCCTGCGGTTTCAACGTACCGAAGAAGGGTTTTGTTATTCATTTAACAGCCAAACGGCCGAGAGGAGTACAAAGTAGGTATCACTAACTAACGTAATAACTTATACAGACTACAAGTTACAACTTAATGCATGGCTATTTTAAACTATAGATAAATGTATATCTCTAATGTTCATCAACTCTGCAAAAGAGCATCGTCACATCAATTTATTATGAGAATAATAATATTATAATATAGTTCAGTGTAGAATATTATACTCTCATAGAGGAAAGAAAGGTTGCCTATCCATGCCAAATCAGGCCTATTAAATATGTAGACGAGTTAGACTTGTGGTTGCCTACCCAGATACTAATAGGTGCTAATCTTGGAACAATTAAATCACCGATTAGTAAAAGTGTTCTTGGACATAGGCGGGACTAGACTTCATCGGCAGGGGCAGCCTAGCTAATAACCGGCGCTACCTTATTAGTGAACTGAAAAAAGCCATATACACCCAAAGCCCAAAGCCCCTTTTTTAAGCTCCCCTCTGAAAATGAAATATTTATATAATTGTAAAAAAATGTAAATTATCTATTTACAATAATAATCTACAGCAACTTCAGAAATATTATTCATCTACAGTCTTGGAGTACACCACCTAGCTACAAATCAAAAGTAATAAAACAATAATATTAATAATACCTAGATGCGTACCGTACCGGCGTTGTCTGTTTCAAGTCTTTAAATTAGGTTTTTCCGATTTCGGAAGTCAGGAAATCAATCTTTGTAAGTAAATGGTAATTATAACGATATCCACAAAAATATCAAATTTAAAAAAATAATAAATGTTGTCGCTCTTCTGATTTAAAACTCGGTTGACCGGCATTTTTCAAAAATTGCTGGGGCAGTCCAGGCATCCTAGGCTGCCACCGTTAGACACGCCAATGTTCTCGGACATCACCGATTATAGTCCTTCAGTTCCACCTAACCTACAATAACGTTATCGTTTTATTATAGTGACGAAAGCAATATTAACCCACCGTTTGTTGGACCAGATGGGATACTCATTCCACTTCGAAACAATGCGGCGGGCAAAGAGACTGGATTAAAATTAATCATGAGCAACATGAGCAGCGAATTTTTCCCTACAGACAATCGAAGGAGAGGCTTTAACGTAAGTAGGTACCTAGGTGTATACTGCTTACTGGCCGAGCACGACTCTTCCGGTCTTTGACGTAGTATACCTTCATGACACAATATTTTTATGTTTATATTTGTTTTTTGTTGTTGTATTAAATAATTAAGACATTAGTTTGAACAATAAATCCCTCTTGACTTACTATAAAATATAAATAAAGCAACTTGGCCAGATGATATCCAATGTACCCACTCATTTGGCTGCAATTTTTTTTTTCAATTGATTTTTAACGTGTATAACAATGAGCAAAGAGATAACTTACAAAAAGTAGTCAAATATTTCAAAATAAATAGTATAAAGAGAGTAAAATAATTTTTTTAAATATGTAAATATCGTGGCTAGGAAATTATAATTTTAATATTGTGTAAATAATGCACTCAAGTCTCAACAGTTATTCGTAATTTTTGAAGCAATATATCGACTTTGTCAATAACTGGGTTTGCGTAAATATTTCCATTTTACCTTAGTTTTTTCTATTAGAAAAAGAGTCTTTCGACACAAAACTAAAATTATAAAAACACAAATAGCTAAATAAATGCATAAATATATCACGTTGTTTTAATGGCTGTTTTAATATATATTTCTCCAAAGTGATTCTGATACTTAATCCTGATCTGCTTTAAAAAAAAACGTACACAGAACTACAGAAGCAATCCTGGGCAAGTTAATGATCATTTTTAATTGAGTTAAGTTAAGTTTGAAAACAGTTGAAAAAGTTTAAAGTTAATAATTAATAGTTTTTAGTAATTTGTCGGTGGTTTTTCCTGTGCAATAAAATAAATATTAAGAAAATCGAAAAATGACCTCTTTAAAGTACCATCTTGATTCAATTTGCTAAAAGATAAGGTAGGTACTATATGTAGAAATCGAAGAACTCCTTCAAGTAGAAATTTTGTATACAGGATATAAAAAATAAACACCATTGTAAAACCACTAGCTTTCTCACTCCGCTCAGAATCTAAAATAAACACCATTGTAAAACCAGTAGCTTCCTCTCTCCACTCAGAATCTAAAAGTAAATGTTTATGCAATATGGATCATTAATAATAATTGTATTATATTTAATATTTAATTATTTATAAGTTAATATTACTTTTATTTGATTAAAAGTAACCCGTTATTTATTAAACTAATATCAATAAAAACCAGTTAAGTTAAAAATTCCAAAAAAATTAAATTTGAAAATATCAGTGTGTAATGTATATTAAATATAATAATTTACTTAATCGAAATTAAATTCAAAAAAGTTAAATTTAACTTAACTTTTAACCTTACTTAAACTTTTTAAAACATTTATGCCCAGGCTTGCATAGAAGTAGGAACATTATGGACAGTATTTTTTCCGAACAGGTGATGATACATCCTAACGATGGCTTTCCGGACGTGGCTACTGCCTACAAGATTCACGCGGTACGCGATCGCATCACACGGATATCGGTTAGCGTTGCCCAGGTGGAGGCGGACGAATCGCTCGACCGTCTTGACATTCGGAACAGCCAGTGTTATTTGTACAGAGCTAAGGCGAAGAACCTTAACTCACTGTTTCACAAGAGCAGCAATGAGGACACGTGTTTCATCAAGTGTAGGATGAGGGCCATCTACCAGGCGTGCAACTGTACCCAGTACTTTTTCAAATTGTACAAAGGTGCGACGAGTCGTTACAATTCTTTAAAGTATAAATCATAAAAATAAATCCATAAACATTATACATACTATGGTAGAGTAAAAAAACTGTCTTAGGTACCAAGTAGGTTTATCGTTTATGACTGATGTGTTAAAATAAAAGTGTAGCAGCCATATGGGGTGGATTTAACGGTTCAGCACTCATTAACTATTTTTTTTAATTCTATAGGTACAAGCTAGTTGAGTCCCAAAAATACAAAATTATATAAAGTACAAAGTCAATAAAAATTGTTACTATCTAAGCATATTAACTAAAAAATGTAACAGTTTAATAAATCATTACATTTTTCAAATCAATGATTTTGAACTAGAAGAATTATAACGCAATTAAGGGGGATGTAGAACAGTTATTACAAATGTGTTGATATTTTTTGTAATATATTACATTTTTATTTTCTAAATTTTCTGCATTGGAATAGTAAATTGTATTTTATTATTTATTAAATCAATGGGTGAAACATATTTTAATTGTTGACAACTAATGTTGAATACAATTATTTTAAAATCTAGCAGTCTGGCATGGCACCCCGAATTCAAAATGTTGAATTAAAAACTTTCTTAGAAAATAATTACTCAATTAGCAACAATATGTAACCACAAATTCAAAACTTGTAAATCAAGTCTTACTCTCGAAATTAATTATTTTTTGTTTTTTGATGCCTGGTAGATCACGGAATTAATTTACGCACCTGTACTTTGTACGATAGAATTATGATGGGTAAAAATAATTAATTACGCTTATTAACTATTAGTAACCTCACCAGAGTATTAATAATCATAATCTTCATTAGTATTGTTAATCAGGTACTTATAAATATCTCTAGGCTAATCATAATGTGACATTTAAACATTTTCTCAGAACAGACTGCAAGGCATTTCCAAAGTACTTAAAATTAACTTGTGTATAATACATAAATTATATGGTAGGTCCGTTACACCAGCAACACCAAAAGAAATATCTAAGATGAAAATATACAATCAATTGTTATTTCATTTGAACGATCTGTAATCCTAATTTCGACATTAGTACAATAGTACCAGTGGCGTCTCTAGGATTTTTGTAAGAAGGGTCTTAATAATTACCTATAAATATTATTTACTGATAGGTACATTTTTTTATATATATTTTTTTAAACATACAAAGCAATTCATATAGTAACGTGTGTTTCAGAGCATATTTTAACATACAAAGTATGTGGCACTAGTGCAGTAGTGCCCCAGAGTGATATTTGAACGCTACCCAGTGGTGGGTGATCGTACCACTGACCAACTCATTGTCATAACGACCGATGCCAATGTCAATTATTAATTACTATGTATACAATATATAAAGAACATAGAACTATTTTAAGCCATCAGCTCTTGTATAGTTTATCCCATATTATATAACAAACAATAATATTTTATTGAATGTAGAGCATGTCACAAGTCGCAATGCTTTGCCGGAATTGTTTATATATTGATATAAAATATGAATAGATTTAGTTGTAGTACGAAAATAACACAAGTAATTTTAACAATGTAATAAATTACTTCGGAAGTCGTCGATCGTCATCGTCTTCATAAATTGAAGGCTGGGTGCGAATAACGTGCTATGCTACCCTATAACCTAACTTAACCATACAGTGTACAGTGTACAGGTACATCATTTTATATTACGTTTATACAATTATTTAGGAGTATTCATATTAGTTCACAGCACGGAAATACTTATAGGTAGGTACTCGTATAATATGATACTCGGACAGTGGAGTACGCGGGATTTTTCAATGGGGGCGGGGAGGGCTTGAAAATTAGTTGCAATTTTGTATTTATTTTGTCCAGTCTAATAATTTCAGACGTTTATTTTTATTTTTTTAAATCTTTGTAACTCTTTCATACAAGTAGTTCATACTTTTATCGAAAAATTACAGATCATTTTAGGAAAATTGGTAGCAAATACAATGTTTTTTCAAAAATCAATTCATTCTGTTAAGACTTATATGAAATGTACGTCTTACTTACTCTAGTTGACAGTTGAAACTTTATAAATATTTTTTTTTTAAGTAATAATAATACGGCAATGGAGGAGCGTACGTAACTGTACTCGGATGTACCTACACCAGTGGCGTAACGTGTGTCTATGTACAACAACTATTTCAGTATCTTATAATAGTATAATATTTTGCGGATTGTTTTCATAGTTCATTGTGATTGCCGATTGAATTTAAGAGGACGTGATACCCGCATGTGTTGTCTCTGTCTTACAAGTGCGTAACATAGCAAATTATACGCAAAGCAGAACACGTGTAGCTCCGTTAGCTTAAAAATTAGAGTAAATTGACCTCTTATAAGATTATTATCTAGACAATCTCATGAGCTTTTTTATTATATTTTAATTTTTAAGAGAGTTATAAGTACTTTAAAATGTACAAACAATTTACAATTTTAAAATACTCATAGCTCGCTTTAAAATTAAAATATAATAAAAAGCTCATGATTTTGTCTAGATAATAATCTTACCTTTAGATTTTATAAGAGGTCAATTTACTCTAATTTTTAAGCTAACGGAGCTTCACGTGTTCTGATTTGAGTATAATTTGGTATGTTATGGCGTTATGCAATTGTAATACGAAGACAACACATGCGGGTATCACGTCCTCTTAATGATTTATCCACAACACCACGTCCGTGCCGCGTTAAATTCGTTAAAACCTCTCTATATTAGTGGTTATAGTACCTACATAACTAACAAACAAACGAGTTATTCAAAATAGGCTATAAATTCAAGAATGTAGGTATATCGCTCTCAATGGGATTAGAACAACACTGTTTGATCCCAAACCTGCATGTTGATAAATTTCTGAAGTCTATAAGGAGAGGAGGAGGAAACTGCCTGACCCAGTTCTATACAAGAATCAAGAAATTATACAAACATTTATACAAACATCAAGGTTTTATTATTGAAAAATCTGTTATGCTGATATGTATCTCGGTAGAGATATACCTATACAAAAGTTGTAGATTTATTTTTCATTAGAGTTCAGTTATTAAACCTATATTAAAATTGTTGAAATAGAAGAGTTTATTTCCCTTCTATGGTCATCTGGTAAACAATTTTATTGAAGTGCTACCCAGTGAAAATTACTGAAAATATGCTCTGGTGTGTTTCGTCGATCATGACGGGCTTTTTATCGTACACTCTGTAATGAAATCTTACTTTATCCGCAAGCACCCGCAAAGCGTTCTTTTTTTATACAATATATACATTATAGTATTGTACATACTATAAATTTGATTTTAACCAGCAATAATATTTATAAAATATGTCTGTTATGATCAATAGATACCTAATGATAATAATATTTTATAATCTATATAATACAAATGAAAAGCTGTTCGTTGGTAAGATGAGCTACCGAGAACAGCTGAACCGATTTACCTAATTTGTTCTTTAAATGTTTGTAATATTTTGAATGAAGTTTTTACGGAAAGAAAGATTGGAAAAGTTTCACGGAAAATTAGAAAATTTGGGAAAAACTGAAAGGTCTTTTTCTAGGGGATATTTGTATATAGGTATAAATGGTTGCCGTTGGCTACATATTATAATATGTAAGTAGTAGAAAATTAGTATTTTTTTTTTCAATATAAAATATAAATGGTTGCCTCAGGTTACATAATCTATATAATATATAAAAATGGAGCTTGAAAAATGTATGTTACCTTATCAATCGAGAACAGCTGGTCCGATTTGGCTCAAATCCCCCAAAACCCCCCTTGGATACGTCAATGATTTGTACACGCCCCTAAACTTGGGAATATCAGTTTTCTCATATTGGTGATCGTTTTTAGATACGATTCAAACAATTAGAAGTATTATTGTACTTGTATATAGTCACTCCAAATTAAACAGCCAACATAATATAAACTAAAAACGTATTAAAATAAAACAAACAAAAATTATTGCACACATGTCAATGTCCCGATTGTAGATTACGACCGTCGTCTGTCATACACTTTCCTACAGACGCACCAGTAGAAGAGAGATACGATCTATTTCACTTATTTTATCACAATAATCTAAAACATACCTAGTATAAAACGTATTGGAGATGGATGATTATACAAACAGAGTGTTTTTAAAAATATTATTCAATAGTTAGGTGCATATATTATATAAATTAGTTTTTAATATTTATGTGTTTGTTGTTTTATAGGTCTCGGAACCCATTGTGGAATTGAACACATACCTTGTTTGATTGAGAACGATAGTAAGGGCATAATTGTTATGATATTACCAACTATTATTAATATAACTATGTTGTATTGACTTAACCATGTCAAGACCCAATTTATTTTGATCAAATGATTAAAACCTTAATTCTAAAGCTACCTACGTCCATATACATAAATTATAATATTTAATTTTAATGTGATATGGAACAGGCATATTAACAAGTCAATCCACTTTTGCATGTAATATAATATAATAATAAATAATAATAATAAATAATACATTGGCAATGTAAATACCTACTGGCTACTGGAAACTCGTAAATTAAAATATACATTTTATTTGTGCATTTAAAAATATAAAATATAGTTATACTTAAATTTATTGCTCAGCATTTAAATAATAATGAAGCATTAATTTTAATAAAACTCGAGTTATAAATAAAACATTGAATGTATTTGTCGATTATATTTTATATATTGTAATTTCCATAGAAAATATAATGTAGGTAGGTATGTATATAATATGTAGGTACCTACGGTCAACTACTGTAAATATACCTATACTGCAATTCAATAAAATAATCACTAAACAATTATTATCAATATTATATAATCTATACTGGCTCAATATAGTAATGTATATTATTCGTTATTTAGTACTTCAACGCAATCCCAAAATCCCGGAAGACGAACCAGGATTTCCCAGATGGAGTATACCATTTTCCATGAATTGCAGTTGCAGACCACCTTGTTCGTTTACCACGTATACGACCGAGCTCCGGTATGAATTTAGGTAAGTTTATAAGTATGTCGATATTTATTTATTGTTCCAGAAACTCAAGGACCTCCATATCTTCCGGAAATTCCAGAAACTTTTTATCCCAAAACATCAAAAATATCCAGTGGAAATAGCGTTTTCAGATACGTATCAAAGATTTCTGCTAGCAAACCCTGCCCAGTTAGAGTCAACACCATAAATGCATTTGAACTCATATGCGATATATTTGAGAAATCCCCAGAAATTAATTTAGATCATTGCGTGTCAGCTGACATGAAGATGAAAATACCACAATAGCTTTGGAGTTCCGTCTCAAATATGGACAACTCTACGAATTCCAAAATTCCAAAAACATTCAGCCACGGACATTACATTATTAGTAGTAGACAACTGTTACATCATAATATATTTGTTGACTAAACAATCTTATTGGAAAAGACCGTCGTATGAACTATGAAACCCTATTTCGAAGTCTTCACTCAAGGTACTCTGCAGAGAACTTCAAGTTATCAAACTAGCTTGTCTCCAGCCAAAACATCTGTCTAGACAAACACGAGGTCTAATTAACGCTATAGGTACCTACGTTAATAAACGTTATTTTTGGAGTTTGTTCTGACGAAGACGCCACGTTTGTTTAAGGAAATATCATTAACATTAAAGAATCCAACAAAAAGCATTACATCTCGCACACAAGTAATAACGTGTAAACATTATAATTGTGTCATCAGTTGTACAAGACGTAAATATGACGATTAATGATTTAATATCCAATCCTCAGAAAAACATAATCGAATATCGAAAAACCCTTTGAGCAAACCAAACGTATGCAATCTATATTTAGCCTCGAACGGATTTCTTAGGTACAACCTTTAAAAAAAAGTCTGGATGAGCCCATGGAGTACTATTATATATTAATGCCCTATACTACGTATTATATTATTTTATATCATAAAATATAATATAATACAATTTTTTTTATGAATATGAGCGACAATATTATAGTTTTATTGGGCCTAAAGTAAGCTTTATGCCTAGTGGTGTGACGGTTGACCGCATTCACTAATGTGTGCTCCACTACTGCGGTTAAGCATCGCCTAGCGTCGCAGGCTCCCAGAAAAGTGACCACCTAAATTTAACACAACGAATTCTTGCCCCATATAAACACGCTTTCCCACCATACCAACCATAACCCTCACACGTTACACAAATCCAATTGTTCATGTTACTGAGGGTAAAAACAAAACTATTGTTTTATACTAAGATTTTTCTAAAAATAATTATTTCACAAATATAATGGGGAAATCTGCCATAAGATTATTCAATTTTATTAGATCCTGAATTAATAAAATTTATAATACAATTGAAAAAAAACATATTTGTTTTTTTTTTAAATATATATTTGGATACCTAGTCCTGTCTGTGATGGGAAATTAGAGTTTATACTATGTATTTTATGATGTGTATATAACACTGAATAAAACTTGTCAATATAATATAGACACAATCCAAACAATAAAACTTCATTTTTTTTAGACAATTTATCAATAAAGAGCCGTCGTCCTCGAGATACGATGTATTCCTAGAAGTTAATTACAGAGAATTGTTTGCTACAAGCTATCGTCGATCCATGAGATATACCACTCAAGATTTGTTGGGTAGGTAATCCTATAGTAGATGGACTATAATAGATACCTATATTATTTAATTTTTTTTGTGCTTAGAAATCCCGTCTTAAATAGTTTCAAAGCTATTTTATGTAATTCCCTTACACTTATAAAGAACTAGTTGAAAAAATAAAAAAATGCTGTCTTTATTATTACACTTTATTATAGAGGTAATACATTCAATATTCATACCTATATTTACTTATAGGTACCTTATACATTATAATTTATAGCATTGATTATAAATACTAGCAGGTATTTGTAATCAATGATTTTACTCATAACTCAACATTGTCAATCTCCTATATTAAAGGATCGAAGTTAACATGTCTGAGTAATTCTTCTGTAAATTATTCGATTCGTATACAATTTGGAATACATCATAATATATACGTAGGTGCAGGAATTGTCTGTAATAATTTTTTAATCCCGATAAATATAAACAACTAGTACTTTTTAAAATTAAATTCAGTGCCAACAGTTTTGAACGTATTATGTAAAAGTGTAAAACCGACGTATTGTAATTTGTAATCGATGTTCCAAATTACATAATAATAATAATATTAACAATTTTATATCCAACAGTGTCTTTTGGTGGAGTGGCCAGTCTGTTTCTCGGTTGTAGTCTGGTCAGTATAGTGGAAATACTTTACGTCATATATAAGTCATTCTTGGTGATTGTGCGAAATCAATACAACAACTACAAGTTAAACAACAATCCAGCTTGGCCAGATGCAACTGCGATATAAGCGATCTTAATAATTAGGACCTGGAATTATATGCACTAACAAATCACATAATATATTCTTAAAAATAGTAGTGTATGCACCAATGATTTACAAATATTCTCGTAAAAATCATGTTTTAAAACAAATTTATATTATTTTTATTTCAAATTAGGATAAATTGTTTAATTTTGTAGTAAAATATAGAGATATAGAGTATTAAATAATATTTTTATTTATGCTGTCTAGTTTTCTAAATTACCAAGAGTCAAGTGGTTACCCCTTTGCTGCACATAAGGTGTCGTGTGGGTCGGTGTAATGGATTAAATACTTAAATTCGAGTTCAATGATATAAGGATGAGTTAACTTTACGTCTTTGCCGAAAATGTTTCATTTTATATAGGTAATTTAAAAGTTTCAAGTTCCCACGAATAATATTTTTAATATACAACAAAATAACTAAAATCGTTATTCTTTGTTTAATATATAATTTTGTCCAAATATTAACTTAAAATGTCTCGTTCTGTGTTCGGGATTTTAATGAAATCGAGAATATTGAATCAAGAAAAGTATAATATTTGTATTATAATCTATTATATCTAAGAAATAAGTGGAAGAACCAACAGAGTGGAGGCTTCTCTTCAAGTATGGTTCTATTAATAAGTTTGCATGTAAGACGGAATATTAGTCTTAAGTGAAGAGTGGTTGCTTCCCCCTTATTCATGGAGTAGATATCCATTTGAATTGTGAATCCTTTTAGATACAAATTTTGAAATTATCCAACGAAACGTGTTCACTACGCAACTTCAAAAGCTCATCAAGATAAAACACGATTACAACTGCAGATTTGTACCTTAACTTCAGAGTAAATCAATACAAATGTGGTACAACGAATGGTCAATGAATGGTATAAAAATATTTTTGACAACCCTATGTAGAGGTGATAAGTATATAGTATAATATAGTATATAAGTAGTACCTAACTATATAATACTATACAGGGTGATTTTTTTATCGAAGAACACTCATTATTTCAAAAAGTATTAATGTTTAAGAAAATATTTTTTTACATAGTTTCAAGTTGTTAAAAAACAATATTTTTATTAAAAAATTATATTTTTAAATATTTTTTATCCTTTTAATTTTTTAAGTTTTTTACTTTTTTGAATGACAACATCTAATTTTAATTTGATATTCAAAAACAGAATATTTTTCTGAGTATTTCGATACATAAAAATTGAATTTAGGGCAATTAGTTTATGAGTTATAAGTATTTAAAGTTTAGATGAGCGGAGTAGAGTGGTACGGGGTTACCCCGCGAAATGTTTGTCCTCTACTCCGCTCATCTAAACTTTAAATACTTATAACTCATAAACTACTTGCCCTAAATTCAATTTTTATGTATTAAAATAATCAGAAAAATATTCTGTTTTTGAATATCAAATTAAAATTAGATGTTGTCATTCAAAAAAGTAAAAAACTTAAAAAATTAAAAGGATAAAAAATATTTAAAAATATAATTTTTTAATAAAAATATTGTTTTTTAACAACTTGAAACTATGTAAAAAAATATTTTCTTAAACATTAATACTTTTTGAAATAATGAGTGTTCTTCGATAAAAAAATCACCCTGTATATAGTTTATTTTATAGCAGCGGTTTCCAAACTTTTTTGGTTCACGGCGCCCTTTTTGAACTAAGGTGAATTATAAGGGCACCCTTCCCAAGTCATAGTATGACTAATCATAAGAAATAGAAAAAAAAATAAAAACCAGAAAAAATTGAGATGGGTATTGGTTAAATTTTACATAATTTTTAAATTTTTATTTACATTATCGTAAATATTGTTTCATCGTTGCCATCGTCAGGTTTTAAAACTAATTGTTGGACCTTATAAGATTCTACGGCAGTACGGTGCATCTATAAAGACACCACGGTGCACACTATGGGAACCACTGGTATATAGTATCCAAGTGTGATTTCCAAATTTTATAAACGGGCTTGCGCCTTGCACATACTTGCAAATCATTAGATTTTATTTGATTACCTATTTTGAAATTATCGTTCGAACTAGGTGGACCAACTTCCCAACTTCAAAACCTGATGGTGACCGCCATAATGACATACAAATATTTGCTAGAATCATCATTAGCTCTTTTTGATACCTACTTGGCTACTTCAAAGGTCTAGGACTGTTTGGGTGGGCTAACTTAAAAACTTCAAACCTTATAGCGGCTGCCGGAGTAACTTTCAAATTTAAAAAAGAAAATTGCAAATACTTGATAATCAATAGTGTTCGTTTGTTACCAATTTCGAAGTTCTGGGTATTAATGGGTGCGTTACGTGCAACTAGCCCAAATTTATTGTTGGTTTCCCTGTGAAAGTTTGAACATTTTAAGAATAGACTTGCAAATAAATTGCAATACAGAGAATATTACTTGTTATTATTATTTATGATTGTTATATTTGTTATAACTTATAGTAGTAAGTGTATGTAAATACCTAAGACCTTATGTTGTTTTACTTATAACTTATAAGTTATAACACAATATTTCATGATGTATACATACTGTGTTCATATTTATATTTTTATTTGATTTACAATCTATATTTTATACATTAACAATTAATTATTATTTTCAGTATAATATATTATTATATTTTGTTATAGGTACATGGTAATTTCTAATTAGGAGTAGAGTATATATGTGTTCACATTTATATTTTTATTTAGGTGGGCTTTTTTTCCGCAATTCGATAATAATATGACCAGAGTACCTATATGTATAATATTTACCACATGTACTGAGATATGTATAAGTGTTGGTCAACTATATCGTTTGCTCAATATAGGTATAAAAATATAAAATATTGAATGTTAATAATTATGCAATTTATGTAACTAATAATTTGAATGTGTTATTTGTGAATCGTGGAAAAAAAGCCCAGAAAATAAATAAAATAAAAATAAAAAAGGACAGAATGGCCAGTGCTGTAGCACACTGGGCTGGCTTAATAAATATGAACGGTGGCTGAACATTCGATTATACAAGCATAAAACTATCTAATAAATATATTTTAAATACCAAACATTTATAAAGTTGTCCAGTATATAAATAATTAATACGATACTTAGTTCATGATCGAACTATAAAGTTTATAATAATTAATATGTACCTATTGTAACTGTATAATAGGTATGTGAGTATGTCAACATTTCGTAGGTACCTCTATACATATTATATTATATATTAAGTATTATAAATTAATAAATATAAATTATACCTATACAGTATACATCCTACACAAGGCATACGAGAATATTTTGTATAATGTGCTTACGACATACTACCCAAATTAGTAGGTATCTAGACTCTAGAGAATAAAAATATCCATGTAAAATCAATAGCTAAAAGGGGTGAAATGAAATGGGTTTAGCCAGGCCCGTCTCTACAGAGCACAAGCAAGTCATGTGTTGCTTTAGGGTGGCATACAATTTTAAAGAAATTGAAGGCGGCAAAATTAAATAAATATCGGTAAAGAATAACGGCATTATAGTGTACGCTCAATGGCAGCAAATATCTAAGGCCGGTTTAGGTGGTTTATTGTATACTTATAGAATACTGAGCCGTATACCTCTCAGGCGGCCTTTGATACAAACATGCGAAATGCATCGAATTTCTCCTATAAGTGGCTATAATCAGTGTTGAATCCAGGTATACTTCAAGGGGGGGGGGGGGCAAATGAACCCCTGAAATTTTTTTCGCCCCCCCTGACAAATACAACGTTCTGACTTTCAACAAAATGTACCCAAACGTGAGGAAATGCTTCACAGAGTGCAAACCATAATTAATGATCCTATTTTAAAAATACCAGAGGCTATAGAAATCCGTTGGTTAAGCCACTACAAAATTGTTCATGCAATCAAACAATCGTATACCTATTGCTATCGCTACAACTTGTGAACATATACATCAAGATGGTGCCGATTTAGCCTCATTAGCAGGTGGGATTTTGTTAAGTCTCCCCGAAGAAAGTTTTATTATATTGTTGTGTGGATTGGACGAAGTACTAGGTGCCGTTTCTAATTTAAGTTTAACATTACAATCTCCCAATTTATGTATTCCGGTTTTACATACTATAATTAAAAGTACGAAAGATCATTTAAATAAAATTGCAGAAAGTTTAAAACAAGATGTCTATAATAGCACTATAATTAAAAATGCTACCGAAATTTCAAAGAGACTTAATTCATTAAAAAAAGATGATGGCATTAAAAATACATTAAAGTATATTTTA
Source organism: Macrosiphum euphorbiae (assembly GCA_949089665.1). Classification (NCBI taxonomy): domain Eukaryota; kingdom Metazoa; phylum Arthropoda; class Insecta; order Hemiptera; family Aphididae; genus Macrosiphum; species Macrosiphum euphorbiae. The sequence continues at coordinate 43,007,175 of CARXXK010000002.1, read as the reverse complement.
TTATTTTATCATTTTTAGAACAAGTAATAAAAGAGATGGATCGTTGATTTGATGATACAGCAGTTAAGCTCATAGAAGGGTGTTCAATATTTGAAAATTATAGTACGTTATCAGATGCATCAGAAAAATTGATTGAACAATAAATTGTGTGACTGTTTATCTATATCTGAATATGATAAAGAATGTATAATATTAGATTTCAAGTCTTTTAAATTTGTAGCTTTAAATAAAAAAGAGATTGGTGGAAACCCCATATCTGATCTTCTTGAAGTTAATATGGGTTACCAACATTTAAAAAAATTAGCAGAATTAGTTTTATGCATACCAATTGCCACTGCTACAGTTGAACGATCATTTAGTGCAATGAATCGAATTATGTCAAAACTTCGAAATCGGATGGGACAAGACACATTGGAATATTGTATGAAAATAAGTATTGAAGGCGAAGAAGACCCACCTCAGAAGTTCATTGAAGAAACAATTGATTTATTATGCAAGAAATAAAACTCGTCGCATAAAATTAATTTAAAAATAAAAAATTAGGTACCTAATAGGTTTCTAATTTATTTGGTAATTTTTTCAATATTTATAATATCTGAATTGTAATAAATTATAATAATACAATTTATAATATGTGACGACCTTAAATTAACCTTGGATAAATTTAAAAATTTAAAAATTAATAATTTGTTTTATAACTTTTTGAATATTTATAATTTCTGAATTGCAATAAATAATAATAATAGATAATACGATTTTTAATGTGTGACAACCTTAGATTGATTTAAAAATTAAAATAAAATAATTTGTTTTTAATTTGTTTGTAGTTTTATCTAAACTTGAAATGTCTAAATTATAAATTGTAATAAGAATAACTACCTATTAATAGATATAATTCATAATACTAAAATGACGTATCACCCTTCACCAATGAAAAAAAAGTGAGCCCCCCAGAAAAATTTTCTGGATTCAACACTGGCTATAATACGTCACTACCATCACTATATTGATACCATTTATTACTTTTCATTAAATAATAAAATATAAAACTGTTCAACTAAAAGTGGATAAGGTGGTATATAATATTAAGGTTTATGTACATAAAATACATATATATATATTGACAATAATATTATTATATCAACCAAGTATATAGGAAATGTGGAAATCCAAAGATCGTGTCTATCGATAAAAAATTTGATGTTAAATATTAATTGGGTCTGTGTGTTTGTTGCAAAATTGTCTTTTTCCATTTACAGTTGACAGTGTTTATGTACATCAACAACTAAATACATGGTATATAATTCATTACATTATTCACGACAGTATAAAATACATACAAATATAATTGTGTGGTAAATATAAATATAATTACTGGCATAGGTAATTAATTACATACACATACTATAAATTGGACGTAGATATACCATTTAAATGAAATGTATTTAAATAGATCAAAATCAATACACCTGTATGTTGTTTAAAATGTATATGCATACCTACCTATATAATATTGTTTAATATATTGTGAGTTTCATGGACGGTATTAAAAATATAATTCTCATAGATTTAAAAATTATTTGCAATCCACTATTATTTTTAAACAGAATGTCAAACAAATGCAAATCGTTTAGACGTCGGTTTATGTGTATTGTGTATACCGTGGGCAATGGATATATGTGATTCAAAGGGAAAACACCTGCATAAGACTGCCTCAAAAGTGTTTGTTTGTACACGCCCCAAGTTCGTCGTGTTAAAATCGACTATCGTCGAAAAAAACAGTGTAATAATTTAACAAAATATCAGTCATATTATCTGATTTTAATAATCATAATCGCTATTATTATATTTTCTTTTCATGCATAAGGTCAAACATTATTATTATGTTTAATTTACGGGTATGTCCTGTGTTTATGCCGACACATTGGACGTCACTAGGTAGGTACATTATTTCGTTTTCGATATAAAGGTCCACGCCCAGCGGTGATATTTTTATTTACATGCAGTACCTACACCTCATACAATTAATAATGTATGTTTTCGAATAATTATAAAATATAAGGTTTATAGAGACGTCGTTTCTAACCAGCAATTTCGTTCTGCCGTCATGAAGTCTATAAAAACGTTTTGGAGCGATTATTGTGAAAAGAGTTCATTGCACGGTCTCCGATATGTCGTTCACAAGGAAGCGACTCCTTGGGAGAGGTAAGAACTGCTATTTTATAATAACAATTATTATATTCATCCGAGCCAACAGTTATTTCAGTCCAATCGGATTATTTGTCGAAAAAGTGAAACGCAGCAATATTTTATATACAAACTCACGTTTTAAAACTTAAATTATAAATAAATATAGATAATTAATAATTAGGTAAATACAAATGTAAAAAATGAATAAAATGTTATATTGTAATTACATTTTATTGTTAACTTTTAGTTACTAGGTACTTGGTGTTACATGTTTGGTGGCATTTGCTGGAACATTTAACATTTTTTTGAAAACACAAACACCGACCGGTTTGACATATTTTCCGCTTTCCTGATTGACTAATTAGTAATTATATACAGAGTGTCCCGTGAGGATTTACTCATTAGCCGTAGAGGGGGACTCGCCGCCCGGACAAAAACCAGTTTATTGACGTTTTACTAATAATCTAAAAAAAATATTAAAAATCATGAAATTAATAAAAATAAAATGTTAAAAGCTCAAAATGTTCACAAAAATATACTCTATAGAATGGCTATCTTCAATTTTTTCAAAAATAAAAAATAAAAAAATAATTTTTTTAACTTTTTTACTAAAAAATTTAATTTTATTAAAAAATAAAATATTTGTAGTGCTTACCTCTGCGAGTCTTAATAAAAAAACATAATTACTATATCTCCATTATTTCAGGAGATATCGCAATGAGTAAATCCTCACGGGACACCCTGTATATAATATATTTGTTTATAATTTAAGTTTTAAAATAATAGTACCAAAGGACACAAAATTAAAAATACTTCATGTCTATATGTATTTTACATAGTAATAAATTATACATAATTTGTATATAGAATAGCAATAAATAATCAATAAAAAAAATATAGTTTCATTTTTATTATTTACGTGACTTGAAATATACATTTAGTTATTTTGAATTAAATGACTAGGCTTTTAACTAAATTTCAAAGTGGATAGTAAAATTGCATAAAAATTAAATTATTCGACTATGATATGCCTAGTGCCTACGACATATACATAACAAGATCTTTATAAGAGCCAAGGGACCGTCTGTACTGTGGATACCATGAGACAATTACCTCACAATATGTATAGGTACACATAATAAATATACAATGAATACAATGCCGGTCAAGAAGTATAAATAAAATATATATTATCTATTCTATACCTACCTAATAATTTTATACGACCCGCGATGTCGGTATATACTTGTCTATGCTGCGTTTCCCTCGCATCTTGCGCGTCGATGAAGCTCACCGCTGGAGGATTTTCTTGGGTGGTGTATTACTCCATAATTATTTATATTATTATATATTTACATAATATAATAGGTATACAAAAAATAATAATAATGAGAATTACAAATACTATGACAAAACTTGAGCCGGCGTACACGGGAATAGTAAAATAACTATAATAAAATAATTAAAGCACAAGCACGATATCGTATCGTCGTGGGAAGCCATAACAAAAAGTAGTATAATATGTAGGTCTAAGTACTAAAGTGGGGAACTGATGATTGTCCCTGAGTTCAAGCGAGCACGCACACACACACACACACACACACACACACACACACACACAGCGAGAACACAACACAGGGTTGGCCGACAGCGACATCGGTGCAGGGTGCTGGATATAGAAATGCACGACGTTGCGTTACATATGGATACTAAATTTCGGAGGAGGGGATCAAGTTGATTGAACTGTTCTATATATTACACTAGGCATCAAATTATCAAATTTTCGTAATCTTTTTCGTTATCTAGGTAAAATTAATATTTATATAGGTGAAGATTCCAACTAAACTAGGTAATTATTTTGTATGATATTATAGCGTCTAATACCAGATTGTCTATAGACAGTGGCGTCCGCAGGGGGGGCTAACGGGCTAAAGCCCCCCCCCCCCCATTGCCCGTATTATTATTACTTTTTCAAAAAAATATTAATCAAGTTTAAACTATCAACCATAGTAAATTTCATATATGTCTTACCAGAATGAATTCACTTTTGAAAAAACATTGTATTTGCATACCAATTTTCATAAATTATAAAAAATAACCATGATGCCTATGTATCGTTAATATTTTAGTTATAATAAAAAAACTTATGTATTACATTTTTAAGATTTTTGACCGGTTAAATAATTTTTTATTGACATTAATAGAAAACAATTTTAATTAATCAAATACAATCTAAGTTAGGACGATAAAACCAAGCTTGTTACCAAACAATTTAAATAAATATTCATTTTTTTTTTCTCCAATTATTTTTAAAAGCACTGAGAACTTTCAATTTTGACCTCCTAAAAGTACTAACTAGATCCAATTTGCTTCCAGAAACACACTGGGCATCGAAGCTTATGATCAGAGCATTTTTTCTACCAGAAAAGTTGAAAAGTTACAAACATTTTAAAATACCCCAAATAAACGTCTGCAATTATTAGACTTAGACTGGACAAAATAAAAATAAAATTGTAATTAATTTTCAAGCCCCCCCCCCATTGAAAAATCCTGCGGACGCCACTGTCTATCGATGCCATTCGTCGATGGTTAAGCAAAAAATCAATATTAAACTTGTGTAAATTAAAAATATTATTTTAATAAGTAATAATATTAAATATTATACTGACGTCCTCCAGATTGTGGATGAACTCGTCAGATCGTTTTGTTACATAAAATTCGTTAAAAAAATAGTGAACGAGCAAATAAAAATGTTAAATTAACATATTTTAATGATCTTTCAAACAAACTTTATTTATATAGAGTGATTCTCCAAACATGCTCACCCCCTCCCATTTTTTCCTTTAATAATAAATTTATTCTAATTCTGATTTTTGTGTTTATTATAAACATATTGTACTCAAAGGCTGTTTTTTTAAATTTTTCAAATTTTTTTTACTACTTACCCCATCTTTCGTTTTTACTATAAATTATTTCATAGATAATTATTTTGAAAATGTTCATGTAGGAAATGTAGGTACACAATTGAAAATTCGACCTAGTAGTTTCGCACTTTTTTTTTCGAAGCCGTGGGAACTGCTTTATTAATAAGTATATTTAAGTTATTTTAAAAATCAGATTTTGAATAACTGCATTATTGAAGAAAATAGTAGGTGAGCATGCTTGGTGAATCGCCTGCTTGTATAATTCTTTCATATTTGATTTTTTACCAAACGTCAAAACATTATATTATAATATACATACGTTTTGGACACCCCACCCAAAAAAAAAAAAGGAAAAAATCCAGGATACTGCCTTGATTATAATTTATATAAAAATATATTGAAAGTATACCAGATAATAGGGGGAATAATTAATTAAGCCTTACAGATTATAGAAGACTATACACAATAATCCACAATTTTTGTGTTTTGTCTATATCTAATACCACAGGCGAAATATTAAGTAGAAAATAATTTATAGTTGATAATATAATTAGTAAAATAGAAACGATAGGGTACGCCCAATGGTATCCTTGCCCTATTTATGTACATTCGGCAGTCTCAAGACCGTTAAGAAAATTCGTTATGATTATAAATTGTATATCTGAGTTACTACAAATTAATAACGAAAATATTATAAATTATAGTGATTACCTATATTTTATTAACAATATTATTCTGTTATATATATTATTATGTTTTGTTTTATTTATATGCTTGGAATAGATTATTGTGGGCAGTGTTGATGGCAGTCGCTAGCGTCACTATACTTGTGCATCTGTACGCTTCGTGGAAAACTTTTTCGTATTCGTCTATGCAAATTGTAGTGGACAATCCTAGATATCCGCTTAGTAAAATTGACTTTCCGGCAGTAACTATTTGTTCCATGAACAAAATCCTTTATTCGAAGGCTAAGAGATTGATTTTAAGGTAAGAATTAAATGTATTATTTTTTTTTACATTGGTGGGTACCAAAGGCAAGCTCGGATTAAAGGGGGGGCAAGGGGGCACGGTCAATTAGTTTGCTAATATTTGGCGGTATTTTGAAATGATTTGGAAAAAGTGGGGTGGGGCTGGGTAAAAAATTGAAAAATTGGTAAAAAATATAAAAAAATGATTTGCAATTAGCCAAACTCGATTTGCAATTAGTTGGTGGTATTTTGAAGTCATTCGGACAAAGTGGGGGGGGGGGCAACTTCATGTGCATCAATTTTATTATTGATACAAATGCGTGTTTAAAAATTTTGAGAATGTTTTAATAAATTGCCTGTTAAAAATAAAGAAACACGTGTCTTTTTTGTTTTAACGAAATTTCATATCATCGATCCATAATTGTTCAAAAGAACCCGAGTTCAATGACATAATATACACTCTGTGTATTTTTTGTATATTAAGTATTACCACTAAGTGTATAGTGTCGCGGGGCCCAATTGATCCTTAATCTGGGCTTTACCAAAGGTATATATACTATGTAGGCAACTCTACACGAATAACTCACATAAAATATTATTGTACATTACAAAATATTACATTTGTTTTATAGGTAAGTAGGGGTATACATATATTATTTAATGGTTTTTGTTCTGTTCGTGCGATTGAATTCGGTACTTATATAAACTGCTAGAAACATTAATTTATGATTACCACGATTATAAATATTGTGGGAATGGTAAGATTGGCTCTACAAGAACTTAAAAATGGATAGGTACGTACTTGAGTTTTCCTATACATAGGTACGACATAAAAAGTTCAGACTATAGACATTAACGAGTTATAAAGTTAAGTAACTTTTAAGTTACAATAGAATCTAAACTTAATGAATCAAATATTCATATGATTAATTAATTGTAATCAAAAATGTTTTAACTGCACTAAATTGTTTAGTAAGTGGTTGTTTTATTCAAAATGTTAGGTATAATTTTCCAAACTTTTTTTGTTTTTTTTATCAGCTAAAACTTTTAAACGATTTTCTTTTTTTTTGAAAATACGCTAATTTCATAGGTATAGTAATTATATCCAGTGCCACGGTCGTGGCGCTAGCTAAGTAAAAATAAAATATAACTGCACGACTGTGTGTGTGTATAGTAAGTGTATCGAAGCAGGAGTTGCCTGTGTAAAATACAGGTAAATTTGTTATACGACATAACTAATTTTCTAATGCATCAATTAACTCCTATTAAATTCCAAAACATTAGAAATATTGTGTAGAACGTGCTTTTGTATAAATCATCAAAATTGTACGTTTAGAAATTATGTTATAAATGAGAAAGTGTGAACTTTGTAATGGAAATTTATATTAAATTCAGAATCACGGTAGCCGTCGTCGTCGCATCACCGTTGCCAATGTTACCAATAATAGTACCGTTCTTATAGATTATTGTGTAAATACTCAATATTCAATAATGATAAAAATGTGTGATATCACAACAAAAACAATTAGTAAACTACGTTTGAAAACTAAGTAAAAAAAAAAAAAAGATCTTTAAACACTGAATATATCACATAAATATGTGATGTCATGAATAAATGCTAAGTATATTGAATTTAAGTAAACTTATTTTAGTTCAATAATGTATTTACTTGGCGAGGAATTATTTAGAAATTGCATATAAAATATGAATAAGTTATATTTTAATAGCCCTTCGCCATTTAGTTATTTTGTTCATCACACTTTGTTTCTTTTAAGAAATAAATATTTAAAGTAAATAAATTATTGAAACAAAATAAGTTTACTTAAATTCAATATACTTAGCATTTATTCATGATATCACATCTTTATAGAGCTTAAAATATATCTTACTTTCTTTTTTTTACTTAGCCATTTTTACACGTAGTTTACGAAGGGTTTTTGTTGTTTTATATATTTCAAACAAGTAACATGTAGCCATGTAGGTATAGTAACCATGGGAGTCACTTCAATATTTGCTAGGGTTGAGCATAATAACCAGCTCATCATTAATTATAAAACTAAAAACAAATAAAAAAGCCATTCAATTCACTCGCTAGGTCCCCCAACTACCAAATTTCAAAACTTTTAGATTTTGAGTGAAACGATGAATGTATTGATTTTACAATGATGTGTGTGTTTTTTTTTATTTTTTTCATTTTTGTCTGTCAACACGGTTTAGAGCAGTAAAACTGTTTCGATTTTCTTCAACAGCATCTAGTTCGATGGGAAAGTGAATCTAGTTGGTGCATTCAGGAGGTAAAATTTTCAATTTCCTAATAGTTTTCTAAAGCGACGGGAAAAACAACATAACAATTAAGGAAAAGCGGGAATTTTTAAGCAAAATCGGTTTTCCACAAAATCTATTTTCGTTTTTGGTTTAACTCTAAAACAAATGAAAGTGTTTACATGAAATTTTTACTGGTAGCTTATATTTGCAATTTCTATACAAGATAACATTTTCAAAACATTTTGATTTGTTTTGAACTGTTTAGGAACATTTCCAGTTTCCAATTTTATTAGTCTTTTTTTCTATGAATGTCAATAAAACTTTATAAGTTCTGTAAAAAAGCTTGAAAGTTTAACACAAGGCTCCTACAATATTGTTACACCAGTAGTTGAAAAATATTAAAAATCCTTGGTCATAATTTTTTTTTATAAGGATTTAAAGATCAAATCTTGACAAAATACGGAAAAATCACGAAAATTAGTAAATTATTATAAGTTGAGAATTCATAAAAATTTTTATTTTTAAATCCAAGATTTGAAAATGTAATACAAGATAACTCATAAGTTTATCTACCTTTATCAAAAAAAAAAAAAAAAGATTCTCTGCTGTACAGTAGGTTACAAGTGGGTCACTGTATAATGGATAGTATTAAATTTGAATTCAATGATATTATATCATTGTATAAGAAAAACGATTCTGATCGGAGACAGTATGTCAGTCTAGGTATAAGACATGTCATATTATATACTTATCTATCGTATTAAAAAAAATTTACCTAAAATAGGTACCTATAATAAATTCCAAATTAATCATATCACAATGTCCATTGGGTACTTATAATGCGTTATACGCAGGGCCGGATTATGGTCATAATTTAAGGGGGGCTATTACTTTTATTGAGGCCTTTTCACCTAAAACAATTTCCTTTTTTTCTTCTGATTTATTAATTTGTAATAAATATAAATTAAAATAAGTATAGCATTGTTTTTAAATAACATTTTATTCTTATATCATATTATACATTTTTCGACATATGCAATAAAAAAAATATACCTACACATATATTTTGAATCTTATATAATATTATTATGTTTGAAAAACTTTTTCCTGGATTTTTCCTGGGCAAATTGTCTTATAATATTTTCAAATGAAATATTCATAGTCAATTCACACTCTATTGAAAGAATAGATAGAGATGTCAGTCTTGATTCACCCATCATACAACGATATTTATTTTTAATTATTGTTAGTGCAGAAAAAGATCGTTCACTTTCACAGTTAGTAACTGGTATACTTAAAAAAATTCGGAACGCTACATAAATATGTGGAAAAACGCCCGAGAGATTATCTTCAACAATCATTTTTAACATGTTAACCGGGTTTTTTATTAATTTATTATCTTCCTTGACTTTAACCATACCAATGAATTGTTTCAATTCGTCGTATAGACTTTCTTCTAGATCACGAGAGTAAACTTTGACTAAATTATTAACGGATTTTCAATAAATTATCATCAATCACGTCCAAGCGAGTCAAAAATCCAAAAAGATTTGTTATATTGTCATAAGCTGAGCTACGTTTTTTTAATTCGGTATGCAATTTATCAATGATAACAAAAAAAGTGTTGACTCTAAATATATCTCTACCTTTTAAACTCTCATGACATGTAGACATGTAGTACCATCCGAATATTTTTGAATAATATTACGTTTGTTTTTTCCTCCATTAGACCATTCTTTATTAACTGAGAGACTCAATATTTTTGCTTCATCTTCAATTGCGTCAAAATCATTTCTGAGTTCATCAACAAATGTTATCAACGATTGTAGCATGCTATTACCAGCAGTGTTGTAAAGTATTTGAGTAAAAGTATTCAAATACTTTTTTCCGTATTGAATACTTTTTCAAATACTTTTATTTTTGAAGTATTTGAACGGTATTTTAAATACATTTTTTTACTATTGAATACTATTTTATTGAATACTTTTTTTATTCCTTCAACTTTTTATTCATTGTCAAATAATAATAATGTCTTAATAATATTATAATATATATTTATCATTTATGAACAATTCTATATTGGTTTAAGTTTTCGTCTATTAATAGCTAATTAATATTAGTTACTCTGAGAAACCGTCTGTTTATCGTCGACACTCGACGACGATTGGAACGGTACGTTTCGGTACCTACTACCTACCAATATAGTATATTATCATAGCGAAATATAATACGAACATTAGGTAGGTAAGGTATGTCGTATACGTAGTTATTTTTTTGTTTTGTATTTGAAAATTTTTTCAAATACTTCTAAAAAGTATTTGAGTAATACTCAAATACTTTACAATAGATAGTATTTGGGTGGTATTTTAAATACTTTATTTTATAAGTATTTGAGTAATTACTCAAATACTTTTTAAAAGTATTTTTTACAACACTGATTACCAGTGACCATATCAATTTCAATTCTTTGTAAATAAACACTTGTAGCATTGAATCTGCCTAGAACACGTTTCCAAAAAATAGTCATAAAAGCTATTTCTAATTTTATTAACTTTTTCTTAATTGAATTGGCATCATGACGAGTGTCAGCATTTTCATTCATATCTTTAGAAATGTCAGATAACGTATTATATATCTCATCATAATTACCAGCTAATGCTTCAATAGCATCATTACGACAAGACCACAAATTTATAAGTTATAATAATGTTTTGAAAAAAAATGACACACTGTGGCCCCTTTCAACTTGCGGCCCGGGGCTATAGCCCCCCCTAGCCCCCCCCCCTTGATCCAGCCCTGGTTATACGTCAACAACAAACCCTGATACTATCATAGATATATAGTAGTATACTTAAGAAGTATCAAGTACCCACGAATAATATTATACAATATTGTATTTATCACAACAAAATAACTAAAATAGTTATTATAGGTTTTTTATTATGTAATTTCGTCCAAATTTGAACTTAAAATGAATATAAAAATAAACTGTCCTACTGTATTTTTTATATTTTTTGGTAACAGAATAAACTACTGACGTGGAATCTTGTTTTAAATTTTCAATCCTTAGATATAAATTTGAACATTTTATAAATTTTTAACAACAAAATAATTATTCAATTTTAAATTTGATAAATTTTGTCAAAATTCGATCTTTAAATGCTTATAAAAAAAATTGAGTCTATGTATTTTTAATATTTTTCAACTGATATTGTAACAATTTATCAGGAGCCTTGTATTATATTTTTACACTTTTTGGCCCAACAGATAAAACTTTATTGATATTTATAGAATAAAAAACTAAAAAAATTGAAAACTGAAAATGTCCGTAAACAGCCCAAAAAGAGTCAAAATATTTTCAAAACTGTATGGTGTATAGGAAATGCTAATATAAACATTCAGTGAAATTTTCATATATCTACAGTTATTCGTTTTTGAATTACAACAAAATAAGGAAATCGCTACATGAGAAATTGAGTGAATATCCAATGTTGTAAAAATTTGAATTTCAAACGCTCATAAAAATTTAATTTGACCATCTTATAGACTTTTTTTTTTGATAAAGGTAGATAATCTTATAAGGAATCTTTTATTACATTTTAAAACCTTAGATTTAAAAGAAAAATTTTTACGAATTCTTAACTCAAAATAATTTGCTAATTTTCGTGATTTTTAGGATTTTTAATATTTTTCAAATGCCATTGTAACAATATAGTAGGAATCTTGTATTCAATTTTCAAGCTTTTTTAACCAACAAATAAAATTTTATTGATATTTTTAGAAAAAAAACTAAAAAAAAATGGAAAATGAAAATGTGCCTAAACAGTTCAAAATAAATCAAAACATTTTGAAAATGTTATCGTGTATAGAAAATGCTAATATAAACATTCAGTCAAAATTTCATGTACCTACGGTCATTTGTTTAAGAGTTGCACCAAAAACCAAAATCCCCGTTTTTCCTTAATTTTTATTTTGTTTTTCACGCCGCTTTTGAATACTACTGGGAAATTTGCACTTTTGACCCCCTTAAAGTACCAACTAGATTCACTTTCCTATTAGAAAAGCTACTGTTGAAGAATATCCAAGAACTTTTACTGTCCTAAAACGTGATGACAGACACAAAAAAAAAAAAAAAAGACACATCATTGTAAAATCAATACATTCATCGTTTCACTCAGAATCTAAAAAATGTCTACAAGCAAATCAAATTACATTTTTATGAGCGTTTGAAGTTCATTATTTTACAATATTGGATATTCACTCGATTTCTCATGCGGCGACTTCTTTATTTTGTTGTAATTCAAAAACGAACAACTGTAGATAGGTACCTGAAAATTTCTCTAAATGTTTATATTAACATTTCCTATACACCATACAATTTTGAAAATATTTTGACTCTTTTTGAGCTGTTTACGGACATTTTCAGTTATCAATTTTTTTAGTTTTTTTTTTATAAATATCAATAAAGTTTTATCTGTTGGACCAAAAAATGTAAAAATTTGATACAGAGCTCCTGATATATTTTTACAATACCAGTTGAAAAATATTAAAAACACATAGGCACAATTTTTTTTATAAGCATTTAAAGATCGAATTTTGACAAAATGTATCAAATTTAAAATGAAAGTTTCACTGAGTGTTTATTTTATCAATTCTTATAATTGACAACATAGGTAAATAATATATAAATAATTACTTTATTCACAATAATATCATCAAATATACTTAGTACTCATAGGCTGACTGACCTTTTTCGCTTAGAATCGTTTTTCTTATACAATGATATTATATCATTGAATTCAAATTTAATACCATCCATTGTACAGTGACCCACTTGTAACCTACTGTACAGCAGAGCACCTTTTTTTAATTTCAATCTGACAAAACTAATACACAATCTAGTAAAAGTTTCGATTTTAATAGAAATAGCAATAGCTGTGTCTTATCGTTTACTAAACAGAGAAACAACTGGTTACCTATTTTTAAGTATTTTAATTATCATGAAGTGAACCTAAAATTACAAAATGGCACAAATAGCCCTGGCTCCCTGGTCTATGTTTTTATCTTACAGTTATTAATGTAATTTACAGTAATAATATTTATGCATATCTCAGTTTTGTAAATTATAATTAAAATTATTCACTTGTGGCCTTTCTTTATAGATATTACTTATTAGTTTCGTCGTACAGCGTACTGTCGTCTTTAGCCATACCTAACTTTTTGTTTTGTACCTACCTAATTATTGTTAAACAATTAAAAATAACATAACACATAACTATTATACTTAGAAACTCAAAATAATTATAAGCTATAAATTGGTCGATTTTCACTAAATTTTAAAATGTTTTAAAAAATACGATCAACAAAATGGCTGTCTTGGAAATTTCAAAAACTTATTTTCCTAAAAAAAATGTTTGGAAATTTTTGAATTTTTGAAAAAAAACAGCGAATAGTATGCTATTCAATCAGAATTTTCACACTTATTACTGTAAAAAAAATACATTTAAATATATTGACTGGTTTAGATTGAGGTGATGAAAAAAAACACAACACAAACACTTTATGAATTATGATTGTCTCTTTAAATATGTATTATATTATTACGACCAAAGTATATATATATAGGTACTGTCACGCCGCTCAGGCGATGATTTTAACGTCAGACAATATGTTATCGGTCCAACGGTTCTATATAGTGGATACTCGAATCGCCTTTTCCGCCGACCGTTGTACGTCTTACCAGACACAGTCCCCCGTCACGCCTTACCGTTACCGGCTTGGTTGGAGAGTCAACCCGGTCGCACTGCTTGCATCCCGTAGTGGTGGTTGGAGATAAGCTAGACTGCAGGTCGCTATTATTATAGTGCTTGTACATTGTACTTGCTACTAATGCGGGCCGTGTCACCGGGTAGTTAACTGAACACTTTGTATAACCTGAGTGATTTGTTTTCAGTAAATACGAAAATGAACCGGAAATAAAAAGAAAATACGAAAACTCGTTATACATTTTGGAAATGCTACAATATCCATTCTACAAAGATCTAACAGTCTTCGCTGAAGCTAATCCTGATCTGATTGATTTACCAGTAGATAACATTACCGATCTCATGTTAAAAGTAACACGTCTTATATACCTAGTAACAGTGGTGGATTTAAGGCTCATTGGCCTAGAATCTAGGTTGATGAGCCATTTTTAAATATTTGTGTAATAAAACTTGGAAAAAGATAATGGGCTTCACCCAAAAAAAAAATTCTAGATCCGCTACTGCATAGTAATATTACATAGTACGACTACTACTATTATTATAATATTTATGCCATCCACTGTCACAATGCGTTTTAGCTTATGCCGACTGTTGACGAGGTGTTCGATGCGTGCTATTGGAGAGGCACCGGTTTCAATTGTACGGATATATTACGATTGCAACGAACTGAAGAAGGATTTTGTTATTCGTTCAACAGCAAGACGTCAGAAAGGATGGCAAAGTAAATACCTACTAAATTATAGCATGATAATTTATCGATTCTATCGGACTTGTTATATCTGTTTTGTTTATTCTCTCGTTATCCGTGTGATGTGTGATTTATTAATAATTATAATTTATAATAACCGATCAATGCGCTTATATTAGTTCTATATACTCCGGCCCTCTATGTAGTCCGACCGTAAACCACGTATCAATACTGGTTTGCAAAAATAATTTTCTCCCACCTTGGTTCCATTTCCATTACTCGGCAAGGTTAGGTTAGGTTACGCAATGAGGGGTGGAAAAATTCTTTTGTCTTGGCGGTGGTGTTAAACGTACGTGATTGTGTCCGTACTCATTTTGCTGTAACCGCTACCGCCACCGCTGCAGTGTGTAGGGACCTTTACGGTCAGACTCTCGTGGGCTGGAGTATAGTCTATATGTATAGTATATAAATATATAATTTACTATGAAGCTGCAGCCTGCAGGTACTCTTAATTCAACATATCATTTACATTTATAATATAATAATACATAATGCACTATTGTGAACTGTGAAGTATTATCAAAAACTACATTTCTGTAAAGAACTTTAAAAATTGTTTTAGTTTTGAAATTGTTCACTAAACTGTATTAATAATTATTTACTATAGTAAAGTACAGGTACGTACACAAAAAAAAATTCGGGAGGAAGGGGGGTTCATAATCTATATATAAAAATAAATTACACAACTATTAATTTAAGGTTGAACCCCCAAATCCCCCCTGTATACGTGGTAAAGTAGGTAATTAAATGTAATTGCAAATGTATTAAAACTATTAGGGTCTTATTTAAAACTACATATTTTATTCAATTATACTAGTAAATAGTTTATTTACTTACTCTTTATTTAAAATGAACAATAGTTTTCACAAAAATTAAGTCATATAAGTTTTGTCATATTGGTATATGTATTATTGGTATTACTTTTATTAATAAGAAACAAACACAAGAGTCTCTATGAATCGTTTACAATCATGGTCTTTTAGCTCGAAGGTATATATCTACCTATAATTATAGGCAAGGAATATTATTTTAAACGAAAATTTGATAATTCAATTTTTTATCTACTATAAATATTTAGTGTACAATATAATAATTGTAGTTCTTAACTTCCAAAAACCTATTGATACATTTATTAATTAGTTCAAATCTGTTGATATACCAATACTCAAAAGCTTTATCAAATGACAGAATAGGTATCAGTGTACAATATGCTGTTCAAATTGCTGCAAGTATATATAATACCAACACGTAGGTATTTAAGGGGGCTGCACCTTACCATATTTTAAGGAGTACTATTTAGGCAATGCATGTGACATATAAATTAATACTGTATCTGTGTGTAAGTAGTAAATGAACATTAGTGTGCGTAATCCGTTATCGTTTCCGAGAATCGCTGCACGTCGAGTCGGGCAACCGCGCCGGAAGCAACTCTCACACGCGCACGCACGTCATGTCAATACATCGCGAAAAATGAAATATATTCTTGTTTGCATGACTATAAAACTATTAAAAGCACTAGTAAATTAATCATACTTTCCGAATTTCGATTGTAATTTCGAAAAAATGGTTAAATTTATAAACGTCTAGACAATGATGATTTCTTAGGAATCACTTTTTTTAATTTAAAATCAGATGTGCCCAAAATAAATACAAATGTAATGCAATTATTTCATGGGATTTCTAAAAAAAAAATTGTTATTTAAAGGTCATTTTAAATTGAAAATAGACTTCCTAAGAAACCTAGATATTTTATCAATGAATTCAAACATGTATGAAAAATTTAAATCGGACATTCCGAAGTATGTGTAATTTACCACCGCCTATTGGTCTAAAACGTATGAAACATACTTGGGTTGCAACCCCGTTAATAATAAAACCTTAATAAATCTCATATTTCATATAGGCACCTAAAACTAAGGTTTAAGATATAATCGATAAACGATAAAATTAGGAACAATTGCATAGGCACAAATAGGCTCTAGATTTTTTTTTGGTAGGTTGGGGGCTACCCAATTAAATCAGAGAAATATTTATCTAGTGCTACATAGCCATATATATTTTTACGACATATTGTATCATGAACAGTGTTATTGTTTGGGCGGTGGCATGCTTAGAAATTAATTTTTTTAAGGGGGGTTATTATATATATATATATTATAATTAAAGACCGGATTCCCATGAAATTGCATCTTTTTATGGCGTGTTTTAAATTCAATAGAAACAAGCTACAAATCCAAATCAAGAGAATATGTAGAGATGGTAATTTAAAGAAAGTTTTATGTTGCACAAAATTGCACTTTTCGGGTTTTTTTTTTATAAAAATGTACTTTTGTACAAATATTTTTGTATTTTTGTATTATTTTCATCGGTGCTATATTATGTTGTTATACAAAGTATTGGACTTTTATATTTAGCAATAAAATTATAAAATATATGTATATAACGATATAATACGACGTAATTATGAAAATGGACTGTCGCCTTCCTCCAGAACCTCTAATAACGAGGTGGGGAACATGGTTAGAAGCTGCTTTGTTTTACTCTGAAAATTTCAGTAAATTTAAGGAATATTGAATATTTATCTAATATAGAAGATGACTCCCAATCTGTCAAAAAAGTAAAATCTATTTTGAGTGCTACATCAATTATATCTGATTTAACATTTATTCGATCACATTTGTCCGAGTTCCCAAATTCAATTACAAAACTTGAGAAACAAAATTCTACTTTAAATTATCAAATAAATGTAGTTGAAACAGTAAGAGATGGACTTAAGACAATTGAGAATGAAAAGGGACACATATTGTATGAAAAATTCAAATCAGTATTTGATAAAAATCCCGGATACAATATTTTAAAAGTATACAACGATTCAATAAATGGAAATGACGTAGATTTAAAAGAAAATCCTGCTATTATAAGCTGCTACAAACCAGTGGCGTAAGCAGAATTCGTTAATGGGGGGGTTACCATATTTTATATACAATTTAAAAAAAAAAAAAGGTGGGCAAGTGGGTGTCGCTCTGCTGTACAGTAGGTTACAAGT
Source organism: Macrosiphum euphorbiae (assembly GCA_949089665.1). NCBI lineage: Eukaryota > Metazoa > Arthropoda > Insecta > Hemiptera > Aphididae > Macrosiphum > Macrosiphum euphorbiae. The sequence goes on along the minus strand of CARXXK010000002.1, from coordinate 42,989,269 downwards.
GGGTCATTGTATAATGGATGGTATTAAATTTGAATTCAATGATATAATATCATTGTATAAGAAAAACGATTCTGAGCGGAGACGGTATGTCCTTCTAGGTATAAGACATATTATATACATATCTATGGTATTAAAAAAAATTGACCTATAATGAATTCCAAATTAATCATATCCAATATCCATTAGGTACTTATAACGCGTTATACACCAACAACAAACCCTGATACTATCATAGATATATATAGTAGATTACTTTAGAAATTTCAAGTACCCACGAATAATATTATACAATCACAACAAAATAACTAAAATCGTAATTCTTGGTTTAAATATGAAATTTTGTCTAAATTTGAAATTAAAATGTCTGTAAAAAATAAGTGTGTTTATATATTTTTTAGATTTTTTGGTTACAGTATGAATTATTTAAGAGAATCTTTGTTTTAAATTTTCAACTCTTAGTTATAAAAACTGAACATTTTATAATTTTTTAATTCCAACGATTGATAATTTTCGAGATTTTGATAAATTTTGTCAAAATTCCAACTTTAAATGCTTATAAAAAAAAATCGTGCCTATGTATTTTTAATATTTTTCAACTGATATTGTAACAATATATCAGGAGCCTTGTATTAAATTTTTACACTTTTTGGCCCAACAGATAAAACTTTATTGATATTTATAGAAAAAAAAAACTAAAAAAAATTGAAAGCTGTAAATGTCCATAAACAGCTCAAAAAGAGTCAAAATATTTTCAAAATTGTATGGTGTATAGGAAATGCTAATATAAACATTCAGTGAAATTTTCATGTACCTACAGTTATTCGTTTTTGAATTACAACAAAATAAGGAAATCGCTACATGAGAAATCGAGTGAAAATCCAATGTTGTAAAAATTTGAATTTCAAACGCTCATAAAAATTTAATTTGACTGTCCGGTAGAGATTTTTTTATTGATAAAGGTAGATAATCTTATAAAGAATCTTGTGTTTCATTTTCAAATCTTAGATTTAAAAAGAAAAATTTTTACGAATTCTTAACTCAAAATAATTTGCTAATTTTCGTGATTTTTCCATATTTTGTCAATTTTTGAACTTTAAATGCTTATAAAAAAAAATTGTGACTAAGGATTTTTAATATTTTTCATCTGTCTTTGAAACAACATATTAGGAGCCTTCTATTAAATTTTCAAGCTTTCGCAACCAACAAATAAAATTTTATTGATATTTCTAGAAAAAAAACTAAAAAAAAATGAAAAATGAAAATGTCCCTAAACAGTTCAAAATAAATCAAAATATTTTGAAAATGTTATCGTGTATAGAAAATGCAAATATAAACAACCAGTGAAAATTTCATGTATCTACGGTCATTTGTTTTAAAGTTACACCAATAACCAAATTCGATTTTTTGGAAAATCGATTTTGCGTAAAAATTCCCGTTTTTCCTTAATTTTTATGTTGTTTTTCCCGGCGCTTGTGAAAACTACTGGAAAATGTTTACTTTTGACCCCCCAAAGTACCAACTAGATTCACTTTCCTATCAGAAAAGGTACTATTGAAGAAAATCGAAGCACTTTTACTGTCCCAAAACGTGATGACAGACACAAAAATATAAATAAAAATATAAAAATATAAAAACATACATCATTGTAAAACCAATACATTCATCGCTCCGCTCAGAATCTAAAAATGTTTATACAATTGTATTCTTCTTATATTTAAAGACATGCACAATAGTTTAGTTGGTATATAATATTTATTATTATGTCAAATCGCGTGATTCAAAGTAGATATAGCAACGATATTACGATTACAAAATATTATCTATTATACACATTACACGCACACGTATATCTGTGTATGAACTTAGTACTTTGCTCATAAACAACCATGACCCATGTGGCCATGTAATAAAATGTAACATGGAATGACAGTAATTATTTTTCGACAAAAATATTAACGCGTTATCGGGGCCAGACTAGACCGATATACGGAACCTTTTAAAACCACCGGGAAGTGACCGACCGACAAAACACATAATATGATCCTAGTCTAAATATAATATTCCATAAAAAAAAATCATTATTCGTATTTTACTTGGTGGGGGGGGGGGGTTAAACTAGGGTACAAACAATGCCCGACGACAACTGACAAGTGCTGACGTAAAACGTGTTTTCGCAGTTAAAACACATATTAAGTGACAGAAGACATCATTTTAAAGAAAAAACTTGGAAATGTACCTACATGATTATAAATTTTAATCGAATATTGTAAAGTCAGTTGTATACATATTGTTAGTTTATTATTATTTTATTAATAAATAGTAATAAATATAATTAGTAATAAATAATAGTATAAAAAAAATAGTATTGAAATTTTAATTTGAAGTAGGTACCTACCTATAATGACATTTTTGTTTTTGAACATTTTAATATTTTGATTGCACATCTTTTAGATTTTAGCTGCACAAAAATCGGCTCTTTAATTATAATATATTAGTTCTCACTTCTCAGTTATTATTGGCCAAAGAAATATCTCATAAGAATGCATATTACTATTATAATATAATACTTAATTAGTAATTTATTTATTTATCTATGATAGTAATACGCAGTGCCTACTTATGCTAAACTAATATTTGCCTAAAACATCGCATACCTTCTAATTACGTATAATATCTGGATCTGATTTTGGAACTCAAAACCGCTAGCAAAGATACTAACAAAATTGATTTTGTAAAAAACTGGTACCTAATACTTATACGTAAATATTTTGAGTTTTCCGACATTTTTTTTTTTCATTTTCCTATATTATTTACTACTTATTTAGTATTTAGTAAAGTAGGTAGGTACTGTACATTTTTTACTTTTCATCACTAATGTATCAACTAGATAGAATTTGCTGCTAGAAACCATTAAATCACTTTTAATGCTTCAAAAGGTGATGACAAACACAAATCATTGTAAAAAATTAAACCATTATAGGTATATCGCTAGAATAAACATTTTTTTTTGATATAATATAATATAATATAGGTAATCTTAATTGTTAAACATAAGACTATAATTTAATTTAGGGATCGTTAAAGAATCAGTATAAATTAAAATCAAATAACACAACATTTATATGGTTCTAACGTTCAAACAATCAAATACCCGAAAACTAAAAATACAACACCTACCTAATTTCTTATATCCTAGTTAGTCGAGCTGGTTTGACTTATTTAGTGTACCTAGGTACCTAATAAATATTATTTGGCACACAGTACCTATACCTAAAAATTACTAGTTTACACCAGGGATGAGATGACAAACTTAACAGCTGTTTATCACATTTTGTAGTGCTTCAACGCAACGTCCAGGTTTCAGAAGAAGAACTTGGAGATCCCAAATGGAATGCACAGGATTTCATGAACTGTAGTTGCCCGCACCCGTGTTCGTTCGTAGGATACACGACCGAAATCCGTAATTATGCAAAGTAGGTAAATTGATAGCCAGGTGCCACTGTTTTGGTTCTGGTGATAAATATTTTTTATTTTGATTTAATTTAGATAGGTAGGTTAGATAGGTACAAGAAAATACTGATGAAATATTAATACCTACCTATCCGTATAAATATATTTTTGTGATACTTCTGTGTATAAATCATATTTGTTCTTTTAGGGACTTTTTGGCTCACACACAGTTTCCACATGCTTATACACACATAGAGGTACACTACAAAGAAAGATTTGCCATAAGTTACCTAAGGTCTATGATGTACACTACACAGGATTTATTAGGTAAACTTAACAGGTTTCATAATTCAAAAGTTGTGGTAGGTACCTGCAACTGCAAGTAGCTATGTGTAAACTGTACCTACATATAATATTTCTATACGTATCTTAAACCTAAATAAATTAGTTTAATACAATTAAATAGATTAATGCCGTGTTGCATAAATTTTTATTAAACATTTAATGAACCAATAGCACGCTATTGAATGAATACATTAGGCTCATTAATGACCATTACGGCATTAAATAGTGATCAGTAGTGATCAGATTTCAGCTCACTAAATATTTAAGCAACGGTTTAACATACAGTTATATTTTTCTCAAATCTCAAGATACCTAGTATACTTACCTATACTAGTAACATGTACTTCCAATTTCCATTGTTAAAAATTAAAAGTTACATTCAAAATGTGCAAATTATGTATTTATTATCTATTATTTTTTATCAATTATCTATTTATCTATCTATATAAGTGGTTAACATTGTATGGTCCGTGAGCTATTTTAATATATATAATATATGGTGTACATTTTTTTTAAAATAGTAATTTGTGTTAAATTGATAATAGTTTTAAACTTTTACTTAAAATTGATCAATTAGGTGGGTTAGCATTAGGATTATAAGCATTATTATAAGCCTGCTATAAGAAATAAAAAAAGTGAGTCGTGTCATTGGGACACATGGTAGAAACGAAGTTTCTTTTCCGACAAATATTATAAATTACAACAAGGCTGGGAATTATCGAGTTAAAAAGTTAAAGTTAAGTTAAAAAATTTATTTTATTCTAACTTTTTAGCTTAACTAGTTACTTCTGGGTTTTCATTAACTTAACTGTTAACTTACTAAATTTCTTTTTTAATTAACTTGAAATAAGTTAAGGGGGCTGCAGCAGGTTTTGTCAAAAGTCAAAACTAATGTAAATTTGACCAATCTAAACATTAATTTTGTTTGTTATAATGTTTTTCAATATATTTAAATAGGGGGCTGGAGAGGGCTCCAGTTAATGAAAAAAAAAAGTGACTTTTAGATCAATAAGCTAGACAAAACTGGAAAAATTTGGTTTGACAGATTTTAATTTTAGAAACGGATTATGATTGATCAACAAGTTTATTAGGGAATGATCGAGGTGATTTTGAATATTCCAATTATTGTTAGTGTAATAACCAATAATATAAATACAAAAATATCATATTTTTTCGATATCTTTTTTCTTGGATATCACAGCTGAAAAAAAAATAATCAAAATTGCCTAGATCATTCTCTAGTAAACTTGTTGGTCAATCATAACCCGTTTTAAAATTAAAATCTGCCAAATTCTTCCATTTTTGTCTAGCTTATTGATCTAAAAGTCACTTTTTTTTCATCTGCTGCAACCCCTTTAGTTAATTTATTTTGTTTTAAATTTTATCATATTTCACTATTTCAGTATATTTCGTTTTCATGTCAAAAAATAATTACCGTGAATTGTTTAAAGTTAAAAATGTATAGCAATTGAGTCTAACTTATATGGAAATACTGTATAAAGTATAAACACTATAATTTAGTTTTGGGTTGGAAAATATAAAAACCTAACCTTGTATAAACAAATTAACTTTTTTTTCAACTTGATAAAAAGTTAACAAAAAGTGTGTATTAACTCTTAACTTAACTGAGTTAACCTATAGTTAAATTAACTTTTAATAGTTTGTGATTAAGACAAACCATTAAATTAGTTAAAGATTGATTTTGTGCAACCCGGCATTAGTAATTCAAAGCTGATTTAAAATATATAATTATTCTATCTGATCGTTGTATGTCATTAACGATTATAGCAGTTTGTGGTATATTATATACTAAATTTTACAGTACTATGAGCAAACATTAGGATATTTTGTCAGAAAATAAATTAAACTCATGTTCTAAATTGTATTAGTGACATTTGGTGGGATGGCAAGTTTGTTTCTTGGCTGCAGTTTGGTCAGCGTGGTGGAGATAATTTACGTTATCTACAAATCATTAATTATGCTAAAACATAAATACACCAAAGTCCAAACAGTTTCAAAACAAGATCAGCAACTCATTCCATACCGCCGCCATCATAATATGTATCATTTTTGCAGACCTCTGTACAAGCCACCAAACATCACATTACCAGAAATCTGTGAGAAAGACAAATATTAAGCAACACAATAAGTGATATATTTTATAGGATAATACTCACTTTACACATTTATACTATGCTTAAAAGTACAAAGTTTCAGAATAAAAAAATACCACCTTAGTTTGCATGTATACATAGCATAATAATACTGATGATTTATATATTTTTTTAATAAGTATATTGTTTAACAAATAAATTAAAACTAATATCAATTATTTTAAAATATAATATTACACTATTGTATTTTATCACACGGTAAATTTGGCATTGCAGTAATATAACATAATAATAATAATAATAATAAAAAAAAAACAATAACTTAACTTAAGAAAATATTTGGAGATTAGTTGTCTGAATTATTTTCTCTGCTATCATTGTCTTTGAATAAAACGTTTTCAAGTACTAAAATCAAATTATTTTTAATAAGCATTGAAATACAAAACGGTATAACTTAAAACTAAAATTCTAAAAATTAGTTTATTTTATAGAAATATATTTTGCTTTCTTATAATGTTAAAAGTAAATCTCAAATGCGAAATTACATGGTTTTTTTTCATCATTAGAATTATATCTAAATAAAAGATAATTTAATTAGAATATAATTGATTTATAAACCTTGTATTACAATTTTGAATCTTATTTCCATTTAATTGAATATTTTATCATATTAAGCTTATCAAATTAGTTTATATTGTTCAGATATAAAATTAGGGATGGGCCGATACCACTTATTAGCGATATCCGATACTCCGATATATGCTGCCGATATAAATTCGGTACCCGATAATATATGGAAATGTTAAAACAACATTTTTGATAAAAATATATGAGCCGATACCACTATAAAACCGATACCATCAACCGATATATAATAAAACCGATACCCGATAACACAAATATTAACTAGAAAAGTAAAAATATTGATTATTATTTATTAATGGTATTAAATTAATAATTATTATTTAAAAGTTATCACATGTTTATTTTTCAGTCTTTAATACTTTAATATTAATACATAGTAGTCTATTAAATAAAAGAAACTCATTATTATAGTTATTTTTGAGGTGTTTAATCAGGTTTGAGGTAGTGAAATCTCGAGAATTAGTACCTCCTCTACAAACTCTTTTGTTTCAAAGCGAACATTGCGCCTTCAAAACATCATCTGGACATTTAATGAAAAAATTCCAAGCAACTGACATACTAACTAATAAGCAATAATTATTAAATTTAATAATATAAATACAATACACTAGTATTATTGTATTAACTATTAACTATTTAATATTTAGTAACCTCATAAGTAGTAACACTAGTAACTGCTAACTAGTAGTGTGTGTGTGACACTGTGACTAGATATAGCATTGTTATCTATTGTATTACAATTTTGAATTTTTAAAAATAATATTGCTGTTAAAATATTATTGAAATGTGGTAACAACGACAGTCCTGTCAATAATCTATAGTATTTGATTATTGATAACCTAATCTATGGATTTGTGAATTATGATACTATGCTAGTATGCTGATCGATAGGTTTTTTTTTTGTATACGTTGAAGTATCGGTTTTGAAAAAAAAACCGATACCACCGATATCGGCCGCTATCCAGTATCGGTTCTAGAATCGGCCCATTCCTATATAAAATACATATTTTTGGATTTATTTTGTGATTTTTTTTATGTTTGAGCAAAACTGAATTAATATGTTGCATGTTCTATAATTTTTTGGTCATTACTCATTTCTGTCTAAGCTCTAGCTAGTATTTCACTACCTAATTAATATTCAAGAAAATATAAATTTCATCATTTAAGTTTGAAATAAAATAATAAAACAGTATATTCAAATTGATATTGATAATGAACACAAAATTTGATGAAGATAATAAGCACCATGTTAAATGGATTTTGTATGTAAAAATAAAATTTAATGTGTACCTGTGCTGGAATCAGAATATGCCTCATTGTGTATGTGGACTGGGACAAAACAACTTAATCTAAGCCAATACTACTTTTATACACATACATAATTATTATACATCACGCTCGAGTAACATACACAATCAATCAGAAACTGGTTGTCATATCATTCACCTCGTCATATTCTTATTCCGGCACAGATTTACAATTTTATTTAACTTGATTAATTCTTACTTCTGAATATATTATCGACACAGTTAATATTAGTTGCCGACACTGACATACCCCATGATTTCATTGGAATATGGAATGAATCATCCATTATATCAATACTTGCAATACCCCTAGTAAGTACTATATCATCATGTTCAGGTAACTCTTTTCTAAAATAAAAAATAAAATTACATTAAATGTTATTATACCATAATATTATCAGCGGTGTAAGTATTACAAACCTTATTCTCTTCATAAGTTCAATACCACGTTTTTTGGCTTTATACGATAACTGAACCATATCCAATGTATCTTTATCGTCAAACAAAGCATCTGGCTAAAAAATTAAATACAATGTAAACTCTAATATTTATACAAATGTTAAGTTAGTCTTTACCATTGAACTGACATCAAGAGAAGAGCTTGTAGAGCTATTAAATGCAGACAATGATTTGTGCAAAAACGTAGGTGAGCCATTATGTGCCGATATCTAGATTAACATAATATACAATAAAATATTTTTGAGAATTTTCTATTTACAAAATTTAACTAACGAACCAGAGTAGGCAACATAGCTAGTGATGAATTTGCTGATGAAGAAAGATTTTCGTTCTTGGATGGCGGAGGTGAATGATCTCTAGATGTCTAAATTATCAACCAAAATCAATCATTTTACATCACAGACATCACAAAGTAATAAAAAAATTATTACAATATACTTACAGCAGGTGGTTGTGGTAATTTATGCCAATCATCAACATGATCATAGAAATGCAAACTTTTTTGTTCCCACCCATCACTATCATCCTCTTGAGAAAAACCATCTCGACCATGAAAAGATGCTGATCTTAAAACTGGATTACCAGAATTTTCAACACTCTTTCTACATTTCAAAAATTAATTTTAAGAAGTGTTTACATATGTTTTCATTAAAATACAAAACAAATTACTAACTCCTTGGAAAATGACGATGGTTTTTGATGATCTTTTTTCTTTCCTTGTGCGGCTGCTTTTAATGGGTCATAATTTTTACGTCGTTTCCAATTTTCCAATTCTGTTTCCTTATTTGGAGTTTGAACTTTGTTGCAAAGTATACTTGAGTTCCATTTTTTTTTTGATGATAAATTTTTGCGAGCAGACAACAACGGTGACTAAAATAATATAAAATACATTTTTTTTTTAAATTGAATAATGTTTAAAAGTAGGTATAAGTGTATAACCCCACGTACTGAATTTGGTTGAGGCACTCTGGATGTTCTTAAACTATAACGCCCACAATCAACTCTCGACAATGATGAACTTAAATTTTGGCTTGAAGGCTTATATAAGTTAGATTTATCATTAGCAGTCTTGGAGTCTACATTTTTTTTATTTGTGTCTTGTTGCGGCTTTGCAAATCTATCACGGCGCAAGCTAAAATCATTTAATACTTTGTTAAAATTTCAATATTTACTTAAAATAAAAATAATATTAATGATCCATACTTAAAAGTTCGATTATATTGAATTGCAGTGTGAACAGTTTTTTCAACTTTAGCTTCTAGCATAGAAACACAATTCTCAGCATCTTTTAAAAGTAATCTGGTATCATCATCACTGCTTATACTTTTAACACTATTTTCCTATAAAAAACAGATATTATAAAATTATTTGTAACTGCCTATATAAGTTATATTTGACATTTTGACGTGCAAGCATAAATAAAAGTTTAAATGTATTCATTAAAATTATTCTAACAAAGCACCATACACTTAAGTCTTTTATACTAGATGCATTTGGCAACGGAATATTTGATTTCCTTGTATGTTTCATTAAAATTGGTGAATTAGGTTTGATGTCTATAAAAAACAAAATTATTTTAATAAATAATTAATGAGACCAATTAAATTAAATTTAAACAGTACTCTCACCAGATTTTAGTAGAGGAATTGGGCTTGAAAGAGATGATTTGTTTTGATTCAATTTTGAATGCCATTCATTGACCCAACTAGAACGTAGTTTCTACAGACACAATTACAAATATAATATAAATTAAACTAAAATTATAAAGAAAAAATTTAATTTATATTAAAAATAAATAAATTACCTTGACCATTGAATTGGACTTTTTAAAATCATCAACACTATCGTCGTAATCTGGTGATTGTTCTGATTTGTTATCATTAGATGTATCATTTCTCTCAATAATGTAAGTACCTGTACTACCAGTATCACTATTTGAAGAGGAATCATCACAGTCATTGGATTCTTGGTAATTTTTGTGAACTGGACTAGAATAAGATATTCCGTTGCCTACAGAAATTAAAAAAGAAATTTTTGTATTTATTCAAACCTACAAGTATTACACCAAAATAATATTTTATTAATTGTTTTAAAAGTCCTTCAATTAGGTTTTTGAAATTATTTAAGGATATAAATATATATACGTATGTTACGTAGCATATAGTGAAATCACTAATTTCATAAACTGGATAGTAAAATTTGTCCAGATCGTGAACTTTGACGAAACTACATTGTATGGACATCCCATTTCATGACATGGACCATACTATAATAATGTATACTGTGTGTAATTATTATAAAAAAAATTATTGTAATTTAAATGATGTAGTAATAAATTATATTGTATCATAGTAAACTAAACTTTTTCTATATTGTTTTAAGAACAAAAATATAACAATAAACAATAAATTATACTATATTATATTTTTATTTATTTTTAATAAACCATAAATATTTTATTTATAAATTAACCGTATTTATATTTATGTATTGTTTAATTATGAACAAAATGATTAACTGATTAATTTAAACAATAATTAATAATGATAATAAAAATTTAATTTTATGTTATGAACTATATTTAACTATAATATATTTATCTATCATATTATTTATTTTTCCAAGACAATTGATTATCACATTGACTGATTTGAACTATTTTTGTACTATTTTTAAAACATGTAAACCAACACAAATTATGTTGGGCGGATCTGTAGGGCCCTTATCAACTTTCAGTACTCCATATAGCAAGCATTGCTTAATTTAAAAATCAACTGATTTTTTTTTTTGGTTCCTTGTTAAAAATACAATTTAATTAAGATTTAAAAGTACATTATAACTATATTCTATTAAACTCCTTGCCAATCAAGTAGGGTTGGATGTTTTGAAAATAACATGCTATGTAAAAGTAGATGTCATAATCAATCGTTGTGCAAAAATAAATAATAAGATAGAAACATATTTAGTTTGTTATATAAAATTAATTTTTTATTGTCATCAATAATTATTATGTTCATAAAAAAACATAGAAACATATTATGGTTTGTAAAAATAATATAATATAATACAATTTATTGACAATTGTTATATTTTTGTTCATAAAAAATGTAGATGTTATAGTTTATTATGATATATTACTATATTACTAATTTATTGCTAAATAACATAAAAAATTGTTTTATAATAATTACACAAAGTATACAATTAGTAATTATTGTCCATTTCATGAAATTGATGTCCATATAATGTATTTTGTCAAAGTTTACGATCTGGTCTAATTGCACCATCTAGATATTCAGTTCATAAAATGTGGATGCAACATATTATATATTAATATATTTTAAATATGGTTGGAATAATTAATATTGCATTCCGCGAAAATCTAAGTTCTCAGATAATTGTCAATATTTTAGTAACTTTGTATAATAAATTCTTAATATACAATGTGGTTTATAGCATTAATATATTAGGGTTTCAACTTAATTTCAATACTTTCAATACAATGCAATTTTGAACATAGTCAAATAAACACAATACACACAGAAAAATCATTTAAAAATGTTTCTTTTAATTTAATACATATATTGACATGAACTCACCTTTAGAATTAGACATTGTAGTTACAGAATCAGCTTTTGTCTAAAATTAAAATTTTGATATACTTTAGTAATTTGAAATATGATTGTAAAATTACATTACCGTTGTTGGCTGAAAAACATTATTGATGGGTAATGATAGATTGCGTTGATGTCTACGAACAAAGTTATTGATGGTAGATTCATTTTCACCAGAATCTCTTGCTTTTGAACCATTCAGTCTTGATGTTGTTTGCTCTCTCCACTTATAATCTGAATTCATATTTTTTATTCATAAAACCTAAAAAAGGGATCATTTTATTTAATAATATATCTTAACATAAATATATCTATATTAATTTATATATTATTAAAACTGTTTGAACATTAGGGATGGGATTATTATGATTAGGTTAGTACCGGGGATAGTACCTAACTAGTAAACAATTAATAAATACTTGAGTCTATCTAGTACATAGGTAGATCATAATAAATTACACTTTCAATTATTTTAGTGAAACTTTTGTATGATATGTGTAAATAGGTAGATATTAATTTCCTACTTTTATTGAATCTACAACTTGATTTCAATAAAAATATGTAGAATTTGTTCAATTCATTAAATAGGCATTATTTATTACTAATATGCAATGCTAACATTTTTACATATTTAATATTTATTTACTTTTTAATTTATATTAATTTAAGAATAAACAATAGTACCTCCACTTAATAATACAACATCTACCAAAACTTCTAAATTATAAGTAATTTAACAAAAAATTAACTTTATTTGATGTTGTATTAACATTTAATATCATTCAAATGAGTTAAGATGTCATATAGTAGGTATGCGGTCTATCAGTGAATTCACAAATATAGTATGCGGTCTACTGGCATAAAAAAAATAATAATTAAAAAAGAAATAAAAAATTCTTTAAAACCTTATAGTATTATTCCACAAAAAAAAATGAAAAGTTTTTTGAGTTGTTTGCAACCTAAATCTCTCTTTGTTTTTTGCCCTTTTTCTAACGTAAGTATATATCTCACTTCCACACTTATTATTTTTAAGTTAGCCATTTTCATTGTTTGCCAAAACATTTTTATTAATTAAAATATTGGTGGTTGATTCATCACTACATATGATTAAATAAAAATATTTTGCCAACATATTGAGTGTGTGAGTTTGTGAGTGCCAAAATAATATGTAGAATAAATAGTTTAGTGTCACGCAATAAGTGGCATATTGAGAGTTTGAGTATGTCATACTTCTATGAAATATTGCAGCATTATTATCAAGTCATAAAGATAAAGTGTTAACCAAAGAAAATAGATTAGACCGTATCTATCAAAGATCATGTAACCCGTGTACCCGAGTACCCGGGTATCATGTACCCGTGTAGAAATCTGCAAGTAGATTATATCAAGGGTTATATCATGTAGCAGATGAGAATGGCCAGTAGATTGCATACTATATGACAGCCAATGTGTTTTTTGTAATCAAGTAAGTACTAAAATTTCACCAACAGTCTCTAAAAAAGTGTGTAACTATGATAATTTAAATAATTGTAGTATGACAGACAATAGCTCAGACGGAAAGTTTAATAACTAAATTATTTTTAATTTTCTGGGAATTTTAATAATCTATAAAATTTACTTATATGTATTGGGGAATATTGGAAATAAATGATAGTATGCAATTTATTTAAAGGGAAAAAACAACACAATATTTATTATTGACCAGTTTATGATAAAATTATTTGGTATTGAACTAAATTATTAATATTTTTATCTGTTATAAACTAAAACAAAGTTAATTGACGTGAAACAGGAAACCTTGGAATTGTAGAACAAACAAATTTAATTAAGAAAAATGATACGTTTTATGTATGTACCAACATAACTCATCATTATTATTATTATTGTTGTTAAACTAAAATACAAAAAAAACAAATGAATAATCCTATTAAACACACATTTCATTAAAAAAATGTAATTAATTAGTATTATTTACTTTGAAACTGTAACTTTTACTTCTTCTTCTATTAGATTAATTTTTATGAATGTATTCTGTACTAAATAATGTGTTCTCTAGTGTAAGCCATAGTCAACTTATTAAAATATGAATAAATTAATTATAAATTCAACCTAAATATTTCAAAAAATGTAATTAACTAGACAATTACATTTGTATGAATAAATATAGGTATAAGCATAATTTCGGATGTACAACCAAATACAATGTCTATATAAAATTACATTATCAAGTGTACTTAATTATTTCTTAGTAAATCAAAAAATGGGTAAATTATGTATGTCAAATAAACATAAACCAACGAGTATAGGTAACTCAAAACAAATTAATACCTATAGTATTTGCATATTAAACAACTACCTTTATATAAATATAATTCTATAATATTATTGAAGCAATATTTTTATTGAAATAGGTACTGATTATTTGTGCATTCCACATTATTATGTAAATTACTTTTTATAAAATAACTAATATTATAAATAGTTAGATATTGAGCTTAGGTCAAAGTTACACATTTTTTTAATTTAAAAAAATAACTAAAAAAGTTATTTAAAATAATAAATTACATAATTATTTTGGTTAATTGATTTATATTTAATTTTATACAAATATTTACCTAAGATAATTTTTTTATAAAATGAAAAACAATATTAAATAATGAAAGGTTATTGTTTAACTTGTAGAATAATAGAATTGTTTAGTATATACTATATAACTATTATACATGATTAATAACAAATTAGAATTTAAATGCAATAATTAGCGGTAGAAAATTCCAGTGTTTCAAGTTTTGACCTTATGGTCCAAAAAAATACCTATCTATATAAACAACGAATTTGAATCATTGCCCAACAAATTGAAAAAGCTATTTACATAAAATATTATTTTAGAATTGAGGACAAAAAAATTATAAATACTGTACCATTTGATTATTTATAAATATATATATTATATTTAACTGGTGTTATATGTAGATTAATATTTTCATCAACATTTATTTTTCATTTAACATCTATTATTTTTTTATTGACCTGCTCAATTTCAGTAAATTTTAATATATAACTTTACAACTAGAATCAAAACAAATTTCTTGTTATTTATGAAAAATTAGATACATAAGTAATGGATACAATTAGTTTAAAAGGTTTTAACTATGAGTAATAAATAAATAATATAGTGCACATTTTATATGTATTATCTACGTTTTGAAATCAATAACTATTAATATTTTGTAAAAATGAAAATTATTTAAACAAACTTAGATTAATTTTAAATAGGTATAGAAAAAATATATAAATAACTTAGATACCTATTTAAATTGCTACAAACTATGTTTCTATATAAACTGGAATACCTAGATAATGAGTTATAGGTACTTACATACTATGTAAAATGGTATCTAAAACGTAAAAGTATTTGCTTATCAAATACGTTGAACAAATACCTAATAAAGAAGTAATAAATATTTTTTATACATATTTCATCTGTTATTTTGCCTATTTTAGTATTTTACCATTTAGTAAAAAAATTCTATTTCTATTATTTCACCAATTGATAAATGGTAAAATCGACAGTGAATTTAATAGCTACAGAAAATTATAAAGTAAATCACAAACCAAATTTTTTTAATCCAATTGGAAGAAGTTCCTCAATTCTAAAAAGCAAAAAGTTACCTAAACAATATTCTACAGTTCCACACTCACTTTATGTATGTCAGAAGTTTTCTTTCGACAGTTTCAAACAATTCTATTCTATTATTCGAATAGATAGATATAAGTTCCGTAGATTAATTTAAATACCTAAGTAGCGTTTTTAATAAAAAAAAAAATTAAAAAATAAAACCTACAGGTATTGTTTTTCACATTTGTGGAGATGAAAATATTATGAAAGAGAGTAATAACATATTAGGTATATGAAAAGACGTTACACAAGTGTCTGTTGGAAAACAACGCGGTTCGAGCTGGCAACAAGAAATAAAACGTTTATCGTGACGGGCCAAATGTCAATAGAATACGGGTCAAGTCCAACTGGGTCTAACAGCGCAAGTAGTAGGTATGTTTTGTTTTAAATATAAACGCATTTTCAGTTTACGCGAACGCGACATCGGCGTGTGTGGAATTTTTAGTGCGTGGGACCGACGGGCGGGGAGCAGCGAGTGGGACAAAATAGTACGGAAATAGTCTCGGCCGCCGCCGTGGAGGACGGGCGGCTTCGATCGCAAACAGAAGCGTCGAAAATCTTCTCGTCCGACGGTGGTGACGCGACGCTCGAGATAAACTCACCGGAATGGCGGGCACCTCTCATCTACGCGGTTATGGGCCGCGACATGGTCGTGGATCGCAGATCGTAGAGCTGTCACGCGACCGAAGATCTTGAAGGCGGCGACGACGATGGTACACCGAAAGAGTGTGATCACTGATCGAAAACGATCGAAAAACGGAACGACGCTCGATAACGATAATAATGGAATATACTAATTATTACTATAACACTTTAATACCTACGCGGCTACTCTTCGGAAACCGACGGGACTCGTAGTTGACGTCGTCGTCGTTTTATCAGCGAATGACGACCACCAACTCCGGTGGAGCTCGCTTATCACAACGAGAGCGCCCGCGCCCGACGCGACGGCTGCCAAGAGGTGTAGTTGTCGGGCGCTGTGGTAGCGCCCATAGACATTAAAGAATGGATATGGATAGGCCATGGCTATAATAACAATGATAGAGGGAAGCGTGCCATAATGGGGAAGAGAGAAAGCCTATTTTTATCATTGCCTCTCATTCTAGCAGAGATAAAATCATAATAGGTACATAAATATATTACATCAATTTATTTGTGATAAGTCTCTATAATATAATAATTTAATGTTCATTATTTATTCTACGGTGGTGTCTCAATCGTGTTGTTTGTTAACATAGCCTACGTCGACGTGATATCACTATCACAGAATAGATCAAGTTCAATTAATTAGGTATCTTGTAGGTATTCCGTGGCGGTACTAACTATTAATAATTGCTAAATATTATAAATTCATTTTGCAGTTAACTTGATTGTATATAGTAGAAAGGTACATGATTTTTTATGAATAGCGATGGCAATTCCACAATTAACACATGAACATTCAAGAGCAGGATCTATGGAATTGGAAATCTTTTTCCATAATAATATTTTTAATGTTATTGTGCCAGTTGAAATTAAATTCTTCCAATTTGTACAATATTTTGATAGGACTTGGTTAACAGGTAATATTATTATGTAAAGAAATAGTATTTATTATAATTTCCTTTTTTTATTAACACTTGGAGAAATATTTTTCATAATTATAATAAAATTCAACATTTTTATGAGCTTTGGCTAGCTTTTTTTCTTCAATTTAATACAAATTAAACTACTTTTATAGGTCTATTTGCTGATATGAACTGGCGCACAAAAAATGTACTGGAAATAAGTTTTAAGAATCTAATGTCAAATATAAATATGCCAAACCAAGTACATGGATATTTATAGGTAAACAATGGACAATGTTGATTTCAATAATCAACTGACAGCTATTATTTTTACACTTTAAAATTCATACTTCATATTTTAAGTTTAATGAATAAAACTTGTTACATACACATAAACTTTTTATTTCAGAAATGCTTATTCCTGTATATACGAGCGGTATAATAATTAATGATACCTGTTAGCTGATGCCGGTATGAAAATAAAGCTACCAAGAAATTTTGAAATAAACCATCCTAATGTAAGTGAAAATTAAATTTTTTTAGTATATGATTATATATAATATTTGTTTAAAATCCTTACTTTATTCAAATATTAAATAGGTAGATTACATTTTTAGTAGCACCAAAAAAATATATGTTTTGTTTTCAAATTTATCACTTTTATGACATTGATATATGGTTAAAATGTTTCTACTTTTGTATTTCTATATTTTATATTCTTTTCTGACTCCAATTGTATTATTACATGGAATATATTTCTTATGGTCCAATTTTTTCGTATTTGACAGTTGATGATTTAATTAAAAATTAAAAATGATTTTATTGATCAGTTTGATCTTAAATATTGTGATAAATATACAACTTATTACAAAATGATTATTTTATAGAGCTACAAGTTGATGATGAAGCCAATATTGTTGTCATCTTGGTAATTATGACTACTTTTTGTATGTTTTTGTATAAGCTAAATTATTTATTTATTATAGAGCCAGCAGTACGCCAAATTATTGTATTCAAATGGCATCCCCAATTTCCCAGCAAGTACATCTACATAACAATCTGCCTATATTAGAACCTTTACCAATATACGAGCCACAATATTCTGGACAAGGTAATATACTGAACTACATATGATATTTTGTTATTAACGTGTAATATATATTTCACACACATGAAGCTTTTGTTTTAAAAATTCACTAAATAATTATTTGCCCCTTATTCCGTACATGTATTTGTACAATATTCACTATATCTGTATATGCATACATTATACCATTTCTTTGACTAAAGTTAAATAAATTATATTTGACAATATCCAGTTGTTGGGAAATATAAATCATAAGTTCTTATAGATTGCTATTCAAGATAATTATTATTATTTTCTTGTATTTGTATGCATTCCCTAAGTAAATAATTTATTTTAGAACCAGTAGGGATCCAAAACAATGAGTCAGCTCCACATATTTTAGGACAGATGTTGGAACCATACCAGCACAGCCAAATTTGTAATTATTTCTAACGCCTGCAGATACCAGGTCTCATGGTGAGTTTAGAAGATAAAACCTCTTAAAATATTTATTTATCAATGTGACAATGTATAATATACATTTCTTTTTAAATATAGGACTAGTTTTAAAATTAAATGCCTTCCAAACACTATTTTCACTCAAAAAGTTTGGCAGACACAAAAGTGTCTTTTAAAGAAACAAAATGCATACATTATTTTTTAATATTGATTATAACATTGATTAAGGTACTAGATAGTCTTCTGATTTCACAATATTCATTTAATATTTCAGTACTATCTCTTTATAAACTTTCAATTATTTTAGATTCTGAGTGCATTGATTTTACAATGATGTATTATACACAACCAAACAGTTTATAATAGAAAAATAGCTTTGATTTTCAATTTAAATACAACTTGAAATACAAAATTACATTGTATTATTTATATTTAGTTTTCTCTGCATTTCAAGACTATAATATAATAGGTAAAAACGGGGGTTTCAAATGGTTCAATAGATTTAATTATTTAAGCAACTGCAGTTCATATTATTATTATTGATATAATCTAGCTATTCAGTTTAATATTATTATGATATGTAATTATTTGTTATAAATTATTATTATCACTACTTAATTTAGATTATTCAAGTCCAAAGAGGAGTCCAACAATTATTGAAAATTATAACAATGTTCACTCAAGTCCAAACATTTTCGACTCACCTATTGGGAAATTTTTGATTGAGGATATTGCTGATTCTCCTAGTCCTATTGATCATTTTATGACTTATCCATCTCCAAAACAAAATAAATCAACATTATTTTTGTCACAGCCAAGCAGTCATACCCCAGTGTTAACATTAAAAAGACAAATAATGTTAAAAAAAATAATGTTTCTCACAACCATCAAATTTATCAGCAGGTATATAATATTATATATATATATATATATATATATATATATATATATATATATATATATATATATATGTGCATATATATATATGTGCATATCTGTTACTATTTTTTAAAGTATATAGATATTTAATGCAAAAATCAGGTTAAAATACCTATTTATTTCAAAACCATTCTGTTGATAATTTTAATTTTATCTAGGTATCTTATTAGTAACAAATATTGAACTTTAAATTAATTTTCAGTATACACGATCAACAATCTAAAAACAGTGCTATAAATTATTCTTAATTTACATAATTTTACATATTATATTTTTTTATACCTATTTACTATTTAATGAAAATTAGCCAAATCTAATAAAAAGCACCACAGTAAAATTTTAGATCATCGGCTAGGTTAGGCCTATTAGTTTTATGTTTTATTATACCGTCACAAAAAAAAAAAATAGTGTCTAGATTTAAAATAAATATATAGTCGAATAATATATATAAATATAGTGGCTAATAATTCTACTAGAATTTAACTACCTAATTATAAAAAAAAAAAAACATTATACGTACCTACCTAAAGTATAATTCTATAATTCTATTCCAGCGTTTTTTAAACTTTGTTCCGCGGTACCCCAGGGTTCCACAGAAATCACTTCAGGGTTCAGCGAAACTTAAGTGCTTTTTTTCGTACCTACCTAAAGTATAATTCTATAATTCTATTCCAGCGTTTCTTAAACTTTGTTCCGCGGTACCCCAGGGTTCCACAGAAATCACTTCAGGGTTCAGCGAAACTTAAGTGCTTTTTTTCAAAGTTGAAAGTTGATCTCTGTGATAAATGTTGGTGCATTTCAAAAGATGAATATCCTCAATTGTCACATAAGACCGTGTTGGCATTTTTACCATTTGCAACCAGAGTTGGGCGTTTTTCGAATGATTTTTTTACAATTATTCGAATTGAAATTTATTCGAATAATTTTTTTTACAATAATTCGAATAAAAATTTATTCGATTAATTTTCAACTATTATTATTCGAATAAAAAATCATTCGAATATTTTTTTTTACAATTATTCAAATAAAAATGTATTCGAATAATTTTCAACTATTGTTATTCGAATAAAAAATTAACCGATTTAATTTTAAACATAGATATTCGAATAAACAATAAACAAATATATATCAATAGAAGAAAGTTAAGAATTAGAAAATTAGATATGTTTTTTTAAATTATATTTTAACAATAGTTTTATAATATTATAAAATGAATAATATTTAATGGTAATATTTCATAACAATTATTACAACAATCCTAATAGATCGATAATAGCAATATCTAAAAAAATGATTTTATTATGAACTAGGTATGTTTAATCAAATTAAATAACTAAGAATTATTCGTATAAAAAATCGTCTTTAAAATTTATTCGAATAATCATAGATGAAAATTATTCGAATAGTTTTTTATTCGAATAATCATAGTTGAAAATTATTCGAATACATTTTTATTTGAATAATTGTAAAAAAAAACATTTGAATAGTTTTTTATTCGAATACAGATTTATTCGAATAATTATCTAGATAAAATTTTGCCCAACTCTGTTTGCAACCACTTATATGTGTGAAACCGGCTTCTATGTACCAACAAAAACAAAATACCGCAACAGACTTGATGCCGAACTTAATATGAGAGTACAACTTTTATCAATGAAGTCCAATATTAAGATTATTTGTAATACTAAAAAGTAATTTTCACTCGTTTCATTAAAATTAAAATTTAAAAGTACTGTTATTGTCTATTATTTAAAATATTTTTTGAATTAAATACAGAATAGTGGGTGAAAATAATTTTTACATTAAAACTATTGAAACAAAGTATGGATTCTAATTGTTGAGCTATAATAACTTACTGCTGAAAGCTAAATAAAAAAAGCTAAAAAGTATTGGTCCACGATAAAATTGGACATAAAAAATATGGTTCCACGGATAAAAAAGTTTAAGAAACGTTGTTCTATTCTATAGAATAAACTTTTGAAGTCTACTAAGTACCTTTTAGGTATATTACAGAGAATTATAAATATAACATAAATAAAATATGGAAGTAATATAATTAATTTCTTGAGATAGGAGACTAGTGATTTTAGATTATTAACTAGATAATTTGCTAGGTATGTGGAAATAATAAAACAATATACTTATTTAAATGCATTAATTTGTTTCACAGACATCAAAACTCTCAGTGCTGATTGGTATCAAAGACATTGGTGAAAGCACAAGGCATTTTGATGTCCAAAATGTTTGTAGATGAAGTTCTTTGCCATTATTCACTATTAGGATTCAAGAAAAAAAAACTTTTCGCAACTATCTACCAACCGTTTATTAATTGGTAAATTAAAATGTATAAACAATAAATTGATTCAATTAATATTTAATTTATTCATTTAAAGTGAAATATCAAAATAGGTACCGTAGGTAATCATAATAACTAAGAACTATAACATTTAACTTAAAACAAGGTAAAAACTTCAAAATAATAACTGTAAATTACATGATAATTATTAATTACATTAGGTAAGTTACCTACTATATAAAATATCACAATATTCACAAAACAAATTAATTAAATTCAACTTTAAAGTACCTAATTAAACAATTATTGTTACCTGTAACAAAATAAGACTGTTTAGGTACATTTTTACAGTATTTTCTAGGCTATAATATTATGTATTAATTTTTATTTTGTGACAGTCATATTATTATAATATTAAATATTCTTCATCTCGATGATCATATAATTAACAATATTACAATATTATAGCACAGACTTCTATTATACTACTACACTACTACAATGTAAGTCTTTGTATTATCGCAACCATAGACTTATCACTTATAAGGAACAAGTATAATAGACCTAAAGTTACATCTTCTCTACATCGTTGGTCTATGCAGCTTATAAGTTATAACTTAAAATACTACTTACGATACTACCTATCATTGATTGAATATATTATTATGCGAATATTATAATAGAACGGTATGTCTATGATAAAAATTTATTTGGTATCACAATATTTAAGACAATTACATGTTAAATACTTAGAAGATAATATATTTTGATAATAATAATATAATAAAAAGCTTGAAACCTGTACCATTAATAATTGAAACTAAGTAACTACACCTATTTATACATCTTGTTGGCTTGTCGCTTTGTCTATATACTTGTATACATTATTATTATTATTATTATTATTATTATTCATGCTATAGAATGTCCTACATTCCTCTATATTAAATTAATTTTAAATTATGAAAATTGTTCTCTTCTATTACTATAACTTATAAGCCTATATTTCTAAATATTAATAATATATTTTTCAGATACTATACGGCTTAATCCTAAGTTCCAAAATAAATTGGATAAGGAAATTGATGTGTTGTTGGGCTCTTGGTTATCCAAGTTAGCTAAGTTTCGTCTTCAGTCTTCCTAATATACATACAACACACCTACCCAAATAAGTGAATACTGTCATATACCCATAGGCCATAACCTATACTTACCTACATATTTCTATATTTGTATTTATAGATTATACAATTACCTACAATGTTATTATACTAACTTTGTATACCCTTTAATAAACTGTATAGTATTCAAAATTTAAATGTTGTATTTATTCAGCTTACCTACTTTGAGTTAGATAAGTTTCTTTAGTTTAGGAAGGTATATAGGTATCATATCTATTATCTATACATGATACTTAATAGATATGATACCTATATACCTTCCTATCTATATCATCTATACATGATACTTAACAATATATAATACACTAATATAAGTATAAGACGTAAATACAATATCTAATATCAATATCTAATTATATACATATAGCTATACAAAGCACCTACCTAATTTTTAACTATTTTATATTTTATACACTAAACACAAAAATTCTACTTATTGAAATTAAGTAAATAATAAACATATAACTTAAATTATTCTTTATTTATTATTCTTATTTAATACTCTTGAAACAAAATATGTGTAACATTTCAAAAATAGGCAATTCACCGTGTTCTTAAAACATTTTAATTATAATATTTCAAACCTGTTATATTCATAACATTCATAAAACATTAAAAAGTAGACCATCAATGAATTGAAAACATTATAACCATGTAGGTATAATATTATTTAACTTCCGTCAAAATGTTGACACAAATTAATATTGCTAACAAAATGTTGAATTAAGTTTCTTAGAATATAAATTTGTTATCTGGGCCTAGTATAAATAAATTTAAAAAATATCCTAAGAAATAGAGTCTAGCCCAAAATTGTTTTATGTTTGAATTATTTATAGTTTAAT
This sequence comes from Macrosiphum euphorbiae, assembly GCA_949089665.1. Lineage (NCBI taxonomy): Eukaryota > Metazoa > Arthropoda > Insecta > Hemiptera > Aphididae > Macrosiphum > Macrosiphum euphorbiae. The sequence continues at coordinate 42,965,326 of CARXXK010000002.1, read as the reverse complement.
ACATATCAACTTATCATTTACAGTGATATTTACTGTTTAGTTATGGTAAAACAACATATTTCTAGTACAAGCTGGATGTGGTTAAATTGTAATTATTTTTTTCGAATTGCATCCTGGTAAAAAAAGATAAATCAAAATGAATCAATAGTTTAAATTTAAATACCTAAAATATAATAATATGACTTAATGTTTATTTATAAATTAGGTAGGAACGTCGTGTAGTATACGTTTTAACGGCATTGTAATAGGCCATTACTTACGTGGTTACCATATTCTAAATTTCTAATACTAAATTGATCGACTCATGTCTCATACCACATTATATTATGTAAAGCAACTGTCAACTGAAATTATTATTTATTTTTAAGATGGAATGATCAGACATATATGTAATACAATTTGGACCCTACCTTTTTTGAACTCAATTACAATTTGAAAATGTTTGTTTAGGTAAGAAGTGTTATGTGGTAATTTACGGTAACAATAAAAACATTGTCTATCACTGGTATACGTTGTATCTGAAGTGACAAATTAAAAAATAAATAAATAAATTGTAGGATACTTATTCTAACATTTAGAATAAATTGAAGACAAGATATTAAATCATCAACAAAAATGTAAGAAAAAATAAAACTTATATGCTACAAGTATTGTAGTTCATGACAAAATTATGACATTATTATAAAAAAAGTTAATGAAAATTAAATAAGATGTTGGTTATTAAAATCCGTATAATATAAATTATACTTAATAGGGTATTTAAAATACAAGGAGTTTATAGTAGATGACATACATACATGCAAGAATATTAGGTTGAAGAATAAATTACGATTTACGACACAATAAAATAATATATCGTTTTAAAATTTTAAATGTTCAGGAAAAACATTTTGATTAACTCAATACTCAACATATTAATAAACTATACAATCATAACTACTGAATTTTTTAAATGATTTTAATTCATTTTTATGTGTTAGAAACATCGCGAACCTACTAAGAAATGTATGGTAGATTGCAATTTTTTTTTTATGTTAAGTACTAAAATTATTTTATAATATCAGTTTTTCTAACTCACGCATAAAGTGTGATTTTTCAAGTATTTTAACCACCTTGTTTCCCTCTAATAGTACTTTTATTCAGATTCTGATGACCAATAGAGACATAGAGTTTTCTAACCAAAACGGAATTTAACATAATATAAATATGAATGTACTTAAAATGTGACAAATAAAACTGAATAGTAGGTAGGTACCATAAAATGATAGTTTAAATCATATACAATTTTCGTAATAGTCAATTCTGCATTGAATGTTTGATGTTTTATAAGTTATTACTATATAGGTATAACCTCATTAATTTATTTATATATTAAGAATTTAACGTCTATAATACTGTAGTTATTGACAGTTTGTCAGATCACAGTAATCGAAATAATCATGTTTTTAGTTTTAGGACAGAAAACTACTTAAAACCCAGTTAAAGTGTAGATATATTATAGTTAAAACTTTAATAATCGATGCATAACAAAAGTAGTATAGCAGATTAGGTATAGGTAAGTACCTATATACAGTGGCGTACATTCAATTGTCTTATGGGAGGGATTAAATAATATAATATAGGTACCTATATATGTTTATCAGGGTGCTTCACCCAATGCAATATGTTATATCAAAGACTAAAGACCATAGTTGTTAAAACATTTACAGTTCACACTCATTTTTGTAATAATACTTTTATTAAACATTTGAAATCAACTTAAAAAAAGGTGCTCTACTGTACAGTAGGTTAAAAGTTGGTCACTGTAAAATGGATTGTATTAAATTTGAATTCTATGATATCCTATCATTGTATAAGAAAAACGATTCTGAGCGGAGGACGGTATGTCAGTCTAGGTATAAGACATAAATAATAAAAAGTTGACCTATAATAAATTATAAATTCCAAATTAATCATATCACGATATCCATTAGGTACATATAACGCGTTATACATCAACAAAAAATCGTGATACTATATTACTATCAAATATTATATATTATGTAATACTATACTTTCGAAGTTACAATTACCTATGAATAATATTATACAATCACAACAAAATAAATAAAATAGTTATTCTAGGGTTTTTTAATATGTAATTTCGTCAAACATTTAAACTTAATATGATTATAAAAATAAACTGTGCTTATGTATTTTTTTATATTTTTTGTTCACAGAATAAACTACTTACGTGGAATCTTGTTTTAAATTTTCAATCCTTAAATATAAAAGTTGAACATTTTATACATTTTTAACTACAAAATAATTGTTCAATTTTAAATTTGATAAATTTTGTCAAAATTCGATCTTTAAATACTTAAAAAAAAAAATTGTGCCTTTGTATTTTTAATATTTGTATTAAATTTTTACATTTTTTTCCCCAACAGATAAAATATGATTGATGTTCATAGAAAAAAAACTATAAAAAAATTGAAATTTTAAATTGTCTGTAAACAGCTCAAAACAAGTCAAAATATTTTGAAAATTTTATGGTTCATAGAAAATGAGAATTTAAATATTCAGTATATTTTTTATGTGTCTACAGTTATTTGTTTTTGAATTACAACAAAATAACAAAATCCCTACATGATAAATCGAGTGAATATTCAATGTTGCAAAAATATGAACTTTAACTCTCATAAAAATGTAATGTGACTTTTTGGTAGAGATTATTTTATTGATAAAGGCAGACAACCATATAAGAAATCTTGTATTAAATTTTCAAATCATAAATTTGAAAAGAAAAATGTTTATGAATTTCTAACTCAATTTGCACATTTTCGTGATGTTTACGTGTTTTGTCAACATTTGAACTTTAAATGCTTATAAAACAAATTTTGTCGATGGATTTTTAATATGTTAATATATTAAGAGTCTTGAATTAAATTTTCAAGCTTTTTTACCCAACAAATACAATTTTATTGACATTCATAGAAAAAAAAACTAAAAAAATTGGTAACTGGATATAGGTAGTTCAGAGCACATCAAAATATTTTGAAAATTGTATCATGTATAGAAAATGTTTATATAAACAACCAGTTAAAATTTCACAGTTATGTGTTTAACGTTACACCAAATTTTTTCGAAAATCATTGAGTGAAAATTCCCTATTCCTTAATTTATTTTTTTCGGTGCGTTTAAAATTACTCAGAATTTATTAATTTAACCTCTGCCCCAACTAGATTCACTTTCCCATCGAACAAGATTCTGAAGTTGAAAATTGAAGCATTATTTCGACTACTTAACTTGTACACAGACACAAATAAAAAATAAAACATACATCAATATAAAATCAATGCATTCATCGCTCCGCCCAGAATCTAAAATAGACATATATTGAATATTATTATACTATAGGTACAACAAATAATAACAATTTATTTGTATCTTTACCTCTTCGGACAAAAAATTAATATTTTTGTGATTCCATTAAAATTTACAAAATCCTTATATTTTTCATTCTGACGATTTAAAAATTGGTTTTTTTTGTCCTTGGGTGGGATTTATCCCGACCCCCACCCCCCCATTTATACGTCATCGTCACTGCCCCACCCTGTAACTAGCCAGCTAGGTGAGAACCAGAAGAAAACCTAAAGAAAAAGTATAATTGTAGATAGGTAGACTAATGACTATAGTAATATAAATACAAGATGCAATACAGTTTTTTTTTGTTTTAAAAATATAAGACGATAATAAAACTGGAGAAAATGTCTTCAGATAGTAATAATAATGTATTTATATGAATGTAATTATTGTAAAATATATTATGAAGTCGAGGTACTGGTTAAAATAAATTATTATTCATTAGTCACTACATTTTATGTGATATTTGAATATTTAATATATATATTGCAGTTAAGTATCTGTAGGTACTCACCTACCTTAAATACTGCAAGAATCGTTTATATTTGTAAAGAAAATCATAATAATGATTATTTATAATATAAATTTTATATTATAAAAATTAAAAACCAAAGGTGGGCATGTTAATTAAAATAATTAACTGTGGCAAGTTAAGTTAATTCAGTGAAATTGATTTCAGTTAAGTCAAAAGTTAACAAAAAAGAATTTAACTAGATAAGTTTAAAGTTGAGATAGAAAATAAACTTCTTCAAAAGTTCATTTTTCAAGTTACAATATTTTTCAGTTATCTCGTTGAACACTGTGTAAAAAATTAGATTATTATACTTAATATTATATAATTAGAAAAAAATTTACCAAAATTGAAAAAGAGTCATCGATGTATAATGTACCTAATATGCATTTTGTTGTTGAAGGTTTTGGTGTCGGGTGTTTATTGACCACGGACGGATAGAATCCTCGTATTGTTTTCTCCTATACCAATTTCACTCTCGAATTATATCGTAGGTACAATATAATATTACAAGTTAGATCGTCGACATGATTTCGGTACAATAATATATAATATATAATATATAATATAGTGTGAACATTTACTAGGTATTAAAAATGTCCATACCAGACAGATACTAGTGGTTTGTGTCGCAGAAACATCGAAGATTTCGTGATAATATTATTATAATATTACATAATATAAGAACCCGATATCGTGTATAATATGAAAATGTACGAGACGCACACCATCATTTTCACTGTCTTCGTAAAACGACTGAACGTGCATTAAAAATGGCGTCTATTCGACGGGGTTTAAATGATAAAAAATACCGTATCCAAACTTCTGCAGTGCATGTGTAGGTATCGATACCTACGTTTGATTAGAGAGTATAATTTTAAAACGGATAGTAAAACAAACGAACGAACAAAATACAAAATTAAGACACTAAAAATATATCTATACCTATATTAAATTATATTATATTTATTATCTATATTATACATAAATAATAAACATAGTAAGGTATGCAATATGCAATTGGGATGAAATATATAATTATAATAATAGTAATAGTAACATTTTAATATTTTTGCATATCATTATTATTTATTATTCATTAAAAATATTTAAATATTAATAACGCGTGGTCGCTGCGGCCGGCGTTTATATCGTTGGTTTCTAACTGCACCTGCACGTCTCTACCACCATGCCGGGAAACGTTCCATAGACGATTTCCAAATCTATGTCGAAATACAACATGGATATGCTGCTCATCTTGCGGGGAGCGCAACACAGTCCGTTTCCCAACTTGTTGGTGAGCTGGACGAGGCGGGAGTGTACTTTATTTGAAACAGGCTCCAACGTACACTCTCCAGAACAGTAGAAGGCCTCGTACCTCTTGGGCGCAATGATCCAACTCCAGCCAAATTCCTCGAAGTTCACCGTCAGCGGGCGTCGGCAGCACCGATTGGCTTCCAGGTTATCGACGCAATCTTCGCTCGGAACGGAGCGCTTGGACCGCGACTGATGGTCGTCTTCCGTGTGCACCTCCAGGTACGGGATCTGCACAAAAACCCACACGAATCAAATTTTGGTGGTAAGTATGTGGGTGCCGGGGTACTTGAGTGTTGGTTCCTTGAGTGTTCGGGGTGGATTTTTCACGGTTCAGGCCCAGGGCAAGTACCTATGCATTAGTATGGGTACTGGGTAGGAACTAAGAAGTATAGGTACCTATAAATACGATGTCCTGCCTTTAAATAATTAATATTAATTTTAATTTTATATAAAATATACCACAGTACCACGGAGCCAACTCGTATTTAGTTTAAGCTATAAAATATCTATCCCAACTCAAGTTTTTCCGTTATTTCATATTGCCATCATACCTGTGGCGCTTACTATGACGTTATATTTTCGAGATTAGTATTTCGTATAATATATAAAAGACGTTATACTATAGTATAACGTCGGGTGAGGTGCATATTATTTCTCCGACCTTCGATTATAGTATAACATATTTTATAAATAATTATAACAAACAACGCGTATACTCTGTACGCCATAAGTTGATCCACTTTTTTTTTGAGCACGCGGAGTATGGTGAAACATTATGACAATACAGTTCATTACGTATACACCGTGGTGTATATTATATAAATATGTGTTTGGGCTGGGTACACCAATTTTTCGTAAGGGTTGTACTTACCAATAACATCGTTTTTCAAAAAAATATTTGTTTTTCTAGAACAAATTGCCCAGTGCCCTATAATGCTCACCTATGCTGTTAGCTTTCATCGATCGTAGATGATAACATTGAAACATGGTATAGTAGCTGATATTGATAATACCGAGTTTTATAATGGCTTAATGTAGGGGGAGTCTGGGGTACTTTAACAGGGAGATATATGACCCACCGCTCATTTAGTCATATCTTTTTTAAGCTTCGAGCTACTGAGAAAACAGCTGAATCATAGCGTACATTATCACTCCATAAACTCATTAATGTGGCAACAAAACATTTCAAAATTCCGTTTGACTGTTAATATACAATTTGTATACGTACAACATATTAGTTGATGTAATTTTTTATTTACCACCTCCTCTCACCCAAATTTGATATTTTTTTTTACGGCAATAGGGTTTTTAAAATAATTAAGATATTGAGGCCTCGAAGTTTTGAAATTGCCTGACCACATTTTAAAAAGCTTTGGCGCCACTGCCTAGCCAATGCTTTCTTGAAACATCAACTACATTTCTCTATATTGATGACGAAAGAAATTATATTTAGTTTTCTAAGAAGTTGTTCAACTATCCCGGGCTTCCCCTATGTATTGCACTCTCACGTGTGAAGACATTAAACGGATTATTGCAGAAGCAATCTTTAAATTACAACCGATTGTTGAAAATAAATAAATAACAGTACCTAAAGCTTGACATGATGAATTGTAACGCTTGTGGAACTTGTATCAAGAAAATTGATATGATAATAATACAACGTATGGCTGGTGAGTGTAATAATAAATTTATTATAACGTACCTCAGTTATGTCTTCTATATTCCTGGCGTCCGTTACGTATGGCGTCCTTACGTGCGTGATGTTCTTGTTTTCGTAGTACGCGTGCACCACTAGCGTCAGGTTATTTGGCCTGTCAGTGGTCATGAACCAGTCGGACATCCTCTGTAAGTCAATAGAGACCCAGCCCGGTTCGGTGGTGTTGACCACGAGCTGTAAACACGTAAAAAGTGACAAATCATTACAAAATAAAAACAGGTGGACATTATATTATAATCAGGAATCACATATAATATATTATTATGCTCGCTGCTATTTAATAGTATTATATTTATATAATACATCGATTACAATATTGTATATCGTATAGTATGTATCGGTTGTCTGCTGAAATCGATTGCGACTCACTCAATTAGACTAGGGTCATAGCGTAGAGGCTGCTCACCTGTATATTGGCTACTATCGATTGGTGCATGTTGTTTGTGTCGACTCTATATACATCAATCATGACAACCTGGTCGTCGATTACCACGTCTAGCCGTCTCTTGTACAACCACAATATGATTGCTTTGGTGATCTGTTGATGGCTCGTCTGCTCATGGAACGTAAAGTAGAGCGGATTGTGATCCTGTAGATTTTGCGTCGTGGGATCTGGGTGCCACACAAAAACCGACACCAACAAAAGTGTTATTATTATTATTAATATAACACCATAAATCATGTTTATTATATTATTATGAATGTTCTATTGTTGTTATTTTAGATTCTGAGCGGAGAGAGGAAGCTAGTGGTTTTACAATGGTGTTTATTTTTCATTTTTTTCCCTGTATACAAAGGTTTTACCAGAAGGAGTTCTTCGATTTCAACATACAGTAGGTACCTAGGTACATTATCTTTTGGCAAATTGGATCAAGATGGTACTTTAGAGAGGTCATTTAATGCCAAGGGAAAAACTACCGACAAATTATGAAAAAACGCTAAAAATAGGATTTAATTTCAAACGCTTTGCTAAGCATAGCAACAAATAAAAAATTTAAAAATTATAATATTAATTCAATATACAGTATATAATAAATAATAACAATATAAAAAATCCAGACTGACAAACCATCTCCGCTCAGAATCGATTTTCTTATGCAATGATATTATATCATTGAATTCAAGTTTAATACAATGAGTGCCGTAGCTAGGGGGGTGCTTTCGGGCTTAAGCCCCTCCCCGAAATATCAAATTGGAAATTCAGAAATTGTATATTTTAGAAGCGCCAAGAGTCCATCTTGATTTTTGTTGAGGGTTTTTATGAAATAGTATGTGCATTAGAAGAAATTATGTCAGAAGATAATAACAAAGTTGTTGCATCTTTACATAAATCTTTATGTGATTTTTCATTTATAATTACAATATGTATAATGGAAAAAGTCCTTGGCTTGACTTATTTTATCTCAAAATTTTTGCAAACGGAAAATTTAGATCTAATTACTGCTACAGAGTCTGTAAAAGAAACAACTCAAAAACTTGAAGATATAAGAAACAAAGAAACATTTACTGAGATTTCCCATCAATGCTTGTGAAATTGGTAAATCCGTTGGAGTAATTCCAGTTATACCATGAGTTGTAGTTACTCAAGAGCACCAAGAAAATTATCAAGTACACAATAATGACTACGCTTCTTATTATAGGCAATCAATTTTTTATGTATATTTAGATGATATACTTGCATCATTTAATTAACGATTCCAAACAAATTCTAATACTATTATTTCATTATCATGTATACTACCCAATAAAAATGGAAATTCTTTATTCAACGACTTACAACCAGCAATTTCATTTTATGAAGAAGATTTGGTTAAAGAAAATTACAAATTACTTGAAAATGAATTTGAATTTTGGAAACAAAAATGGTCAAGTAAAAAAAATTGTATTCCAAAAAATCCCTTGGGTACATTACCAAAGTGTCCAGAAGAGCTGTTTCCAAATATAAATGTTTTTTTTTTAAATTTTATCTATATTACCAGTATCAACTGCATCAGTCGAAAGAAGTTTTTCTACTTTAAAAAGAATAAAGCCTTATTTAATGAACTCTACTGGTGAGACAAGACTAAATGGTTTAGCGCTGATGAACATGCACAGAGATCTCCATATTGATTCTGAAGTAATTATTAATATGTTTGCTTCAAAAAAGAAAGAAGATTGGATTTTAAATTATAAACAGTAAAGTTGTTTAATTATTTATTTCCTTGGTTATTTTTTTATTATTATTATTATAATTATTATTATTATTATTATTATTATTATCAAAGTTGGTAAAATCTGAACTTCTAATTATGATTACAATTATTTAATTGACTTCATTTATACCTAATAGTTCTCATCTATATGAGTAAATTGAAAATAAATTAAAATAAATTAAAGGTATTAAAATATAATTTTTTTAAAAATCCTGTAGTACCCTAGCCCTAGCAAATATTATAGCCCCCCCCCCCCCCCCGAAAAACATCCTGGCTATGGCACTGATACAATCTATTATACATTGACTCACGTCCCACTTGTAACCTAGGTACTGTACAGCAGAGCGACATCCACTTTTTGGTATTATCATTATTATTAGATTATTATAGTTACCATTGAAACATCATCATCAGAGCCGTAGCAATGTTCATTAGCGCTCCTGGCCATTTATCATATTTCCACCCTTGTAAAAATTTATTTTGAACCCCTCCACGCACTCATATATAAAAGACGTCTTATGCATTCGTTATTTTATTTTTAATAGTAATAATTATGATATTAATAAAAAAAAAAAGGTGGGCAAGTGGGTGTCGCTCTGCTGTACAGTAGGTTACAAGTGGGTCACTGTATAATGGATGGTATTAAATTTGAATTCAATGATATAATATCATTGTATAAGAAAAACGATTCTGAGCGGTGACGGTATGTCAGTCTATGTATAACTGTATAAGACATATTATATACATATCTATGGTATTAAACAAAAAATTGACCTATAATAGGTACCTATAATAAATTCCAAATTAATCATATCACAATATCCATTAGATACTTATAACACGTTATACATCAACAAAAACCGTGATACTATCATAGATATATAATAGTACACTTTAGAAGTTTCAAGTACCCACGAATAATATTATTCAATCACAACAAAATAACTAAAACAGTTATTCTAGGTTTTTTAATATGTAATTTCGTCCAAATTTGAATTTAAAATGTCTGTAAAAAATAAGTGTGTTCATATATTTTTAGATTTTTTGGTTACAGTATGAACTATTTACGAGAACCTTTGTGTTGAATTTGCAATCCTTAGCTATAAAAACTGAACATTTTATAATTTATTAATTACAATGATTGATAATTTTCGAGATTTTGATAAATTTTGTCAAAATTTGATCTTTAAATGCTTATAAAAAAAACTGTGCCTATGTATTTTTAATATTTTTCAACTGCTATTGTAACAATATATCAGGAGCATTGTATTAAATTTTTACACTTTTTGGCCCAACAGATAAAACTTTATTGATATTTATAGAAAAAAAAACTAAACAAAATTGAAAGCTGTAAATGTCCATAAACATCTCAAAAAGAGTCAAAATATTTTCAAAATTGTATGGTGTATAGAAAATGCTAATTTAAACATTGAGTGAAATTTTCATGTATCTACAGTTGTTCGTTTTTGAATTGCAATAAAATAAGGAAATCGCTACATGAGTAATCGAGTGAATATCCAATGTTGTAAAAATTTGAATTTCAAACGCTCATAAAAATTTAACTTGACTGTCCGGTAGAGATTTTTTTATTGATAAAGGTAGATAATCTTATAAGGAATCTTGTGTTTCATTTTCAAATCTTAGATTTAAAAAGAAAAATTTTTACGAATTCTTAACTCAAAATAATTTGCTAATTTTCGTGATTTTTCCATATTTTGTAAATTTTTGAACTTTAAATGCTTATAAAAAAAAATTGTGACTAAGAATTTTTAATATTTTTCATCTGCCTTTAAAACAACATATTAGGAGCCTTCTATTAAATTTTCAAGCTTTCGCAACCAACAAATAAAATTTTATTGATATTTCTAGAAAAAAAACTAAAAAAAAAATGAAAAATGAAAATGTCCCTAAACAGTTCAAAATAAATCAAAATATTTTGAAAATGTTATCGTGTATAGAAAATGCAAATATAAACAACCAGTGAAAATTTCATGTATCTACGGTCATTTGTTTTAAAGTTACACCAAAAACCAAATTCGATTTTTTGGAAAATCGATTTTGCGTAAAAATTCCCGTTTTTCCTTAATTTTTATGTTGTTTTTCCCGGCGCTTGTGAAAACTACTGGAAAATGTTTACTTTTGACCCCCCAAAGTACCAACTAGATTCACTTTCCTATCAGAAAAGGTACTATTGAAGAAAATCGAAGCACTTTTACTGTCCCAAAACGTGATGACAGACACAAAAAATATAAAATATAAAAATATAAAAACACACATCATTGTAAAACCAATACATTCATCGCTCCGCTCAGAATCTAAAAAATAGTTAACACTGCCAAACTTATTATAGCCTTACAAAACAATTAAAAAAAATTTATTTTTACATTTCAAAATTTCACTTTTTGTGCTTTTTTTGGTAGTATATAATTATTAATTAAACCCTACTTTAGAATGTTTATATTTTTTTTTATTAAAAGTATACTAGTATTTATACTACACATGCGTTTGTTGTCTCCGTATTACAAACATACGACATATCAAATTTTCGTTCACTAGTTTCAATAATGTTCTGTTAGTTTTTATATCAGAGTGAATGGTGATGGTCAATTATTAATATTTACCTATTATTTAACTTTTAGTTTAGAACATTAGCTGTGCTTAAGCTTCGACTTTTATTCGATATTTAAATTTTCAAGCAAGATATGAAATATCACAAATTAAAAGTACTCTTATCCCGCTTGAAAATTAAAATATGGAATAAAAGATGACGCTTAAGCACAGATAATGTGCTCAACTAAAAGTTTAATACACTCTATTACTCTAATATCAAAACTCACAGCACACTATTGTAACTAGTGAATGAATGTATTTTATTATGTCGCTCGTATGTAAAACAGATAACAAAAGGATGGGTATTATCCAGATATATTAAAAAAAAAAAAAAAAATAAAATCGTTTAAAATGTAATTTAAGGAGGCTGCACCGTACAATATTTTAAGGAGTACTATTTAGGCAATTCATGTGACATATAAATTAATACTGTATCTGTGTGTAAGTAGTAAATTAACTTTAGTATCCGTTATCGTTTCCGAGAATCGCTGCACGTCGAGTCGGGTGTAACGCCGGAAGCAACTCTCACACGCGCACGCACATGTCAATGTATCGAGAAAAATCCAATATATTCTTGTTTGCATGACTATAAAACTACTAAAAGCAGTAGTAAATTAATCATACTTCCCGAAGTTTGATTGTAATTTCGAAAAAATGGTTGAATTTATAAACTTCTATACTATGCTTCTTAGGAACCGCTTTTTTAAATTTAAAATCAGATTTGCCCAAAATAAATACAAATGTAATGCAATTATTTTATGGGATTTCTAAAAAAAAAATGGTTATTTAAAAGTAATTTTAAATTGAAAATTGAAAATCGACTTATTAAGAAACCTATATATTTTATCAATGAATTCAAACATGTATAAACAATTTAAATCAGACATTCCGAAGTATGTGTAATTTACCACCGCTTATTGGTCTAAAACGTATGAAAAATTTAAAATACTTGGGTTGCAGTCCCCTTAAGAAACAAATTTATATTTTCAATATGCTAAAATATTTTTTAGAAAATAAAATTTCTCAGACTCATATTGTAATTTATGTTCAATTATTAAACCGAATTAAAGATATTCTTTTTATCGATATCACTATCAAGATATTTTTCAAAATTAATCTATAAATATCTAACCTTAGATTATCAAAAATAGTCCTTAGGATTAAAACAAATAAAATAAAATAGATACTTGATGTGAACTGTGAAAATAATTTTTGAGACAATTAGACTAATATTAATTATTATTTCTTTTTCTTAAATCCAAATAAGATTTAGAGGATTTTAAATTAATTAATCAATTAATTGAATAAATACATTTTTTTTAAATAGGTGGACGGTGAACAAACTCTCTTAATGTTTATACATTATTTAAATTCAAATTTGATCGATAAAAACCAACGAATGTTAATAGTGACTTCTTTTATACTAGATATTTAGTATTTACATTCTTACATATAATTATTTTGTATAATTATAATTAATAATAATCAGGAACTCACAGTAGAACTGTTGTAGAAGTTCTTTCTTTCAATGACTTATATAAAATGATTAAATATTGAAATAGTAGTAAATAAGATTTGAAAATGTAATACAAGATTGCTCATAAGTTTGTCTACCTTTATTAAAAAAAAAATGTCTGCAAGAAAATCAAATTAAATTTTTATGAGCGTTTGAAATTCATATTTTTTAAACATTTGATATTCACTCGATTTCTTATGTAACGATTTTCTAATTTTGTTGTAGTTAAAAAATGAATGACTGTAGATACTTGAAAATTTTACTTAATGTTTATATTAGCGTTTCCTATACTCCATATAATTTTGAAAATATTTTGACTCTTTTTGAGCTATTTACGGACATTTTCAGTTTTCAATTTTTTTAATTTTTTTTTTCTATAAATATCAGTAAAATTTTATTTGTTGGGTAAAAAAGCGTGAAAATTTAATGCAAGGCTCCTGATATATTCTTATAATAACACTTGAAAAATATTAAAAATACATAGCACAATTTTTTTTATAAGCGTGGCCGTGGCGTGGCCTAGACAATGGAGACGATAGAAGGGAGTGTGTGTGCGTTCGCTGCACAGGCAGGTATTGTCACCGATCGGCGGACTTGGACCCATGGGACAATATTTATTACTACAGCCTAGGTAATGTGTAAAGTCGATGGTCCACTGGTCACCCAACTCTGATCGTCACAATTTCTCGCAACAAATTCATTAAAATAAAAAAAATAAATTTTTTTTTGTTATAACCTCTAATGACGGAGCCCCTTTAAGGACTCATAATTTGGCGCCCCGGGGAAATCCCCCCACCTAAATACGACACTGACTGAGGGAAGTTGTTGAGTACATTAATTCGATAAACGTATACCTACCTACCTACCAAGCTTGTTTCATTTGTTTTAAGTATTGATTTTAATATTATTACATTTAGATTTACTCACATATACTGTCAAGCAAAGTTTTACGGTTTTTGTGGGGGAAAATTCGTAGTATTTAACGGTTCATAACCGTAATATACGAGGTATTCAATAAGTATCCATAATATTTACAAGACATAAACACAATGTTATTAATTTCAAAAATACTAGTTACCTACTTAATAATAAATAACTTAAAAATAGTCAAATAAAGTCAATTGTCACAAAATAATCTAATACTAATTCAGCGTAGGTAAATATGATGAATATTGAAAGGGTTGAGAAACACTAAGGGCAAAGACCGTTCGGAGTTAGTTGTAACTTGTAGGTACTCACGTGGCTGGGCGAACGCTATGAGCTTGTGAATCTTGACATGATAATCGTCGTATGTGTCGTCGCCGTTATAGCCGTTGGTCAAATAACCGGTCGTTTCGTTGCTCTGCAGATCGGAGGCACTGTTGCCAGTCGCGTCTAGGTGGTGTGACTTCTGGCGGATGTGTGGGAGCACCAACGAGCCGCTGTGGTCAATGTTGTACTTGGTCATGATATCTTGCAGCGGTGGAAAATCTTTGGACACCCGAGGTGGCAACCGACCACCGAACTCCGGTGGCTCCTTCATGCCTAGCTTGTTCAGTATCGATGCTTTGATAAGCTCGATGTTCAAATATTTAATTTCCTCATGGTCCAAGCAATTTTTGCACCGGTTGGCGGTCCGTGTCTGCAGTGACTCGTCGTCACCGACGCTGCCGGTCGCTAACAGCAGCAACAGAACGGCGGTGACCGTCTTATTTGGCATCTTCCAACGCATCAAAGTTCCTGAAATTATCGTTCCGTCCACTGTTTTCGTACGTAATTCAATCGCACGTCCTGCGACACAAAACATACTATTATTATAATTGTACATTTGTACGTATTATTATTATTATTTATTATTATAACACGCACGTATCGGAATATAATTTTAATATTATATAGATGCCTACATATTATTATATAATATGTAATAACTAAACATTCAACAATACATATTATGCAATAGTTAATATTATTATGTGTACCTACGTAATATATCAAATTATTTTCATAATACAGTAGTCGCCGCTTATTGGACTCACTTTGGGACCCGACAATTTGAGTCGATTAACCGAATGAGTCAATAAGGCAAACGACTCAAAAAAATATTAAAAACTTAAAGACTTAAAAATATGTATTGAGATTCAAGGTATGTATGTATAAAAATAAAAATCTTGCTATACGCAATTAAAAAAATGACCCAATTAACCGGTGTGTGAGTCGAATAGACGAATTTTTTGCTGTGTGTTAGTATATGTGCGAATCGGGACCAGCCGTTTTGAGTCTAATAAGCGAATGAGTCAATTAACCGAGAGTCCAATAATAAGCGGCGACCACTGTATTGTAACGTGGCTGGGGGGTGACCAGTTAAGTATGCGATATCGAGGGAGAGTCGTTGGACTCTAAAGATTTAATAACCGTAGCACGGGAGTAAATAGATACTTAGATCATAAGTAATAGTAACTTCAATTGTTAGATATCAGTTATATTATAATTATATGGTTAAACAAATAGGAACATACGTAGGTACTTACAAACTAGGCCTGTTAATTTAGTTTCTTGGTCGATGTCCGTAGAGAACTACCGTGTAGGTACCTATTATAAATTAATACTGACACGGCTATAAACATGATATTAATAGGTAGGTATTACTAGGTATTTGCTGACATCAGTATTAATACACATTTATACATATACATTGTATATTGTATACATTTTTTTTTTTTTTTTTTTTTTTTTTTTTTTATTAAGGCCTTTGAGACCATCTTGCCATAGAACAAATCCTTTCCCATTCTTCTCTATTCTCCGCTACTTCCTTCCAGTCCATGTGATCATATTCCGCTCCACCAGCACTTAGGAAATCTTTTTTAATTCCATCTTCCCAGCGTAGCCTTGGTCTACCCAGTGGTCTTTTTCTCTTTGGGTTTTCTTGGAGTACCCTTTGAACCATTGAATCTTGCTTCCTAACTGCGTGTCCTGCCCATTCCAACTTACTCCGTTTGATCTCGTTTATAATATTTGGTCTATTGAAAAGCTCCGTCAGTTCTTGATTATGTCTTTTTCTCCATCCTTGAAGCTCTTGATCATATATAGGTCCATATATTTTACGAAGTACCTTCCTCTCAAAAACTACTAATCTTTCCTCCTCAGTCTTTCGTAACGTCCAACATTGTGAACCATACATGACTATTGGTCGTATGATTGTCAAATACAGCTGAGTTTTAACCTCTTTTGACAGGACTTTCGAGCTTAGTAGTTTGCCTAGTGCATGGAAGCATTTATTTCCCATTTTTATTCTTTGTTGAATTTCAATTTGACATTCATTCTTCTGTGTTACAATCGTACCTAGGTATTTGAAATCTTCTACTTTTTTGAACTCGTACTGGCCAACTGTTATGGTTTCGGTCTCCTGAAGGTTATCTAGTTCCCTACTAACTTTCATGTACTGCGTCTTCTCTATGTTGAGATGTAGCCCTACCTTCTTTGCTGATTCTATTAACCTGCCGCATAAATCTACCACTTTTTGTTCATCTTCTCCTAGCAAGACTATATCGTCTGCATAGGCGAGCAGACTAAAGCAAGTTCTATCCATTCTTACTCCTTCATCTCTTCCAATATTCATTTCTCGGATCACCATCTCTAATACCAAATTAAAGAGTACTGGCGACAAGGCATCCCCCTGTCTAAGTCCGGTTCTTACCTCCACCATCCTCGATGTCGAGTTTCCTACTTTGACTTTGACTTTAGTTTGTCTTATACTAGCTTCAACTAATTGTACTATTTTCCTTGGGAAATGAAAATTTTTCAGAATTTCGGTTATGCTAGTTCTATCTATACTGTCATACGCCTTTTGAAAATCAACGAAGATAACATGGAGTTCCTTATTATATTCCCAGCTTTTCTGGAATAACTGCCTGATTATAAATATCTGATCTGTCGTTGACCTATTTTGCCTGAATCCACATTGATAGTCCCCAACCACTTGTTCGGCCAGAGGTTTGATTCTATCTAGGATGCAATATGATAATACCTTATATGCTGTATCTAGCAACGCTATTCCTCTATAGTTACTACAGACTTGCTTGTCGCCTTTTTTGTGTATTGGGCATATGTATGCTACTCCCCAATCTATCGGTAACATTTCCGTCTCCCACACTTCTTTTATCAACAAGTATATACTTTCTATCATGGAGCTATCCGCATGCTTTAGAATTTCCCCTTGAAGGTCATCTTCCCCGGGTGACTTGTGGTTTTTGAGCCTTTTGATCTGTTGTTCGATTTCTTCCTTTGATGGGGGTGGGCAGGGATCATCATTGGGTTCGTTGTGTCCATATGTAAATGTATCAACTGGTACTTCACAATTGAGTAGCTTTTCAAAGTACTCTGCCCATTTCTCCATTATTTTTTCCTGATTTGTCACTAGGCTTCCATCGTCCATTTTCAGAAATTTTTCTTGTCTTTTATATCGTATACATACACCTGTATATATTTATATCACATGTTACAATATTATTAATGGATGAGAATATAGTTTCTTTTCCTTTTTTTTGTTTTAATCTATTAATGGTTATTATTTTCCCGTGTTTAGTTGCTGAATATGTTTTTTAAGGTTATTTACCTCTGAGCTTAGTTTATCTAAGTTGTAATTATGTTTTTCTTCTTTGTTTCTATAAATGTTTGCGAGTTCATGCCTATTTATAGGTATTTTTGTTATTTCAAAATTTTGCTTTAATCTGTTGTGTGACATGCTGCCACCTCGGTAATTTTTGTTTTTATTAATTTAAGAAATTTTGTTGATATATCTTTCAGATAATGTAATGGTAATAGGAAGTAATTTTTTTTTACCTGTTTATTATAGGGGTATTGTGGCAAGTAAAACATTTTTTTATAAATAATGTATCTACCATAAACCGGCCTACGTTTTGTGATGGACGACACTAACTAGGAGATAACATATCGAAACACACACAGCCCAAGCAGGGGGAGGCGAACGAACCTTCAACCCCCTCCCTTGTATCCGGCACTGCTATTTACCGGGAACCCGCTAATTCAGTAGATAATAAAATCCGACAAGAGATTAAGTCGAAAAAAATACCTACCAAGCTTGTTTAATTTGTTTTAAGCATAGATTTTAATATTTTTAAATTTAGATTTACTCACATATTGTTGTGCAAAGTACAATGGTTTTAAGGGGGGGGGGGGGTAAATTGTAAAATTTTACGGTACATACGAGGTATTCAATAATCATCCATAATATTTACAAAACAGAAACACAATGTTGTGAATTTCAAAAATTCACTGCACTTACTAATAAATGACTTAAAAATATTTATTTAAGGTTAAAGTACCTATCCGTGTTCTTTGTCCCGATCAAGAGATTAAAAAAAATGCTTTCAGTAAAAGAATGAAATGAATCTTAATTTAGATAATTTATATATTTTATTCAATTAATTTTTTATTATTATTATTTAGATATAATAATATAATATATAGTTATCAACAACGAATTATTGTTATAACGTGATAATTTTACAGTGAATAAAGCAAGAATGTTATAACTACAATTTATGTTATTGATCGTATTATAAAGAAAACGAACGGAATTTGAACTCAATTGAAATGGTCAGTTTATTGTCATTCTCTTTATATTACATATATGTCAGGGGCACATAAATCAACAGATTGAAACTTCCCCAGTGTTATATTTATGTGTAGGTATACCGTACACGTGTTGTGCGTGTCGGGAGTATTAAATAACTTTCCCACGAATATTTTACTATTAATGTTGTGTATATACTATATATTTAGTGGATATAGGTACTCACTATCTCGTTTATTCGGTTATTTTTCCTTTGGCCTTCTAGACATTCCTGTGGACTAATTAACGCATATTCAATAGTATCCCAATTCAGGCTGCACGTACACAAAAAAATTCAGGGGGAGGGGGCATCTTAGTAGTCTTTATCATGTATTTATCGATGATTAATATAAATAAATACACAACTATAAATTTTCAGGGAGTGGGAGGGGGGTTTTTCGTATACACGTCGTGTATCCATGTCTGCCCCAATTATGTGTGTGAAAAAAATTGCACGGTGAAAATTTGCGTTAAAAAATACAGTGTAATAAGAAGACCTGACACATGAAATTACTTTTGTTCTAATCGATAGGTATTATTTAATTTTTTTTATATAATTTACAAATACTTGTACTACACGTATGGTAATAACTTTTTTTTTTTTTTTTTTTTAATGCTGAATATAAAAAGTTTAAATCTGATATAATTTTTGTTGAAAAACAAAAAATAGCCAATTTTTAAATCTGGTTTTTAAAAAGTTTTGATTGTAAAAACAGTCACATAGTTTATTTTTTACAATTTTTGAAATCTCATTATTTTTGTGAAGTTAATCCAGCCATAAGAAACATTTAAAAATCAAAAAGTAGCTTTTTTAAATATTTTATGAGAAATTTTTTATAGATTTTTGTTAAAATATAAATATTTTTTTCTAAAAGTTAAGTCATTTCAAATGAACCATTCTTACTTCTAAAACATTTGAAATTTTAATAAATCATAAAAATAAGCCACTTGACTTAGATTAATGTTTTTACAACCAACATTATCTAAAAACCAGATTTACAATACAATTTTGAATATAAATAAAAAATGTTACCCTCTTTATTTTTTATACTATGGTAATTATGTGTGTATATTTATAACGTGCCGCATAATGAGAATCTATATTGGGGGAGGGGGTGTCCTCAGAAATATTCTCATCAACGCAATATACTATTTTAGTATAGTGGAAAATGATTTAGTTAATAGAATTAGACGCGTTTATCATCTTTTTCTTTCGCCAACCGTTGCAATCAAACCCGTGGGACTGTTTGTATGACGTGTGTTGCACAATTGGTCAGCGGTAATGAGTACACGCGAGCGCCAATTAAAATATAAATGATAGCTGTAATTATGCTACAATATGCATTATGCTCATGAATCTAAGCTCTTGAACTCGGCCCAAACAATGTGGTATCAGTTTACAGTAAAAAAAAAACAATTCTGCGTGACCTATTTAATCTATACACCTACCTAATAAATATTATATTGTGTTGCGCGTTTATAACTATTGTTATTATTATCGTTTTACTATAATAATTTATACTACGCAGTCGCTTATTAATATTATAGTTCTAATATATTTTATATTACAGAGTCACGCCACTAACGAGTATTACTATTACTATTATCGTAGACTTATACATAAACATTATGGAGGTACCACTAAATATTTCAGTTCGATGACCTTGTATTGAAATGGGGTTTTCGCTGAATAACAGATAGGTAGAACATAAATACACATTTTCAGATAAATTTCAAATTTTAGATTCTGAGAGAAAGATTAATGTATTGATTTTACAATGATGTGTGTTTTGCCATCGTGGTTTGGGGCAGTAAAACTACTTCGATTTTTTCAACAGTATTTTGTTCGATAGAAAAGTGAATCTAGTTGGTGCATGGGGGGGGGGTAAATTTTAAAATTCGTGATAGTTTTCAAAAGCATAAAAAACAGAAAACCCTGAAAAACAGCATAAAAATTGAAAAACGGGAATTTTTACGTAAAATCGGTTTTCCACAAAATCGATTTTGGTTTATGGTGTAACTTTAAAACAAATGAATGTATATACTTGAAATTTTCACTGGTTGTTTATATTTGCATTTTCTATACACGATAACATTTTCAAAATATTTTGATTTATTTTGAACTGTTTAGGGACATTTTCATTTTCCATTTGTTTTTAGTTTTTTTTCTAAAAATATCAATAACATTTTATTTGTTGGTTAAAAAAGCTTGAAAAGAAGGCTCCTAGTCACAGTTTTTTTTATAGGAATTTAAAGTTCAAAAATTGACAAAATATAGAAAAATCATGAAAATTAGAAAATTATTTTGTGTTAAGAATTCGTAAAAATTTTTCTTTTTAAATCTAAGGTTTTAAAATTTAATACAAGTTCCCTTAAAATATTATCCGTTTATCAACAAAAAAATGTCTATAAGAAAGTCAAATTAAATTTTCATGAGCTTTTGAAATTCAAATTTACAACATTGAATATTCATTCGATTTCTCATATAGCGATTTCCTTATTTTGTTGGGATTCAAAAACGAATAACTGTAGATAGATGAAAATTTCACTGAATGTTTATATTAGCATATACTATACACCATAGAATCTTGACTCTTTTTGAGCTGTTTACTGACATTTTCAGTTTTCAATTTTTTTAGTTTTTTTTTCTATAAATATCAATTAAGTTTTATCTGTTGGGCCAAAAAGTGTGAAAATTTAATACAAGACTCCTGATATTGTTACAATAGCAATTGAAAAATATTAAAAATACATAGGCACAATTTTTTTTATAAGCATTTAAAGATCAAATATTGACAAAATTTATCAAATTTAAAATTGAATAATTATTTTGTAGTTATTAATTTCTAAAAAGTTCAACTTTTATATCTAAGGATTGAAAATTTAAAACAAGATTCCATGTATGTAGTTGATTCTGTTACCAAGAAATCTAAAAAAATATATGAACACAGTTATTTTTTACAGACATTTTAAATACAAATTTGGACGAAATTACATATTAAAAACCTAGAATAACTATTTTAGTTATTTTGTTGTTACTGTATAATATTATTCGTTTGTAATTTAAACTTCTAAAGTACACTATTATATATCTATGATAGTTTCATTGTTTGTTGTTGATGTAAAACGCGTTATAAGTACCTAATGGATATTGTGATATGATTAATTTGAAATTTATTATAGGTACCTATAATAGGATAATTTGTTTGTAATACCATAGATAAGTATACACAGGGTAGTAAAATATGCATTAATACTTTTAATTAAAATAATGGGTATAGGTTTAATTTACAAGCTATAAACAATTTTTTCTTATAACTACCATTTGATACACTACAATAGTTGAATCGGTAATCTAATGACACAATCAAAAAAAAAAAATAAATAAATAACAAACACAATTAGTTGTAAACATACTTCATTCTTTTTATTTTAACATACAATCATAAAAAACAATATTATTATTTTAATATCCAAAACTAAAAAGGATGGAAAGGGATGAATTACAACTCCTAAGTTCATATTTTGGATGCGATACCATTATAGGGAATCTATGGTTAAAATATCAAGTTTATACTTTATACCACTACGAAAAGAGCACCACAAAACATTGCACTTTTTTCGTTGCACATATTAATGTCAAAAATCGAAAACCATTTACCAATTTACAATTATTACCTTAGCCACCTACCTAATTAAGAATTCAAATTTATGATATTGTAAGAAAAATAACTGTGATGAAAAATATGTAAAGTAATTAATTACGGTAATAATAATAAATTAAAATAATAATATTGATTTTTATGATCGTATGTTAAAATAAAAATAATGAAGTATGTTTACAAACAATTGTGTTTGTTATTTTTTTTATTTTTTTTTTTTGAGGATGTCATTAGATTACTGATTCAACTATTGTAGTGTATCAAATGGTAGTTATAAGAAAAAATTGTTTAGCGCTTGTAAATTAAACCTATACCAGTATACCCATTATTTCAATTAAAAGTATTAATGCATATTTTACTTATCTTTGGAGGACCATAGTTAATAAACTAGAGGACCAAAATTGACGATTCGACTACCAAAATGTTCAGAAAAAAAAGCTTTACCAGAATCTGGTAAATCATATAGTGGTTACCATTTGAAAAAAAAAGTTGATTTTGCTATTCGTACACCTGAGTGTTAAAAAATTTTGAGATTGTTATAAAAAAAAAGCTTGTTAAAAATAAAGAACCACGTCTTTTTTCGTTTTTACGAAATTCCATATCATCGTTCCGTAATCGTCAAAAAACCCCGCGTACAATGACATAAGATACACCCTGTATAATATGTCTTATACCTAAACTGATATACCGTCTCTGCTCAGAATCGTTTTTCTTATACAATGATATTATCATTAAATTCAAATTTAATACCATCCATTATACAGGGACCTACTGTAACCTATTTGTAACCTATTTGTAACCTACTGTACAAACAAAGCAACTTTTCTATACTTTCAATACGAGATACAACCTACTTTTTTTTAAATGGTAACATCAAATATTTTTTTACATATTCGAATAGAGTATATTTTTCTAAACACTTAATGTATAAAAATGTTTTTTCTTATTACTAAGTTGTTATATGAAATTTAACTATGAAATTTAATATTTATAAGTAATACATTTATAACAAACAGGAATTATACCATCTTAAATATTGGAAAATGTTGTCAAAGTTATGTTTACTTTCTTATCTGTGTGCAAACAGGTATTTAACAATATTGCCTATTGGATATTAATAAGTAACAATAAGTTAAATTTAGTTAAGATTTCGTCAAAAAAATTCCTCGTAAATATTAAATGTCATCGTTAAATTTCTAATTAGAAAAAACTTTTTATACATAAATTGTTTGGAAAAAAATTCTCTATCCGAATAAGTAAAAAAATAATTTATGTTATCATTTAAAAAAAAAAGTAGGTTGAATCGCGCATGCGCATATCTAAATAGTAAAAAATTTGAAATTTATCTGATAATGTGTATTTAAGTACTATCTGTCATTCAGTGAAAATCCCATTTCAATATAAATCATCGAACTGAAATATTTAGTGGTACCTCTTAGAGTTAACATACTGTATAATATAATATATATTTTTAACATAATAATATATATAAAACCATTGCATAAACGAAAAACGATTCTTATCGATGACGGTCTATCAGTCTATTAATTGAATGTCCCTTAAATAGAATTGAAAAATATTACAGGGTAATGAGTAATGTCTAATGAATGATAAAGTTTTCGCGGACATACGGTAGATTATATTAGTTTTTAGTAGGTAGGTATAAAGGTTATAAAGGTATAAAGGTATAAAGGTATAAAGTAAGTATAGGTACGCCGCGTTTTCTTTTTCCTTATGGCAGAGTAAGCTTTAAGTTTTAAAATTATTCACTTATTGACCATTAACATTGAAAGCAATAAATTTTTCTTACGATAAATTCACGTGTGTTATATTTGACTGCGATTTATTCCCAATTCGATCTCAATCCCAACTCAACAACAATTTGCTTATTAGCCAGACCTAATATTTATGAAAATTCTTGTTTTGAATTTTCAATTAGGTATTATCTATAGAAATTGGACATAATGTTCTAACTACAAAACAATTTGAAAATGTTCTAGATTTTGATACATTTTGTCAAACTTTGAACTATAAATACTTAGGTATTAAAAAAAACCTTTCTTTTTAAAACCATTCATCTTTAATATTTATCAATGACTATAATAAAAACAAACAACTTATAGGTATATGGAACCTTGTATTAAATTTTCAAGCTTCTCGACGACTCGACTCAACAAATATAATTTTATTGACATCTAATTGAAAATATCTATAATTATCTTAAATTCTCAACAGTTAAAATATTTTAAATGTTATCGTGCATGTTAAATTATAAGGGGAATCTTGTATACAATTTTAAAATGTTGAATATATCCATGTATAAACATTTTTTTAAGAATTTCTAATTGTAAATAATTTACTAATTTTCGGGATTTTGATGAATTTGGTCAACATTTTAACTTCGGTCACTCATAAAAAATTATTGTGGATTTACTCTCAACTTTTTTTTAATTTCCACTATAACCACAACTTATGAGGAACGTTGTATTACATTTTCAAGTTGTTTGACCGAGTATAAAATATTTCATTGACAATAATTTAAAAAAAACAAATAAAAATAGAAATTTTCTTATGTCTTTAAGTAGCTAAAAAAATAATAGCAATATTTCAGAAATTGTATGGTGTATAAAAATTGCAAAAATAAACATTCTGTGAAAATGTCATGTATCGATGGTTTTTTTTTATAGTTACACTAAAAACCAAAATTGATCTTTTCGATACCTATTAAGTTTTGCGTAAGAATCCCAGTTTTTCTCTAATTGTTCCGTCAAGCGTAAATGCCCGTTTTATGGGAGGGTTATTTCACTCTACAGTGTAAAGTGTAGTTTGTAGAAAACACAGTGTATACTGCAGGTACCTACATCAAAATTAGGCTCGTTGCCTTGGCTATTTTATTATTACCAATTTTTGTCAATAATAGACCTGAAACTAAGCCGCCCCCCCCCTCCCACAAAAAAAAAGTCCTTAATGCCTCTCTTTTTTACCCTTTATGAGCAATGAGCAGTTTTTAATTTGTACCTACTTTTTTTTTTTTTTTTAAATATTTGTTGATATACATTTGATGCAAGGTTCCTCATAGGTAATATGTTATATTAAAGATAATATTAATATGCAAGATATTTTTTTATAAGCATTTAAAGTTAACATTTTGAAGAAATTCATCAACATTTCAAAAATTTGCAAATTATTTAATTTTTGTAGCTAATAGGTAAGTATACTTACCACATTCTGTTAGAAAAGTTGTCATTTTAGTACTGGGGGGGATCAAATGTAAAAACACACAGTAGCTTACAAAAACTAAAAAAAAGAAGAAAAAAATTTGATTTTTACGCAAAATTATAAAGATGAAAATAATCATTATATTATTATAATTTAATCTTATCTCATATAATAAATTGAGATTTCAATTATCTAAGGTTATTCATACTTGATGAGGTAACAACAAGATAAGCTAAATCGATGAGAAATCGGAAGAATATCTTTAGGTAATGTTGTAAAAATTTGAACTTCAAACACTCCAACAAAATTAATTTGACTATCTGGATAACTTTTTTTTTTTTGGTAAATGTAAGAAAATTATGTGGAACTTATTGTATTAAAATATTGAATCATAGATTAACCAGTGGGATTAAGGGATTGTGATAACCTTATAAGAAATCTTGTATTACATTTTAAAATCTTAGATTTGAATAGAAAATTTTGTAGGAATTTCTAACTCAAAATAATTTAAAAATTTTCTTGATATTTACTCCTTTTGTCAAAATTTGAAATTTAAAAATTTAAATCCTTATAAAAAAAAATTTTAAAATGGATTTTTAATTATTTTCAAATGTCATTGTGAAAATATATTTAGAGCATTATTGTATACATTTTCAAGCTTTTTTATCCAACTAATAACATTTTAGTGACATACATAGACAAGAAAACTAAAAAAAATCAAAATATAGATAATGTCCGTACACAGTTCAAAACATATCAAAATATTTTGAATATTTTATGGTGTATAGCAAATGCTAATATAAAATATGTTCAGTGAAAATTTTATGTATCTAGGGTCATATGTTTTAGAGTTACTCAAAACCAAAATCGAATTTGTCAACATTTCTCGTTTTTCCTTAATTTTTATGTTTTTTTTTCAATGCGTTTTTTAAAGACTATAGAGAATTAAAAATGTTGTCCTCTCAAATGCACCAACTAGATTCACTTTCCATCAAACACGACACTGTTGAAGAAAATCGAAGAAGCTTGATGACAGACACACAAAAAAACACACATCATTGCAAAATCAATACAAAATCATTGCTCAGATTCTAAAAACCGTATGAGATTCACTACTTCATTAAATAATAGTATTACTTCTTCATTTTATAAGAAGTCAATTCACTCTATTTTTTTTTAACTATGTGACGTCCAACGCAAATCAGTGAATTATCATTATTATTCTAGGATCGACACAATACAGCAGGTACACATTATGAGTGCGACATACGACGAGATAACACATGCTATCCCACGGACCTCAGGTCTCCGCCGATCACTGACCGCACCACCTGTACGGCAGTCGCACACACGCTCCCCTCTTAGTACCCTAATTAAGGTTCTTATAATCACCATACCTTTAAAAAAAATACCTATTAGAGTATCGGCCACTCATTCGCTATCTGCATTTATGTTCATATGTGACCCCCCCTCCCATCCCCTGACAACTGTCGTCTGTTCGTGACACCTACGGTCGCCCGGTATCGGCCGACAGAGCAAAAAGCCAGCACTATACTTTTTCCCGTCCAAGAGGAAACAAAGCATGAGCGAGTAGAAGCCGTTTTTGCTGGTGGGCCGGATGACGGCACAGTACGACATCATTCACTGGTAAATGTTACATATATTATTATTATTCTCAATGTGGAAGGTAATTTAGTTAATTATTGTTTTTTTGTGATTATTATTTAAGATATGGTATTTTTTTGCCTATTTTTCCCGCAGGTGAACCGCTCAGTCGGAACCGTGCGATGATCATTATTTTAAACTTATTGTTAAACGGTACTTTTCTCTATTGTTCGGTTTATTATTATTAAAAAAATAGTATTATTGTTATTACTACTCTTGATAAATTCATACTTTTATTATTATTACCTTCTGACATAGTTTTATGCCAGTCGGCTTTCTCGGCACCAAATTAATTCATTATTAAACTAACTTAATATATATATATAATTTTTCCCCAAATTGAGGTTTTTCTTATTCCATTGCTAATACATAGAGGAAAATTCGAAAAGGTTTTTAAATGACAGAAACAATTAAGACAATCATTGGAAAATTAAGTTCCCGAATCTGTATTGTATTCAATTTTTAAAAGATCAGCAGATGATCATTATGTGTCTTGTGTCATATTAGTTCAGTAATATTTTTTTGAAAGATTCTCTTAAAAAGTTAATAGTTCACTATAATCATTTTCCCGCCCTTAAAATTTGGTAAAAACCAGGTAAAAAACACTAAACCTGCTCCGGGCTTTACTACAAGAAATATACACGATTGTCGTACTTCACTTGTACAAAAAAAAAATGGTGTGCCAATTGAATTTTTCCCAGACCACACGTAAAACTGTTGTACTTCTCGTACATAAGCTCTTCGAAAAATTAAACATGCCAAGGTTGAGATACCAGAACACACGTACAAAAAATCAAAAAATGTATCCAACCTTGGATAAGTAACCTGTGTCAGGTCGCTGTTAGTTGTTGAACACGTCGGCCGTGGTCTCGGTGTCGCTGGCGGACGGTTGTGCTCGTGGTCGTCAGCATAGTCGTAGTACTACAGGCTTCTTGATTTCGACGAATCGGGTTGTCGGGTTCGTAACAGATGCTTGCAAGATCGTCGTAGTTGAGCTCTTGTTTGCTGTGTCTTCTTGGTCACCGTAGAGTTTGGTCTGGAGTCTCGTGCTGTGTTGGCTTGATTGTGTATTAGGCATTGACAGGTTGAAGGTTTGAAATGTACTGAATTGTTATTGCATTGCTTGTATGACGGCGATGTGCCTATATACTCGTTCCAGACGTTTTTCTATGACGAGTTGAGTGAGATGTGGTGTATGCTTTTATCTAGTTTGAGTTAGACCATAAGAGGGCCGTGGCTTTATGGATTTTGAAGTTGGGCCGGTAGATAAGGTGGATTGTCCAAGACTGCGGATGTGATCGTAAGTGGAATTTTAGTTGCGGTGAAATAGGTTCTTGCTGTTAGTTATTATTGATTGCTTGATGGTGGTGGTACGAGTTGAAGAACGGATTATTTGTCGCAAGCCATGGGGATGAGGTGATAGTACGGAGGCCGATATTTTGGACGGCTTCGAGTTGGCGCCAATTCGCTTGAGATATCAGTGAATATCTTGTGATATCTATAGCCTATACGTTTTACCAAATACTATAGA
Organism: Macrosiphum euphorbiae; assembly: GCA_949089665.1. Lineage (NCBI taxonomy): Eukaryota > Metazoa > Arthropoda > Insecta > Hemiptera > Aphididae > Macrosiphum > Macrosiphum euphorbiae. The sequence goes on along the minus strand of CARXXK010000002.1, from coordinate 42,936,367 downwards.
TTAGAATACGGGAAGCCCTGTAGAAACCTGCTGGCGTCATAGCGCTCCAAAATATATGTGATTGCCTATTCAGCCCCTTTCTCCTTATCACTTTTATGTACTCGTTAACTAATACAAATAATTTGGCGCCATAAATCAACAATATAAAATAGGTATTAGAATATAGATTACTATTATATTATAATGAGTACAATATTGAATGTACATTGGTACATATTTTGTTATATGCAAAATACTGAAACAATAATTATTAAATTTAAATAACATAATATAATATCAATGATATCAGTATTACGATAGTTGATTATTTTTCTATACCTTACAAAATTACTCTAATAAAGTAATAATTATTACACTATAAGGTATAATTTATTTAAATACAACAGAAACATTATATAGAATGAGTAATATGATATTATAGCTGATAGTGTTAACCTTTTTTACTCAAAATAATTTTATCCCTATATTTATATTGTTGCTATTAATTATGAAGATACTAGTAAGGACTTTTCTTTATTGAATTTATACAATATTATGTTTATTGATTTCTTATTTTCCAATTTTCCGTGTCAGTTGATGTTAGATTAAGAAAAAAAAATAACATTATTGTACCCAAGAAAGTAAATTTTAAGAATCTGTAGGTAGATAGATCTCATTATTTTAAGAGTGTCAATTATTTTAAATACATATTCCTGTCTTTTCAATAACGTTATACTAAGCATACTACTAGCATACTAACAGAATATTTTATTTGACAATGTTTAGATTATCGCTTACGTGTCCATCATAATCCTCAATTATGTGACCAGGAAACTAAGAGATTAAGATTAAAAATTAGAACAATGCAAAAGTTAATAAACAAAAAGAATACTAGGATACAGTTATTAAAAAAAAAGAATCTTAACAAATTACAAATGAATAAAAATTTATTTCAAACTACAGTGAACAATAATTTTATTTTAAAAAACCAGTTAAAACTAGCTAATATAAACAAATATGGTCGTAGATATAAGGAAAATCAAAAATCATTTGCACTTGCATTATATTATAACTCCCCTAAGGCATATAATTTCATGCGCAAGTATTTATGTTTTCCAACAGTGAGATCACTTAGAAATTGGCTACAATCAATAGATGTTTCTTGTGGGGTAAACTCAAATGTTCTTGATGTTTTAAAAATAAAGTTTAAGGATGTTCCACCGAGTGAAAAGCTAATATTATCAATTATAATGGATGAGATGTCACTAAAAAAATTGATTTCTTATAACTCTCAAAATGATCAATTTAGTGGTTACGAAGACTTTGGTCCAGATCATGAGTTTGTTGATATGACAATGAATCGCATCTGTGACCAAGTATTAGTTGTTATGATTAAAGGTATAGTTAAACCTTGGAAACAAATACTTGAATATTTTTTTTTCTAAAGGACCAGTATCTAAAAATACAATTTTAGTTATGACAATGATTTTTGTAGTTGGTCAGATTTAGAAGATTTTTATAATTTAGACAAAAATAAAAAGCCAAGGTTAGCTCCTCGATTAAATAAAATTCACATGGATCTACCACCATTCTCACCAATGCGTGTTTGTTTGGCAACCCAAACATTAAGCCATTCTGTTAGTTCTGATATGATGACTTTAATTTCACTGAATGAAATGAGAAGTTCAGCTATACATACAGCAAGATTTATAGAATTCTTTGATAATTTATTTGATGTTTTTAACAGTATAACACACAGTGAGGCAAAAACATTAAGAAAGCCATTAACTAAAACTTCTGATCATTGGAAATTTTTGAATGAAGCAGAACAGGTATTAGGAAAACTTAAAGTTCACAATAAAACTGGTAAATTACCACCGTGTATAGTAGGTTGGAAAGAAAATATTATTGCCTTGAAATTGTTATTTAACAAACTAGATGAAAAATACAAAATAGATTTCTTATTAACAAGAAGACTAACACAAGACAGTGTAGAAAATGTGTTCTCAGTAGTAAGGTTAGTAAGTAATTTTTAGTTAGTATAATCAATATTTTGTGATAATTATATAATTATTTTTCCACAACTATCGATATCATTAAAACGTTTAAAACTTAAGACCTGTATAACCGTGTAGAACTGTACCAAATTATTGTAAAAACAATAAGCTAACCATCAAGTATTACCTACTCTATGAAATAAACCTTGTTTTAGTAATCCTGTCTCCTGTGTCCATAATCCATACAGCCATACACTTGATACAGGTAATGATGTATTGCACGTTTTATTATAAACTATTTATATATTTTAATACTAACAACACTATAATATTAAGTTCCTAAAGGCTAATGGACTATTGAACTTAATTTAAAAATTAGAAAAAAGCTAAGTAGTTGTTCTTTTGTATTTGTTATAACTTATCAGTTATTCAGTTATCACTTATCAGTGTCTAAAAAATAAAAATAAAGGGGTTTATATAGGCAACCTACTATAATATGGAGCGCTACAGTGTCCCCTAGAAAATCTAAGAGCTTCCCGTATTCTAATCTATAGTATTTGTT